>CM040394.1:40311759-41511759 GCA_022702515.1 Ilyophis sp. 1 JC-2022
TGTCTGATGTTGAAAGACCCGAAACACCTGATGACCCCAGGTTCCATCACTGATGATGTGTCCCAGCGCATCTGCAGGATGTATCTTTCATCTAAAGCTATATGAGTAGATGTATAATTGCATGCTGTGATTGCAATCATCATAACTATTGTTACACATCCACTTGAACGTTGAATAAACATAACTGAAGATTACACAATCAATAGAAAATGTATAGCTACCGCTAGAAAGTTCAATAAATGTACCTCGAGAACACCCCCAATAGACCAGAATAAGTCCAAATAACATTAAATATCATAACATAATAATATAACATTACAAATTTCATAACACATTGCAAATTAAACAGATTGAATCATGACAAACAACAACAGATATATTGTAGTTACACACCAACAAGTTATAAAACACAACGACATTTCAGAAAACAACTGCAAGTCAGAAAACACAACGACATTTCAGAGAACAACTGCAAGTCAGAAAACACAACGACAAAACACATTTACAAATCACGTTACGGAAAGGGTAGTTACTAGGCCTACATGACGGGATATTGTAATCTCCTTCTGATTGGACACGCACTATGTCAAATGAGAGTCTGACAGCGCGATTGACCATCAACAACAGTTTCCTTTATCTAACGTGACATGCAAGACAAGCCTATGGAGTTTATTTAGTTCCATAAATAGTGCGCTTGGAATTGTGAAATGAGCACACAGAACAGTATTTTTTGCTGTTTTGAGCTCATAAAATGGCATGAGTTTTTATGAACTCAAAACGGTGAAAAACACTGCATTTTTTCCCGAACCCGTGTGGTTAAGTCCTTCCATCACTTTCCCTTAAACCTATTAACAAAATGCAGGTTTTACTTTTTGTCATTTGCTTTGTCTTTGAATTCTTCATCGACTAATGATTAGTCTTAGTTGCCATGTGTCCACAATAACAATTACGAGCCTATTGATTCACCCCAGCCTTTATTTTGATCAGTTAAAAAATTGTGTTACCTCAAATAACCAATCAAATCAATAGCTAGTAAAATCAATAGGCTTGTAATTGGTGATAGCGTGGACACATATGCCAATAAAACTAACCATTGGTAGATAATGACGAATTCAAAGATAAAGCAATCTAAATCTAAACGTTCTAAACCTGCATTGTGTTAATGAGTTTAAAGAGGAAATAATGAAAGAATAGTTTTAAATTTGATCAGTTAATATATTTTTTTTAATTATTGTATTTTTTGTAACTGTTTGCAATAGGCCTATAGCACAATAAGCACGTGAACATGGGAGTTTTATTTTTCATTGCATGCATATTTCTGACGTAATGTAGCTTAAGAGGGTAAATGATCTCTCTTAAGACGAAAAGCCCATAATTAAGAAAGATTAACAGCTGGGATTGCAGAAAACAAACAGGGGTACCCCAGGACAGAGTTTGGGAACCACTCTAGCACAATTATAGGCCACCATAGGCAAGCTAATTATTGAAACCTAATTTACAATGGCTCCATTTCATTTCATCAAGACCGATTCTGCTCATAATAAGTTTTCAATCCATAATAGATTATGGACTGCATTGTAAATCAGGCGTAACAGGTTGGTTGTAGAGGACAGGTGCTACTTGGTGATACAGATTGAACGGAATACGAAGAGGAGTGGGGAGGAATGGACATTAGACAAGTTTCCTCATTCACAAGTTCCCCTGAATTTCAGCAACTAACCTTGAAGAAATAACACCGTCAATGGAGCCTTTACTGACAATTTAAAATGAAGTGATTTGCTGGCCTATCACCTGCATTGTCTTGGCCAGTATTCTACTCATGGGATCGTCAGTTCAATTAAATCAGTGCTTACTATATTCGGCATAGGGATAATGTTTCTGTTTTGCATTGATGCATTTGGATTCTTCTTGTGTTTTTAGGCATTTTAAATATTTGAAAAATATCAGATGAACTTAGGCAAATTAGCGTTTTATGATTATGCTGATTAAAGGTATTTCACATTGTAAATAAGAACAAAAATGCATCTGTATATGTGTTATGAACTGGTTTATTAAAACATAAGAACTTACATAGCATAGGCTACACACTACCAATGAAAGGTGTCTGCATGCTACCTAGTGGACATGTGTTGAAACACAATAGCATTCATTTTATTCAGCAAGGCAGAGGGACTGGTTAATTGAAAGTAGTGGAACAAAACACCCACACCCAGAACGCATTTAAAATGCAATAAAACAATTGAAAACTTATTATGAGCAGAATCGATCCTGGTGCATAGAGCAAAGCACTGCGCCACAGAAATGGAGCAATTGTAAAGGAGGTTGTATTGCCTATGGTAGCTATAGCCTAATTCTTCTGCAGGAAAAGTTAGATATTTTAAAATCATAATTCATGCATAAGACACTCAATCGCTTAATCCAGACGGCAAACATTCAATCACATTTGTTGCAGATAGTAACCTTAGTCAGGAAATGGATCCAACACAATAGTGTTGCTGCTACCCCTCATAGCCTACTGCGTGACAGGGAGAAAGCACTCAGCAATCTTAATATCAGCAAATTAGCTTTTACATTACGTAGATTGACACAACATTACCTAAACAAATAATGCAGAGATAGCCTACATAATTTAATAGGCTACATGTAAGATCTGCGGCGAACAGGTCTGGTCTAACATCGATCATCATTGATTGGGTGGTGGAGCAGCCAGGTGGAGCTCGTTGGACTGTTCTTTCATCATTTCCAGCTTAAACTCATTAACACAATGCAGGTTTACATCGTTAAGAGAGGCTGAGGTGAATCTATAGGCTCCTAATTGGTACTGTGGAAACATGAACACTAAAACTAAGCATTAGTCGATGAAGAATTCAAAGACAAAGCAAATGACAACGAACCAAACCTGAATTGTGTTAATACGTTTATGGGAAAGTGATGGAAGAACGTAACCACACAGGTTCAAGAAAAAACGAATTAGTCGCTTTTTTTGGGAAAGAAACGCTGTGTTTTTTGTTGTTTTTGAGTTTATAAAAACGCCAATTTTTTATGCTCAAAGCGGCAAAAAATACTGTTCTGTGCACTCATTTCAGAATTCCACGCGCGCTATTTATGGAACTAAATAAACTCCATAGGCTTGTCTTGAATGTCACATTAGATAACGGAAACTGTTGTTGGTTGGTCACTCGCACTGTCAGACTCATTTGACATAGCCTACTGCGTGTCCAATCAGAAGGAGATTACAATATCTCGTCATGTAGGCCTAGTACCTACCCTTTCCGTAACGTGATTTGTAAATGTTTTTTGGGTTTTGTCGTTGTGTTTTCTGACTTACAGTTGTTCTGTGAAATGTCGTTGTGTTTTCTGACTTGCATTTGTTTTCCGAAATGTCGTTGTGTTTTATAACTTGTTGGTGTGTTTTTTTTTCCGAAATGTCATTGTGTTTTGTAACTTGTTGGTGTGTTTTCCGAAATATCGTTGTGTTTTATACCCGTTGGCTTCCATAAGAAACGGACCCGGAAAAATTTATTCTCTGGGAAGAATTGTGTTAAAATGGGACTAAAATAACTAAGATCCTCCGGTAATAATTAGGCTACATTAACGTTACCCCAACTCCCCCGTAGGTTAAAACGTATACCGTCCGAATAGGACTGACACATAACCTTAAAATTTTTAATCTGTCAATGTCAGGCTCTTCCAGTTTTAAATAAAATTTTTTACCCAATGCAAATTAGCAAGCTGGCTAGCGCCACATGGCAATGGAAGATATAACATTAGCGTTATTTAACTTGACTAAGATAATTATTTTAGTTGCATTGTACTGAAAATAACTCCGTAACGTTATACATTAGGTAACTTAGGCTATTAACTGTGCTAACGTTAGTTAATAGCTCACACAGTGTGGCGCTTGTAGCTTCATGAACATTACAGACAATATTGTGGACATGTCTGAAAGGAGTAGCGTTAGTAGTTAAGTTAACGTACATTTGTTTTAATCTCGCTGGCAAAGTTAGATAGTAGCTGTATTATTTCTAGCTTTGTCACTCAGTAACGGTAGCTAGTCTGTTGTTGCTGTTCGGTCAGAGTTATGTGGAACTCCTGTGATCACTGACCTGGCAAAATATTAAGCAAAATAACGTTATCCAACTTGCTCTCTCGAGTTCATTTGCCAACACGTCTTGTAATTCAGAAAAATGTTAAACCATATGGAAAATTCTAAACTCGCTTTGGACCTTTCGTTTAAAAAACAGTTAAAGTTAGTAGCCTACGGCTGTTTCATATCTATGGGCTGGTTTCTGTGCATCCTGTGCTGTGGGAGCTTTAGAGAGAGGAAATCTCGCAGTGCACAAGACTGTGGTAACGGTAGTTCGAATTTTCAATTAGCCTTCGGTTGCTAGCAAATTTATGCCCCAATGTTAAGGCAATGGACAATTAATTTCCGGTATCGCATAATTATAAACGTTTATTTAAAAACTGTACAATAAACAGAAATATCACCCATCAAAAGCATTGGTCCATGTCACGCCCAACATATCGCTGTCAACTTTAACGATTAGAGTTTTAGAATTTGAGCTAGGTCATTTGAAAAAAAAGTCTTCAACTAAATGCAATTTTTTTAATGTACTTAACTGTATAAAAACGACTTAACCAATTTTTTAAATATTTGTTTTATGTGGAGATATTGATGATATGAGTTGCTCTGCCAAGTGGCTTGGTAATTGGTGCTAAATCGGCTGAGATATTGATGGGCGAAATTTTTATTTGAACATGTAAGTTGCAACCAAAACCAAACTTAGGGTAAATACTGTATAGCCTACAGAAAAGAAAAATACAGTGGCAATAAGTACCATGCATATAATGTTTTATTTAAAAAAAAACTAGTCAGTTATCCCATGTTATAATGTCAGCAATTCTAAGAAGCATTGCAAAAGTACATTTTACATTTTGTCAATTACTGTGGACAATTATAAAGGTGGAAATCAAGTAGTCAAGGGAATGAATACCAGGCTGACAGAATAAGATGACTGACAAATGAGAGCAATAGACACAAAACAAAAACTCAATTCAAAATGTATGTTTACCTGCAGCAGGTAGTACTTGGTGGTGAAGGCAGTGGAGGTGGCAGCTTCTTGGGTACGGTCTTCTTAACAGAGTATGATCTGGGTAAAGCTGGAGGAGTTTTTAGAGTTTGGTTCTGTCGATTCTCCCTGAGCTAAATTCTAAACAGTACACTACCACAATGGGCACAAGCAATGCCAAAATCTTGATATTTTTTATAGTTATAAATAACTTCGGCAGCCGTTCCCAAGTCATGCTTAGAACAATTAATAAGTCATGAGATCGTTTATTAGGCAGCGTCAGCATTTGTGGTGGAATTAAATATATGCCAACAGCTGGAATCAAGAGTATACTGTATATACGCCTGTGTGATGGAGCCTCTTTTGCTTTATAGTCATCACTGTAAACAAAGAACAAACATCCCACAGTGACAGAGAAGCCCAAGTTTGTTTATGCTTTTAAAATAGCATTTTAAAATGATTTGTAGGCAGTGGTCCATGCTTTTCCATTAATGTCTCTTTGAGACTAATTAACAGCGTCTTCGTTCTGATTATGAATACAATTATATCTGTCAGCCCATGTTTTAGATGTAACAGAGTCACCCAATATTAGCAAGAAGAACATTTTTACTTGAAATGATAAGCACTTACTAGGTTGAGATGGTGATTGTGAGTTGCACAATGAGTATTTTACAAGACAAAATTGTACTGAATTTTATATTTTATTTTTGACTCTACACTCTTGTATATTATCCCTCTTTTTCTCAAAATTACTTAATCAGTATTACTTAGTGATCATTTCTCAGTAAAAAAAAAAACATTGGGTCTGTTTAAATTTAATCACAGATTTGCTTTAATGTTTTATATGTAGCGTGGTAACGCAACAAAGCTCATTTGAATATGCTTTTTAGTTTGAATTTTAATTATGGAGCAAGTCTGGCCTCCCAGGCAACACTAGAGGCTAATGTTATCAGTATCCAATATAGGTTTGATCAATAAGACCACACCCACCTCAGATTGTGCAGATTGTGTGTACGACTAACTATAGGTGGCAGTATAGCGTAGTTGTGTAGCATAGGAAACTGGGCTCATAACTTTGAGGTTGCTGGGTTGATTCCCAAGCGGGGCACTGCCATTGAGCAAGGTACTGAAACATGCTGTATAAATTATTGCATGTTTAGAATGGAAGCTGTTTAAGTTGCTCTGGATAAATGCATTAAAAGTAAATGCAACTAAAGCAGCAACATTTCACACAGAAATGTTTTTACAATAAAAAAAATATATATTTTGTATATTTGAGTGTGATAGAGCAGAGTGCTGAGGAAGCGCTTGGTGGACGCTTACGAAACACTGGGGAGCTGCTTGGATAATGCTAGCAAAATGCTGGCAAAACATTGGGGAAGCCTCGTGTTGCTGTGAAACACGAACAGCTTACCCTCACCTCGCTGATGGCTGTGAAACGCTGTAATTATTGCCTCTGGCAAGTGACGGTAATTAACGACATGGCAGAGAGACGGAGGTGTGAATATTCAGGTTGCAAATTGTGCGAGGCTCCCTGCGCAAGCTGTCATCCTAACACACAGAGTCTGCTGCATTCTACTGTTAATATCCTCGCACCGCGCTCTTAATGCGGGAATCTGTTTCATACACGACTGTGGGGAAATGATGGGCTTAATTTCACATCTGCCGGGAGAGGAATATTTCAAAATATTAGCGGTTAAACAATCAATTGGGTAGAGTCATTACGCGAGGTGTAATAGTAAATTGCATTTGAGTGATTAAAATGGCCATTTAACGAGCGAGTGAATTGGCTGTATGACCATTTGCAAACAGACTTTTGCCATTGCGACTGATGCGGTGATAAGTAAACTCAGTCAAGGCTTCTTATTTATGGAGTGGGAGCCAGCTTTGAGAATCATTGAATTGTGTCAGCTAATACAAAAACCCAGTATTATTGATGGTCAAAAATGTGATTGGGGCACCTGTAAAAGTTGGGGCGGCTGTGGCTCAGGAGGTAGAGCGGGTCGTCCGCTGATCGCAGGGTTGGCGGTTCGATCCCCGGCTCCTCCTGTCCACATGTCGAAGTGTCCTTGGGCAAGACACTGAACCCCAAATTGCTCCCAATGAGCAGGCTAGCGCCTTGCATGGTGGCTGCCGCCATTGGTGTGTGAATGTGTGTGTGAACGGGTGAGTGAGAGGCCATTGTAAAGCGCTTTGGATAAAGGCGCTATATAAGTGCAGTCCATTTACCATTTACCATTTAAAATAGACTCAAGACACAGTAAGATATAAAATAGGTTATCACTTATCTGTTTTTTATTATTATCTTAAACATTAATTACCATCATAAATGAGCTATAGCCTAGTTCATCTGCTGCCAATTTATTGTTATAACCTCCATAGAGGACAGTAAACATATGCTAGTTAGCAAAGTCCTGTCTTTTACCTATCATTGCTCGTTTTCGTTATGAGTCAGAAAGTCTGACTTTATGTGCAATAGCGAAGTGGGGCGTGACTCGAGTAGGATTTTTAGCAACGGTAAAAACGGTCAATTGTGCACGCTGACTCAGCAGAAGTCCTGTAAGTGATGTGAGGTGTGTAAATTTCCTAAAGGTTAATCTGTTTTAAATGGCCCGTCAATTACGGAACCTCCGCAGAGACAAAGCTATGGCTGACTTCCCTGAGGCGGCCCTCTAGTGAGGCTGGAAGCCTGCATATTTACCTAGAATACAGGTAATGGCCTTGGCTCCTGTTTTATTGCCTCTTCTGTGCACTATAGATCTTCTGTGCGCAGTACTCCTAGAGGATAGTTTGAGAATACCGGAGCAGTAATGAGCTTTAGCAGGGCATAAAACAAGCGCATCTGAATATTTCCCAGTCAAACGTAAATGCTCTAAAATTATTGAAAGCTCGATTATAAATCTTAACAAATGTATTGCTGAAATGTAGTCCAAATTGATACATGTTAGTGAATATCATATTAAGAAGGTGGCCAATTTGACAATTCTTGTGGAATTTTCTCATTCCAGAGGCCCTGCCTTTAATTCATATTTACTCACATTTATAAATGCTGGCCTAAACATATTTTGTGTATTTTGTCAATGGTTTATAATGCTGTTATTAATGTTAGTCAACATTGTTTATTCCAGAAGCTTGAGAAAGAGACATAGGGCCGGATTTACTAGAGGATTGCGACTGCTTTTCTGATGCTAAAGCAGTCGCTACAAGGTCGCAATATCTACGACAGATTTAGTACGGTTGCACTGGGTCAACATCGGTATTAGGATGTAATTTACGGCGATTACATCACTCTGTGACTTTCCTTTTGATGCATAAGTAAATGTCCTCATGCATATACCTGGAGTGAACACGTAAAAACAACAGGGTGGAGATTATGTAAATTAGGCCAATTAAATATTCCGTCTGATTTCCTAAAGCATGTATTAATTGTAACTTAATTTTTTTAACTCCTGAAAGCAGACGGTAACTTTTCTGTGCTGATATCTTACACACGGGACGCTGGAGAAAGGTGCCGGGCTATGCACATCCCTGGTCGGTAGAACAAATACATCTCTACTGAATAGCACTCGAAAGGAGACAGAATTTAAAATGTTTCTACTAATCACTTCTCATTTATTTTCAGATATACTATGAAATTATAGGCTATTTGTTTTATTGAAAAAAAATGACTTGCAGTCATCAGCTAGCAGTTAGTATAAAAACGCACTTCTAAACAATGTAAGCTAAACAATTGTTATGCCTATGCGTTCAGTAGGCATAATGAATTGTGAATACAGCTGTACTTTCTGACGCTCTATGACCTTCTCCCGTCACAAGTTAATCCGTGGCTATTGCTTCCACCCCCACGATTTGCTCATTTTACATCTATTTTTACTGTTATTCTGTCTGTGTTAATACAATTTCCTTAGTTAGACCACCACCTGTGTCTTTTACCCGCATTGTGTTGTAGGAATGTTTTTCAAATCACGCCACCTTTTCTTTACATCCTCCACTGTTCATTAATTAATTTTATACGTGATGCCATTCAAAAATGTTCCTCTCTTCGTTGGTGTTGTTGGTAAATACGGCGTTGTGTACCTCGTAAATGGACGTTTTCTTTTTCTTGTGGTTATATCACTGCCTGATTTGTTCCGTATCCATTTCTTAGCGCCTTGTCATTGTTTCTGACCCTTTTTATGGGGTGTCTACTACCGCAAAATTGCGAATTATGGCGTTTCATTTTTTTGATTGCATAATTAAGACCAGTCATACTAAATCGGTCATTAGTGTCGGTATCTGCGGCCACAACAGAGCCACAATATAGCAAAGGTTTTGCGCCGCGACTGTTTCCCTTAGTAAACCTGGCCCCTAAGATGTGTCTGAATCAGTACCCTTCCATACTATTACATAGGCTTGAGTAGACAGGACGAGAAAGTCGTTAAGTAGGCAAAATGTTCTCTCAATATAGTATAATTAAAACCCCGTACGATACACTTACTTTCGGGGTTTCGCTGAGTATTTTCGGGAGCACGCTTCAAGAAGTACACAAATATTCAGTCGCATAGATATGACGTTCAGCATCGTTTTAAAAAATGAGACACAGCTTCGCTAATGTTTTTCTTCAATAACAACAAAAACAACACGTGACATGGCGACACTTCCCCAGTCCGATTGGAAAATAGTATGGCGGATATTTTTTGCGTTCTGCACGTCGCATGCTAAGCAGTGCACATTAAACAGCGCACTTTCACCAGTACACTGTACGCAGGAGACAGGGAGCGGTAGGGCTGATTCAGATGGATGTAATAACACCATAGACGTCCACCAGCACTATAGAGTTTGATAGCAGCTTAACCAGGAGTTAATGACACCATAGAGTTTAACCAGCACCATGAAGTTCCAAGCAGCAAACTATCCCCATCATAATGAAGGGTAATTGTGGTAGGGGGGCGTGGTTTTAGGCGCAGCTAGCAAGAGAGAGAGTGAACACGGGTGGTTTAGGGAGCCGGCACAGCTGTCGGCAATCGGGCAATTGGGGACTATTTGATTATAGGATTGTTATCAATTAACCAATTGCCTTGATTGTTCAACAGTGAGCCTGGGAGCCTTGATAAGGTGCCGCGGGGAATGGAGAGCAGAAGGAACTGGATACTAAAATGTGTTCATGTGCGAAGCGAAACCAAATAAAACCAAACGTGAAACTGCATCTACTGTCTGCCGTGTCTTCTTCCCCGAGCTACAAGAGCTAACTTCGCCACAGTGGTGGCCCTGTACGTGGGGAGTGAAAGGAAAAAAGCAAAGGGAAGAAAAGAAAACGGAGAATGGAGACGGATCCAAGCGGGCAGGAGTTTTCTATGACGACGTTGAGCAGAGTGCTGGAGGGGCTGGCGGCAATGCAGGAGCGACAGGCGGCGGCTCATATGGAGCAGATGCAAGCCCTGCGGGAGCAGTCGAGCCTACAGACACAGGCACTGCTCCAATTTACGGCCACCGGGGAGGCCACAGGAAGGCAGAGCGTCCCCTCCCCGAAATTTAATATACCCAAAATGACGGCAGAGGATGACGCTCAGGCTTTCCTGGAAGCATTTGAGCTGGCGGCAGAAGCCTCCCGGTGGCCGATAGAGGAGTGGGCTGTGCGGCTCCTGCCCCTCCTGACGGGGGAGGCGCAACGAGCGGCGCATGGCCTGCCGACAGCCGCGAGGGCGGTGTACAGGAACATTAAAAAGGCGGTCCTCGACCGGACGGGGGGTACCCCGGAGGAGCACCGACGACGGTTCCGGGAGTGCGACCTAACAGAAGAGGACCGGCCTTTTGCCTACGCCCAGCGGCTGGCGGACGCGGCGAGGCGCTGGCTCCAGCCGGAAATAAGATCGGCTGCTGGAGTCATGGAGCAGGTGGTCCTGGAAAGATTTGTCGGGGGGTTGCCGGCGGAGACCGCAAGGTGGGTCCAGTGCCATAGACCCACCAACCTGGATACCGCCGTCACCCTGACAGAGGACCACCTGGCGCAACACCCCTTCACCCAGCAGCAGAAGCCGGAGCCGGCGCCCAGGAAGAAATTCCCCCCTCGTTCCGCCCCCTTTCCTGTTTCCCGCCCCCAGAACCCCTCCTTTGCTGCTGTGAACCCCCGTAACGCTCTGCCCTCTTTTCCCCCCTCAGGCTCAGTGGCGGTGCAGTCCGACCCACAGGGAGTGCCTCAAACGCCTGGACCGGAGTGTTGGCGGTGTGGACGGCTGGGCCACCTGCGCCGCAATTGTCCGCTTATGGAGGTGGGGCAGGTGGTCCGGGTGGTCGGACCGCCCACCTCCGCTCCCGATTCAGACGGGGCGTACTGCATTCCGGTAAGGGTGCAAGGGAGTGAACACCGGGCACTGTTGGATTCAGGGGCTATGCAGACCATGATTCACCAGAGCCTGGTTCGAACCGAGGCTTTGAGATCGGCACGTTGGGTGGTAATTAGGTGTGTGCATGGGGATCGACACACATACCCAATAGTACCAGTGGAAATTTGGATAAAAGAGAAAAAGCATATCATAGAGGCTGCGGTTAGCTCCCACCTCTCGCACCCTCTGATTTTGGGTACAGATTGGGCGGGGTTTAAAATAATAGCAAAAAAACTGATGGGGGTACGATCACAACTGGTAGGGAAGTGTGAGGTGTGTGCAGCGGAAAGTGGTGACGCGGGGTCGTCCGACACTGACGGGGGGGGGGCGGCTCCGGGAGAGCCTCCAGTAGAGACTCCCCAGGTGCCGGTATTCCAACCCATGGAAGATTTTCCACTCGCTCAGTCTCGAGACGATACCCTACGCTTTGCCTTCGACCAGGTGATATGTGTTGATGGTCAGCTGGTGCGCCCTGACGCTGCACGCTCTCACCCGTATTTTTGCATTATTAAGGATAGGTTATATCGAGTGAGTCGTGACACTCAGACAGGTGAGGAGACGACCCAGTTGTTGGTACCGAAAAGCCGCCGGGAAATGATTTTCCAGGTGGCTCATTTCAACCCCATGGCTGGGCACTTAGGGTATGAAAAAACACTAAACCGGATAATGGCCCGATTTTATTGGCCGGGCATCTGGGCGGACGTACGTAGGTGGTGTGCATCCTGTCCAGATTGTCAGCTGGTAAATTCCCCAGCCATCCCAAAAGCCCCATTGCGGCCCCTACCATTAATTGAGGTCCCGTTTGATAGAGTGGGCATGGACCTCATCGGACCATTTGAACGGAGCACTCAGGGATACCGATTTGTATTAGTTCTGGTGGATTATGCAACCCGGTATCCCGAAGCAGTGCCATTGCGCAATATCTCGGCTAAGAGTGTTGCGCAGGCACTGTTTCAAATAATCTCCCGAGTTGGAATCCCGAAAGAGATTCTGACTGATCAAGGCACTTCGTTCATGTCACGCACACTACGCGAACTGTACGAACTTTTGGGGGTTCAGTCAATTAAAACGAGCGTGTACCATCCACAAACGGATGGGCTCGTGGAACGTTTTAATAGGACTTTGAAATCCATGATTCGGAAGTTTGTACACGATGACAGCCGAAATTGGGATAAGTGGTTAGTTCCTCTGTTATTTGCAGTGCGAGAGGTTCCCCAGGCCTCCACGGGATTTTCTCCTTTTGAATTGCTGTTCGGTAGAAAACCACGGGGTATTTTGGACCTGGTTAAAGAAAGCTGGGAGGAGGGTCCAAGCCCCAGTAAAAACGAAATTCAATACGTTATGGACCTGCGAGCAAAACTCCATACACTGGGGAAATTATCACGAGAGAATTTGCTCGAGGCTCAGGAACGTCAGCAAAAGCACTACAACAGAGGAACAAAACTACGGCAATTTTCACCGGGAGAGAAAGTCTTGGTATTACTACCGACTTCCAGCACAAAATTACTCGCCAAGTGGCAAGGACCCTTTGTGGTCACACGACGAGTGGGGGAAGTCGATTATGAGGTGGAGCGGTCTGATAGAGAGGGGGCGAAACAGATTTATCACCTCAATCTATTAAAACTATGGAAAGAGGTGATACCGGTCTCCTTGATATCGGTAGATCAGGAGAGAGATGAGCTGGGACCGGAGGTGCCAAATTCAAACGATCAAACCTCACCCCTTTTTGATAGCCATCTCTTACCGAATCAGAGAACGGATCTTGCCAAGTTGCAAAAGCAGTTCGCTGATGTGTTTTCCCCCCTACCAGGCCACACCAATCTGATCAATCACCATATTGAGACAACCCCGGGGGTGACGGTGCGTTCGCGCCCCTACCGACTGCCTGAACATAAAAAGAAAGTGGTTCAGGCAGAAATAAAGACAATGTTGGAGTTGGGCGTAATAGAAGAGTCTAACAGTGCGTGGAATAGCCCCATCGTGCTGGTGAGTAAGCCGGATGGATCTGTTCGCTTCTGTGTAGACTATCGAAAAGTAAACGAAGTGTCACGATTCGATGCCTATCCCATGCCTCGGGTCGATGACCTATTGGATCGGCTGGGCACAGCTCGTTTTTTTTCGACATTGGATTTGACCAAGGGCTACTGGCAGATTCCCTTGTCTCCAGAGTCCAAGGAAAAAACGGCTTTCTCCGCTCCGGGCGGATTGTACCAATTCCGGACACTTCCGTTTGGGTTATTCGGAGCCCCGGCCACTTTTCAACGTCTCATGGACAGGGTACTGCGTCCACATGCGGCTTTCGCTGCAGCCTATCTGGACGATATAATAATACATAGTGACAACTGGGCTCAGCATGTGCGGCATGTGGGGGCGGTACTGGAGTCCCTGAGACAGGCGGGACTCACGGCTAACCCAAAGAAGTGTGCGATTGGCAGAGCGGAGGTACGGTATTTGGGGTACCACTTGGGAAGTGGACAGGTGCGACCTCTGGTGGACAAAACGGCGGCGATCGCGACCTGTCCACGGCCCAAGACAAAAAAAGAGGTGAGGAGGTTTTTGGGACTGGCCGGTTACTACAGACGGTTCATCCCGGCTTTCTCGGACCTGGCCAGTCCCCTGACCGACTTGACTCGAAAAGGTGCCCCAGATCCGGTTCAGTGGACGGAGCTGTGTCGGCAGGCGTTTGAGAGGGTAAAGGAAGCTTTGTGTGGGAAACCGCTCTTGTTCACCCCTAATTTCTCTCTCCCCTTTAATTTGCAGACTGACGCATCGAACAGAGGGCTGGGGGCCGTTTTGACTCAGCAGGTGGAGGGGGTCGACCGACCAGTGCTGTACATTAGCCGAAAGCTATCACAGCGGGAAGCGAAGTACAGCACGGTCGAGAAGGAGTGCCTGGCCATCAGATGGGCGGTCGGGTCCCTCCGTTATTATCTGCTGGGTCGCTCATTCACCCTCTGCTCGGACCATGCGCCCCTCCAATGGCTCCACCGCATGAAGGATACCAACGCCCGAATCACTCGGTGGTATCTGGCTTTACAGCCTTTTAATTTCAGGGTGATTCATAGGCCGGGAGCGCAGATGGTGGTGGCTGATTTTCTCTCCCGTCCGGGGGAGGAGGAGGAGGGGGGGGGAGTTGAGCATTGGCCGGATGGCTTCCCGGCCTAAGTCGGGCGGTGGGGGTATGTGGTAGGGGGGCGTGGTTTTAGGCGCAGCTAGCAAGAGAGAGAGTGAACACGGGTGGTTTAGGGAGCCGGCACAGCTGTCGGCAATCGGGCAATTGGGGACTATTTGATTATAGGATTGTTATCAATTAACCAATTGCCTTGATTGTTCAACAGTGAGCCTGGGAGCCTTGATAAGGTGCCGCGGGGAATGGAGAGCAGAAGGAACTGGATACTAAAATGTGTTCATGTGCGAAGCGAAACCAAATAAAACCAAACGTGAAACTGCATCTACTGTCTGCCGTGTCTTCTTCCCCGAGCTACAAGAGCTAACTTCGCCACAGTAATGTAGCGAGAAAAATGTAACTGAAGGCCATGGGCCACACAAAGACTGAAAATGCTGTCTTTTTTGTTATCCCCCTTTTCAGAGTTTCATTTCATCTCAATCTCCTTGGAAAACGCACGCAGTTCATTTATATATTGTTAAATGAGAATGATTTTTGTATGGTTTTTCGCTTTATAGGTGGGGAGCATTATTAGGCACGGGACCTCTGCCTCCTGAGGGGCCGTGAAGAGATGAGTTTAAAAAGGATGGGGGGGTAACCCATAAGGTCCGGCAGAGAACATGCGATTACTGAGGCGTAAAATTAGCAATTCCATTTCCTGTGATCAGAAATAACTATTTCAGCTAAAGCACCGAGTCTATGTTGAAGTGCGAGACTGATTCAACCTGAACCACGCCGCATCGCAGACCAAGCAGGCCGGAGTGCCGCCATCTGTCAGAAAACGCTCTCCAAACCAATTTATTTGGAAAGCACATGTGCTGGCATGCACTGGAAAGAGCAAATATGTATCAAATCATACAGAGGTCATGTATCACTCTGGAGACCCGGAAGGCTTGGAGAGTGAATAGCATTTTAATCTAAGAAATACAGGCAGGCTAGAAGGTCACAGAATGAGTGGTTAGATGAGCAAAAATAAGCAAATTATCCACTGTCAAGACTGCTTCATGACTACAATTATATATATATATAAGGTATATACCTTTCTATTAACTGATATTCAAGTGAGAAATAACTTTGCATTTTTTAATGAATGCCCCATCCCACACACACACACATTTAAAATGCAGCATTAATGAACACTCACACTCACACTCTTCAACATGTTTTCCGATAATGAGTGAATTAAGCTGCCAGTTTACAGTAGTAGTTAATTAAGCTGTTTTTACAGGATACAGTGTTCCAGTCTTTCAGGGTATTCTGAGCTCTAGGCTCCAGAGACTGATTCCATATGCTCCCGTCTGCATTCTTCCAGAGGGCTGCCACTGTTACCTGCCATTTTTGACAAAAGCTATCTCTTATTTATGTCATTTGACTTCAGTATTGGTCAGATATATGACTTGAGCAGTCTGTCATTGGTTCCACTTCTGCAAGAGTGAAACATGTAATTTTACTGGGAATGACATCATATAGACACAGACGAAACCAATGTGCCAGGGACACTGAACTCTGGCCCATCACTTCTGGTTTATTTTTCTATACAATTTCAGAAGATAAAGGCATGGAAAGGTGCCTACAATGGTACATGTGCCTGTCCCTGGGGTGGTACCATATAGGTACATAAAATTGTACCCCTATCCAGCAATATATAATAAATTTGTACATATTGTGCCTTAGTAAAGGGTACTCATTAGCAGAGCTGGAAAGTCCAGGGGTCAGAAAGTAAAAGTCCTGCCATGTGTTTCTTCCACCCATGAACTCAGCAAGCTGATTTTACTAATTGGCTCTACCTCCTGGCTGAAGAATTGTACTAATGAGCAAATCCAGATGATTGAAACAAAGTACTGTGGATGACTTTTAGTTTCTAAACCTGAATTTTCCACCTCTACTTTTTAGTGCAAAAATAGAACATTATTGTACATTTGGGAAATTTGTTCCTTAAAGAACAAAAAATCCACTCTACCTTCTTTCTGAGAGTGTATACCTGATCTTTATTTGATTGATTAATGTTGCCAACTGGCCAGAGATTCCATTTGCCTGGTATTCTAGTAGTACTACTGGACCAGACTTGAGTATCCCTCCTCTCCACTCTGGACTAAATCCCCCAGCATCCACTGCTTCAGTGAAGATTCAACTGCCTTCCTCTCTCCCTCAGCCTTCTCTGCCACTTCTAGAGAAACTCTGGGGTATTTTCCACTAGAAATAAGCACCTGCTGCGGGCAGAAACCACCCAACTGTAAAGCAGCTCCCTAAGTACATTTTTCTGCAGTAGAAAGCATATGCTGTGTTTAAAATGACCATGGCAGATGTTCAAGCACGGTGGGATGTGAGAAGAAAACTATCAGCCTTTGGGAACTGGACCAGGTCTAAACTCCAATTAAAGGATTGCGCCTATTGACTGACCAATGGGATCCCACAGTTGTCAAATAAGCCACTCCCTCGTGGCAGGTTCTAACAAACCCACCGTAGATACTGGTGGATTAGCAGGAGCATTTAGTTGCTGTTTCAACAACAAAATAAAACTGATCAAGAAGAAAAACAGACTGGATAGTTTGAGCAGAGGCAGGTCACCTGTCCATCCAGGTCATTACAAGATCCGTTTACAGTTCTGCTACCCTCTATCACACTCAGTCTTACAGGGATATTGACAGGCTTTGCTGTTAAATTGTACACACTGGGAACATCCTTTTTAACATTTCAGTAAACAGGACAAGCTGTGTGTTTTTTGTAGAGCCTTTTCATCCTCAGTAAATGATGCCAGTTGTCTGGGGAAAAGGTCAAATTATGAAGATTAACATTCATCCCAGGTTAGCTTATCATAGCTCAGCTGTGTCTCAGGCATTCCCTATTAAACATTATGCCTGCCCTGTGTACACCCACAACTAACAATCCTTTTTAAGAAAATTATTTTCCAACATTAAATAAGTCATATTTCATAAAATAACAAAAGTGATCAATAAAAACAGCAGTTTGAACTGAGAATCCATGCACAGTGACTTTCTCAGATTTTTCTAAAGCCGTAGCTAATTTCATCACAGATGTTGCTATAACATTGCAGTAATATTGTCATGTTCCTGCAACAGCAGCAGCACCCTTGAAATGTTATGCTTTTGCAGGGTAAATATTGTCACTGTAAAACAATTACTAGCCAACTGATTTTGACCTTCACATTAGATGAATGGGTTCCAGTGCCTTGCATATACCTGAATGGATCCACCCTGAATAGCATCACAATTATCAACAGATTATGTGGGCGGAGGCTCTGTGGAACAGTCTTCTGGTTTAAAAATGCATGGAGCAAAGGTTTATTTAGGACAGAGAGAGAGGGAGAGAGCAGTCAGACAGACAGACAGAGAGAGTGAGAGTGCTTAAGTCTTTGATAGAAGAACGGCGATGCTGAGCAGAAGGAAGCAGAGAGATACAGGGCTGGAGTCAGCGCATCCTCGGCTCTGCAGTTCAAAGGCGTGTGCCGAGACCCCTTTTATTTTAAATTTAAATGGAAAATCAATGGCGTCTGCCTGCCAGGTATTATATGTTCCCATTTACGGGTCCAAACACTGAGGCTTTTAGAGTGATTAGAGGTGTTGCAGCTTTGAGGTAATGTGTCACTGTGCGCTCTCATTATGCGCTCAGTGTCTCATATATTTCAGAGCCTTTGCTTCTGGGCTACAGGTGGGCCGTAATAAAGGAAAAACGCCTCCGCCGATGGGCTTTTACCTTGTACAGGGCTCCACTCAGAGGGGGGGTAGGAGTCAGCTTTTTAGGGGTTATGGGATTATAGATAGTGTTACTTGTTTGGGGGTTAGGGTCAAGGCTAGAGATTAGAATTATGGAGTTGCCAGTTAGGGTTAGCATTTATGGTTATGGTTAAGTGTTGGGGCTTGGGGCTTATTATTGGGTTTAGGTTTTATTATTCATATGTGTTGGTTGACATTATAAATAGATAAGCAGAAAGTACTAAATGCTTAATATTGATTTAGTTTCCTTTTCATTTTGTTCACGATGTCTCACAGGAAATTTGAATTGATTGCAAAAAGTAAATAAATAAAACATACATAACAAGCTCTAGACCCTACAAAATATAAATAAATGTATTTAAAACATCAGGCTTCTCTCTAGTGATTAAATAATCCTTAATTGCTTTTGCCCACAGAAAGGTTAAAAAATAATAATTAAAAATGCAAAACATTTCATTCCAGTAAACAAATTTTCAACAACAGCAGCAACCTACAGAACCTTCATTTAAAAAAGTTTTAGTATAAAATCAACTGGAGCCCCCATGCAGAGCTGTTTCAGTTCTACATTAATGAGCCTGTTTTGTGTTCATGTGGAAATGAATATTGGATATCCTGAGACTTTGCTTTAAAAAGTTTCTCATCTCCCCTTTCACCGTTCATTTTGTCAGCACCTGAAGAAGAGCCATGCTGGCCCCTCAGAGGCAGCTCAGCTCAACCTGAGAATCAAAATAAAACATTTTGGAACTTAATGGATGTTTGGTCTTTAAATTGAAAGATGAAAGTTTTTTAAATTAAATTACCCGTGGCGATATATACTGTATATATTTTTTAATTTCCATTTGTTCAATTAGCAGATGCGTTATATTACATTTCGGGATTTAGCAGACGTTCTCATCCAGAACAGCTCACACTGATTCAATTTTTACATTCAGCCATTTTCTTTGCAAACCATGGTTATGTACTGAAGCAATTCAGGTTAAGTACCTTGCTCCTGGTTACAATGGCAGTGCCTCAGCTGGGAACCAAACCTGCAACCTTTCAGTTACAGGCCCAGTTCCCTGTTCTCTAGCAGCTTAATTTATACTTCATCGCAAGATACTTTCCAGAAGTGTTGCTCAACAAAAGTGATGTATTTTCAACTGAATGCCATGCACCTCTAGAATTTTGTTATGTCTCAGACACCATTGTACTTTGTCGCACAGTTTAAAAATGTAGATAATTGTGATTGGACAGTTTACAAATGTAAAGAAATGGTCAGGAGTTTGGCTTCTCATTACCATAGAGACAACTGAACCCTCCCTGCAGGTCTTCGCCGAAGGATAAATGCGAAACGTCATGCGACACCTTCATTTTTATCATGCGACACTTGTCGAAAGTGTTGTGCAACAAAGTATAAATTAGGCTTTATACTATGCTGCCACTCCTAATTCATTGATACCAATCCATTTATCCAAAGCAGCTAACAGATTGGCACACTTGACACAGCTAGATGACACCTACACCAGGAGAGATACAGAAATTGCAACAAAATTAAATGTGCAAATTGCACTGACTATGTAAAAGATAGGGAAAACTTCTTTTTTTTTTATTATGGGAAAGGATACCAAAGTTCCTTAGTAAAAACTGGGTCGTATTTCACAGTAAAAACTTCACTGTAGACTGAACTGTCCATTTCAGTCAGCTAGGACACCGCGTCAATGCCAGGATAGATCGTACTGACCTACATAACATTATGTTAATCGTTATAATCACACCTTCCCAGCAATGAGGAATTGTAAATTCACAAAACAGAGTGAGACATTTATTTTTTTCAGATGTTTAGTATACACTAATAGATACTGTGTATACAATATATTCCTTTGTATTGTTCAGCATAAGGTTTCATGTGGGATGTGGTGGGGGAGAGAACCATAGGCACAGTGTTCTGTTGAAGTCACACTGGGACATTCTGAAAGTCCCTTCTTTATGAAAAAAACATAAATCTCTGGAGGCCCGGTGTGTTACATAGTTATTTTCATCTCTGGGCGGAATGTAAAAAAATTTGCTAAATATACGTGGCTCTGGATTACTCAGTGGTCCCACAGTATTTCATTGTATCAGCATTATGAGACCACCACAGCGTGTCGTGCAGTAATTTAGCTTGGCTATACAGGGCACATTTTCGTTCATTCCTGTGTATTGTGTAGATAAACATAAAACCTTTTAATTTTTGAGACATCCCCTAGGAAAGAAAGCCATACACTTAAGTTTGCACAGTAACCATCCAAAACTGGAATTCCATGGCAATAAACACATATATGTATATTAATAAAACATAAATTAATCAAAAACTGGTGCATTAGTGTGATATTCAATGGTATTAGAGTAATTCACAGAGGAAGTGTATGTTTGACTCTGGCCTGGAATGATATAGCGTACATTAACATAAATTTCACGGTGCTATTAAAGGGTGTAGAGTCGTTTATTGAAGTGACACACTGTGCACGCTCACGGACCTCTTTCCAAGGCTGCTGGCTGAATATGGAGCTGTCCATGTTGTCCATATGCAACCCTGCTATTCCCATTTGTGAAGGTGCGGTCCATTTCAGCAGTCAGAAACCCCTGCTTGTGATTAGGGGTTAGGGGTTAAGCAAACATGTGGACATGGACTCTGTGTTCCTGCGGAATAACCAGTCTGCATAATGGAGATTGTTCCCCTCCGAAGATTTTTATCACTTCATAAACAATCACATTCCAAATAAAAGCACTTGTTTCTGATTAAAGGCCCCGGGGCTACATTATTATTGGTAATGCTTTCATTGGTGAGCCTAGCCATGGGCCTAACGCCTCCTGTTGTGCTAAGTGAAGTGTGACGAGGGTTGTTGGTTACTGCTTCTCCTCACGCCAAACTGCTTTTTGTTTGTTTATTTTCCAGTTTGGGCGGTAAATGAGATTTGATTAGAAGAGCTTCTGTGGCCCTAAATAAAGATTCAAGACGCGAGGCGATGTTCTACCTTGTAGCTTGTCACTGGTAAAGTGGGAGGCCTGGGAAACCTTAAGTCGCTGCTGGTTGTCGATGGGCCAGAACAAAAAATGTATTCCCAGATTTCGTGACAGGCTTACTGTACCGTTGGAGACGGTAAGACATTATGCAGCTCAAAACAGGACGTTAAGGGTTTCCTGACATGAAATGTAGAGCTCAGAATGCAATGTGAGGCCCCGGGTTTCTGTGGTTTCAGGCGCCCTTATAGACAGGCCATTGTCTTCTACACCGGACCCTCTTCCATAAACACTGGCTGCCATTTGTTCCTTCCTTTTTTGCCTGATTCTTGTTTGCTTAACATCAGTCATGTTAAATACTTGGACGTATGGGTTTTCCCCTTTAGGGGAGGGCGGCGAGGTCAGCAGCTCTGACGTGCTCGCTGTCCGCCACAAAGAAACGGAGACAGTGTGTGTTTTTAGTAAGGTAAACACCACATTCGGTCAGTCTCAGCTCAGCCTAATGTTTATTTGTTCTTCTTTGTCAGAGGCCACATAGAATGACAGAACCGGTGAAACACGGATTTGTTTTTGCGCAAGGTTTTTCTGATTTTGTCACACCGTAAAACATCGCGGATCGCCGGGGAATTCTAACTTTGCTCAAAGCCATGAACTTAAAAAATGCACGCCGAGTTAAACATTGTTTTTGTGTTTGTTCTCTGGGCTTTATGTAAATACATTTTGCTGTTCCAGAACTTCCTCCTCCGCAGGCAGGGCTGCTGTTAGTGGTTCCCCTGCCGAAGCCAGCAGCTCATCAGAACACTTAAACAGTCAGTCTGCTCTAGAGAGAGCTCTTGGAGATGCAGCTCATTTCCATGGTAACAGAAAGTGATCATCCATGCATTTCAGGCAAACAGTACAAACTTTGGCAAATCTTGATTTGCGACGGGCCACTTATCTTCCAGTTATTTATTATTTTTGGACGTTTGAATACTGGTTTTACACAATTTATAATAATAATGTGTTCCAGATGGATGAGAGGTGTGTACGTTGAGGCTGTGTGTGTGAGTGGGGGGGGGGGGGAGTCAGGTGCAAACCTTGGAGAGGAAACAGCTGGTGCTGGTGAGGAGGAATGGACCCGAGGGAGGTCTCTGGTTCGAGGGAAGTAGAACCGGGCCTCTAAGGGATCCATGTGGGACATGCTGTGATCAGAGAGGAGAACTGTGTGTGTGAATATGAATGTGTAATGTGTACATGTACATTCATACAGTGCAATCCAAAAGTATTTGGACAGTGACACATTTTGTGTTTTTTTGGCTCTGTACCCCAACACATTGGATTTGAAATGGAACAGTGACTATGAGGTTAGACTGCAGACTTTCAGTTTTAATTTGAGGGTGTTTCACCCTTATCAGGTCAACCGCATAGCAATTGTAACACTTTTTATACTTAAAATGTTTTGCTTCGTAAATCAGGCCCCATGTGTTCCTTACTGTTCCAGCATAATTTAAAGCTTAATCTAGCCCCCCTCTCAATTCCCATAAAGATCCATTAAAATGCAGAGAGGTATTATTAAAAATGTAGTAGGCCTATTGCTTGTAAGAGTACCTGAAAATAAAAGTATTTTGATGTTGTTTGATCACAGACATGGCATGCAAAGGATATGGAACCAAATATTAAATATGAGGACTTTATTTAAGTTCATGTTAATTTGTACAATCACTTTTGATACCCTAAAATGGAGGGGGGGCTTATGTGTAAAAATCGCTACAATTGCTACACGGTTCACCCGATATGGATGTGAACACCCTCAAATTAAAATTGAAAGTCTGAACCTCAGTCACTGTTCCATTTAAAATCCAATGTTCTGAAGTCAGTACAAGGCCAAAACATCAAAAGATGTGTCACTATCCAAATACTTCTGGAAAACACTGTATGTGTGTGCAGTTATGTGTGTACATTTTGGCATTTAGCAGAAATGTGCATGTGTGTGTGTTTGTTCATTCGTGTGTGTGTTTCGTTTGTTCGTGTGTGTTTGTGTATTTGCACGTGCATGCATGGATGCGCCTGTATTGATGTGCCTGTATGGTTAATTTTCTAGAAGACTGTGGCTTTGTGTGTGGGAATGCATAATGAGCCTGTACTCATAATAGCCTCCTGACACTCTGTTCTCAGATCAGTGCAGGTAACATCATTAGACACAGAGGCTGCAATTCTCAGTGGACAGAGCCGGTTATAAACATTGCAGCAGGGCTTTCAGTATGCAGCACAGACAGCAGAGCCTGGCAATCACTGGTAAATACTGATAAACCCTGATAACATTGGTAAATACTGATAAACACTGATAACCCTGGTAAATACTGATAAACCCTGATATACACTGATAAATACTGATGAACTCTGATAGCACTGGTAAATATTGATAAACCATGATAACACTGGTAAATACTGATAAACAGTGATATACACTGGTAAATACTGATAAACACTGATAACATTGGTAAATACTGATAAACCCTGATAACACTGGTACATACTGATAAACACTGATATACACTGGTAAATACTGATAAACCTTGATAACACTGGAAAATACTGATAAACACTGGTAAATACTGATATACACTGGTAAATATTGATAAACCATGATAACACTGGTAAATACTGATAAACAGTGATATACACTGGTAAATACTGATAGACCCTGATAACACTGGTAAATACTGACAAACACTGATATACACTGGTAAATACTGATAAACACTGATAACATTGGTAAATACTGATAAACCCTGATAACACTGGTAAATACTGATAAACACTGATATACACTGGTAAATACTGATAAACCTTGATAACACTGGAAAATACTGATAAACACTGGAAAATACTGATATACACTGGCAAATACTGATATACACTGGTAAATACTGATAGACACTGATAAATACTGATATACACTGGTAAATTGGGATGGCAGGTATGCCATCCGCCAAGTTACGGCTTGGTGGGGCATGCCCCATACCTATACAGCACAGAGAGTTTGACACTTTTCAGGGTTTCCTACAGAAATAACCACAATGACCACAGACTTTCAGCCCTTAAAAACATGAACTTCTTCATGTTCTGACCTCATGTAACCACACATAATTCAGATGCAACTTCACACATCCACACAATAAAGCCCCAAACTTATTTAGCCGTTTTTTCCCTTCATCTTCCGCTTCTTCTTCTTCTTCTCATTTTTTCTGTAGAATTTGTTATCACAAATGCTCCTTGCTCACAAATAATAATTTTCCCCATTGGATAACAACATCGGATTACCCAATAACGACATCTCATCAACCAATAACAATGTGTCATCAAATTTGAATCCGATTTGTGTCTGTGTATCAAGTATCAAGCAAAACATCATTCAAAAAAACTGCTCACTTAGGGGATAATATTGAGGGGCAAATCCACTTTTACGTGGATTTTTTAATTTTTATTATTGTTTTTGTCATCACCGATTATGAAATTCACCCAGGTAAGCAAGTTGCCCACACTACAACGTAATGTACGCTAGCTGACGTTAACATGTTACCTTGCAAACGACAAGTTCTTACATTAATGAAAACTAGGCCAATATATAATTTAGCTGAAGTTACAGACATACAAACCATTAGTTAGGTCTAATGTTTTATTACCGTGTATAGCCTATATAATGTCATCAACGTTATCTTTGTTTCTTACAACACATTCACCCTGTTGTCTCAGTCAGGTTCCATTAGCATGTGCATTAACGTTACTAATTTCTGTTAACATCGTTGCATCTCCAAAAATTATCTGCCAGACAATCCCTCAAATCCAACGTTATTCCACCTAGATAACATACCGATCTAGCTATGACTATGGCATAAGGCTAGCAACTACCTACTTTGTCAGAAAAAAACAAACTAAAATAAAACTGTATAGCCTATTATTTTCAATCGAAAATGGCTAACGTTAGTCACAGAGACTCTTACTTACCCCGATTCTAAGTTGCCTTCAGTCAAAATATGGTTTAGTTCATCAGGACATGTTGACCATGAACCTTATTTAAAATCCATCTTCCGAAAGTTTCTTGCTGTATCCGATGTCAAGATTCTCTCGTTGGAATATCCCGAGCAACTACAGATTAGCCTACCTATAGCCTACCTACCTACAAAAGAAAGCAAAAAAATAAATAAAAACAAGAACCAAGCTATAGCCTAACGTTCTCAATTCCCTTTAGAAACCAATGCATCTTAACGTCTGACCAGCACTGCGCACAACAATGACATTAATTGACGACTGAGTGACTATACAAATGATGCACAACATGCTTTTGTCTGTTAAGTAGGCTAAGCTATAGCCAATTATGGCAAGTAAACAGTAATTTTGGAGAATAAATTATAGGTGTCTTCTAAACCGAAAGTGCATCAGTGTTGGGCAGTAACAAGTTACTAGTAATAATATTACTGTAATAATATTACTATTGTCAGTAACGAGTAATATAACAAATTAATATTCAGTTGTATTTGATTACGGGTTATTTTATAGCGAGGCCCTTTGGGCTTAACACACATGAGATCACACAGAGCATGGCCAGCACTGGCAGTGGGTAAACGGGGATGATACAAGAAGGGAATTCAATTAAATTCAAGAAAATGTATTAGTCAATAGTGCTCTGTCAATCCTGTTGAGTCAACGCTTGCGTGCATCATTCACAAACTGAAGGAGAATATGAGATTAAAACTTCAACGCAAATTAATCGTTGTCTCTCTATCACTCAACTTTCACAATATGATTTTTATTTTATTTTGCTGCAGCGTTTATTAAGCCATGTTCTGAGCCATGACAGAAACGTTCAGAAGGCTACGTTGTTACCAACTTTGCTGTAAGTCTATATAACAACTTCTTATTAAATAACTTAAAATGTGGGTCTGTTGTTGTGATTTGCTTGTGTGAATATGTGCCTATTAGGTTGCCATTGTTTAGGCTATAAATTGTGAAGTCGGTTACGAATGTAATGGAAAAGTAATATAAAAGTAGTGTAACAAATTATATTTCTCATGGAGTAATATGTAATGTATTTAGTTACTGTTGGAAGTAGTAATGAGTAGTGTGTAGTATATTACTTTTAGTAACGAGCCCAACTCTGGGTACTGTATACATTAAGTAAGGGAGAATGCTTTTACTACAACGTTTTTTAGAAATAATATGCATATCTGTATGCATGTCTCTCTTGATGTCATCTTCAATGCATTATCATCATTAGTTAGCTACCAAACACATTACATTAGTGCACAAAAGTAAGTGATATCTCACCAAAAAATACGTTTTCAACGTTAAAAAAGGTCAAGTTATTCACGCATAGCCTACAAAGCACTGTCTGTAAGTCCAACTTGCAAAAACTAGGCCTGCCTTTAAAAGTGTTGATATGAAAATGTGGCCAAGGTAAATAACAATATTGCCTATCATAGCTAACACTAATTAAACTAGCTCTATTCCAAAGCAATGCTATCCAAACTTTCCTAAATTATGTAATGCAACTTGGCCCTGTGTTTTTTAATCTTAGCATGTGAAGAGATTGTGGTCATTCAAACTTTAAATGTCAAATAATAAAAATGGCCTCATGGAACAACATATAATTTCCATTTATGTTTTAAACGATTAACAAATAATTACACTCCAGAAATGATATGTTCATACTTTGTATAACTTTACTTTAGAAAATGTACAGGTTTTCACAAACAGACATTTATACCAAGAATGACAATTTACAATAGAGAAAGGGGGGATGAATATATAAATGCAGATAAAAAATAGAAATATGTTGACGTTGAAAATAGCCTACATCTAGCATTTTTACAAACCTATCCAGACATGTCCGCGCTGTCAATGTTGCCTACTGTATGTTTGTGGGTCAGATCATGCCAAATAATTAATAGTACTAATTTGTTAACAAAATAATAGTTATGTTATTTGCAAACAGAATTTTGTGAAGACAAGAATGTCTAGGCTCTGTAGGACCAGGCTCTGAAATCTAAATATTCCAGATAAATATATGCATCAATAAATACATAATAATAATAATAATAATACATTTTATTCATGCTGTGCTTTTCATAGACCCTAAGCAGTGGATGCAGACAATTGTTCAAACATACCATGTAGTGTAGTAATTGCAACACTTGTGAATTTCAGATTATTTCCACTATAAATTATTGTTCTTTCACAGTTTGATGTGGCACATACAGTTTAATTGACCACAATCTCTTCACATGCTAAGATGAAAAAACACAGGGCCAAGTTTTAAGAAAGTTTGGATAGCATTGCTTTGGAATAGAGCTAGTTTAATTAGTGTGAGCTACGATAGGCAATATTGTTAGTTGTAACTCGGCCACATTTTGATATCAATACTTTTAAAGGCAAGCCTAGTTTTTGCAAATTGGAATTAAAGACTTACAGACAGTGCTTTGTAGGCTATGCGTGAGTAACTTGGCCTTTTTTTATGTAGAAAACTTATTTTTTGGTGAGATACTGATTTACACTGATAAATACTGATAAACATCAATAAATGGCTATACAAACAGATGCACAATGATAAATACTGCTAAGATTGGTAGAAAGTCATCTTGAATGATAATTTCTTTTTGTTTTCCCATTCAGGCAATTTCCTCTCCCTGGAGGCTCTTGTCATTCTGAGTGTCGTCAACATGACGCATCATAATAAGTATCCAAGCAACATTACTGTCGTTATTAGCATGTTTGTTAGCATATGCATTCTCCAGCTCTATATTCACCACTGTGTGCAATCGCAAGTGAACGAATGAGTACATTAAAGCGGTCTGAGATGCGTGACGTTGGGGGTTCTGTAAATTACCTGAATTTCCTGGAGCTAACACATCACAGATGAACACAACACATTTATAGAAGCTGTTCATAGGGCAGTGTCCTTCACGTGAAAATGGTGAATGGCTATACTCTGCTGCCAGGTGAAGCTTTAGATGGCTATTACGGCTGTTTTGACAATGGGCAGCAGGTTCCTCTAGTGCTGCCTCTTCACTGGCTGTGTTAGGTACACACATGCACAAACTCAACGCTCAACACACACACTCACACACATGCACACACACTCACTCACACTCGCATGCACACACACGCACTGATGCCTATGGCCTATAAACGAGGCCTCGAAAGGACGATCTGTTTCCACGATATTTGCAGTCCCTCATGAAAAAGGGCAAGCCATTTTCTAGCCATTTAAAAAAAATATGACAATTTTCAAAAATTAAAACCATAAAACAATATCCAAGCATATCCATAATGTGTGTGTGAAACACAGTAAACAGGCAATATTCTTGTTGTTATGGGACATAAAAAGAGAATAAAATGTTTAAACAATGGCATCGCTGTGTTATTTCACAGAACAGGTTATATGGCTGAACGCATCCATGTATTGGAGTTCACAGTGGGTGGTCGCATTCAGCATGAGGCACATGGATTTCCCCTTTCCTGTTTTGGACGTCTCATTAGACAAGTCCCTGTTAATAGATGTGCTGCTGACTACACTGGACAAAGAATTCCCACATTGAGCTTGATCTTGCAGTTCCATCTGTGTGTGTGTGTGTGTGTGTGTGTGAGGGAAAGAGAGAGTGAGAGGGTGAGAGAGAAGGAGGGAGAAAGGGAGAGTGAGACAGACAGGCAGAAGGACAAAAATAAAAATAAAGAGTCAAGCTGTGGGGAAAAAAGTAACAGATGCTCTTGTGATCACTAGATGGCACTGTTGTAATGTCTCAAAATAGATGGTGCTTGAGCATATTTTATATCCACAGGAGTGCTATTCAGAAATGTGGTCAGTCTTTGCATGCAATTAATACAATTGATTATCATTGTAAAACTATTAATAATGGTCAAAGTAATTATCAGTTTTATTTTAAATATACAGCGAAATTATCATTTGAAAGTGTAAAAACAGAAATTTTTTACCTCTAATGTGGTGCCTATTGAACTCAATCAACACTGGTGGAGATGATTTAACATTGATAAAGTACTGTGTACAACACCACATTCAAAAACTGTTTTCAAACACATAAGAGACACTGCATCATTACTAAGCTGTCAGCAAAATTATATAAGAGAAATGTAGCATATGTGTGGGGAAAAGGTGTATTGTATGTGGGTGGGGTAAAATAGGGGCTCAGTGGACTGTAGTGGTCTTTGCATGTCAGTCAGCATAAGAGCACTTGCCAAAAACACTGTTTTCACAATGGGATTCAGCCCTAAGCCCTCACGGAATTAATGAGAACGCGCCTTTGAGTCCACGAGTCCATAAAATGGGATTCAGCCTGGGATTCCGCCCAAGAGATGTGTCTGAAATTGCTCCCTTTTTGCTATATAGTGCAGTACATTTACTTTCCACAATTTTATTTGGGTGCCCAAATTCTAACTGTAAAACGGTATGCACTATATAGTGTCCTCAAAAATTCCCACAATGCAACAGAAAATGTTGTGTACACAGTACGTACACTATTAATGTTTAAAAATATCACAATGCAATGCTTCACTTCTGCTTGTGCACTCCCGCGGATTGAAATGAGATGAGACGAGACAAACAAAGGACGAGAGCATCTTGTGGCGAGAAGACGTAGTGGCAGCGTCTCTTCCAGCTGTGCAGATCTCCGAATTATCAAATGTATTTGCTGTATCAGTATGAGTATAGGCTAGCCAACGTTTAGTAGAGCATTTTTAGTTAAATAGCTTTTTAAACTTTTGCTAATGTATATGGCAGTAACGTTTAGCAGTTGAATTCACACGGCAACAGTTCAAACACAACTTAATAAGTTCTAGCAGATACACAGAGAAATATTTAAAATGCGAACTCATTCACGACTGTTTATTTAGATAAATTTGAGGACATACGTGCTGCAAATTATTTATGCGACGCCACACACACATCAATGGTGCCTAAAATTATGATTCATAAGTGTCTGAAATTTCAATTTACTACTCTCATAGAGCGTCCTATTGAGTGTTTCCGATGTAGGGAAAAGCGAACGAGGGAACGATTTCGGACACAGCAAGTAATGGTTCAGTTCTGCTGCTGTCAATCATGCATGCAGCGTGCAAAAATTGCCACTAGATGGCAGAATTTATCTACTTTTCACTGCAATGCACAGTGTTCAGTATATTGTAAATAAGTATGAGATTAATACTATAATGTATTTGTTTTTAACACCCTTTATTTTGAATATTAATAAAATGGTTAGTTCCTTGTATTAGTTGCAAGTATTTATCAATCAGTTGTTTTTTTGTAATGTCCTTTTCTATGGCTTAATTTGAGGAAATGGTCAAATGTTTACTTCTTCTCCAACAGGGGGAAACAGAGATTAGAGTTACTCCGGCTGAAAGATGAACCCCTGTGTTCTATGTCATCTGTGACAAACGCGCGCATAAACACCCACTCATACAAACACATGGTCAGACATGCACACACACACAGTCACATGCACATACACATACAAAAACATGTCTGCACTCTACCATGACTTGACAAACAGAATATTACACAGTACAGTGTAATATGTGACTGTAGCCACACTGTTCTGTTCCGCAACTGGAAAACTGGGTTGGTCTCTCTAGAAGAGTTCTAAACCGTTTCAGACAGTGTATAACAGGGAAACGATTTTATATTGGTCTAGGCAATTCTACATCAAAAAAAAATTGGGTATTTTCTTTGGCATTTCACAAGAGAGGTGTCTTTGCTGCCCCAAGCTGTTCTCCTTGTAAATGCTCTCCTTAGGTAATGTTATCAGTCAGCATGAAGTCCATTTTCACAGTTATACAGATGACACCCAATTATACATCTCTGTTGAGCCTAATGTCCTACGTTCCTTGACTACATGGTTGTCTGCCATCAATGAGTAGATGATCAGTAATTTCCTAAATTAAAAGAGAAAAAAACTGATCCTTTTAGGCTGGTCCCAAATCCAAAAGAGACGCTCTTTATTAATAGGCTGGTAAATCTGGATCTCTAGACTAAATGTTAGTATTTTATCCAGTCCTCTACACAGAACTTCTGATCACTGATATTATGTTAATAAAACATAATTTATGAAGACATTTTACTTACACAAATGTGCTTGTTTCATTTATTTGGATGACCTCCACTTTTACATAGGCTGCTGCTTGTAAAGACTAAGAATAAAATATTCCAGGACGGTTGTGGCTCTCATATTGGCAAACAACTCTTGTATCTAACTACCTACATCTCGAACCTTTTTGCCAATGTTATGTAAAATATTTGATAATAAATGTTGCTGTGATTAGATTATATCAGGGGTAGGCAACCCTGGTCCTGGAGTGCCGGAGGTCCTGTTTTCTACTACATTCAAACCTATAACTGGATTCATTTTAATTAATCAGGTGTACTGAATGCAGGTAACCATGTGCTGAGGCATTCAGCATTTCACTATTAAGAACTCAGACTTTTAATCATCCATCAAACTCTTGCGCGGCGGCACGGTGGTGCAGTGGTTAGCACTGTCGCCTCACAGCAAGAAGGTACCGAGTTCGAATCCCGGCCGAGGGCCTTTCTGTGTGGAGTTTGCATGTTCTCTCCGTGTCAGCGTGGGTTTCCTCCGGGTACTCCGGTTTCCTCCCACAGTCCAAAAAAAACATGCAGGTTGGGCTAATTGGAGACTCTAAATTGCCCATAGGTATGAATGAGTGAGTGAATGGTGTGAGTGAATGGTGTGAGTGCTCTGTGATGGATTGGCCTGTCCAGGGTGTATTCCTGCCTCTCGCCCAATGCATGCTGGGATAGGCTCCAGCACCCCCCGTGACCCTGAATAGGAATAAGCGGGTTGATGAATGATGATGATGATGATGATGATCAAACTCTTGTGATCAAGCTCAGATGGAATACGCCAATGGCATTCCAGGACCAGGGTTGCCTAGCCTGGAAGGGAAACTGTTAACTGCCATTTTTATTGGAGTTTATTAGGTCAACCAGATATTAGCACTTGCTCATGACAGAAATCAACCGGGTGCCTGGAACGCTTCAATGCTATTCACTTTTTGTTTGGGCAATAAGAACTAGTGCATGCTAGCTTCACTTAGTGCCCATTTCAGGATCCATATACAGTTAAATGCAAACATATTGGGAAATTGACACAATTATTGTGGTTTTGGCTCTATACTCGAGCACATTGGATTTGAAATAAAACAATGAAGATGAGGTTAAAGTGTAAGATGTCAGCTGTAATTTTGGGGTATTTACATCATCCATATCCCCCGAAACCCAGCCCTCCCAAAGTAATATTATCTAGTTTATTTTTTGTGAAATAAGTAACTGTGGCTAAATAATTAATGGCCAATGAAAATACAATCTATGTCCTTGCTTTGACTGACAGGTGATTTTGTCCTATGAGGAAACCGAATATGTAGATTGTTTTATTTATTCCAAGTTCAAATTGACTCCGGGAGATGTCAAGCTGTAGCAAATTTGAGAATTGTGTTCCGGAGTGCGAAACTGCGAAACCACAAAGAGTTTACCACTTTATGGAATCCATGCAACGCCAGCAACTAAATCGCGACAGCCCCTGAGCCTTGCAAGATGCACAGTCAACAGTAATCTTTAGGAATAGGCTATGGCATTAAACTGCTGGACAAAGCAATACTGGAAAAATTAGAAGCTCCGCATGCTGTATTCGCGGGTTATGCAATACACGCACGGGGAAATTGACGCGCGTTCTGGAGAACGCAATAGCCGGCTGGTTGGCGCAATTGCAGCATTAGACTAATCAGAGGGAAAGTATCATCATGGACATCCGGCAGTAGGCTATGCTGTGGCTTGTCTGTTCTTCGCCAAAATATACACGTTATATGTTACGTGGACGTCACAAAAAACGTTCCCGGGACGTTCTAGTAACGTCTCCCAGACATTCATTAGGCTACATGACGTTATATTGTAACCAGTAACAGATGTTACAGGAACGTCCCTGAATGTCCCATAAATGTTATGAGCACAATGTCATATCATAACCGGATAGGGACGTTGCTTGAACGTCCCAGAAAAATTCTAATTTTGTTTTTAGGACATCCCTAGGGAACGTCACATCATAACTTTGAGAGGACTAAAATGGTACATCTCTAGAATGTCCACTGTTTGCTGGGTTCTCAATGAGGCAAATTTCTGTAAGATTTGACTTGTTATAAATGTGAGAAATGTCTGCATAACACAGGTTACCTTATTTACAAATTTTGTTAAAAAAGTCATCAAAATGTTGTCATGATGGGTTATATAAGCTATGGTAAAGGCACTGTATAAGTGTATATTGGGAAGTCGCCTTGTATAATACGTCATGAAATAAATGAAAGAGATTATTGCATATTTATTTAATTAATTGCTTTTTTATTTAGTTCATTATATATTTTATTGTTTATTTATTTATTTAATTTTGTCACATTTTGGTCTCCATTGTCTCTTGAGACAGACGGATGGCAACAATACGTTATGATATTTGTAATGTTATTTGATCTTATTCTGGTCTATGAGCGCGCTCTCGCGGCACATTGATTGAACTTTCTAGTGGTGCGTAGCTGTAATGTTTTTACTGGATGTGTTTATTGGGTATAACACTTTAGGTTTTAAGGTTCCGTTATAAAAATTTGAAAGCCATTAGTAAATGATCTATTAACCATTTATAAAGTGTTTTTTAATAATGGCTTATTATAACTAATTTGTAAAGCATTAGTTAATAGTTCATAGGTGTGAAATCTTGTATATGACGCATTCATAAACTCAACTGCACCAAACTAAACTAAAGTGACCACAGTTTAATACATAATTGCAGCACACTTAGATAATTACCTTTTTTTCGATGTGGACTTATTTTTACGAACTCCTGGAAGCGGTTATTGGGTTGACCAAAGTTAAAAAAAGATAGATTTGACAAAGTTATTATTACTGATCAGCATGGTGGAAATAGTATATTTTAAACAACACAGATGGCCAGCAATACATGCAATTCATGCAATAAGCTGCCAGTAGGCTACCATTTGCATTTTACGTTAAAGCTCTGACTTACACTCACTGGATAAAATTGATAGGAGGCTTCGTTCTCGCATCCGCCTTCACTCGCAATTTTTAAGATATAAATATTTAATATATAAATAATCCTTTACTTTCACAGGTTCCCTTTTCTTTCAAATAAAGCCAAATTAAATGGCAAAAAAAAAAAGTGTGCTAGTTTAGGCTAACATTAGGTAACGTTAGTTAAATCACTAACATTAGCAATTAGCTAGCTATTAACACTACATCACCGATAAAAAGTTTAACTATTTACAATACAAATTCCACTGACCATAAACATTGAATAAACCTCTCTCTCACTAATACAGTAACACAGTAACGCTCTACTCAAAATTAGCGGTGAAGATCATTATATCTTGCTGACAGCTGAACTTGTGTTCTGGATGGTTAGACATTATGTCAATCATCAGGATGAGAACACACACGCATGAGCACGCATGATTGAAATACCTTAGTGAGGCAGTGCTTCACGGGTGGGTTCAAAAACGCGTCATCATCCACAACTATCCAATCATGTCTTATAAAGTCATCCATTGATTTGCACTTGGCAATCTAGGCACTTTTTTTTATCTTCACAAGGGAAAGTCATTGTGGTGATTATTCAATATTAAAGAGAGTCTATATTGTTTGTGATTGTGTGTGATATGTATGTTCTTTTTAATTTTTTTGGTGAAGCACTGCTTCACCTGTTCCCATAGACATAGGCTATAGATCTATAGTGCACATTCGTACATTAAGGGCAGCACAATAACTATTTATGTACGTGATGCAGATTATTTTACACAGAAGAATGTGTGCACACTTGAAAACGAATGACCTGCTGTTGTACATAAATACAGTGGTTTTTCAGTGTGACTTATACCATCATAGGTTCTACTCTTAATTTGCAGATTAGAATCATCCATACAAGGATACATCATCAAGGTAATCAAAACATTTAAATAAAAATAATTAAATGCTCTATGCTAAATGGTTCTAGCACCAGACCTGACTCCGCTAAATGGGGAGCTCATTTTGTCTGAAATGAAGCTACATAGTATGTTAATAGCATCCGTTACTGGATAGGTGTATTCACCATCATTGTTTTTCGGCACTTGAGTAATGTATTAGTGCGCTTACAGTTTTTTTTTTGTGTTTCTGTATTATGTAATAGCCTGTCGGTCAATCTAATTGACATCCCACTTTCCACTGTGGCACAATTAATGTACGCTTAGAAATGTGAGAGGTCAGTGGTTCCTTGCTTCCAATAACCCTGCTTGTTTTACATTTAACACGGTAGCCTATACCCTCAATCCCTCTATTTTACTTAGTAAGCACTTAACAATATTTTGTTGGCTGTTGTGTGTAATGGTTGCCAGTATCATACTGATAATTCTGCTTATGTTCTGGACTTTATGTTTTAAAGTATCTCTGGATAAGAGCATCTGCCAAATGTCTACAGTTGAATGTAAATGGGCCTGAATGTACGGTGGGCCTAATATTAGAGCCAGTAGATTAAATAAATATTGACTGAATTTCCTGAACACACCAGCAAAAACCACAATTGCAGTACATATAGCGATCGATTTACTAAGACCTTTAGCGTGTGCAAAACCTTTTAGCGCACGCAAAACCAATAACATGACAAATGATTGGTCATGGTATTTGTTTTGCACCAATCATTGGTTGTGCTAGTTTTTCCCATGCTAAACAATTTTGCACACGCTAAAGGTCTTAGTTAATCAGGCCCATGATCTGGTAACTTCTCACCTGAAATTGACAGTGGTAAAGTTTGCAGATGTAGCCTGCTTTTTTCTTCCTAATATTTTATAAGGTTTTAGTCAATTGATATGTTTAATATTCTGAATACACCCTTAGTCTCTTCAGCAGATTCAGTAGAGATGAAAATGATACCCCAACACACACACACATATTTTCAGCTGTGCCGTGATTGTTGAGACGTCGAAGAGAAATAAGGTCCGATGTTTGAGTGACCTACAAAAGCAGCAGGAAGATCCCAGCAGCAGTACATTTAACCTTTTAATCCTTTTACATTTACACTGTTAAATTACAGTGTTATCTTTCTCTTTCCCCTCTCTCTTTTTCTCTCTCTTTCTATCTCTCGATCTGCCCCCCCCCCCCCTCTCTTTCTCTCTCTCTCTCTCTCTCTCTCTGTAAACTTGGCTGGAGGGCCACTGATTTATTAATGTATGTATTCCAATTAGTGATGTGGAACAGTGTGCAGAAATCAACATACCCCATAAGCTAATTCTGAAATGAGATCAAATTCACATATATGGTGCTTATAGTTCAAAGATCTTTCTGAACAGAGCCCAGTCACCGCCACTGTTCCCAGATCATAAGAGTCTCTGTATGCAGTCACTGCACACATGAGATGTACAGTATGTATGTACTTGATGCTGAATATCTGTTAGAGTGTGCAATTAATAATAATAATGATAATGATGATAATACTATTAATAATAATATGACTACTACTAATAATAATAATGATAATCATCACCCTAATTATTATTAAGAAAAATAATATATGTGTATATAAAAGCAGTATTCTCAGCAGTAACAGTTTAATTGCTTGCATGTTTTTGCCATGTTTACTACAGTTCATCCTGCTCCATAGACCACATCATGTGCACAGCACCCTGTGTCACCCATCCCTCAGCTTTTGTGATTGGTAACTGGTAACCATGACAACTCATGCCGAGGCCCCCCGAGTCGCCATAGGGTGAAACATGTGACCCAAGCATGAGTAGCAGAGAGCGTGCGTACGTGTAGAGAACACAGGGTGAGGAGCACGGAGTGTGTGTGCGTGTAGAGACCACAGTGGGCGCTGGCAGCGTGCACAGACTGGTGATCCTTTCAGGGCACCACACCTGTGCTCTAAGCCCTCAGTAAACTCAGCCCATCGATTCTGATAAAACTGAGCTTCTCTGCTGCCCATGAGGAAAACGCTCCAGCTCGACACTGATTTTCATGAATCTCCTGTAATATCCTGTTTTTCTGTACCAACTGTACATACACAGGGGCTACACAGTCAGTAATATGTATTGGTTCCAATATATTAAACATGCCCCGCCAAGACATAACTTGGAAAATGCACACATCTGATATACAAATATACATGTTCCTGTACCGTTTTGTTTTTATTTTCCTCTTTTTTCCACACCAATTTTTCACACCACACAAGCCGCACAGCACTACGAGGGGCAAGAGCTATGAGTCGCTAGCGCTACGAGGGGCTAGTGCTACGAGGGGCAAGAGCTATGAGGAGCAAGCACTACGAGGGGCCAGCCTAGATAATTCCTGTGTCATTTACGTAGTAGTTTTCAGACACTTTCTGCTGGCTCATCCGGACAATGGGAATGACCTAGGATCCTGATACCCTCATTTGTTCTGACACCTCGGCTGTCGCATACTTGAATGGGGCAAGAACTCCAAGACACTACATTATTTTAGCCTAATCAGTGTTGCTGAGGGGGAAAACATCACTGTTTAAATTAACCAAGGCAGCACCGATAGCTTCACGCTGATCATACAACCTTGAAGCATGTCGTAGGTGCTGTTCCACCTGGTTTCCACTTCGTGAAGAAGTTTCATTACTGGTTTGCCCATCATCTGTTGAACCACACACAACTTCTTTGCTTTTGCAGCTCATCCTAAACAGTGCGACAACGCTCTTGGCCCCTCAGTCGGATGTCTTGATGCTCAGGTGTCTGATCCAAAGCCTTTTTCACCACCAGATTTGGAGTATGTGCAAAGCAGCGATAACGTGCCAGACTCTCAGACGTTGTGCACTTGCCAGCATGTTGGCAGCGTTGTCTGTATTAGCAATGGTGTCCGTATTTTGGCATTCGTCAACATTTTCGTATCTGAGATTTGTTCGGACGTACGTACTGAGGACCACGCGTACCTCATATGTAACGCGTCCCCAATCTACCTGAACTAGGGAGGCTGTCAGATGGACCACCACTCGAACTCGACAATGTGACCATAATTAGAACGCACCAGCAATTCAGAGAGAAGGTATGTGATTACTGATTACCCGATTTCAAACCACAAAACACCAACAAAATTACGAAATGAAGCGCTGCTATGCTTTTCTTCTTCTAAAATTTAACGTCAATCCATTTTTATTTTTTCTATTGTATAACTTTACAGTTTCTGTGATGGGTGATCCTGTATTGATGGTAGGCTACACTCTTGCTAGGCCTTTACTTTACCAGTTCATATGACACCGGTACTGACAATACTAAATCTTTTTTTTCTTTGAATCCTTGACTGAACATCTGCTAATAAAACTGAAATTTCAGTGTCGGAATAGTTCTTTCTTTTGTTTTTTTCTGGGCCACTTTGACTTCGTATGCCCCTTTAATTAGCAACTTCCATATATGGCAATTCATGGGCATGGATTTATGCTAATCGCAAAATAACCTGAACGTGCTTGACATTTACGGTCAATCGGAATTCACATATTCACATACACACGGAATACGAACAAAACGGCCTTTCCCACACGGTTTGATGAATCCGGCGTACATTTTTCATACCGACTTGTTTCGTACATAAATGTATGCGCATATTTAGGAATGTTTCATTAACGAGGCCTTATCTTTTCAGCTCTCCATCAGCACACTCTTGGCCTCCTTTATGTGCACAGCTGTATGGCTCTGGGGGAACCTGGTTACTCCTTGCCACTGTTGCCTCTGGCTTGCTCTTGTGGGGGTTTAGTTTAGTCTGGGTTCTTCTGTGAAGCGCATTGTGACAGCTAGTTGTGAAATGCGTTATATAAATACATTTTGATTTGATTTGAACTACAGCCAGTTTTGTCCCTTTAGTGATGTAATGACAGGTTACCTCCATATTTATGGAGGTCCACATATCTGTTGTCAGGCTTGCATGTTCCGCACCCGTTACCTCAGCTATAGCCTTTTTTTTGTTCTCATTATACCATTTCACCACCATTAGCATTAGGGCCTGTCTAGTGGGAATGGTGTAAGCCAAGTTGAGCTTATTGACAAAGGCGTCAAAGCCTATGTCCTCAATGTAGAGATGTAGGTCTTCCATCTACTTCCTCTTGCATGCTTGGTAAAGGAGAGCATGTTGCAACAATACATTCCAATGATTTGTAAAATATATTTCACCATTTATTGGGCCATATTAAAATACTATCACTCGCCCCCCCCAGCTTATTGTAACATTGTGGAAATTAAATATATATTCAATAGCACACAGATAGTTAGCCATATTTCTATTCATGTTGTTCTTCTTATTATTAGTAGTCATACTATGAATGTAATTATAGAGTTCTTTTATTTTCTGTTTTCAGGGCCATCTTGCGTAAGAGGATTGCATCCTTGATTTCAATGGTCCAGCTTCAATGACAGCAGGATTCCATGGTGCTGCTGTAATATTGGGTTGTATTGAATTCAAGTGGCAAAGCACTGAGGAGGTGTTATTTGAATAGGACAGGTGCCGTTCGCAAATCATGCACCACACCTTCGATGAGGTCTCTTGCTGAAAATGATCCAATACAAAAAAACCTCTTTCGTGAACCTTCTGTTATAAACATATCGCTACAAAACACTCTTAAATGTCTCTCTCCTCTGACGAAAACTCTCGAATTGTGGGGCGTTTTAACCAGTTTGATACATTTTGGAAGTTTTTGGGTAGGAAAGGAAGGTTATCTGGAATCAAGAGGTTTTGCACAAATGCACAGGTATTCCATGCTTTTCTACATAGGCCTAGGCCTGAATAGAGGTTTATATGTGAGTGAAATAACCACTGATCCCAGATCTGTCATAGCTGTCACATCAACCGGTATTGGTTGAGCAGGTTCAAAATGACGGCGTCACTATGACGTAGCAAAGCTTTGGTTTCTGTGATCAGCAAGCCTCGGAGCTGTTCTTCGAAACAGCAGTGATTTGAAAACTTGACACAGTGTTGACACGTGAGTATCGATCATCACATCTCTACCTGCAGGATAAAGCCCATTTTTATTTATTTGTCAGTGAGCATGGAAAATGATTTGCATAATATTCCAAATATTATTTCAATAGAAAAATATACTGTGTGAAACGAGAATTGTGCTTATGATGACTAAATTGTAAACATACTTGTGACTGGTTGGATTTATATTTTGATATTTTGTGTTGATTAATGTGTGTACATAAAAAGTGTAGCAACAAATATGTGTATCATAAAAAGCCTTCAGTGTATTCAACTAACATTCAACTAACAGGCATGGTGGTTCGAGTAAGTAGATGCTTCTACTTTTCTCCTGCCGAATGACTGAAGCTAAGCAGGTGGGGGCTTGTTTAGTTCTTGTGTGGCTGACCTTGGAAAACTAAGTATCTGTTGGTGGGCCAGTAGGGGGCAATCTTTTCTCCGGTCAGCAGTGGTCAGGGTAGACATTTGAGATCTTGATATCTTGGCAGTGCAGGCTGGAGGCAAAAAACAGCATGGGATAGAGGTACATTCTTACCTGTGTGGGCTGTAACCATGGCAACCCACCGACCACCCCCCCCCCCCTGTTCCCCACATACTGGATGCAGTGGGATGGCCCAGCAAGATTGAGCTGTTCTGTCTGTGTTTTACAGTAAACCTAAAGCAAGCCAGGTTAATGTCTACGGCAGAAACGAGCACTGTGCAAATCCTGTCTAATCGCAGCTCATATTAAACTCAGCTGTTTGCCTTTTCAAAAGCCCATAAAACATTTTCTTTTCTTTTTTTTGTTCACATAGCACTTTTTATTGACTGTTTGTTTGCTCAGCAAAGCTGGTATCAGCAGCTGTTTCAAGAAAGGATTCAGATCACAGTCTCTGGAGCAGACAGATGCTGGTCAGAGTGAAGGGGGGTGGGGGGTTTGGCAGCCATGCCCCTCAGTCACACTTACTGGGGGGTTGAGCCATAGAGGCATGTGGTTGTTTCCTTGTTTGCAGAGTGTAAACGCAGTCTGTATTGGTTCACGTGTGAAAAGGTATGTGCAATGGGTTTCCTAGTTCAGCTCTACCTTGTCTACAGTCAGCACACTGAGTCTGGTGTAGATCTGCAGAGTGCATGGGTCAGTATAATTAGGCCTCAGGCCTCTGTCACATGCGCTTAGTCAACAGGCAGCAAATACTGATAATCGAATAATCTTCTGATGGGCATCTGACATAGGGTTGTGAATTTCTGGGGTAATTCCCCTTTTAAGGGAATTTTGAGGTCATTTTGGAAATTTGAGGTTATTTTGGGAATTTATACTGTTAACAATATTGTCACCAATGTCTTTGGTTTTTTATGTATTGGACATATTTCAGGGGTCATTGCAAATACTTTGCACACATTGTTAGGGAGAAAACCATAGGTTTTAAGAAATGAACACATTTATTTATTTATTTTGTTTAACAAAAAGCATATTATATAAAGAAACATAAATGCTAAAATATAAAAAAAATTATTTAAGATGGCAAATTAGATATGCCTAAGTATTAAGAATAACTTAATCCTTAGACTAAAATAAGGTTAAACTAAATATTTTAACTTGACTTGCTTGACCTCGGCTAATTATTTATGTGAACAACAGCTAGCTTCATATTCAGAAAGAGACTCTGAAGAATCTGAACAATCGTCCTCAGATTCAATATGTGTGGTATCATCTTTGATTGGCTCAAAGAGTTTCAAGTTTGATTGAATAGCCACCAGTTTTTCAACTGTTTTGTTTGTCAGCCTGGTGCACTCTGCTGTGCGTTCCACCAAACAGGGACTAGTTCTGATGCAGCTGATGTTGGGGGGATCTGGATAATAAGTGAAGCAAAAGGGGACATGGCTTCATACTTACAGACTCCCTTCCACTAGGTTGCTTGATGTGTTTGGCTGCCTGCCTGATGGTATCAGCACTCCACAGCCCGTCCTTGCTGGATAATTTAACCAAACTTATAAGAACTTGATCTAAATTACGGTGCTGTGCAATGGCACAGAACCTGGGCCTCGTCAGCACTTTTACAGCATTTTACTTGTCTGTTGTTTTTTTCAACTTGTTGTGTTTTATTAACTTTGTTTAACCTTCATATTATGTTAGGGTCTATATGACCTGGAATTGCTTGGTGATTTTCTTCAGTAAACTCCTTATGATATCTTAAAGAATTAGGTATTGTGTGTTTAAACAGGCGGTCAGAGTGACTTCAAGTCTCCACAGGAAGCAGCTGGTTTTGGAAGTGAGTCATAATGGTCTCCGTCGCCATGGTGTTGGCCTGGTTCTGTTGCCATGGTGTTGGCCTGGTTCCGTAGCCACACGTGTTTCTGCTCTGATTACAGCCATGTGCACCAAGCTTCTTCCAAAAACTTTACTCCCTACATAAGGTAAGACATGATTACCTCCTGATTAGTCGGATAATCCCTCGCATACCTGACCCAGTTTGATTCCCCAGGTCATCAATGCACAATGAGAAGCTCTCAGCTGAACTACCTGGATAAATACAGGTTCAGACGAAAACATTTCCTTTCAAAAGCCAAACATTTCAAAGGCCAAATATTTGTATTAATTCAATTCTATTTATATTGTATAGCGGTTTTTACAGAGAACTGTCACAAAGACACAAGCAAAAAACCCCAAAAATTGATTTATTAAAGAAAATTGTTTATTAAAGACTTCGTCCAATCAAAATCATTTTTTTAAACTTTAAAAAAAAATGGATGCTATAATATGAAACACTTGTCATTCTGTTAAGGTATTTCAATTATAATTTTTATCTTGAAAGCAACCTGTAATGGTCTTTGAAGACCTTATTTATGATGTTAGTATTTAGGTATAAAATGCTTTTTCACCTATAAGCAGTGATGTAAAATTGACCATTACTCTAATGGTCAATGTGTGTACTTTACCAGTACTGGGTGTACCACAGTGACTGCATGGCTTGTTGTATAAATGACTCCATGGACATGTTAAAATTTGCTATGAAAAAATGATGAAAAGGTAATTATAGTAAATAAATATGAATATAAATATACTGGATATCTCCAGCTCATTGTGTTGTATTTGTTGTGTTGTCTATGTGCTTAAGCCTGATCATACTCTGTCACAGTTACTCCGTTAGCATGCAAAAACCACCCGAAAAAACAAAACAACGGTTATTAACAGTGATCTGGGTTTGAGGGGCTACATTTAATTAGAGTGGGCTCGTTAACATGCATGTTTCCACTCTCATTAGATCCTCTGAGTCTGTTCTTTTGAGGGCAAAACACAGCATAGTTTGGTTTTATTCATTTTGCATCCTACATCACACTCCAACCTCAAGCAGAAGCCAATTAAAAGAGAGGATCTAGTGAATAAAATGCAGTCGGTGGCCAGACGTTTGGCCCCAGCGATGGATCTGAAAGTGGAACGTCAGTGTCCGTATGGCAGGTTTGGGACCTTTGTGCTTTGATTGATTTGCTGTTGTTTGAGTGAAAGTCCCTACAGACCCCCCCTCCCCCCATACCTTTCAATTGCAAAGAAGCAGCAGTCATTTTACTAATTTGTGCCCACCCAAAAAAACACACACATACATGCCATACAGATACAGACATGCGCACACGCGCACACACACGCGCACACACACACACACACACACACACACACACGTGCACGATGCACACACACACACACACGCGTGCGCGCGTGCACACACACACGGAGGCCTGTGTGTTCACTTGAACTCGCCTCATAGTCTGTGGGTGTAGCAGCTGCTGTAGATTCAGGCTGGGGGAGGGGGGGGGGTGCTTTGTGCCTCTATGATTCAGCCCTTCTTATAGTTCATTTTTACAATAAAAACAGCAGGGAGGGGGCAGGAGTGGGGGGGGGGGGGGGGGAGGGGCACAGGGTGGTGGGGTTGACACACGTGCCTGATGTCTGATATCTCCAACCCTAGCGTTCACCCAACCACAGTCCTCGATCCTGAGGCCAGACAGCTGCTACTGACACCAGCAGGACACAGCTGCCCCCCCCGCCAAAGCTCCCTATTCAGGGGAAGAATGGAGAAGGGGCCAGGGGACAGAACAAGCAGGAGGCGGCGAGTTTCTGCAACAGTTAGCAGCATGTGCCTTGATGCATCATAACACACAAGCGCGCACGCACATACGTACACACACACACACATGCACGCACGCACAAATACCTGCCCGCCCACACATGTACACACACATATGCACATGTCCTGTTCTAATCAGCAGTGTGTATGCGTAATGGTTACTGCATTTAGCTGGATTGACATGCTGGAGGACTCTGATTCATGAATAGCGTGATCTAAATGTCATTGAATAATGACAACACGCCGAAGCCCATTGAGTAATTACATCACAGTGCAGGGATAATTACGTAACTATGAAAAAAAGGAAACCACATTGCACAGAAGAGGATGAGGAAGAGGAGTCAGAATGTGCTGGGATGTGTTTCTGTTGCACTGAATAACCCATTTTTGAGGAAGTGAAATAAATATCTGAAAACAAAGCACGGTTCTGCAGTGATTTAAGGCAAGTTTAAGGCAAGGGGAGCAGTGAACAAGATGAACAGAGGTATCCGAGTATAACCCCTGCCCCACACACTACACCCCAGTGCAGCCCCATTTTCTTTTAATTTTAGGCATTTAGCAGGTGCTCTTGTCCAGAGCGACTTGCGCAGCTTGCATTCTTTACATGCAACCCGTTTATACAGCTCGATATTTGCTGAAGCCATTCAGGTTAAGTACCTTACTCAAAAGCTCTCACCTGGGAATCAAACTTACAACGGTGGAGCCGCAAGCCTAGTTCTCAAACCGAGTGTGACCCCGGCGTACTGCCGCCCGTCACACTAACAACCCCGACGACATGCATGTACTGTAGGCAGCTGCAGAGACCAGCCACCATACACCCCCCTCTTATCAACCAGCATGCCTTCCATCTGATTCCCTTCCCCCGTCACGACTGACCCAACAAAGCCAGCCCCCGCCGCAATGCAGCCAAACCGCCAGGCCTTGTGCATGGCCTGTTGGGGCACACCATTGTGCAGACAGTCGGATGGAAAGGAGTTGTCGGGGGGCTGGTTGCTGGGCAGACTGTTGGCCAGAGCTGCTTGATTTATACTCCCCCGGCGACACCGCCCCCCGCAATAACTGCAGCCCCACTGGTTGGCTGCAGTTATATAAAAAAATGTACCTCTTTAAAAAATAATAATAATAATAATTCTAGTTCCAGGTGTTGGTGGCTAAAAAATTTTAAAAAATGGTTTGATTATTGATACCGAGCAGACAGGATGTGACGTCCTCACAGGAGTAAGTGCAGGTAAGAGCTGCTGCATGACAGCATATTGCACTGATAAAAAATCGAACAAAAAAGCTTCCCGTGAAATATATTATGCGCTACATTATGATGATCTTAAGATGAAATATGAATTTCTGCTTCATTTTGAGCTTGATTTCTCAAAAGTTTCAGAAAGATAAGAACAATTACACCTAGCTTTGCTCACAAACTCACCAACATGCACACGCACACGCACACACACACGCACACACACAAAAACCCGTACACAGGCATATACACTCGCACTCACTTACATTCTCGCTCACTCACTCACACTCTCTCTCACACACACACACACACACACACACATGCACATAGAGGGCCTCATGTAGAAACATACGTGCATATGTATAACAAAATGTGTACGCCACTTTTCCCACAGATTTGGGATTTATAAAAACAAACTTGACGTCAAAACATGCGCACATAAATGCAGAGTATGACTCATGCATACACACATTTTTGAGACTATGGGAATTGGCGACTCTGATGGCGGGGAAACTTGCAAACGCATATGTACGTATTTTTTTGTACTGTATGCACTGTTTATACATGAGGCCCACAGTCTGTAAAATGACCAACCTGGGGTGAAGGTGTTTTTGAAGAGCAGTAATAAAACAATGTTCCCACAGCAGCAGCAATAAAAGGGCCTTGAATACACTAACTTTGTGCAAGACCCATTCAATTGTGCAACAATCTGCCAGACCTATCACAGTGCTGTTGCCACCAGCAACGGTTTCCATTTTAACCTGTCACAGAGGCATGACGGCACCTGATTGGCTGCAGCAGGTCGAGCCCCTGACCGGCAGCCACACCCCTCTCTCACATCAACAGAGATTAAATAACAGCACCAAAACAAACACTCTCTGCTCCCTGCTGAAGAATAACAAAACACTCATTACAAATGCTCATAAAAATATTCATAAAACGTTCATGTAAAATATTTATTTAAAAAAGCAGAAACATGTTTCTTGTTTTCTGTAGATGTTTTTCAGTGAGTAGTGTGAATCTGCTCTCATCTGTGAAGAGAACGGGGCGCCAATGGCGAACCTGCCAATTCTGGTATTCTCTGGCAAATGCCAATCGAGCTGGACAGTGCTGGGCTGTGAGCACAGGTCCCACTACAGGACGTTGGGCCCTCATGCTACCCTCATAGAGTCTGTTTCTGACAGTTTGGTCAGAAACATGCACACGAGTAGCCCGCTGGAGGTCATTTTGTAGGGCTCTGGCAGTGCTCCTCCTGTTCCTCCTCGCACAAAGGAGCCGATACCGGCCCTGCCGCTGGGTTGTTGCCCTTCTAGCTCTTCTCATGTAATGGCCCGTCTCCCGGTATCTCCTCCACGCTCTTGAGACTGTGCTGGGAGACACAGCAAACCTTCTTGTGACAGCACACATGGATGTGCCATCCTGGAGGAGCTGGACTACTTGTGCAACCTGAATGGGCTGCAGGTACCGCCTCATGCTACTAGTAGTGACAAGGGCACTAGCAAAATGCAAAACTAGAGAAAAATCAGTCAGGAAGGATAAGGAGAGAGAACTGGTCTGTGGCCACCACCTGCAAAACTATTTACTTTTTGGGGGTTGTCTTGCTGTTGCCTCTCCTGTCTATCTGTTGTCACTTTAATTTGAACCAAAGCAGGTGAAATTGATTCACAATTGTTTACACTTCCTAACTGGAAAGATCAATATCCCAGAAGTTTAATTGACTTTGTGTTATACTGTGTTGATTAAGTGTTCTCTTAATTTCTTTGAGCAGTGTATATTGGCTGAATCCTGAAATATCTCTGTGGAAACATTTATTTTACCTTTTAGGTGTTTTTAAATCCTACTGAGCTCAAGCACAATAACACAAACCAGTGATCATTTCAACATGATACCCACTTTTAATCCCAGAGTCCCAGTTACAAAAGCAACAACCTTATCCCCCATGGATACATGGTTTCAAAGCCAGACTAAACTCCCCCCAAAAAAACGGCAGGCAGGCTCGTAGTCAGTAGTAGAACAGAGTTCATAATAGGTAGGCAATCTGTGAAGGCAAAGGTACAGAAATACAATAGGCAAACTCGTAGTCAGGAAAACAAAACAGGGTCAGGAATAGAACTTGCAAAAGACGTGGTCGAAAACAATCAAGGTCAATACGTGGAATCAATAGAAAACCGCTCAAAAGTGCTAACAGTAAACTGAGGCAACAATCTCGCACTGAACACAAGCCAAGACAGGGTTTAAATACACTCACAGACAGGTGCAACAAATCAGAGAAAGCAGAAAGCGGAAATGAGAATCAGCTGTAGCGAGTAGAAGAGTTAATGAGGAAATCAGGAAAGAGAATAGTGACAGCAAAGGCGGAAACGAGAGACAGCTGTAGTGAGTATATTCTATGAAGTTAGTAAATTAGTAATCATTAGTACTGAAAGAAAAAAATAGCAGGAAACTACAGAGAAAACCGAAATCACCAAAAACACAAGAAAACATGTGACAGAGTGGGAACACAAACGTTACAGTGCTCCCCCCCCCCCTCAATGAAAGCCTCCAGGCGACCCGTTAGGTTTTTCAAGGTGGTCGCGATGCAAGTTCTTTATCAGAGAGGGTTGAAAGATGAGTTTGGGGGAGATCCAGCTTCGTTCTTCCAGACTGTAGCCCTCCCAATCTACGAGCTACTGGTAACCCCACCCTTTGCGGCGAATGTCAAGTAGTTTGCGTACCGTGTACGCGGGGTGGTCATCAATGATGCAGGGAAGAGGGGGCGGAGCGTCTGGGGGGCAGAGGGGACTGATGGAAATTGGCTTCAGCAGGGAGACATGAAAAGTGGGATGGATTTTTAGAGATCTGGGAAGCTGAAGTCTGACTGCAGTGGGGTTCATGATCTGGATAACCTTGAAGGGATCGATAAATATAGGCTGAAGCTTGCGGGATTCTGACTGTAGGGGTATGTCTCTGGTGGACAGCCAGACCTTGTCACCGGGCTTGTAGTTGGGTGCAGATGTCCGGTGATGGTCAGCAATGCGCCGATTGTGATCAGCTTTGCGCCCCAGTGCCGTTCTCGTCTTCCTCCAAAGCTTGTTGTGGGCACAGATGGAACAGACCTGCACAAATCTTCGAACATCAGAATTCATGGCATTCCACCAGAACCTCCGTCTGATGATGGATAGGGTGCATGCAGCTCCTGGGTGGCAGGAAAGATGAAAAATGGGCCCACTGAAGAACTTGGGAGCGAGCCGAAGAGGGCACATACATCTGTCAACTCGTGTGGTTTTGGGATCAGGTTCGTCCTTCAGCGCCTTCTGAATCACCGACTCGATCTCCCACGAAACCACACCCACGGTGCAGGAAGGGGGTAGGATGTTTTCAGGTTTTGTGGGGGAAAAGTCGGCGACAAATTGCATAGAAAGCATGTCAGGCTTGACATTCTTGGACCCTGGGCGATATGTGAGGGTAAAATGAAAACGGCCAAAAAACAGAGCCCATCGGGCTTGTCGAGAATTCAGCCTCTTGGCGGTCTATTTTTGTGATGTTCTGTTATTATGTATGTCTGTTTGTTTATTATTATCATTCATCATTGCATTCCCCTCTGTTCGTGGGTTGTCTGAGTCGCATTCGTGTGTTTGTTTACCCTGTCTCGTGTATGCACTGTTTAGGTGACTTCGGGATTTCCGAGGGTTTCGTGTTCTGCTACTTCCTGGTTTCCCTTACGCTAAATGTATAGATTACTAACTCGTGCTAACAATCACTCGGGTGGTTTATTAATTAAATGCACTTACTAAACCTATTAACATAAATGTCTACTAACGAACTAACGGTCTGTCTTATAGTTAGGTATTAACAAGATTAACCAGTTTGTCCGCGATCTCTTATTCGCCCCAGCTGTTTGTATGTAGTTTCACCTCTCGTGATTACTGAGCACACTCCGCTCCACTTCGAGCCCGTTGTTTGTTATGCATGTTTCCGAGTCCCTTCCATGTCTTTGTTATGTTTACGTGATTGTTTCATTTCTACCTCATGTGTTAAACCTCACGTAGTTTGTTACCCCTCCCTTTCCTATACGTATATATAGACCCACAAATCTGTTTGTTCCCTGTCAGAACGTACCCATTATTTCCTGAGCCTGAGAATTAGAAAGCCAGTGACTTATTGCATACCTGAGACAACCTTTTCCGTACGACCCGAGATAGCCTGCCGATTTTGTTTGTTTGCCATTTGGTTTCGACTTTGATTGTTTTTGACTTAGCCTTCGCCTACCGTTTTTGTACCTCTGCCTTTGATTTCTGGTTTTTCGACTTTTGATTGTTTTTGACTTTGCCTTGCCTGCCGATTTTGTAACTCTGCCTCTGATTTCCGGTTTTCGACTTTAGCTTCCTAACTACTCTTTGCATTCCATTTTTGTACTGTACATTTTGATATCCTGGCTTTTTGACCTCACCTTCTGAAATAAACCTCGTTCTTGCTATATCCTTGTCTGCTATTGGGTCTCTGTGTCTGAAACGTAACAGTACGTTCTGACCAGAGATGGACCCAGCAGACAGCTCCCGGGTGAACTACGCCCTCGAGCAGCAGGGTGCCATGCTGGGTCGCCACCAGACCCAGTTGGATTCAGTTTCGCAGCATCTGCAAAACCTCACCCTCTGTGTTACGCAGCTGACATCTACGCTCCAGGCACTTCCGCCTGGCCACGCTCCCCAGCAACCTTCTGTTCCTGTTCCGGTTCCTGCTCCTGCTCCTGCTCCCTCAGCACCCCCTCCTGTTCCGGTCCGGGAACCTCGTCTTCCCCCGCCGGAGAGATACTCCGGAGAACCTGGCGGTTGTCGGCCCTTCCTCACCCAGTGCCAGCTCATCTTCCAGCTGCAGCCTACCACCTTCCCCACTGAGCTCTCCCGGGTGGCTTATATCATCACGCAGCTATCTGGTCGAGCCAAGAAGTGGGGAACGGCGGCCTGGGAGGAGGGTCTTCCGTGCGTCCAGACCTCAGACGGGTTCGCGGAGGAGATGAAGAGGGTCTTCGACCGTTCCAAACACGGGCATGAGGCGGCAAGGGAGATGCTGATGATGCGCCAGGGCAATCTCTCTGTATCGGATTTCGCCATTGAATTCCAGACATTGGCGACGTCCAGCAGATGGGAGAGCAGGGCGCTGTACGACGCATTCCTCATGGGACTGGCGGAACGGATTAAGGACGAGCTGCTGACTCGAAATCTTCCGGAGAACCTGGAGGACCTCATCGCGCTCGCCATCCGCGTTGACCATCGCCTTCAGGACCGCAGCAGGTTTCGTCAGCAGGCTACTTCTAATCAGGGGGCCCCCTGGAGATCCCACATCAACGATCCATCCATTGCCACCAAGAAACCGCCGTCCCGGGCACCAGAGACGGAGGCCATGGAGGTGGATCGCACTCGCCTGTCGAAGGAGGAACGTGATCGGAGGATGAGTTCCAGAGCCTGCCTCTACTGTGGCCAACCGGGTCACTTTGTTGCCAAGTGCCCGGTAAAAGCCAACGCCCGCTAGTGACCAGAGGAGCACTAGTGGGCGTTATTCCAATTGATCACTCCTCTAGGAACCGCAAACGGCCTTTAACACGCCCACGGGCCACTGGGAATATCTGGTGATGCCATTTGGCCTCACGAACGCCCCTGGCGTCTTCCAGAAACTGGTCAATGACGTGCTCGGCGACCTACTCAACAGGGTCGTTTTTGTTTATCTGGACGATATCCTGATATTTTCCAAGACCAAGGCCGAGCACGTCACCCATGTCCGCCAGGTGTTGAGACGCCTCCTGGAAAATAGACTGTTTGTCAAGGCTGAGAAGTGTGACTTCCATTGTTCCACCACGACCTTCTTGGGGTACATCATCTCCGCTGGGAGTCTGAGCATGGACCCCGAGAAGGTCAAAGCCGTCATGGAATGGCCCCAGCCTGAGACCCGGAAGGACCTTCAACGCTTCCTAGGATTCGCCAATTTCTATCTGCGTTTCATCCGAGGATACAGCTCATTGGCGGCTCCACTCACTGCTCTCACCTCTACCAAGACGTCGTTCGCATGGAATCCTCGAGCCGGGACAGCGTTTAAGGAGCTGAAAGATCGCTTCACCACCGCCCCCATCCTGATCCACCCTGACCCTAAGGCCCAGTTCATCGTGGAGGTTGACGCCTCCAATGTCGGAGTAGGGGCGGTGCTGTCCCAACGGTCCGCTAAGGACAACAAGGTGCACCCTTGTGCATACCTTTCCCATCGCCTCACCCCTACGGAGGCAAACTATGACATCGGCAACCGGGAGCTCCTGGCAGTCAAGATGGCTCTGGAGGAATGGAGGCACTGGCTAGAGGGAGCTCAAGAACCTTTCTTGGTCTGGACCGATCATAAGAACTTGGAGTACTTGCAGACAGCCAAGAGACTTAACTCTCGTCAAGCCCGCTGGGCTTTATTCTTTACCCGCTTCCACTTTGTGCTCGCCTACAGACCGGGATCCAAGAATGTTAAACCCGATGCACTGTCCCGCAGATTCGACACACCTACCAAGCAGGAGGACCCTGACACCATCCTTCCGGTTAGCTGCTTCGTCCATGCCATTGAGTTTGACGTAGAAACCACCGTTCTCAACGCACTCAATGGCGAATCAGGTCCCAGTGGTTGCCCGACTAACAGACTGTATGTTCCCGAGGCGGTCCGGACCAACGTCCTGCAGTGGGGTCACTCCTCCAATCTGTCCTGCCACCCAGGGGTCACCAGGACACTCACGTTCATCCAGCGACGGTTCTGGTGGCCCCGTATGAAGGAGGAAATTAAGGACTTTGTCGCTGCCTGCTCAGTCTGTGCCCAGAATAAGGTACCACACACACACCCTGCAGGATTACTTCAACCCCTCCCTATTCCTCACCGCCCCTGGTCACATATCGCACTAGATTTCATCACTGGTTTACCCCCTTCTAATAATTACACCACAATCCTCACCACTGTCGACAGATTCTCTAAAGCCGTTCACTTTATTCCCCTCACGAAACTCCCCTCCGCCAAGGAAACGGCATCCATCCTAGTTCAACATATTATTAGATTACACGGCATCCCCACAGATATAGTTTCAGATCGAGGTCCACAGTTCACAGCTAGGTTCTGGAAAGCTTTTTGCACTCTCTTAGGCACCACTGTTAGTCTGTCATCAGGTTTTCACCCCCAGAGTAATGGCCAGACTGAGCGGGCTAATCAAGTCATAGAAACAGTTCTACGGTGTCTATGCTCTAGAAACCCCACATCTTGGAGTCACCAACTACCTTGGGCCGAATATGCTATAAATTCTCACACCTCCTCTGCCTCTAAACTATCCCCTTTCGAGTGTTGTTTAGGCTACCAGCCACCTCTGTTCCCGAGCCAGGAGGAGGAGGTGGGAGTTCCGTCGGCCGAAGCCTTCATCCGGCGCTGCATCCGCACCTGGAAGACTACCCGTCAGAATCTGCTTCGTGCCAGCGCCAGGATGAGGGTAACGGCCGACCGGCGTCGGTCCAAGGCACCCCAGTATCGGCTGGGGCAACGGGTGTGGCTCACGAGTGGACTCTCGCAAGTTGGCACCTCGTTACATTGGGCCCTACACCATCACCAAGGTTTTGAGCCCCACAGCCGTGAGACTCAAGTTGCCGGTCACCATGCGTCGGATCCACCCGACTTTCCACGTCTCACGGCTCAAACCGGTAGTCACCCACCCCCTTTGTCCCGCCCCTGATGCCCCCCCTCCCCCCCGTCTCATCGATGGAGGCGATGCGTATACTGTACGTAAACTTTTGAACTGCCGTCGTCGGGGTCGGGGCCTCCAGTACTTGGTTGACTGGGAGGGCTACGGCCCCGAGGAGAGAAGTTGGATTCCCACCAGTTTTATACTGGATAAGACTGTCATTAAGGACTTCCACAAGAACCATCCTGTGCCACCTGTTAAAGCACCAAGAGGTGCTTCTTAGGGGGGAGGGTACTGTGATGTTCTGTTATTATGTATGTCTGTTTGTTTATTATTATCATTCATCATTGCATTCCCCTCTGTTCGTGGGTTGTCTGAGTCGCATTCGTGTGTTTGTTTACCCTGTCTCGTGTATGCACTGTTTAGGTGACTTCGGGATTTCCGAGGGTTTCGTGTTCTGCTACTTCCTGGTTTCCCTTACGCTAAATGTATAGATTACTAACTCGTGCTAACAATCACTCGGGTGGTTTATTAATTAAATGCACTTACTAAACCTATTAACATAAATGTCTACTAACGAACTAACGGTCTGTCTTATAGTTAGGTATTAACAAGATTAACCAGTTTGTCCGCGATCTCTTATTCGCCCCAGCTGTTTGTATGTAGTTTCACCTCTCGTGATTACTGAGCACACTCCGCTCCACTTCGAGCCCGTTGTTTGTTATGCATGTTTCCGAGTCCCTTCCATGTCTTTGTTATGTTTACGTGATTGTTTCATTTCTACCTCATGTGTTAAACCTCACGTAGTTTGTTACCCCTCCCTTTCCTATACGTATATATAGACCCACAAATCTGTTTGTTCCCTGTCAGAACGTACCCATTATTTCCTGAGCCTGAGAATTAGAAAGCCAGTGACTTATTGCATACCTGAGACAACCTTTTCCGTACGACCCGAGATAGCCTGCCGATTTTGTTTGTTTGCCATTTGGTTTCGACTTTGATTGTTTTTGACTTAGCCTTTGCCTACCGTTTTTGTACCTCTGCCTTTGATTTCTGGTTTTTCGACTTTTGATTGTTTTTGACTTTGCCTTGCCTGCCGATTTTGTAACTCTGCCTCTGATTTCCGGTTTTCGACTTTAGCTTCCTAACTACTCTTTGCATTCCGTTTTTGTACTGTACATTTTGATATCCTGGCTTTTTGACCTCACCTTCTGAAATAAACCTCGTTCTTGCTATATCCTTGTCTGCTATTGGGTCTCTGTGTCTGAAACGTAACAATTTTTCTGGTCCGGCCAGACGATAAATGGCTGTTCAGCTCCTTCCAGCCAATGTCTCCATTCTTCAAGTGCCAGCTTGACTGCAAGCAGTTCACGGTTCCCGACGTCGTAATTACGCTCAGCGGGAAAGAGCTTCCGTAAAACAAATGCACATGGATGGAGACGTTGTCTGTCGTGAACAGTTGGGACAAAACTGCCCCGACCCCACTGTCAGAAGCGTACACGTCAACGATAAATTGTCTCTTGGGGTCGGGATGAATGAGGATGGGTGCTGTGGCAAACTGATTCTTGACTTTGAGGAATGCGTTTTCTGCCTCCGGAGTCCATTTGAAAGAAAGGCTGGGCGAGGTTAGGCGGGTAAGTGGCACCACGCGGCTGTAGTCTTGAATCTTCTATAAAAGTTTGCGAATCCCAGGAATTGTTGCAGTTGTTTGCGCGTAGATGGAGTGGGCCAGTGAGTGACTGCCTGTACCTTCCTTGGATCTGCCCTTATTTTGCCTCTCTCCAGGATAAATCAGAGAAATTCAACAGAGTCGCTGTGAAAAGAACATTTCTCTGCTTTAACTTCTTAATGCCAAACGCCCTCTAGCGGTAACGCGGGCGTTATGGAAGTTATTAAGCTATATATTTTATTAATTTAATAATATATAATAAACTGCTCACCTCAATATTTTGATGAAATATCCTTAAAATATCCTGGAAAAGTGGTTTTTAAGCCCAAAACGTTGAGTTAAAACTTTGTAAATAACGTTGGAAACAACGACCTAATTCCCAAACATGTACGGCAGCTTGATAAACAATGTGCTGGTAAACTGTTCTGCTTAATTGTCTTCCACAAAACTTTAGTTTGAAAAATTATTATACCTTTAGGCTTCAAGAAGAAATACTGTAAAACTTTCATACGGCTGTACATCATTTTTTTCTAATTATTAAACTGACTTTTCTGCACTTCCTCAAGCTGTGTTCAGTTTGGCGTTGTGAAACTCATTCAGTTGCTGGTGTACCAATCCCGTGGCTTCACGTATTTTAGCCAAAGAGGTTTTGTCCATGATTGCAGAGTTTTATGCAAACATGTCATCAATTGGGTGTATTTCTTTGACTGATAGCACAATAGGCCTATATGAAGTGGGAAAAACTAGCATCGACCCTCCTCCACTACGAGTATTATTTGCTATCCATTGGGTTTTAAAACGGTCTGTCAAATATTCCAGTCAATAGCCAAGACTTCTATTTTTCAGATAAGCCCTCATTCAGCACAAAGTCTTCGGTAGTCACGTAGATACAGCTCAGCATAAGAGGGAGAGGCACCCGGGCGTAATTATCAAAACCAAGATGGCGCAGAGTGTTTTTAGCTTGTAGCATAGCTAGCTACATTCCGCTTAGTAAAGCATAATTAATTGGGTAACGGCTGTTGTTCAGCTTTTTACTTTCATACAGTTTTTGGTTAGTTATGTCTAAGTTATTCAGGCGTTTTTCTGTGCAGCAGGTCCTAGCCCGAAGATGCTTTTGCGATCATGTCTCAGTGATGCAACGCAGGGTGGTGAGGTAACAGATTTTTTTGCCGGTATACCAGTGTAAATTCACTGTTATGTATAAAACAAATCTCTCTGAATTAAATTAATATAGCTAACATTACTATATTGTAACAATGGCATGCTAGCCAGCAAAATTACACAAAGCATCTATCTGTTTGTGTCTGAGATGAGCTGTTCCGAGTTTCTTTTGAATGAAATGGCATCTGAAGTGTTTGTTCCACATGAGTAAATTGTTCTGTATGCAGTACAGCAGACTGCAGGTAAACAAATGAAAAATGTATGCATGATGTAACATGAGGGATGTAACATGATAAGATGAGGATTAGTTTGTTGTTGATTATTATGCAGGGGTGTTTTTATTTTTCTAGGAAACTGGTGGACATTTGATTTTATATCCCGTTTGCATATAACTGGACTCATTTCTGGCTAATATGGCTCTGGTGGAATACAAGATTCACTGTGCTGCTACATGTGTTTGGAGAGCTTTTTGGGGACCATGTGTAGGCAGTTGTGGAATATGAAACACACCAAAAACACATCTAAAATCATATTGAGACTTTTCTGGAACCTTGCTATTTTGCATAATTTGGCACTATTTGTGCCAACTTTGGTAACCGAAATGGTTCACCTGAAAAAAGCTCTGTAGAATTTGAATGGTTTGAGATATTGACACCATATTTTTAGCAGAGATGGGCAGCATATTGCGGAATCAAAGAATTTGTTATTTCCTTCATAGCCCTTGTAGCTCATCAGGTACAAAATCAGAAAGTTGAATGTAGATACCCCTTTTTTTGTTTTTTCATAATTTCTGTACATAAATTGTTGTAATTAAGTAGCAATAAATGTATGTATATGAATTCTGACTGCTTAGTCATAATTGTGCAGTTTTTTCGATAAACAGCTTTTTGTCACTAGTGAAAACAGGCATATATTGCCCTTGGTAGGAAGAGGTTAACATATAGTTCTCAAGGAGACGTTGAAGGACTTGATTTACGTGGCTCTTGTGATCCTCAGAGGTCTTGGAAAAAATGAGAATGCATTTGAGGTACACAAAGACGGTTCGACCCTAAAAATCGCAGAGCACATCATTGATGAGAGCCTGGAAGACGACTGGAGCATTAGTGAGGCCGAATGTTATGACCAGATATTCAAAATGCCCTAGAGGAGTGTTGAATGCTGTTTTCCACTCGTCCCCCTCACGTATGCGGACCAGGTGGTAGGCATTACGGAGGTCCAGCTTGGTAATTATGGTGGCTTCATGAAGGGAATGGAAAGCTGAGTCAATTAGAGTCCGTTTTTCCTCTTTGTTTGCCCATTTCCCCTCTCATTATCCCTCAGCCAATCACCCTCATCTTCCGTTTGCATTGTACACGCCTCTATCCCCGCCTATTCACTCTCGCATTCATTTTTACGCTGCAGCCACTTATTCACTCTGTTCATTATGCCCCAGCCAATCACCCTCATGCGTCTTTTGCATTCCACATGCCTCAGTCCCCAGTTAATTACTTTTCTCATGCATTCTCATGCTGCATTCACTAATTCACTCAATTTCCCTCTCTATATAATTTTCTTGTGTTCATTACCTTGTCGCCAGTTCGTTAGCCTTGTCGCCGTGTTTTGCTCTGTGTAGTCTAGCTCTTATCTGGTTGTTTGTATTGTCTTGTGCCAGTAACCCTGTCTTCTGCCTCCTCAGTTTGCCCACCAGCCTGCGGTTCCTGCTCGCTTTGTCATGGATCGCGCCTTCCTTCCCTTATCTCCATGCTTAGTATTCTGTTTTTCCATCTACCTGTAAATCTATCAGATTTTTATGTGTTCCGCTACGGGTTTTGCTTTCACCTTGGTGATTAGTTAGTTTACCTATCTTTCATTTTCTCTCACTACTTATACCCCGCTTTCTCCCTCCTTTTATCGTCACTTCCATGTTATTTCACTTAACATTCTAGCCGGTAAAGGTATAGGAAGTTGTGCTGCTATCGACCGCTTTGCTTCTCAATGCGGGACTTGTTAGCAGTACAATTTAGAAAAAGTATAGTGCGCTCTTTTGCTCTTTTATTTCAGAGCAGAGGTTTTAATTTCTTTGTTTTCCTCTCAAACCTATGAGTGTTCTCACCCTAAGGTTTAGGGTTTTTTTTTTTTTTCCTTCCTTTCTTTTTGTTCACTCCACAACGGGAGTTAGATAAGCGTGACTGCTTATTTCTTTTGTTTTGCTCGGATATCGAGCTCCTCGCTTTTTATCGCAAGGTTATTTGTGTTTTCCTTATTTTCCCCATCCACGACGGATTATTGTCCATTTTAGTGGTGTTCGTTGAACACTTTAAGAGTACTCATCTGTCGCACCTGGACCTCCAATATTTCCTCCCTGTCTCTGGCATAGAGATCCCCTACACGCTCACTCTTCGCCCCGCTGCTCTGGCTAACCCAGGATTCGGTCCCCGTCCCTGTAGTTGTTTGCTTGCCTGAATAAACACTCCTCCGGAGCTTTTGTGACATTTTGTTCCTGAGTCGTGCATTTGGGTCTACTCTCGTCTCTGAAACCATAACATAAAGTTTATCATAGTGTCAGAACAGTGGATATGTTCATCGTTGAAGTTTAATTATTGTTGCATTTTCAAATACAGCGGCCATTATCAAATAATGCGGTCAAACACAAAATACTTGTTACCAAAAAAGACTATGCAATGGTAATTTTCGCATAAGTACTTAAAATTGTGTACAGCAAGCATCCCCTGGGATAGACTGCAGTTTTGCGCTTGTGTTTTTATGAAAGACAAACAAAATATTAGATTAGATTATATGAAGTTTAATTATTAAAGAAAAATCATGCAGTAATGCAGTACTGTACACTCAACTGTATTGTACAGTAAAAACAAAAACAACAGTAAAAGCAAATACAGTTACAGCAACAACAAACTTTACTGTAAAGTAAAAAGAAAACTGCTTTTCGGTGCTTAAGCAGTATTTTGCCTTTCCGCCCCGACGGGCGCTTGCAAAGATTAAATCCTGCTTCATCCACGTATATGAACTCATGCTGCTCTGCTCCAGCATCAATGTCCATCATGCTCTGAAATATAAAACGCATGAGCATTACCGAGATAAAAATATACCAATGCTTTACTGTATGTACAATATGCAAAACAAGGTTATTTCTATTTTGTATTGTTCCATATTGTAGCACTTTCCAAATATCAATAAAGTTGAATAGGCTACATTACAACTGATTAGGCCCAGGTCCTTTTTCTCATTGAACATAGTGCCCACTGGCTGACCAATCAGGGATGGATGTGTGTGGGCCTGCACATTGGTCTCAGGGCCGGGTCTAGGCAAACTATGCATGTACAGTACCTATTAATTATATACTGTATATTTGCGCTGAATAGACCCCCTGGCGTAATTGAACCCTAGGCACATGTCTAGTTTTCCTAAGAGACCAATGGGCAGGCCCACACACATACGTACATAATTCTAATGTGATGTCTAGGGCATAATGTCAACCAGTCTACACATTTATAGAGGATGGGTCACTAAAGTATTCGCTGCTGTAGTATTGCAACATTGCTATACACATACCTGAACATATTCCACCCTCAAAGCCTTCACCCTATCTTCATTTTTTTGGAAAGGCACCAAGTAAATTTGTTTCATTGTCACTTGATGCTTTCTCAAAATTCGCCCAATTGTTGTTAGGCTGATTGTGTGGATGTTTTGGAAGATTCCGTTATCGACGAGAATCTGTTTCTGTATTTTTTTAAATTTGTATATCGTTTCTTTGCACCGCCATATCTACTAGTGCCCTATCCCGCTGGTCAGAGAGAACACAGCCACCTGGTGGTGCTCTTTCAGTTCTAAAGTACAGTAAAGATAACAATTACAACAAAGATCATTCACACCCACACTTTAGTATTTATGAAATCTACTGTAACACAGACAGCAATATCAATTTTACAATTACTGTGATTTCAATATACAGTTATTGTACAGTAAATTACACATATTTTACACACATTGACTTACCTCACATATTGACTTATCTCTCTTAAAAATTATTATTATGGATGCCACAGTTAATAATAATAATAATAATAATACATTTATTTTATATAGCGCTTTTCAATAACCCAAAGACGCATTACATAGGTACAAAGAGAAAATAAATAAATAAAAGAAACAAAACAAAAACACATAATGAACACAGATCACGTAATAACACTTAGCAAGACAGATAACATAGCAAACAACATATGGGCAGTAGCAGTGGGGGACTGGAACATAACAAAACATGAAAACAGATCATGGCAGCATCAAAGGTAGGGGGGGGACAACAGTAGAGGCAGGTGACAACAGTACAACAATAGCAGCAGTAGTGAGTGGATGCAAGAGATGACAAATGGGGAGGGGGGGTCAGGGGATGAAGTGCATGGTTAGGGGTAGGGGAGGTTGTAGGCCTGGGAGAAGAGATGTGTTTTTAACCGGGATTTGAAGGTTTGTACTGTGGGTGAGTCTCTGATGAGCTGGGGGAGTGAGTTCCAGAGGCGGGGTGCTATACGGGAAAATGCTCGGTCACCGTAGGTTTTCAGTCTGGATGGGGGGACGGTGAGGGTGAGAGTGTGAGCAGATCGGAGGGCTCGGGTGGGGTGGTGAAGGATCAGGAGATCAGACAGATAGGGGGGGGCCAGGGAGTGGAGAGCTTTATAAGTGAGGAGGAGTACTTTAAAGGTAATGCGGAATTTGATGGGGAGCCAGTGGAAATTAATGAGGACAGGGGTGATATGGTCACGGGATCGGGTGTGGGTGAGGAGGCGGGCAGCTGAGTTTTGAACCATCTGGAGTCTATGGAGGGAGCGGGAAGTGATGCCGGTAAGGAGGGAGTTGCAATAATCCAGACGGGAGGAAATGAAAGCATGAATGAGGGTTTCAGCAGCAGAGGGGGTGAGGCAGTGTCTGATTTTTGCAATGTTGCGGAGGTGGAAGTATGAAATTTTGATGACAGAATTGATGTGGGGCTCGAAAGAGAGGGTGGGGTCCAGAATGAAACCAAGGTTCCGTGCCAGGGGGGAGGGGGTGATGGTGGAGCTATCAACAGTGAGAGAGATGGGTCCAGTTTTATGGAGAGTGGATTTAGTGCCGATGAGGAGGAGTTCAGTCTTATCGGGGTTGAGTTGGAGAAAGTTGTGAGTTAACCAGATTTTTATTGCGGAGATGCAGTTTTCAATGTGGGTGAGGGGTGGGTGGTGGACGGATTTGGTGGTGAGGTACAATTGGGTGTCGTCAGCATAGAGGTGAAAGTCAAGGTTGAAGTTACGGATGATGTAACCAAGGGGAAAGATGTAACAGATGAAGAGAAGGGGACCTAGGACAGAGCCCTGGGGGACACCCTGCGTGACAGGGGAGAGGGTGGAGGTGTGGCCGGAGAGAGAGATGAACTGTAGTCTGTTGGTGAGGTAGGAGGTGAACCAGTCCAGTGCGATGCCCTCAACACCCAGTTGGCGCAGCCTTTGAAGGAGGATGGAATGGTTGACCGTGTCAAAGGCTGCGCTGAGGTCTAGTAACAACAGGATGCTGAGGGCACCGGAGTCTGCAGAGATGAGGAGGTCGTTGATGACTTTGACCAGGGCTGTTTCAGTGCTGTGGAGGGGGCGGAAACCAGACTGGAGGGGTTCATAAAGGAGGTTGGACTGTAGGTGGGAGTGAAGTTGGGCAGCGACCAGACGTTCAAGGGTTTTAGATAAAAACGGGAGATTTGATATGGGACGGTAATTGGAGAGGTTGGCTGGGTCAAGGGTGGGTTTTTTAAGGATGGGGGTAACGGAGGCAAGTTTGAAAGCAGAGGGAACATGGCCGAGGGACAGTGACTGATTGTAGAGGGTGGAGAGGTGGGGGAGGAGAACAGGGAGGCAGGCCTTAGTTAAGATGGTGGGGAGCGGATCCAGGGAGCATGTGGTGGTCTTGGAGGCGGTAATGATGTCAGAGATGAGGGAGGGGGTGACGGGAGAGAAGGCTATGAGTGGGTGGGTGGGGATGGGGAGAGTGACAGAGGGGGGGGGAGGGGCGGAGGGGTCCGAGATGGAGGCAGCCAGGGAGGTATTGATTTTGGAGATTTTGCTGTTGAAGGTGAGAAGGAAGGAGTTACAGAGGTCAGTGGAGGAGGGTGGGCTGCTGTCCGGGGGCTGGAGAAGGTACTTGACAGTGGAGAAGAGGGTACGGGGGTTGGGGTTGGTGCTATTGATGAGAGAGGAGTAGTGGGCAGATTTGGCAGCTTGAAGTGCATCACGGTAGGAGGAGAGGTGGTGCTTGTAGGCTTCAGCGTGGACGGTGAGGTGAGTTTTCTTGTAGAGTCTTTCAAGTTGACGGCCAGTTTGTTTCATGGTGCGGAGTTGAGGGGTGTACCAGGGGGAGGAGGTGGTGAAGGACACAGTAGCGGTTTTCCAGGGGGCCAGGGAGTCAAGGGAGTCAGTGAGAGTGGAGTTAAGAGTGTTGGCATAGTCATCTGGAGAGGAGGGGGCAAGGTCAGGGGGGGGGAGGGCGGAGGATATGCACTGGGAGAGGATGAGTGGGTCAACAAGTTTAATATTGCGGAAAGAGATGGAGCGTTTCTTGGGGTTGTGGGGGGAAGGGAGTGGGGCTGAGAAGAGGATGCAATGATGGTCAGAGAGGGGAAAAGGGACTGGATGGGGGTTGGATATGTGTAGGGAAGAGGAGCAGACGAGGTCAAGGGTGTGACCTTTCACGTGGGTGGGGAAATGAATGTGCTGAATGATATGGAAACAGTCCAGGAGGGAGAGAAAGTCAGGCGTCAGGGGGGAGGTGGGCAGGTCAACATGGATGTTAAAGTCGCCTATGAGTAGGAGACGGGAGGAAAGAGAGGATGCGGTGGTGAGGAGCTCGGATAGTTCAGACAGAAAGGAGGGGTGTGGCTTGGGGGGGCGATAGAGGAGTAATGCGGTTATGGAGTTGGGGAGGGAGACAGCGAGGCATTCAAATGAAGTGAAGGGAGGGAGATTTAGGTCCAGTTTAGTGACAGAAAGGGATTGTTTGTGCAGAATGGCGAGGCCCCCGCCTCGGCCTGAGAGGCGGGGGTTGGCGATGAAGCTGTAGTTGGGGGGTGTGGCTTGGTTGAGGAAGTAGTAATCAGCGGGTTGTTGCCAGGTTTCAGTGAGGAAGAGAAGATTAATGTTATTGTCCAGTATTAATTCAGAAATGACAAGTGATTTGTTGGAGAGGGAGCGACAGTTCAGGAGTGCCAGGGAGATGGATGGGGAAGCAGGAGGAAGGGGCCGAAGGTTGTTGAGGTTGGCAGCGCGGTTGGTGGGGATGACGGGGGGGCGAGGGTTAGTCCAATGTGGGGGGATGCTGGTGCCATCAGGGTGATTGCGATGGGGGGAATGTCCAGAACCTCGGTGAATATAACGGCGTCTGCGGAGGATGCCAGCTTTGCTGGCAGCAGTGGCAGCAGCAGCAGGGAGCCGGTGGTTGTTGTTAAGTGAATGGAGGTCCGAGAGGGAGTAGGTGAGAGGGGGATAGGTTGGGGGGCTGGAAAGGGGGGGGGGCGTGGAAGGTGGGGGCCAGGAGAACAGGTTCAGGAGTAGCAGGAGTGAAGGTCTGAGTTGGAAATGGGGGATAATGACAGGTATGAGCAGTCCAGATAGGATGTTGGCTGTGACAGGAAAATGAGAGGGGATGAGGTGTGCGGCTACGGCGGTGGACCAGATGTTATAGAGAGTGTGATGGTTGCTGTTGGCCCAGGGTAGTGCCCATGCGGCAAGCCAGCCTAGCCGTGCCATGCTAACAGCCAGATCCCCGGGCGAGGGTGCCGACGCTAGGTAAACAAACCCTCGCCCGGAGAAAAACGGCTGCAACCCACGAGCTGGAGAGAGTGTGAAGGCACCCTCCAAGCACGCAGGTCAGATAGCCAACACAGCTAGGCTAGCAATACAGCCGGCCAGTCACTAGCCAGAGAGCCAAACCAGTAACAGAGCCAGCTAGCGTTTTAGCTAGCCAGTCTGTAACTAGCTAGCTAGTTGGCCAGCAACAGAGCCGGGCAGCCACTAACCAGCTAGCCAAGCCAGCTAACAGCCAGATCCCCGGGCGAGGGTGCCGACACTAGGTAAACAAACCCTCACCCGGAGAAAAACGGCTGCAACCCGCGAGCTGGAGAGAGTGTGAAAGCACCCTCCAAGCACGCAGGTCAGATAGCCGACACAGCTAGGCTAGCAATACAGCCGGCCAGTCACTAGCCAGACAGCCAAACCAGTGACAGAGCCAGCTAGCGTTTTAGCTAGCCAGTCTGTAACTAGCTAGCTAGCCGGCCAGCAACAGAGCCAGGCAGCCACTAACCAGCTAGCCAAGCCAGCAATACAGCCAGCCAGCGTTAGTCAGCTAGACTGAAGCTAGCTCGCCAGCCGGCCAGCAGCAGAGCCGCACGGGACGATTATAGGGCACAACAGACCCACACACACACACCCACGAACGGTGGTCCACACACACGCAAGCACGCACACTCACGGAGCTGATGATAGATGATCCGGAATGGTGAGAAGTAGTGGTGACGTTAGCGACCGATGGCTAGCTTGCTAGCTAGCTGGTCCGTGAGGGTGAAAAATAGCAGAACGGGAGGTCGGGGAAAGCTGACGGTGATCAAAATAAACGAAAGAAAAAGACAAAACTAGACAACTAACTCAACTAAGACGACTGACACGATCAAACAGGAACAAAAAACAAAAAGAACAAAAGTGCAAACGAGAACGACGAGAGAGACACGGGAAGAAGCGGCAGCCCACAGCAAGACGCCAGCAGTACTCTAACCCGGAAGCACAACAACGGACAACAACACCTTTTCAGGTTTGGCTGCACAACCCTCCCAGCTTGAGCCAGTGTTAGACCTCTGTTTACCACATGGTCGACAATAGTGGCTCTAATTTAATTTGATTCAACTGCTCTTCTGCCTCCTTGGCCAAGACCGCGAGCCCATCCACGACCACGACCACGACTCCGACCACGACCCCATCCATGACCCGGTCTTTTGTTACCAACCTCAACCTCACCGACCTGCTCCTGCCATTCAGGTTTCTAAGAAGCCTTTTATGTAGTGGTGAAGAGATTACAAATTGTAAGGATCTGACATTTGCGTGTTATTTGTATTTTTATTTTATTTTTTGTATTATTGTTATTCATTCCCAGTCTGTATGTATTGCTTATTCTTAGTTTTCTATCTGACTTGTTTATTTTCCGGTTTTGCCTAGTTGTCCCGTGTCTGCTTGTTTACATCTGATCTGGCACTCCCTGTTTACGTCTCTGTACCATTCGGGTGATCTCATTGGTGTTCGGGTTCCCTCTTGCTTCGCACCTGTCTCTGTGTACTTAGATCTACTAACTCCACTAACAAACTAATTTGTATATTATTACTAATTGTACTAACGGCAGGGGTGTGTATAGTTACTAATCTCACTAAAATATTAGAGCGCACATTTTCACACTGTTCTGTCCTTGTTAATCATTCTCAGCTGCATCTGATCTTCTCTCCCTGTCCTCTTAATCTATGCACGATTTCCTGAAACTCCAGGTCATCTGTTATCGTGTATCTGTATGGAATCCAGTCCACGTTTTCCCTAGTTGTCTCCGTGATTGTTTCATTGTTCCCAATGGTTTTCAATTGTCTCTCGTTTTGATCCCCGCCTCTTCACACACCTGTTTCCCTTTGTGTCATTTGTACCGTGTGTATTTAAACCCTGTGTTAACTCCAGTCTGTGTCAGAACGTTGATTTACTTTTCCTGTGCCTGCGATTTATTAAAGCCTGAGATCAGTTAAATACTTCCGAGATACCCTTTGCCCGACTATTCTTTTGCTTAGCCCTTATCTGTCCTGTTTGAATTACGGTTTTTGATCACGCCTGTTTTTGACGATTCTCCTGCCTTATCCCCTGGTACTGCCTGTCTTCTGATTTGCCGGTTCACGACTTCTGGATTGCCCCTTATTGCCCCTTTGCCTGCCGTTTTTGTACCTCCCTCATTCTGATCTCCTGGCTTGACTCCTGCACGTTAATAAACTACGCCTTTTGCCTTATCCTGTGGTCTGCGTCTGGGTCCTACTTCTGAACGTAACACAAATTGTGTTGCAATGCTACTCACCTGGGCAAGGTTGTTGGAAGTACTGAGACATGACTACAAACACCTGTTGAATTGATTTAGTGATCTGCATTTGTAGTAATAAGCATTTGAACATTTTTGTAATATTAGGTGGCTGTATTCTGAGAATGGAGCTTATGATTTAGAGTTTGGCACTTTGTATTAACAGTTTTGCACTTTGTATGTCAGCATAGGATGTAGTGTCTTAAGGTAATAATTCTGCAAGTCAGTTTAACACTTTGCGTTAACAGTTTTACACTTTGTATGTCAGCATAGGATGTAGTGTCTTAGAGTATAAATTTTGAAAGTCAGTTTGGCACTTTGCATTTTGAGTTTTGAACATTGAAGTCAAAGCAATCGTAAAAAATGGACATGGACTGAAGTGCAGTTTTCCAGCTCAGTAATCCTGCTTTGCAGTACAAAGTTTTTTTATATAAAAATAATCCTCATGGCATTACAACAATAGCTCCTACTGAACACGGGTGGCTTTCCCGATTTCGATGTGTCTTCAGAAGTCACGACACACTTCACAATCTTTTTGTAGACATGACTTGAAATTTTCATGACGCTTTCCCAAAGGATATCGTGGAGTGAATATTTCAAGACACACTTTCACAACATTGAGTAATACAGACCCGATAGGTCGATGTAGAAAAACCGATTCACACAAGCATCACACATCGTTAACAGTCACTTTCTCAAAGGCATCGCAGAGTTATGATCATTTTTGAATTTTTATTTTTTTTGCTTTTTGTTTTAAATCTGATAAAACCTAACTGACATAAAATAAGACCAAGACAAAAAAAGAGCGAGAAAAAACAAAAACAAACAAGCAACGGAAAGAAAGAAAAACAAAATACTTTAAGATTATCATACCAATATGATATCATACCATTTATTGCTCTCTACATTTATTAAAATAATTTTGCCTATTGTGAATGTACAATGTAGGCTACATGTCAACACAGGTCACAATAAGTCCTTATAAACCCTATGATGGGATAATTGATTACACCTGCTCTAGACTAAGTGCCTACTACTACTACTATTATTATTATTATATAATTATTATTGATGTTGATGTTATTTAGAGGTCTATCTATCTATCGCATAGATTAGCGGCCTCTGTCTGCAGAGGTGGGACTTGCACATAGTACCACATCTCAAGACACAGGTGAGATTTCACGACTAGTCCAATGTTGTCTTGAACTCGCGACACCTTTCATGATTTCTCTGAGTTACGAGCACTTTTGGGAAAGCGTTGTGAATGGCAAGTATATCGTCACGACACGTTTCACGACATACTTATCGCTACTACATGCTTTGGGAAAGCCACTGTCATGGATCGCGCCTTCCTTCCCTTATCTCCGCGCTTAGTATTCCGTTTTTTCATCTACCTGTAAATCTATCGGATTTTTCTGTGTTCCGCTGCGGGTTTTGCATTCGCCTCGGTGATTAGTGAGTTCACCTGTCCTGCATTTCCTCTCACTACTTATACCCCACTTCCTCCTTTTCTCATCGCTTCCATGTTATTTCACGTAACATTCTAGCCGGTAAAGGTATTGGAAGTTGTACTGCTATCGACCACTTTGCTTCTCAACGCGGGACTTGTTAGCAGTACAATTTATAAAAAGTATAGTGCGCTCTTTCGCTCTTATTTCAGAGCAAAGGTTTTGGTTTCTTTGTTTTCCACAAAAACACAACTGTAAAGCAAATCATCTCAAGCTCATTTTTATTTTCTTGTGTGCACTTAGTGTGTTTGTGTGCGCATGTGTGTGTGTGTGTGTGTGTGTGCATGTTAGCGTGTGTGTGTGAGCATGCGTGTGTGTGGGTGCATGTAAACAGTTTCCTGATATACTGTACATGTTTTTGTGCTGGTGAGATAAACATGTTTTGGTAATGTGGGCTGTTTGGGAGGAACTGGTATGGGGTATGGCCCCCTCCCTTTTAGTTACCCCCCCCTGCTTCTGCTCCAGTGTACGTGGTACAGATATTTCATCTGCCCAGGACAGTGTACCAGAGCACGTGTGTAAAAGGAGCATGTCCAGTCAGCTGGGGAATTAAATAAAAAAACAGTATGCAGTTATTGGGTAAGAATTTACTTGGGCGTGAGTGACAGCAGGGTAAACCCAGAGCACACATGTCCATGTCAGTGTAACCTGTGCTGTTTGTGAGCGGCACCTGCAGCCTGTTTTCATCCTCAGCGATTAGCTGCTTCCTGCCACCGCCATTCATGCATCTCATTCGCCCATCTGTGGGGGAGGGGCCTGTTGTCATGTCAACTCTGTTTGATGCCAGCCCTCTGCACTCTACCACAGCTTGCAAGAGTAAACAGCCCCTACTGCTGTCCCACCTGTGTCTTTATCTGCCCTTTTGATCTGCACGGACTCTTCACGGCGCTACATTAAACAGCTGGTTATGTTTGTGTTGTCTTGTGTGTTTTCTGACCGTCTCATACCACCGAGCCTCATAATCAATCACAGTCCTCCAAGGGACTGACACTGCTACCCTGGGATAATTGTGGGTAATCTGTATCTGTAGCCATTGAGCCTGTGGGTATTGCTGGTTTCAGATCAGTGGTTTGAATGAAGACTCGCAGCAGCAGAGCAGTGCAAATCTGGTGAATATGCACATGCAACATACCCTGCATTAGCATAGTTACTGTCCACACAACAGCACCCGGAATAGAGTAAGTGAAAACCTTTCTCTGGTTTGTATGCTTCAAACAGCAGGGGCCCGTATCGCAAAGCAGGATTACTGAGCTGGATAACTGCACTTTCCACTTTCATGTTCCAGATTCAGGGTTTTACTCAGTGCAGTTATCCAGCTAACTCAGTAATACTGCTTCCTGATACAGGTCCCAGGTGTGTTGGTGTACACATGTTTTGTCAACGGGCCCTATCTTACACTCAGCGCTAAGTGGCGGTAACCGAAACGCAAGTGTCTTCGCTAGTTTCAGAATGGCGCAGGTGTCATTTTAACACCCAGCGCTCAGGTTGTTTAAATAGCAAATTAACTTGTGCCCATAGCAAGTGAACTGGGTGGGTTGGTCTTAAAATCAATTGTGGCCAGGATCATTTTTGGCATATTGCTATCTTGAGGCAGCATTACGCACTTAAAACCACCACAAACCTGGGGCCTCATTTATAAAAAGTACTTCAGATCAAATTTTATCTTACCCGTGGCGTACATAGAAAATCACTACAAAGTAGCGATTTATACAATTTTAACATGACTCCATTTGACCGTGGAAACAGTCGTAGCTCCACATCAGGTCTTCACTTGACGTACGCACATTACCTGCTGGTTATACTGACGTATTGCAGGCTTGAGAGCCGCACGTGAATGCCTATTAGCATTGAAAATTGAGTTTAATTCAAAATTTAAAAGAAAACTAATAGGCTTATTATAGATGTTTAAGTTAAGTCCTAACATTACATACCATTATTGTATGACATGTAAAAACTTGTTAATTAAAGACAGGCTAATGTATCCTTTAAATAGTCTACTGTAAGCGAACAAGTAACACACAACCATGACTGCGCTAGCTTTATTGAGTGGCTCAAAAGCCGCTATCGGTTCCCCAGAGCCATTCTATCACGAGAATGGATCAGAACCAATCGCAGACACCAGAAGTAATAGGAATAGGCTTTCATCGTGGTCAACAGAAACAGGTCAATGTCCAGGCAACCAAAACAATGCAGGTAAGGCAGGCTCGAGGTCAGTTCCAGGCAAAGGTCAAAGTCCAGTGAACAGGGCAAAGCAGGATGGGCCAAAGCTAAATCCAGGAGCAGGCAGGGGTCAGAACCGGGAAATCCGTCAGAGCAGGGGATGAAGAGGGCATAGGGCAAGAGCAGGGCTGGGACGGGGAAGGGCAGGTGGGCAGGAGGGCTGGGGCAGGGCTGGGGCAGGAACAGGCAGGACTGGAGCAGGCTGGACAGGCAGGAGAACAGAAACTGGACGAAACACAGAACTGGACACAGGAACGAGGAGCAGGCAGGGAGCAGGCAGGGAGCAGGCAGGGAGCAGGCAGGGAGCAGGCAGGGAGCAGGCAGGAATCAAAACCACTGGAAAGTACTGAGACGAGCACAAGGCAGGGCACAAAATTATCTGGCAGAGAACACAGAAACAGAGGAGACTAAATACCAAACGAACTAAAAAACAACGAGGAACAGGTGTGACAAAACGAAATGAGAAAACACAATTCAGGTGTGGGGAAGTGGAGACACAAAATGGAGGGAGAAAAGGAAAACATGGAACGGACAACCAGATAGGAAATACAAATAAACTGAAAAATCAGATGTAGACTTAAGATGTGGAGGCATGAGACGTGACACCGTCCATTCTATTAAATGTATGTGACCAGTTCACCCCAGGGCGCAATTACAGAGCTCATTCATGTGACAGTCTTGTCTTGTCTTGCTGAATTAACGCTTTATCCTGCCTTTCTAGTTGTACCCGCCAGCCTGCAGTTTCCTGCCTGCTTCATCCACACTTCCCTGCTTCCCGCATCCACTCTGCCCCTGCTACGCCCAACCCAGGATTCAGTCACCATCCAGCACCTTGCCTGCTTCCCTCTCCTGCTCTGCCCTCCGGTTCTGCCTAACCCCGGATTCAGTCCCAACCCCTCTCTCTCATTTGAGAGCTTTATTGTATTAATAAACGCTCCCAGTGAGCTTATTGTGAGTTCTGTCTCTGAGTCATGCATTTGAGTCCAGCACCTTAACAAATATGGAGTTGTTTTAAGGCATTACATACCAGTAAAAACGCGTTGGTCATATTTCTATAAGCAGGACAATTTAAAACAAGGGAAAATAACCTGCCAGCTTTACTGTATTTAGTTTCATCATTAAGGCAAAAAAACCACAATATATGTTATTAATCAATATTAGAATACACTTTATATGAACTTTGGATGAAGCTTGAAATTTGCTAACAAAAATGAATTGCCTAATATTTTGGACATTTTATTACAAACAACTGACAGATGATGATGATATTTATAGGCAATGCTGCATGATGTATGCACAAGCAAACATCTCTCAAACATCTCTCAAGTTTAGTATGTGTACAGATGGAGTGAAGATGTCCCTGTTTAGAGCATATTGTACCCCACTCTATACTGCACACTTGTGGTCAAACTACAAAAAAGCAAGCTTACAGAAACTTCAAGTAGCTTATAATGATGCCATGAGAATATTGCTTAAGAAACCTTGCAAAGCAAGTGAAATGTTTGTGGCTGCGGGAGTCAATACCTTCCAAGCTGTTTTAAGAAATCTCATGTATAAATATATTTGTCAGCTTAATGACTCTGAAAATTAGGCAATTTTGGTTTTAACAAACACAAGGCTTAGCATTACACACTACCAATCCCAGCTGTGGAGACATTGGTACAGTTGTCTCTGTAAGACATTGATGCATATTTCTGCGTTTTTAAACCTTGATTTTTTATTGTGTTTTTATGTAATTTATTCTGTGTGTTGTTTTATCTTTCTTTCGTTTTATCTGGACCCTGAGTCTGTAATAAATTTTTGATTTATTGATTGTCTGCTGTGAGAACAGCCTCATGGAATTGATGTTTGACAATGCTTCATTGTATAATCAAACAAAATTTGTCAAACAAAAAGGCTAATTTGGCGTTTTATAAGCTGAGAGGTGTTCTAAGCAGATGTTCTGGTAGCTTATTCTCAGCTGCTGCAGGTGTTATAACAAAACCGTGTATATTTTGTAACATAACAGCCCTGGTGTAAGCCAATGGAAAAAGTTTTCCTGTTTTTCCGTTATTATATTTCTGGGAAATAGTTTGATCGGGAATTACTGGGAACTTATGCCGGTGTTAAACCCTAATGTGAAAGGTTATTATTGTGTATATCAAAACACATCATAATGGTTAGTCCAAATAATATTGATATCCATAATATCATATATAGCCTATTCTTTGCTCACACGCTTTAACTACGCGCACGAGCATGTCTGTTTTCGCCAGCTGAAAATCGCTGTTTTCACAGTCTTACTGTACGCCATCATATGAGCAATTCGCCAAGGTGCAAACGCCGGTGGCTTTTAAAGGGAATGGGATATGACATTTTGATTGGTTTATTGCATGTTACGCCCAAGACACACCTATAAATAATGAACAGACTAAGTTCAGTCCATTTGCATCTTGCACTGTACTTAGCGTTCAAATAACACGCCGTCTAACTAGCAAAAGTGGACACGCCCTAAATGCACTTGCTCCATGCGTTTTAGACCAAGCGCTAAGATCGTCAAGATAGAGCCAAATATGTTTGTTTGCACACATGATTGGTTGGCGGTTTTAGTGACACAGCTGAGCAGTGGCAGATCTGAATCTGGCTCATTCTCTGGCGATGTGTGTAAGTGACTGTGTGTATGTGACTCTGTGTCACATATCTGTGTGTGACTCCATATCAGTGACTGACTGTGTGAGCGACAGTGTGTGTGTGTGTGTGTGTGTGTGTGTGTGTGTGTGTGTGTGTGTGTGTGTGTGTGTGTGTGTGTGTGTGTGTGCATGTACATGATGCTACACACAGTCTGAGCAATTCTGTTTACACACACCAAAGTTCAGGTCTTCAGAATCCCCACAGACATATCCTGGAATTGTTTGTTCTGTGAAAGTTGCAGTGAGTACTGAGTACAAAAGAAGTTGTCACTCTGAAATAGGGCCAGGTTAGGGTGGGAAAAGAAAGGGTTGATGCTCACAAAATGTATTCAGGTTACATCGAGGACAGAGATTGTTTGTGGCAGAGGTTGGAAATGTTATCATGGTGCAATGAGTAGCCTAGAATGTCGTTGGTCTAAGGGTTGAGAAGTTTATTTACCACATTTCACTATGGGGAAGACGGATGCTCTTTGCGGTACTGTGTGTGCATACGAGTGTACAGTGGGCTCCAGAATTATTGTTTAAGAAGTGTTCTGAACATTTGAAGCCAATTCTTAGCAGAGGAGAGGCCATGGTCTATCTCGGGTGAAGTGACAATGGCTGTGGGTTTTTCCAAGTGGCACATCATTATGTTTCTGCCGCATCTTGCCGTTTAAACCCGTAGCTGTCGTCGGTGTCTTTCTCTTTTTTTTCTACCAAACCTTGTATCACCTGCTGCATTTACACAAGGTGCAATCACCCTCATCCACTCCGCCACTTCAAGTGCATGATAACATAATTTCATAAAATGACACAATAAAGGTAGTTTTCCAGGCATTTATTACAAAAGCATATATTTAAGCCACTCTACAGTATTGTCGCCGTCTGGTGTGTAGCATGGACCTTTCTTTGTCTTCAATTGATGTCGTCTCGTATAAAATCACTATCTCTGGATCATCATCAAATGTGTATTCCTTGGTCCTTTCATCGCTTTTCCAAATCGGTATTTTCAGGCTCTTTAATGACACATTATGCATGTCCTTCCATATTAATCTTGAAAGTTAAGAATCAAGAATCTCTCTCAGAAACTTGATTTGTTTTCTTTTTGGTTTGGAACACCAAATAGCTCCCTCCATTTCTCCCTCGCTCCTCTATGAACTCTCCGGTTTTCTTCACGCATCATTCTGGCCGGCCAAACCTCTTTCAGATAGCGGGGGGTGGCTCCATATGCCCTCTGACACCCCCCCCCATTCCTCCGTTTAGCACATCAGGCCAATCCTTTCTGAAGTAGGATAATCCAGAGATGGATGCTGGGTAATTCCAACATATCCCAGGTAGCCCAGCAGGTAACATGGCTGTGGTCTGGCTGAGGAGCCCCTGGTGTCTGTATTCAGCGTTTGGGCAGAGAGACGGCAGGCAGCCACTCGCTAATGCTACGCTTCTCCGCACAGAACAAGTGCAGTTTCTCCAGAGCCGCATTCTGCCACGAACCTTCAGCAGGATTCTGCTGCAACGCAAGAAAAACTTTACATTAGCAACATTAAAAACATGTGCAAGCACCATTTAAACACGTTATAAGCAGTCATTTTAATACGTTTTTTTTTTTTGGCACAATACATTACATTACTGCCATTTGGCAGAAGACACTCTTATCCAGACTTACAACAAGAAGACAAGTGCATAAATTGGGGTAAAGAGCAATAGTAACCCTAGAGGTGGGAGGTAAATACTTCGACCATAAATGTAAAAACCTAGGATCGACCGTGAACTAGTTAATCCTGTTAGGGAAAAACACAAGAGGAATACATACCGTGATAAGAACGCAGTGCGCATCCTCAAGCTCCACGGACTTGTCATCCACGATGTTAGAGAGTCGCTGCATGTCGTTCACTTGGACGATGCTGATGTCGTTGTCGAAGCAGAACGCCTGGATCAGAGTGAAGTGGATTTGCAGCGCGTTGTCGCACTCAAACTCCTCATCAGTCGCCAGCACGCAGAAAGCCACGCTGTCAGGGTCTCTGTGGGGGGGAACAGCAGCTTAATCAAGAGTTGTGACTTTGCAAGTGAAGAGCAGGGGTCAGCAGTGAAATGAACGTGCTGCACTTCCTCTTTCTGACAGAGATGAGACACTTACACATTCATGACTTTTGCAGACTCGTATACTCCAACTGTCAGACAGTGATGGTTCCTGGCAGAGACCAGCAGGTCTTGCAGTGTGTGTCCAGCACAAGGCATTCTGGAAAAAAGGAAGACAAACTTGTCAAACATATATTCACTGCAATTGTCCAAGTTACCACCGCAAGTCTAATCTATTTAATTGGCAGCAGATTTACCTTTCACTGGTTCTAATTGTACTTTATTGGCCACAAATTTTCTCAAATGTCGTAGTTGTCCACACTCAAGTGATGTACTGTAGTGCGTCTGTTCAGTTGAGGGCAAAGAAACAGCTGATTTATACAGAAACTCCGTCTTTGACTGTATTTATAGCCAGACGGTTGTGTTTCTCGGTAGTGGGCGTCTACTTCCCTGTTTGCTTTTTTATGATTGGCCCATCGGATAGAGTCACGCAAATATGTTTCGGCAATTACTGGGGCTCGTGTCTTCACCCGCGGGATTATGTGCTCCTTGTGTTGTTGTTGTTACGGAATAAATCTGTTATTGACTTTCAATTTATATTACAGACAGGACACAGAAGTGTGCTTGCAAATTTAAAACAGAAATACTCAGTTCATACTTATCCATGCTCTGCATTTCTAAACAGAAAGCCACTGGCATTGCGTGACTTGAAATTAGCCTACGAAGTACATGGGGAGGTTCGTAATTAAACCCCGTCTCTATCTCTGTTTGTTGTTCCAATGTTAGTGGTGTAGCCTACACTTATTCACCTCAATGATTTTGTGTTGAGCACTTCCCTACTGATACACAGTTGTCAGTAACTATACTTTCTGCAGCCTGACTGCAGCACGCGCCAGTGTTTTTCACAAATGGTTCCGCCCGCTTACTGCCAAATGTTGGTGTGTGGTGAGTGGTGACACTGACCCGGGACACCGCGGTCGCCCTGATGTTCTCTTTGTGATGGGGCCGTGTAACAGATGAACCGTCACTGTCTCACGCTCCACTGCCTTGGTCTCGTCTATACTGTGTACGCATTCATTTTAGCGGCTTCCATTAATTTTGTATGTCTGCTACTTAACTACTGACTTTATCTCACATCTTTGGCCAGCTTGTCTAAGTAAGCCGTTCATTGGGGGGAAAAGTGTTTCTGGAAGCACGCATGAATATCCCACGAAGGAAACTGTTATCTGAATCAATGCACCTATTTAGCCTACTGTTTAAATTAATTGTTGTGGGACCTAAAACATTTGTACAAACCTCAATTTCAAAAAAAGTTGGGACAGTATGTAAAATGCACATAAAAGCAGTGATTTGTAAATGATATTTTACATATATTAAATTGAAAACAGTACAAAGAAAATATATTTAATGTTTTACCTTATCAACTGTATTGATTTTTGTAAATATAGGCTACGCGAATTCCGAATTTGTTCCAAAAAAGTTGGGACAGGGGCAAAAATAAAGACTGGGATGTTCACAAAACACCTGTTTGGAACATTCCACAGGTAAACAGGTGTTGCTATCATGACTGGGTATAAAAGGATCTCAACTTTTTTGGAACGTGTTGCAGACATCAGTTTCTGAATTACCGTATAGGCTATTAAGTTGATCAGATAAAACATGAAATATTTTTTCTTTGTACTGTTTTAATTTAAATGTATGTAAAAGACAATTTACAAATCATTGCTTTCTACTTTTATGTGCATTTTACATACTGTCCCAATGTTTTGGAATTGGGCTTGGGGTTTGTATTTCAGTTGTCCTATGGTTAACGAATAAAATAAAATATTAAATCATATAGTCCTACATTTGCCTAAACGTTTATGTTCACACAACCCCTACTCTCACAACGAATATCACAAGCAAATGAGCATCCCGACCTCTAGTAAATGTTGAAATATATTTATTCCCTCAAAGTTGGTTTAACATTTAACTGCTAGTAGGCTATTGCATGGTATATCTTTGCCGCACAATATTATTTTATGCCTATTGTTATGAAACTGCTTGTAGGTAGCCTACACAGAGCATATGCTTGTCCAATAACATCGAGCATGCCACGGTTATAAGATGTCACCGATTAGCCTACCTCTTTATCCACATGCCGAAGGTCTGTAAAAAGCATCGCCTATATGATCATTTGCAACGTTTTATAAAAATCATATATGTTTATTAGTATTATATATTTGTATACGATTCTTATACAATCTCTCAAGGTTTTATAGGGAGTAGGCTACCGTGTATGTTAGGGAACTATTTAATTTTAGTTTTGTATAGTTCTCTACCACATATTAATTTTATAAGTTTTGTATATGGCATATGGCATGCTTTGTATAGTGTTTTTACAGACCCTTTGCAAATGGGTAAATAGCCTACTTATCCATTAGGCCTACTCTTTCATAGAAATAATATCTCGATATTTATGATGTGTGCATGGTAGGGCTGTTTTGTCGTCAAAAGACAGATCCCGGTGAACATTTTTGTGTTGAAAAGACGGTGAAAAACCGGCTAAATTTGGTTGAAAAGTGTAAGTTTAGGCTAGGATGTATCCAGGTTATAGGATATCCGGATAAAACCTTGGATAAATTAGGGCTAAATTGAGCTAAATTGACACGTTTATTTCAATACGTTTGAAAACGCCTCTCAATCTGAGATTTCCACCTCCAAACGTTTATATTCCAGTGTTTTGCTCACTGGGATAGTAGGATTATGGATAAATGACGAATCAATGTTTTAACCAATTAATGTGATGGATATTCTGTATAATAGCCTACACCGCGAATCAATGTTCATGAAAAAATAAACCATTAGGTCTACACATGAACAGTTGCTGTTACAATCTTCTTTGCAATCATTTATGCGGTTCCTGTTCGACATCAATTCTCCCCTTCTACCTTTGTTCTGCAGCATAGTAGCGCCACCTACTGCTTATTGTACTAGCCTAGTGGCAGATTCTGAATAATTGTGGAGAGTTTTTTGCATGGAAATCACATTTTTATACTTTAATCCCTAAGAGTAATAGTGTAAAAGTAAAACTGCAAATATCTAACCATTTATCAGAAAAATAATACCCATCTTGGGAAAAAAATTTTTTTTAATCAAAAATGGACTGAGGATTGGAAAAACACTGTTTGTTTAGTAGTCTAAGTCAACATGTGAGAGAAGCAGTGCTTTCGGAATCGCCCAAAAAACGATATTGAGTAAAATTATTAAACTTTAGGGCTTTAACTGTCCTAGCACAACGTCTTGTATTTGAAGAACAAGAAAATAAAAATTGTTTATGTTGCAAAAAAAAGTGCATATTGGATAGGCCTACTATTGTTTTTTAGAAGGACCGACAACAAAGCAATGAATGGAACGTGACAGAAATATAAAGATAGCATGTTTATTTAGTAACATGAATATATACATCGATATATATATATATATGTGTGTGTGTGTGTGTGTAGTGTGTGTACACCCCCCCCAGTGCTGAGTTTCCAAAGTAGTTTCATATATGGCACTTGTCCGAATAAGTCAGTTAACTTTTTACTGTTGTCCATCACCACCAGCCATGTTGATAGCTACTTCATGTCACCTTTGTCAGAACAGAATAACTTAGTGTGTCATGTCTCGTTGAGAGGAAAAAAGCTCCTCCTCGTGTCTGCCTACTTCAACGCCATTCTTCAACGCAACATTTCCTCTCGCAGTACCAGAGAAAAGTTCGATTCCCTTCGCTGGCGTATAGGCCTACCAAACCACATCCGCACAAAGGATGCGTCCTCTTGGTACAAGCCGACCACCGCATGAAACCTGCCATCGCGTTTCCTGGGATAAGATCCTCGTCAGGAACATCCAGGAATGTTTGGAGTTTCTCCCATCCTTGTTTCGTAGGATGTTTACTCCTTCGGGCTTACAAAATCTCCATAGAGAGTAGTAGCTACAGTCCTGGTTCAGCGCTCAGGGAGAGTAATTTCCGGCACCCATTCGTTCAGACTGTGACTTTCCTCGCAGAACAGGTGCAGTTTCTCCAGAGCCGGGTCCTGCCACGAGCCATCATCAGGGTTCTGCTGTAAAATAATTTTAAAAAATTACATTAGCGACATAGAAAAACATGTATAAGCAACATTTAAACTATTTTTAAACAGTCATTTTAAGAAAGTTTTATTCTGGCAGAATACATACCGTGATAAGGACGCAGTGCGCATCGTCATGTTCCACTGACTTTTCAGCCACGATGTTAGAGAGTCGCTGCTTGTTGTTCACTCGGACGATGCTGATGTCGTTGTCGAAGCAGAACGCCTGGATCAGAGTGAAGTGGATTTGCAGGGCGATGTCGCACTCAAACTCCTCATCAGTTGCCAGCACGCAGAAAGCCACGCTGTCAGGGTCTCTGAAAAATGAAATACATTTTTTTAGTTCACCGTTAAGGTTCAGATTGGTAAAAATGTAACACTGATACATCGGCTATATGCAGACACACACGCACATTATACGCAATTAAGTGCCTACTTACTCGTTCATTATTTTTGCAGATTCGTAGACGCCAATGACAAGGCGGTCTTCTGCATGGGCAGACCAGAGAGCCTCCTTTAAAACTTTGCCTGCGTTCTTCATCTTGTTTAAGTTGCCTAGTGTTGTTTAACTGTTGAACGGATGTCGGTTTTTTGCGCAAATCCTCAGTCCAGGTTAAGTATTTGTAGTCTGCAGCCGGCACGAGTTCACAGTCACCGCTGTGATTGGCCAGGGGAAGACAATACGCGGGGCAGCTCTTAACAGACGCGTGTCCATTGACCAAAACTTTAAAAGAAATAATAACAATCGCAATGAATGGTAAATCAAATCAATTTTTTTTGTTTGCGGCAGACTCTCGGTCTAAGCTGTCGCATAATGTATGTGCATGGCTCGTTCAGAATCTTTAAGCGTATAGCCTATGAGCAAATTAGTAGGCTATAAAGTAGATAAATTAGCTTCATTAAATGCTTTTCGTTATTTGTATTGTTTAATTGAAAATGCATGCGTGATTCGTAATCTATTTATTTACAATAAAAGTGCAAGTATGAATTTTCTAAAGTAATAATTTGTGAAATAGGCTATATTGCAGATGCTTGTTGAAAATGACACGCGTTGCTGCTTTGCATGTCTAAAGCCTGGTTAGACAATAACCCAACTTCGGGCGCGTGGCATCTGGAAATTATTTTTGCTCCTTCCACACCCCCATCCCCCATCCCTCTTCTTTCTGCAGGGTGTGTTTCTGCAGGCATCCATCTGCCGAAGTGTGGGTTGGATAGGGGTCAGCGGAGGTTGCTGCTGTGTCTGGATCTTATAATAGATAGCTGCACCTGCATATAGCTATAATTAGCAATAGTTGTATTATGTCAATATTATGTCATCTAACGTATCTAGGCCTATAAACGTATGCCTTTCCATGTTAATGATAAAAGCAATTACTGCCAATGTAAACATGTCAATATATCTAGTATATTACATACGGTAGGCTATGACATTAATATTATATTACGAATATATGCATAATTAGCCATTATTTAACATTTTGAAATCTTTTCGTGCGTTGCATCTAAGCATGATTCAGGTTTTTGCAATTAAACTCTTTAAAAGGGCGACGTCATAAACCGTGAAACTGAAGAAAGTAACATGCTACTTGAATGGAGAAAAAAAACTCCGATAGCTATTTCCCGAGGCAACAATCTTGATGCCATAAATTGTGAGACGGGCCCAGATTCTGCCATGCACGCGCTAATTTACATCTCTAAAGAGAAGACGGACAATGGGTCATTCTGCGACATGTGTGCGTGCTCGGATGGTTCTGCACACTTTGCACCCCACCAGCTGTCATCCGTGGTCGTGTTGTTTAACTTGGGGAGGGGCCTTGTAGCAGATCTGCAGATGCCATTGACACACATCAATATTAAATTGCACGCGCCGTTGAAGGCAGTCTGCAGGCTAAACAGTGTGGATTTAATAATCTTCGATTTGCACCCACATGCTGATTGTGTCCCCCAGGTTTTCGGACACTAGTAAATACAATGTTTTGTGTTAAAGCAAGTACAATATAGACTACATTTTACAGTCGGACTCATCAGCTCGACTTAAAGTTTAAGTAAAACAAATAAAACACTGTGTAATAGATCAATTAAAATTTGGTATAGACTATACAATCCGAACCTAATATGTTGTAATAATCGTTTGGTCCAGCGATTTCACAACGTGGGCATTTCACAATCTGTTTCGGCTTGCGAAATGTGTTTGTCTAATTTGATGTCACCGCAGGCATACATTGCAAACGTTTATGAGATAGTCATTTCAAAGAGAACTCGGAGGCCGATATCCGCTATTTATTGATTTATTTATTGCTTGCCAAATGCTTTCTTTTTCAGTGTTCTGGATTAATCAGTTTCCACCTGAACTAAAATCAAACGCTGTGACACGTCTGCACGCGACTCACAGGTGTGAATTTTTGGCACAAATTCCTTACAAAGGACGGTTTTATTTATTTATTTTAATTAGATTTAATTTCGAACGGCACGCGCTGTTTGCGAACAAAGGACTCGTCGCAGGGACATCTGGAGATGTCCGTGCAGTTTTTTAAGCAGTCAAGTGGGGGGTCGGGTCAATAGCCTAACTGGGGAGGGGAAACCGGTAAAACTTCTCTCATCTGTTTAGCGACGACACAGATAAGATGCTGATTTTCAATTTTTGTTGAAACCAATCGTTATCACACGCCTTAGATGAATAGTTTGTCCAATGATAAACCCACACTATCCGTTGCGCCATGCAATGTGTAGCTATCATAATTGTACACCGCTGTTCTTCTTCCTTAGATAACCAGACCTCAGCACTTCACTACAATGACTTACGTAAAAGTTATGCCTACATATTGAGGTTGCGTAGGCTAGTCCGTAGCCGACTAATTATACACATCCGTTACTGCAAACCCGTAAAATAATATCTAGTATTTAAAGTGATTTACACAGTTAATCTATCCTTGATAATGAAGATGTATACAGGCCTGTATAGGCTATGCATAAAGAGTTCAGCAATTCAATAGGCTATAGCTTTACAGTTGGTAGTTTCGGGCTTGGAGTTGTGGGTGGGGGTGCATGCGGCAGCCTGCAGCACGCGGCACGCTTGTTATCTGCATTTGTATAGAGGGTGTAATAATAGCCCTTTCAAACCCTGTCCCACCAACAATGGGCCGTGTCAGCCCACTTCTGCACAGAAGGTCGCGCGGCTGCACCTGCCTTTCTGCGGCAGAGCGGGGATGGGGGAGAGAAACTATTCTTACTTTCCCTCTCCATCGAAAGTATTAGGCTAAGTAAATTTAGTTATTACGAAACTTCATTTTACAATTTAGCCTACATCACAGTGATCATTTGAAAAGTGCTGTGCTGTTTTAATATCAAATTCACAATTTTATCTCCGGTTAAAAAAGGTTCATACCAGCAAGCATAAGATCTGACACCACATCCCCTCATCAATCTGCCACGAGCCAAAGTAGCAATACAAATTTGCATACCAATACACCGCACGGGCATCCAATGAGGTAACAGGGCATTCACAGAGATGGAGCGCTCCAACATATAAAATCGGACGTCACCACTGAAGAATCACAGCATTTCGGAATACCAACCGATTTAGTCACGACTCGAAACTAGGCTACTACAACCTCGTCTCTCAGAATCATGACTCTCGAAGAGGTTTTTATTCAGGATAACACGGCGAGAGCCCCATGTGCTGGAAAGATCTTGGAAGAGGTTTTGCTCTCGGCGAAAACGAACGAGTGCCTCACCGTTGGAGTGTACGAATCAGCAAAAGTTATGAATGTGTAAGTAGAACTTTGGCGCTAATCGAATTAATATTGATATGGAAGTGTAAATGTGATTCACTGTTAAAATATTTTCGTGCAAGGTATTTATCTCGTTTTAAATCTAATTTTACAGAGACCCTGACAGCGTGGCTTTCTGCGTGCTCGCGACTGATGAGGAGTTTGAGTGCGACATCGCCCTGCAAATCCACTTCACTCTGATCCAGGCGTTCTGCTTCGACAATGACATTAGCATCGTCCGAGTGAACGACATGCAGCGACTCTGTAACATCGTGGGTGACAAGTCAGTGGAGTTTGAGGATGCGCACTGCGTTCTTATCACGGTATGTATTCTGCCAGAAAAAAAAGTTCTTAAAATGACTGTTTAAAATGTGTTTAAATGTTGCTTATACATGTTTTTCTATGTCGCTAATAAGTTTTTTTCTTGTTTTACAACAGAACCCTGCTGAAGGCTCGTGGCAGGACCCGGCTCTGGAGAAACTGCACCTGTTCTGCGAGGAAAGTCGCAGTCTGAATGAATGGGTGCCGGAAATTACTCTCCCCGAGCGCTGAACCTGGACTGTAGCTACTACTCTCTATTGAGATTATGTAAGCCTGAAGGAGTAAACATCCTACGAAACAAGGATGGGAGAAACTCCAAACATCCCTGGATGTACATGAAGAGGATCATCCTGCAGGAAGCGCGATAGCAGGAGCGAGGACTCCCATGCAGTCACGCGGTGGTCGGCTTGTACCAAGATGACCCATCCTTTGTGCGGATGTGGTTTGGTACACGCCACGAGAGCGAAGGGAATCGAACTTTTCTCTGGTCTACTGCGAGAGGAAATGTTGCTGTGAATAAGGTGTTGAAGCAGGCAGTTGAAGACAGCCGATTAACTTTTTTTTTACGAAACCTTTTTTTTAAAAAACTGGACACTTTACGTAGCGTACACCGACACCGACACCTGTTGTTTTTCGGTGCTGAATTTATTATGAACACAATAAACATACAAATATTGAATGGCTGTGTCATTTGTTTATAAAAAAACCAAGCTATATATATCGTTTTGGTTTAATACTTTTCAATTGCTTAATTTGGAATGTTATACAGGTGGTTTTGAAATATAACCCTTATAATGAAACATGCATAGCTAGATCATGTAGCCTAGTTTTGTAGTTTCCATATTTCAAAAGAAGGGGGGCTCTATTTTTTTTCAATGCGGGTACCTATTTGCATAAAAGGGTGCAGGGAGTTCGTTGCCACGAGCTGCAGACCTCGCGGATCTGCATGTGTATAGTGCGAGGACAATGTTAGCGCTGCCGCCCGGTGACACCAAGGGTCACGCACAGAAGCGGCATTGTCAGGCGGCAGATGTCCCCTCGCCGACGGCGCTCCATCTGCCAAATCAGCTATAGGAGGGAGTTAGGGTGGGGGCAAGAGAAGGGGTTAGGGTGGGCGCCTGGGGGAGGGGATCGGTTCATATTGTCAGAGTGAACATTCGCTGTATTGTTTACTGCCGTTTAAGACTGGCAAAACTTATACGCTCTCCGTATGTGGGCTGCTAAACTTTTAGCCAAACACTTTGTCCCAGTGTGTGATGAAGTTACACAATTCCTATATGAGACAACAAAGAACAGGGTGTGAGCACAGATTTAAATTCTATTCATCTGGAGTGTTGGAGCAGAAAGAAAATTCTACAGAGGCTAAACCAGAAACCAGCGCAGGGTGAGATTAATGAGAAATACAATGCAAATGTGAAATTCAAATATTGGAAATGAGCCCCTAAATCTGAATCTTGAAAAATCAAGCATGACAAAGACTCCTATATGAGTATTTTAGTAAAAATACAAACCGCCCGTACTAACAAAGTAGACTACTTCCAAATAACTCGTAAAAAAATGATAGGAATAAAAACATTGCTTATGTTACAATCTGTTTTACTCCATCAGGAACTTCACTGTTTTTTTGTTTACAAAAACTCATCACTGACCATAATATTTCTCACTCCTTTTCACAGTGAGAGGAATATATTGTCCCAAACTACAGATATCATCAATGTAATCATTCAGAATGTTCAGAATAAGATATATGCTCTAATCGTATGAGCATTCAAGTAAATATTTCATTAATGTCCCACCTCGCATATCTCGAAAAAAAACAATTCATACTGGACGTTATAATTAGTAATGTGATTGGGTGTGCCTATGTGTGCATTCGTCTCTTTTTCTTAACAAGACTGAGGTGATCTCCATAAGGCCACAGGGTTCAAACACATGAGACATTTAACCGGTGAATTACTTTTATTCATATTCTGTGGACAATTTTCAAAACAAAAAGTTATATCAAGTTGGATATACATCAATCCATATGCACCATATCCATTGCACAATTCTTGGGTAAAAATGGTCATTGGAGTGGAAACAATAATGTACAGTGAGCACCATAATTCATTGGACACATTTTTTGTTATTTTGGTTCTGTATTGTAGCACTTTGAGTTTGAAAGGAAACAATGACAACTGTATGGAATACATGGTTGGTAAAATGGCTGAAAGTCATCAAGGGTCTTCCGTATCAAACAAGCCTCAAACCATCACTCTGCTGTCAGATATGCAGTAGATATGGATGGATCACTTTAAGGGTTGTTTCTCCTGACAAATGTTTCTACTGAACTCTATGGAAAAATAAGTCAGGAGAAGAAACCCTTCAAGTTATCCATCCATATATCTATTGCATATCTGGCAGCAGAGTGATGGTTTAAGGCTTGTTTGATATGTCAGACCCTTGATGACTTATAGCCATTTAGCCAACCATGTGTTCCATACTGTTCCAGTGTAATTTACAGCTAAATCTAGTCCCACCCCCTAATTCCCATAGAGATCCATTCAAATGCAGAGAGGTTATAGTATCGCTTGTAGGAGTACCAGAAAAAAAGATATCAAGACTTTTTTGATATTGTTGGATCACAGACATCAGAAAGTCATGGCATGCAAAGGATATGTGACCAAATATTAAAAATGATTACTTTATTCTATTATGTTAAACTGTCCAATATTTTTTTATGCCCAAAAAATAGGGGGACTATGTACAAAAGGTTCTATAATTTATAAACTATTCATCTGATATGGATGAAAATACCTTCAAATTAAAGCTGACAGCCTGCACGTCAACCTCATTATATCCTTTCAAAAGGATAGAAAGTGCTAGATTACAGAACAAAATAGCAAAAAATTTGTCACTGTCCAATGACTCATGGTACTCACTGTATCCTACTGATTTATGTACAGAGGAACAGCATTTAAATGTAATCCTCTCTCAACACATTACCTCTTGAATCCTCTTTGTGGCTCTCCTTAGCAATCACACTGGTCAGAAACATCCACTTTGGGTGGGATTGACCACCTTTAACCAAAACTCTCCATCAAGAGCATTTCTCTCTGCCAGAAGTGAGTGGAAAAAACAGCAAAATTACAAAAAAGTTGAAATGCAAAAAAAATAAAAAATGGAAGCAATCAGTCATTTAAAAATACAATATATATACTTTTTACTAAATATACTGTTTCTATAATGCATATTTCTATGCCGGATGCAATTTCTGAAATTCACAGAGCTACAAGTGTAACCTACTATATTTTCAAGTTTCTTCAGCTGTAGTGTCCCATCCGTAACACTGGGCGTCGCTAGAGTACTAAACTGTAGTTTACAAATTTTTATTTATTTATTTATTACATTTTTGGCCAATGCCAAATATATGCAACTGAGGCACTTAAGCTGATGTCCTTGTTTTGATATATTACCTAGCCGGCTACTGGCAACAGCTAATCAGCAGGCTAACAGTGAATACATACTGTGATTAATGTGTGCATAATAGTGTCAGTTTATGTCTATATCTAAATAGAAACTTAAAAGTATGCTGAATAGCGAAATGGCCACAAAGATATATTCAACAATTTTTCCGATATGACATTATCACATCATGACAAACACCTTCTTACTTGCCCAAATGCTGATCTTCTTACTGGGAAGTGTAGTTTACCAATTTTTAAAATGTATTTATTTTTTGCCATCGAATAAATTTTGTGGCATGATAAACAGAAATTGTAAATCAAATGCTTTTTACTTCAGCTGTGTCGATGTCACATGTTTTAACGACAGTTGCGCTGTATAATAATTACATTTTACTTGGAAATTTATTTTCCTCAGTAAGTCTCATGAAAATTAGACAACCCTTGCATTTAGATTTTCCTAGATGGTGTCTTTTTGTAATCAGTACATAACTTCACACAACAGGGTATAACTAAAATATGAGGAGACGGGACTTGATATTTCAGTTCTTTATTCAGGTTTTAACCTGAAATTTGACATGGCATTAAATCTTTGCAGTTCATTAAAGTTCTTCATTTGATTACTTTGCAAAACAATTTAAAAAAAAAAACCCACTGGGAAACCATAATTAAGGTGTGGCACATCTCCTGAAATGATAATCATACAAAAATAACAATCCTGCAGACGGCTTGGTGTGAGTGTTTAAGAGATGCTACAGAGTTTAGAGGTGTGGTACAGGTGCCTGTAGACATGGATCCAGGGGTCGGCTATGGGGTCGGCGATGGAGAGCATGATAGTGGGCGGGGCCTCCCGGCGCTTGTGGGCGCGGTGCAGCAGGATCCGGTAGAGTCCCATGACGCTGCTGCGCTGGTTTTTGTCGCGGTTGTTGCGCATGTGCTCAGCGGTGATCCCCAGTGCCTCCAGGGCGCCCCGTACCTCCTCCTCATCCTCGTCCAGCTCGCCCGGCTCCGCCTCCACCAGGCGCAGGGGGTCCAGGCGGAAGTGCTTGACAGGCCGGGGAAGCGCGATGGGCAGCAGCCATTCGCAACCAGTCATCTGGTCCATGGTGTAGCGGTGTGCGGGCTGCGGCTGGAGGATGCAGTGGATGAGCAGCCGGCACGGCGCAGGGACAAACGCCGGGACGGCGTAGTCACCCCGCAGGATGCAGCACTTGAGCCTGGGCACAGTGTCGGCGCGGAACGGCATTGTGCCCGTCACCATGAAGAACAGGAGCACGCCCAGCGCCCACACATCCACCGGAGCGCCCGCATAGCGCTGGTCGTGGAAAAGTTCGGGAGCGGCATAGGGAGCTGAGCCGCAGAAGGTGCTGAGGGTCTGGTCCCGCCCGCACACGGTGCTGAAGCCGAAATCGCCTACCTTCACACAGCCGCTGCAGGTGTAGAACACGTTTTCTGCCTTCAGGTCCCGGTGGATGATGTTGTTCTCGTGCTGCAGATCGGAAGTAAATTAAATCAATAAAAAAAAACGGGGCACGACCAGGAAATCATTGCCACTTTCAAACATCTTGTTTCTCTACACTGTGAACAGTTATGTCACCCCCCCCATAAGTTCAGAAGTTCATTCTGCATTTAAGTTGCAGCCTTTTCTGAAAAGAGGACATATTTATTTGTCCATGTGTGCAGTCATAACTCTGTCGTAACCCTATTATAACCCTGTGTGGTGCTGACCATGTGCTTGACGGCAGCGAGGATCTGGGAGAAGACGATCTTGCTGGCGGTATCCGACAGCTTGCCCACTGTGCTGATCTTGGTGTAGAGCTCCCCTCCCTCTGCATACTCCATGACCAGGTGGAGGCGGGACGGGGTTTCCACCACCTCGTACAGGCGAATCACGTTGGGGTGGTGGAGCCGCTCCATGCTCTCAATCTCCTGCGACAGGAGCCGCTGCGTCTTCTGATCCAGAAGACTCTTATCCAGCACCTTTATCGCCACTTTATCTAAGAGAACGAGTGAGAGAGAGTGTGTGAGAGTAAGAGAGAGGGATAGTGTGTGAGAGTGAGAGGATCATCATTCATAATTCATATTTCAGATGTAGTTTTTTGTGTTTTTGTGGTTGCTGTATCTCTGCCAGTAAGAAGGTCTGTCTGCATTGCATTATTAATCTCCCTATCACAGCTGCTAAGAAAAGCACCTTCAGTGAGATTTGGGTGAGTGTTGTGTAGCAAACCTGAAACTGTGAAAATGGCCACTACTTTGATGTACACTGTAACTCCAACCTGTAGTGAGGGCGTGGATGCCCAGTCTGACTCTGGAGAAGCTTCCACTGCCGATTTCACCGCGCACTTTGTAGAGTCCAAGACGGCGGCCAACGGCCAGCTCGCGGATGGTCCTCTCGTCCTGTTTCATGGCCAGGTTAATCTTCTGCAGGGGCGTGAGGGGGCGGGGCTGTGCCCCCTCACCTGTGCGGTGGTCTGTGCTGCCCTGGCATTTCTTGCGGCCATGGGCGTTGCCCCCCGGCGCGGATCTCTTTTTCACGTACACCGCTGTCATTCTGTACGCACAAACACACACACACATATCGCAGTTAGAGAGATCAAGATGGAAGTTTAGAGTGTAAGTGTAAGTATAAGCTCCCGCTCAACACTTATGACACATTATCTGTAGGGGTGGGGGTGTTGGCAAACTGTTTACCATTGGGAAGGTCAACAGTTTGTCGGTGTGTTAAAAAATCAATTCGTTAAACAAATTCCAGTTCTTTCTTTTTTTTCCCCATGAAATGCTCACTTTTGCTTCTACTTCTGCTAATCTCATTTTCCGAACATAATTGGTCAACTTCGGGAGGTAAAAAAGTATGTACGCAATGCATCGTCCGTATTTAGGTTCAGATAAAACCCTAGTAAACAATGTAATTCTGAAACAGAACATACTCGAGCTGCCTCAGCATATTCAGTACTGATAGTCTGGGCAAGCATTCCACTCGACGTTTGTCTTATTTTATCTCATGAAAAAGGGCCTTGCAATGTATGAACAACAGCTGATAGTCATATATTATTACTTTGTTATGTTATTGTTAATCATTTTATTTCACGACTTGATTTCTTCATTGGACATGCCATCTGGAGACCGAGCTCTCCAAGGTTAAGTGGTGTCATGTAAAGGCACTGAGTGCTGATATCCTTGCACCTCTTATCAATGTGCTTTGATCAAGCTGCATCTCTCAACAGCGAGTCAGTCTCACCTGCACAGGTAGGGTTTGCTTGCTTCAGGAACAGCTCCTAAAGTCCACTCCAGTTCCGCAGACTACTGCCAGTCTACTCATCCTGGGGCTCCCATAGAGAGCCAATCGGAGCCCAGAGAGTCTTGTTGATGAATCCACACGTCTTTCTCCTCCTCTTTGACCTGCACGGCAACTTCTGTTCCGCCTCCCGTTTCCAAAGCTCTAGAATCAGCCCTCTAGCAAGGTCTCTCCACACGTTCAGACTTGAACTCATGGCCAAACCCCTGCGGAACCTCTTCCTTCTCGTTCATGCATCTGTGGTGTGGCGGCAAAAGATGTTCTCCCCCTCTGTCTCTCTGATGAGAGCTGGGATTAAGGCTGCATTATGTTCTCTCTAATGGGAGGCAGGATTAAGGTGGTGTTATGCTTCCTAATCTCTTTAGCGTAGCACAGGGGAGTCCACGTTTCTGACATCAGACCTGCAGACAGTCCTGAGACAGATGCAGACACAGGCTTTCTTTTTCTGCTTGGGGGGCGGGGAACCAGTTTTTGTCATCCTGTGTTTCCAAAGCATCATAGTGAAGTATTCACTCCCCCCAGCCAGCAAACCTGCCATACTGGACTGCCGCCAACACTACTCATCTGTTGAACATACACGTATTTGAGTGGGTCAGTTCGATGGCAGTATTGATTGGGTGGGTCGTTTTGAGGGCAGTGGTTATTGGGTGGGTTGGTTCAAGAACAGTGGTGATTGGGTGGGTTGGTTTGAGGACAGTGGTGATTGGGTGGGTTGGTTTGAGTACAGTGGTGATTGGGTGGGTTAGTTTGAGTACAGTGATTTGGTGGGTTGGTTTGAGTACAGTGGTGATTTGAGTACAGTGGTGATTGGGTGGGTTGGTTTGAGTACAGTGGTGATTGGGTGGGTTGGTTTGAGTACAGTGGTGATTGGGTGGGTTGGTTTGAGTACAGTGGTGATTGGGTGGGTTAGTTTGAGTACAGTGATTTGGTGGGTTGGTTTGAGTACAGTGGTGATTTGAGTACAGTGGTGATTGGGTGGGTTGGTTTGAGTACAGTGGTGATTGGGTGGGTTGGTTTGAGTACAGTGGTGATTGGGTGGGTTGGTTTGAGTACAGTGGTGATTGGATGAGTTAGTTTGAGTAGTAATTGGGTGGGTTGGTTTGAGTACAGTGGTGATTGGTGAGTTGGTTTGAGTAGTGATTGGGTGGGTCAGATTGGGCACAGTGTTGATTGTTGGGTCGGTTTGGTGCTATAGTTCGGACAGAGGTCGGGGAGGGGCTTTGCCATGTCTGTTGGGTGTGTTACCACACGGGGGAACTGCACCTGACCACATGGACACCACGCAAGAACGCGCAACCATGAATCTCTTTAATACTGTCTGTGCTGCATGTGGCTTCTAAAGAAGAAACACACCACTGACAGAGAGATAGAGCCAGTCCACTTAAAACCAGCAGATGGCTTCATGAATAAAATGTGCTCAATTGAAGGAAAACTTTCCCTCATTCACAAGTGAACCTAAAAGCATAAAACAACTAGATAAGGGATTTAGAATAAAGCCAGAAATATGATAGCATGAGAAAATTGGTATGATGTCTTCATGACATTGCTGTCGCTCAGTTTTTTTTTTAATCCAGCAGAAAACATTGAAATAAACAATATTTTTCAGTTTCACAACACTTGGCAGGAGATGCCACTCAAGTTTTAGTAACACATTGAGAAAGCAGTTCAGGTTACTGTAGGTCGCTTTATGACAGAATTAAACAGTACAAACACACAGGAACAGAAACATAGAACAATGTATCACTGCTTACTAGACTGAGTACTTTGTCGGAATGCTATGCAAATTAACCAAGCTCTGTGATGGTAACCTTGAAGCGCAGACATCATAGCTGCATATGATTGGCTGATTTCAGAATCTACTGACAGAAGTCTCCTGATTATTGGAACAAGTATCTCCTGTTTCCAGGCGACAGCGGCAGTTATGCAGCCTACACAGAACCTGTCTACATCAGGTGATTTCCCCGGGCACACCTGAGAATGAGGGAATGTCTCCCTGCAATACAGCCTGTCACTGCGGAGAATAAGGACCCCACATTTACAGGGCCAGGTTGACTGTAATTCCATTACTTAGCTGTTGCTATGGAGGGTGGTTGTCCTGACCTTCCTGGACACAAGTTAAGACCGTTATGTAACGCAATTGCCTGGCTTTCCTTCATTGCACGACTCATCCCCCGTCCCAGAGTAACCTCTGAGGCAGCCAATCAGCTTGGGTGGGGTTACATTCTTAACTGTATGCAAAGCCTTTGATTCTCTTGGGTTGTTTATGCACCAATTGAAGTTGGCAGATGCTGTCAGCGTCAAGTGGCCGTGAATAAGACTGCGGTGTTCTCTCATGCTGATACGGTCAGGCAGCCTTACTTTGGGGTCCAAGTTTTTCAGGAAAATTCAATGTCTCTCAGGAAAATGGCCCTGTTCCTCATAGCTGGCTAACTGTGCTGATTAAAACCTGAAACCCCCTCCGAATATGTAACATATGAACTAGCAAAAACACTGTTCCAAGTTTTTTTTCCAAGTCCTCAGCAATTAACGAAATAACTCAATTAGCTACGAGGAACAGGGCCCTGTTCTGTGATTACAGGCTTGCATTAGTAGAGGTGAGTCCAATATTGAAAAAGCGATAAATATGCTGTATGTATGCATTTTATCCTCTTTTCCAGAGCAAGGCTTACACGGCTATTGTGGCAGAATGCTTACAGTGCATTATAGACTCAAGTCTGTAACAGAGACTAAGCACACAGTGCCTGAAACTACCACTTCCCTGAAGGTTTAAGATTATGAATGAGACATTGAGTTATACAGGATTTGCTGTGACGTACCCAAAGACAAAGGTAACACTGTGACAGATGCAGTCATACACACAGGAAATAGGTTGTTAGTAGGCTATCCATAACACATTTAGCAGGTCCACTGGTCCTGCAGAATAATCTGGAGCAAGCGCAGGATAACTTTCAAACAAAGCTATCTGCTCCTTCCAGTGGTGTCTCACAACAGCACTCTGAAAGTGAACACAGTTTCTGTTCCTTTTGAACTACATCTAAGACATTTAGTTTTTGTTCAACTCTGTGCAGAACCACAGGTTGAGGGCTATACTGTGGAGCTCTGTGCAGAAAAACAGGCTGATGGCTGTGCTGTTAAGCTCTATGCAGAAACACCAGCCTCTTAGAGTTTCTTCCTCTTCAGACGGCTTTCGGTGAAGCTGCTGATACTCTTCTGCTCCAGCTCCTTCACTCTCTGCTTCAGAGCCTCTACCTCCCTCTGCCTCTCCTCCTGAATAAACTGCAGCTTCTACAACACATACATACACGCAGTTACACACACATACATATAATATGTAGAGACAGCGAGACCAATAGAAACCTATGGGGAGAACATCCGAACCAGGAAGTTCTAATTTTGCGTTCATCTCACGTGCGCAGTTGTGTCCTTGGAGTCACATGTACAACAAGGATGGCGCAGAAAGTGACGTGAAGATGGCTACATGAAAGATAAGATGTAGGCCAGAAAAAATTATATGTTTGTAATGTCTGTAAGAAAAAAAATATTTCACCATGAAAAAATAATAAGCAATTTTTAAAGAAATTGTAATGCACAGAGTTACCATCAATATATGAGTGGAAGTATTTTTGGAAGTGGAAGCTGTCAAAAATGAATGTAGCTCAATAGAGAAACTGCCTTTTTGAGCGCAAATTGTAGCTATCAGCAGAGGGTGACATTATATCCAGTGCTGAGGTTGAGAGCTGAAAACTGGCCCCATGACACACAAGGGGCTCTATATTGACGATCTTAACGCTTGGTCTAAACCGCATGGGGCAAGTGCATTTAGGGCGTGTCCCAGTACACTTTTGCTAGTTAGACGGCGTGTTATTCGAGCGCTAAGTACGGCACAAGGTGCAAGTGGGCTGAACTTAGTCTCTTCATTAATTATAGGTGTGTCTTGGGTGTAACATGCAATAAACCAATCAAAATGTCATATCCCATTCCCTTTAGAAGCATTTTTTTGATATAGCCTACACAATAATAATATTTCACATTGCAATCTTGATATTTGTAGTCATGCTTGTGCGCGCCCCTGTGTGTAACAGACAGGAGGGTGTACGGGCGTTGTGCACACGCCTATGTAGACGGACTTATATGTGCCGTTAAAATAACATGGGATCATGGAATGACTTTAGACCAGGTTTGTCGTGGTTTTAGCGCAAGTGCTTTGTGCTGGCTCAACATAGCAATACGCCAAAAATGATCCTGACCGCACCTCATCTTAAAGGCTATAGATACAGGATTTTGATGGAGACAAAGACCTTTTTTAAAATAATACATCCACAGAGCTTGCTAAAAAATTCAGAATAAAAGTATTGCTTTTTCTTTCAAATAAATATTGAGCGTATTCCAACTCCAAATAACTAATGTTAGTGGTCCGATATCAGCATGCTATCTGGGTAACGTTAGCAAAGTTAGGTAGCTAGCTCGATAACGTTAGTTTGCTAGAGAGAAACCTGACAGGCAAATTACAGGCAAACAAGGAGAAATATCAATAGCCATCAAACGTGTCCAACTACCTAGGGCAGCCTTTCGGATCGGTTGGTTATGGGTCAAAAAGTCCGATAGTTAGCTCGTAAGTTAGCGTAGTGGGTTGTAGATTGCTGTGGGAGAAACACAGCTGAAGACATTGGCATTTGAAGTCGACCTCCTTACTCAGTTGTGAACAGCTAACGTTACTAGCTACTAACATGCTTATTATTTTTTCATGACAACGTATATACTGTATGTAATTGTTCAAGCTATGCTATGGTTCTAGCCTACGATGAGTAAATTATTCTTGGTTATAGTTCCGTTGCATGCCGTATTACCTCGTGAAGACACGTCTTGCAATCTATGTCTAATCTATTACAATACAATACCCAAAAAAATACTTATCCATTATGAATAAATATGTCCATTGTGGGACCCGGAAATCGATCAAGGTCTGCTACCTTTAAGGACGTTCCAAACAGCTAAATGCTCCTCGGAGGAACAAGAAGCGAGGAACGAGGAGGCTCCCAGAGGATGCTTCAGCGAGGAAACAGAAGTGTAGCCTTTGCGGAAGCCTTTTCTCAGAAAGCATGATGTGTCAACTTATCCACCACTCCACATTTGCCACATGGCGGGTACACCCCTACACAAATCCAATCTTACCGTTTCTTTCCATTTATTATAAAACGTTTTAATCCATAATGACACTCATTCTCCCTGACTAACAAAAGCCACGTTTATTCATGAAAAAAGAGGCTAAAAACATTATAGTTAAATGCTTAAGCGTAATAAGATGCTGACGCTTGACTGAGGAAGGACGTTCCATTTGCCTAATGCATGCTGCCTCGATTCCTCCGTCCTTGTATCTTGTCCTTGCATCATTTCCTTGCGTTTTACATTGGGCGGAGCGAAGAAGTGAGGAAAAAACGCAAGGAAAGGATACAAGGAGTGAAAATAAGCGATTGGAATGAACCCAGGGTCTGTGACAGTAAAAGGGGCGGGGACTCAGGAGGGTGGGACTCAGGAGGGTGGGACTCAGGAGGGTGGGACTGCAACAGAGGGAAAAAGGAGGCGACTGGATAAGGTGTACTGGTTACAGTGAAAAGGGTGGCAACTAAGGAAGAATGGGACTGTGACATGGTGAAATGGGAGGGGCCATTAAAGAGGGTGTGTCAGAACAACAGTCACTCACGCGTTTGTAGATGTTCTGTGGCAGGGGCCAAGATCCTACAGGCTGCTGTTGTGCTTTCACTGCGGTGGTCTGAGCACGAGCTAGCTTAGCACTGAACTGCCAATCAATCACAATAATATGAATTGTAGCTTAGCGTTAAACTTCAAAATACATTACATGCAATCCTATTTACATTTAACATCACCTAGTCAAATTTACATGTACACCGATAAGCGTTTTTATCATTATCCCACATTAACATGTTTTTACATTTCAGTACCTCCATCTGTAATTTTATAATCTCTGTCTGTTTTTCTTTCTCTTGCTCCTTCATCTTCTTTCTCATCTGTTCCAGTTCTGACTCCTTTCTCTGCAGGGCCTCCTCCATCTCCTTCTTTTTATCCTCCACTGTTTAGAAAACACCAGCATGTGTCGGGACTGAGTAATAGTGCTGTAACTGTCTGTAAAAGGTGAATATCTTTAACTGTGTTATTAACAGGGTGAATGGTTTATCGCTGGGTGAATGTGTCATTAACAAGGAGAATGGTTTATCACTGGGTGAATGTGTTATTAACAGGGTGAAAGTGTTGTAGCTGGGTGATTGGTTTATAGTTGGGTTATTATGTAATTAACAGGGTTGTTGGGCTCACATTTGATCTGGAGCTGTCCCTGAACCTCTGCAGTACCCCTCTGGTGCTCTGCTGTCTGTGCTGCCATCTCCATCTTCAGCATCTCTATGTTAGCGATGCTGTCCTGGGGTCAACCACACACAGTCATCAGAGAACAACTACAGCCCAAACACACACGGTCATCACAAAACAACCACAGCACAACCACAGACGGTCATCACAGAACAATCACGGCACAACCACACATGGTCATCAAATAACAACTACAGTACAACCGCACAAAATCATCACAGAAAAACTACAGCACAACCACACACAGTCATCACAGAACAACCACAGCACAACCAAACACAGTCATCACAAAACAACCACAACACAAAGAAACCACACACGGTCATCACAGAACAACCATAGCACAACCACACACGGTCATCACAGAACAATCATGGCACAAACACACACGGTCATCACAGCACAACCAAATCTAACAACCACAGTACAACCACACACGGTCATCACAGAACAACCACAGCACAACCACACACAGTCATCACAGAACAACTACAGTACAACCGCACACAATCATCACAGAACAACCACAGCAAAACCACACACAGTCATCACAGAACAACCACACACGGTCATCACAGGACAACCATAGCACAACTACACATGGTCATCACAAAACAACTACAGTACAACCACACACAATCATCACAGAACAACCACAGAACAACCACACACGGTCATCACAGAACAATCATGGCACAACCACACATGGTTATCACAAAACAACTACAGTACAACCACACATAATCATCACAAAAAACAACACCTAACAACCACAGTAGAACCACACACGGTCATCACAGCCCAACCAACCACACATAACAACGACAGTTCAAACACACGGTAATCACAGAACACCCACAGCACAACCACACAGTCATCACAAAATAACTATAGTACAACCGCACACAATCAGCACAGAACAACCACAGCACAACCACACACAGTCATCACAGAACAACCACAGAACAAACACACACGGTAATCACAGGACAATCATAGCACAACCACACACGGTCATCACAAAACAATCATGGCAAAAACACACACAGTCATCACAGAACAACCACAGCACAACCACAAACAGTCATCACAGAACAACCACAGAACAAACACACACGGTAATCACAGCACAACCACAGCTAACAACCACAGTACAACCACCCACAGTCATCACAGAACAACTACAGTACAACCACACACTGTCATCACAGAACAATCATGGCACAAACACACACAGTCATCCCAGCACAAACACATCTAACAACCACAGTACAGCCACACACGGTCATCACAGAACAACCACACACAGTCATCACAAAACAACCACAGCACAACCACACACAGTCATCACAGAACAACCACAAAACAACCACACACGGTCATCACAGGACAACGATAGCACAACTACACATGGTCATCACAGAACAATCATGGCACAACCACACATGGTCATCACCAAACAATCATGGCACAAACACACACGGTCATCACAACATAACCACATCTAACAACCACACACGGTCAACACAGAACAACCACAGCACAACCATACAGTCATTACAGAACAACTACAGTACAACTGCACAGAATCATCACAGAACAACCACAGCACAACCACACAGGGTCATCACAGAACAGTCACACATGGTCATCACAAAACAACCACAGCACAACCACACACAGTCATCACAGAACAACCACAAAACAACCACACACGGTCATCACAGGACAACGATAGGACAACTACACACGGTCATCACAGAACAATCATGGCACAACCACACATGGTCATCACAAAACAATCATGGCACAAACACACACGGTCATCACAACACAACCACATCTAACAACCACACATGGTCAACACAGAACAACCACAGCACAACCACCCACAGTCATCACAGAACAACTACAGAACAACCACACGCAATCATCTCAGGGTCATCACAAAACAGTCACACACAGGCATCACAGAACAACCACAGCACAACCACACACAGTCATCACAGAACAACCACAGCACAACCACACACAGTCATCACAGAACAACCACACAGTCATCACAAAACAACCACAGAACAACCACACACGGTCATCACAGGACAACCATAGCACAACTCCACACGGTCATCACAAAACAATCATGGCACAACCACACATGGTCATCACAAAACAACTACAGTACAACCACACACAATCATCACAAAAAAGAACACCTAACAACCACCCGGTCATCACAGAACAACCACAAAACAACCACACACGGTCATCACAGGACAACCATAGCACAACCCCACATGGTCATCACAAAACAATCATGGCACAAACACACACAGTCATCACAGCACAACCACATCTAACAACCACAGTACAACCACACACAGTCATCACAGAACTAGGGATGTGCGCGTTTAGTCGACTAGCCGATTAAACATTGCGACCCTCGCTAGTCGGCACCAGAAATGCTAGTCGGTTAAACTTACTATTTTATTAATGTACACATTTAAATTACATATTGACATAATTTGCACTGAAATTTCATGTTTTCCTGGTCAAATGTTGCTTTATAAAAAAACGAGAATCCGTTACTAATGTAAAAACGAAGGAAAAAAACAAAACGCATTAGCCTGTTCGCCCTGCAAGTTAAACCAGCGAGGTGGTAAGAGTAAGTAGGCCTATCGCGTTGTTGAATAGCCCAATAAAACAAATCTAATGTCACGTCGATCAGTCGGCCTAATTGTTATTTTTTTGTGTTCCTATTATTGGTAGCTTTTCTGATGACCGATTATTATTTTTTACTGTATTTGCTATGCGATCGCGTTCACCCAATGAAAATGCCGTTGTAATAATCAGGCACGTTTCCTAAAAATGTTTTGTTACGTTGAATATTGTTTTCAATAAATGTTATTTGTTAACTTTTATTTAGTGAATTGTTGTCATGTTTTGTAGGATAATGTGCAATGTTCATAATGCAAGGCGCAAAGTGCCACATATTTCAGCGGCATTTAAAATACAATTTAGTTATTGAAGAATGTCATTAACCGTTTCAAATGGCTCTTATAATATACGCAATATTTTTTCGGACAATGTTTAACCTTATAGATTAAATTGTGCTCAATTTTGACTGTTTTCTGAGTGTTTTCTTACTTTTAGACTAGTCGACTAGTCTAAGTATAAACTTCCGTTTAAACGTCAGGGAAATTAGTCGTTAGGAACATCCCTACACAGAACAACTACAGTACAACTGCACACAATCATCATAGAATAACCACAGCACAACCACACAGGGTCATGACAGCACAACCACACACAGTCATCACAGAACAACCACAGAACAACCACACATGGTCATCACAGAACAACCATAGCACAACCACACACGGTCATCACAGAACAATCATGGCACAACCACACACAGTCATCACAGCACAACCACATCTAACAACCACATTACAACCACACACGGTCATTACAGAACAACCACAGCACAACCATACACAGTCATCACAAAACAACCACAGCACAACCACACAGTCATCACAGAACAACCACAGCACAACTACACACGGTCATCACAGAACAATCATGGCACAACCACACATGGTCATTACAAAATAATCATGGCACAAACACACACGGTCATCACAACACAACCACATCTGACAACCACAGTACAACCACACACGGTCATCACAGAACAACCACCCACAGTCATCTCAGAACAACTACAGTACAACCACACACAATCATCACAGAACAACCACAGCACAACCACACAGGGTCATCACAAAACAGTCACACACGGGCATTACAAAACAACCACACACAGTCATCACAGAACAACCACAGCACAACCACACAGTCATCACAGAACAACCACACACGGTCATCACAGGACAACCATAGCACAACTACACACGGTCATCACAGAACAATCATGGCACAACCACACATGGTCATCACAAAACAACTACAGTACAACCACACACAATCATCACAAAAAACAACACCTAACAACCACAGTACAACCACACACGGTCATCACAGAACAACCACAGCACAACCACACACAGTCATCACAGAACAACTACAGTACAACCGCACACAATCATCACAGAACAACCACAACACAACCACACACGGTCATCACAGAACAATCACAGCACAGCTATATATAAATCTTAGAACAACAAGAGCATAATCTCAGAACAATCACAACAACCACAGAACAACCACAGATAAACCAGAGAACAACTGCAACATAACCATAGAAAATCAAAAAAGCAACCATAAAACAACGTCGTTTTTAAAAAGTTGCGATTCTTTCTGGGACACACGTAAAAAGTGTACATTCTGTCTGGGACAAAAAGAGTACAATTAGGCAATATTTGATTCTTTGATGTTGTGTTTCATCCCACCTGCTGTCTGGAATGATTCTGTCTCTCCAGGTCAGAGATGGACTTTTTCCATTTTTCATTTTCCACTAGGAGAATAAGAGCACATGAATGACAAAGAGAACAAGCCATTCAGCCCATCTAGGCTTGTCGTATTATCTAATGAACAGAGTATCAAGCAGTGTGTTAAGCCCGTTCCTGAAGGTTTTCTGCTTCAAATGCAGTGCATGCCCTGACAGCTACCCTGTGTATTACCATATTCTCATGTCTCCCTCATATGAGCTAAATCAACCTTTAACTAATGCTCGACTGACAGAAATATACACTGTAGTTGAATCTTTTCATTACTTTAAAAAATGTAAAAACATATTGTCCTTCAGTATCATTTTACTGAGCCTGAAGAAATTAAATATTTTAAAGGGGAACTCCCGAGTTATTTCTTAAACTTCTATATCGATTCTATATGTTTACTGTGGGTCTTGAAGCTTACCGCACTAGAACTGCGCCTCCTGGTTCTTTTGTTTCCAGCTTGTTTACAGACGCGCTGCTTCACGCTGCCTTCAAGCAAAGATTTTAGATATGACAAGATACGCATCTGTTCGGCGATAGTTGGTTTTCGGAGGATAGTCAAAATCTTAACAGGTTGTAAGTAGTAGTACTTGGTCCTGACAACCTAGTCATATACAGTCAAGCCGGAAAGTTTGCACACCCCTTTCACCTTCTCCACGTTTTATTACGTTACAGACTTATACTACATTAGATTGAGTTCATTTTTTGCCTCAAACATCTACGCACAATAGCCAATAATGACGAAGTGAAAGCAGGTTTTTAGAAAATATGCTATTTTATTTACTGACAAAAATAGGTTATTTAGGGGTTACATATCTGTACACACCCTTAGCCTAATACTTGGTTGCTGCACCTTTGGCAGTGATTACAGCTTCAAGGCGTCTTGGGAAAGAAGCTACGAGCTCGGCACACTTGTTTCTGGACATTTTTGCCCATTCCTCTTGGCATATCCTTGCAAGCTCCATCAAGTTGGATGGGGAGCGTCGGTACACAGCCATTTTCAGCTCTTTCCACAGATGTTCAATTAGATTCAGGTCTGGGCTCTGGCTGGGCCACTCAAGGACATGCACAGACTTTCTCCGAAGCCACTCCTTTGTTCTCTTGGCTGTGTGCTTCGGGTCGTTGTCATGTTGGAAGGCAAACCTTCGCCCCAGTCTGAGGTCCAGAGCGCTCTGGAGCAGGTTTTCTTCAAGGATCTCGGTGTACTTAGCTGCATTCATCTTTCCCTCTATCAGGACTAGTCGCCCCGTTCCCGCTGCTGAAAAACATCCCCCACATCATGATGCTGCCACCGCCATGCTTCACTGTAGAGATGGTATTAGCCAGGTGATGAGCGGTGCCTGGTTTCCTCCAGACGTGACGCTTGGTATTCAGGCCAAAAAGTTACATTTTGGTTTCATCAGACCAGATAATCTTGATCTAATCTTGATGTAGGTGCCTTTTGGCAAACTCCAAGCGGGCTGTGATGTGCCTTTTACTAAGGAGGGGCTTCCGTCTGGCCACTCTACCATAAAGGCCTGATTGGTGGAGTGCTGCCTGGATGGTTGATGTTCTGATAGGTTCTCCCATCTCCACAAGGACACGCTGGAGCTCTGTCAGAGTGACCCTTGGGTTCCTGCTCACCTCCCTGGCCAAGGCCCGTCTTCCCCATTTGCTCAGTTTGGCTGGGCGGCCAGGTCTAGGAAGATTCTTGGTGGTTCCAAACTTCTTCCATTTACGAATGATGGTGGCCACTGTGCTCTTTGGGACCTGTAAAGCTGCAGAGATGTTTCCGTACCCTTCTCCAGATCTATGCCTTGACACAATCCTGTTTCTGAGGTCTGCAGATAATTCCTTTGACCCAATGGATTGGAGTTTGCTCTGACATGCAATGTCAACGGTGGGACCTTATAGGCAGGTGTTGGCAATCCCCAATCATATCCAATCAATTGAATTTATCACAGGTGGACTCCAATTAAGTTGTAGAAACATCTCAAGCAGTATCAGTGGAAACAAAATGCACCTCAGCTCACTTTTGGGTGTCATATCAATATATGTACATATGATATTTTACATTTAGATTTTTAATAAATTAGCACAAATGTCTAAAATCCTGTTTTCACTTTGTCATTATGGGCTATTTTGTGTAGAATTTTGAGACAAAAAATGAACTCAATCTATTGTAGAATATGTCTGTAACGTAATAAAACGTGGAGAAGGTGAAAGGGGTGTGCAGACTTTCCGGCTTGACTGTATAATCTAAAAAGAAAAGGAAGATTTTTGCAAAATGATCTCCGACTTTCCCACTTGGAGGTTCGTTCAAGTGCAACTTCCATGTCGGAAACTCGTATTTCTCATATTTCCGATAATTCCGACAGCACTTGAAGGCAGCAGCATAATTCCAGCTGCAGGTCTATATTGTATAATGAAGGTTAAAAATTGATCAGATTTGCTGATAGATAAAAGTCTGATATGACTAAAGGGATGCCATCCTCATTATCTTCAGGTTCTTCTGATTTTGGCGATGTATAATTTAGATATGAAAACGAAAACATTGTAAATAATATTGCAGTCAAAATTTTCCAAAATTGTATGAAAGCGCCAGTTGCGTATCTTGTTATATCTAAAATCTTTGCTTGATGGCAGCAGCGCTGCACCAGTGACGTAGATCAGCGCGACGCAGCGCATCTGAAAACAAGCTGGAAACAAAAGTACAAGGAGGCACAGACTCACAGTAAACATATAGACATATAGAATTTAAATAGAAGTTTAAGAAATAACCCAAAGTTCCCCTATAAGTTGTTAATGTTCACATTTTGTCATATCTGAAACCAATGTAGTTGTGCATAACGAGATCTGAAAGAAAGGGATGAATGTATTTAATATAGTCTATCAAAGAGAGACTGCCACTGGTGGCTATAATGTAAAAGACATAACTACGCTACTGTTTTATGTAAGAGACAAACACTGCTGTTGAATGTGTTCAGGGAGACCAAACCCTCAGGTTCCACTGCTGTTGAATGTGTTCAGAGACAAAACCCTCAGGTTACGCTGTTGTTGAGTATATGTTCGGAGAGAGACTAAACCAGGGGTGGCCAATTCCAGGCCTTGCGGGCCGGTGTGTATGCAGGTTTTTGCTGCCGCCAGTTAACAATTATTTAATTAGCCCAATCGTTTACACGATCTGATATTTTAATCTACATATCCGCGATATGAAAAGCAGCTGATGAATGTTCTTGTGCCGGTATGCGTCAATGCGTGTATTGTAGCATTTTATCGTTCTGTAATTTACAAGTGAATCGGTGATTGTGTGTATGACTAATTAGCTGATTGAACCGTGGTAACTGGTGGCAGTAAAAACCTGCATACACACCGGCCCGCGAGGCCTGGAATTGGCCACCCCTGGACTAAACGCTCATGTTACACTGCTGTTGTACGGTGAGAAGAGACCCACACTCCTGTTGTGTGAGGTCTGGAGAAACCTACACCTCAAATTATACTGAGAGAGTATGTTTGGTGGGATGAAACCTATCTTGTTATTTAGTACTGCAGATGTAAGGTGTGGAAAGAGCCTATCACTCAGGTAAGTATTTCTGTTGTATGGGACGTGTGCCGTGCACTGATGTTGTATGACCAAGAGAGACTTACACTGTTGTTGCATGGTGTGCAGTGATGTTGTATGACCAGGAGAGACATACGCTGTTGTTGTGTGGTGTGCAGTGCACTGATGTTGTATGACTGACCTACACTGCTTTTGTGTGGTGAGGGGAGACCACACTCTCTTGGTATGTTGTGGAGAGAGACCTACCCCTCAGGTCACACTGCTGCTTTAGGGTGTGCTGGAGTCCAATTACAACCTTCAGCAGTTCGTCTCGCTCTGTAGACCGTAAAATTAAAAACAGAGAGGTCACTTAACAGAGGGTGGTCTCCCCCAAGTGATATCTTACAGTCTTCCAAATAACCACATGCACAAACACATTTCTGAAAATATTTCAAAGGACGCAGACAATTCTTTCAACATTTAAACATTACTGGTGTTCATCTGCCACTGTCAGGGTTTAACCTATTGAAGGCCACTGCAGTTCTGTCTTAATCCGTTACTCTGGGAAATTTTATTTGAATTCACCAGCAGCAATTTCAACATTGCGGACAAAGAACAATTCAAAAATGCAATTTTAACAGTGAAAAGAAAAATAGAGAGGACGGTTCAAAAGGACTTCATTTACGTCTCATGATTAAACTAATTAGAGCTGATCTTTAGTAACCACAGGAGGAATGAGGCTAAGGGCCTGGCCTCCAATCCTACCTTCCCTCAAATACTTCTCTTTTGTCTGGCTTAATGTCATCATCCGACTGGCGTCATCTAATGTCATTTCCAGCAGACTGTTCTTTGCTTTCATATCTGTCATCTTCTGTTGTGAGAAATAGCATCGCTATTTATCTGGTCCATTTCCCTCATTGTAGCCGAACGTTACGTTAAAATAAATCGTCTGAACAGCTAGCTAGCTACTTGTTTTTGAATGACAGATACGTTTTCCTGGACTACAAGTTTGACGAATAATAACTATCTTATAGCCTACTATTTCAACACATGGCAATGAAATATACTGCAAATATGATTATTGCTGAGTGCTAGTAAATGACAGCTAGTTATTAACTCACATTTAATAACCATTATCGTCTTCCATTAGCCGCCCTAACGTTAAAGTCCTGGTAACGTTTGATAGCTAAATATCGTTAATTCAGCTGTGTAACGTTGGCTAACATTTACCTGCTCTATCTGAGAGACGTCTTCTATTAGTTTATCCAAATTTACAGCTGTGGACTTCTTCATTTTTCACAAATGGACTTTACGCGGTGTGTAATGCCTGGGTAAACGAAAATAGGAAGTAGGCTAAAGTCTGTAGTTAGCTAGTCAGTGTGTTTAGCAATCAGCAGTCCTACTTGTCCTGCATGCGGGAAGTTATGGACGTGTTATAAGTATGGCAATACATTTATACTGGAGAGTGTAGCTTTCAGGTCAATATAGGCCTATGTTGACCGCAAGACGCAGTCGTCGGTTTTTAACCTAACGTTATAGCTTTACTCCCCTCGCGCAATAGGCTATATGCTGAACATCACTGGTACCTTCCGCACAAACGGAATTCTTCAGCGAACCCGTTTTTGGGAAAGGAGAACGGGTCTGAGACTGTGAGTAGTAACGGCACATTACTTCGAAGAGGCGTCACTCTCAACCTTAACCATTCATTGACAAAACATAATTTTTTATTATTATTAGCCTAATAAGTGATTCATTTTAGTGGTGGTCCCATGCATCTGTCTTAGCTATACTGAAACCTTTTAACTATTTTATATAAACTGGAAAAATCCACTGGTATTGTCCTGAGTTCATGTTTATAAGGTAATTCTCTGGATCAGCTCTTTTCAGGCTGTTTTTTTTAAGCAGACTAGCTGAGACATGAGATCTGTCCCCTGCCGTTTCTGTGCAAATAAAAAGAATGTGAGGGGCCCAGCGATTCAGGAAATGGATGTTGGAGGCCAGGGTGGCCAGATTGATTTAACTGTTGGGTCCAGTCAGTAGGTACTGGTTTTAAATTGGTTTTAAACTGGTCTTCTTACCTCAATAGTTTTCATATGTACAAGTCTTTTAAAAGCTTAAAATTAGTGTAAATAAATGAAAACGGCTGTACATGACTACAGATACATGCATAAGACTGCATCAGACGTGTGTATGGACTGCACGCTCTGTGGATGATTGCAGAAACATAGACCACACAAAGAGAAACAGAAAAGAAATACATTTATTTGTATTCCATGTGACCTTTAAACACCATGGAAACAGGGCAGAGGTCAGGGAAAACCCCACACAGTTCTGGGTAATAACATTTCTTGATACATAATTTCACAATACAAGTAAAAGCCTGAAAGAAATAGAATAGAAACTTTCTGTTGAAAGTGTGGATTGAGTCCCAGACCTGTCTGTCTGTAGCCCAGAGTCACATTCCCACTGCAAAATTTCTATCATGACAGTGTTACAAATCAAATATGTTACACATGTATTTTTATCAGTTCCAACATTTAAAAAAATGGTGCAAGTTGAAGTATAATGGAACATTAGTATCAAAATTTCATAAAATCATACCTTGCTGCATAACTAGCTATATGGTCTGCGTAACTCCAATAGCTACCAGGGCATCATCAGCATATACAGCTACGTTTTTTTCAGGCTGCACATTTTAGAAAGATCAATTGTTTTTGTCCATGTATATAAACACAAAAATGCTTAACATGTGCATCTAAGGATTTATGTGCTTGATTTCTCTGATTTTGAGTGAAGTAAAAAAAAATAAAAAATAAAAAAACATCATGCATAATCTCCATAGGAATAACAGGCTGTAAATTTAAACAAGTTCATGTATTTACACAAAAACTGGGAGGTGCACTTTACCCCAAAAGAAAAGCAACACTTTCACATGAAACAGTAAAAACACTGTTTTGCCCATTATAAAAAATGTCTAAAAGCGTGTTTCACAAATATTTTTCAATGCTGATATCTTATACACACTGAAACACTGAAACCAGAAATGACATTATCTATTTTGGCAAGACCATTACAAAGGGTTACAGATTCCACCAGCAACTATTACAAGTTTGCAAGGTTAGTCACAGGCCAGAGAACACATGCAGCAAGCTCTGACACAGCTGCATTGGCCATGCAATCCCATATGGAAAATTGTGTACTTCAGCATACTTAAGTATTATATGAACTTTAATTGCACATATGGTCTGCTAAAGTGTAAAATAGTAAGTATACTTCAATACACAATTTTTTACTTTAGCAGACGGTACTTACACTTAAAGTCTGCTAAAGTATGAAATAATATGCTTCAGAATACAATTTGTTTTTCAATTGGGATGCCTTAACAACAGAAATATTTCTGAAGTACCAGCAGGTAAAATGGCATTATAAAGAAGTACCTTATTTTTCAATACAAAATTAAAGTTACACAGAATGCTATGACTGAGATAAAACATTACTCCCAGAATCAGGTTTTTATATATTTAAAATAAAACTAATTACAAATCCTGATTTTTTTATACATAATGTATATCTAGGTATAAATGTAAACAGATTGAAAGTTTAATAATGAGCAGCATTAAGTTCTGTTGATGTGGGACATTAAGTCATACATGGTCTTTCACATATATTATACATCACACTGTATCACAAATGTAATACATTTTAAGACACTTCAGTGTGAATACCACCAGTGAATCTAAAAATATGAAACCAGCTGAGGTCTTTGCCCTTCTTAAATATTTTAAAATAAAGCCACGTCTTTCTTAGAAGAGACAACGGCTTGCAGAATTGGTGCTAAGGAAATGTTGCAACACGGCTGAAACGGTGAGACATTTTACTTCACATTTATCTCCTGTGTAAACAGCTGGCTTCATAGTGTATATTATGTGTAAAGAGTTGTCTCTATAGTGTAGCTCCAATGTAAAGAGTTGGCTTTATGGTGTACGTCTTATGTAAATAACTAACTTCCATGTAAATGATTGGTATAAAGGTGAATGTAAAAACTTGGCTTTATCAGCAAGACGATCATTTAACTTTTATTTGACTTTTTACTGTATTTATCATTACTTTTGTCACAAAACATACACTATTATTACTACACCTCTCCCCTCAATAACTTGTGCGTTTGGATAACTCGTGCTGGTGGGATTGGCACATACTTTACTGTGATATTTCAATCGTGGGCACGACAATCCTGGACTAACATATGTGGGCACTGTAAAAATTACCTGTACCAGCAGTAGATAACTGTCAGCAAACAACAATGTTATCTTTTTTTACGCTCTCAAACAAGCAGAAACAACAAAAGGTAAGTATAAAAAATTTAAACTGAAATTAAATGAAACTGTGGACCATGAAAAGTGCTTGCCAGAAGGATACACCATCTTAAATTACAGCTAAAGAGGGAAATTTTCTTACAGTGTCAGAAACATCATGGCATCAGTGAGGAGACATTTAAGAGGGAACTGTGGTTTTCCTATGAGCAAGCAGCTTACATTTTACTGGCGAGCTGCCATTAAGTATGCTGTTTATATTTTACACACAAGGTTCCGTCTTCCACACAGCCGCCATAATATGTGGAATAAAGAAAGATTTTTTTTAACGCTCTTCCAGGTCTATAGAAGTAAAACCGAGTTTTGTCACGGTTTACATAGCACTGCACGTAACCGAAAATACAAAGCCTCTTTCTCAGGCGACAGATCATGAATGTGCTGTAATTAGATTCAGGCATATTTGAGCACATCAGAGCATCCTGAGGGACAGCTGGAAATGGCGTTAGCGTCTACATACATGTTCGGCACACGCATGAAGACGCATGCTGCCCTTGGAGTAAATGTGCACGTGTGAGGCTTTTTGCTAAATGGTTATGCTAACGTATTTCAAAGAACAACCACACGATTCCTCTATATTTTCTCTAAAGTCTTCTGACTCCACCTTTAAGCCCTATTCCCTCTCTGCTAATATTTATATTTTCACAGGTATAAATGAGCGTAATTAAGGCAGAGTCGGGAGCACACTGCTGAACACTCTTGGGGTGACTCAGCAGCCACAGAATGTACGTCTTGTTCCTTAAAAGTCTCAAGTGGACATGATGTAACCACTATTATACCAGCCACAAACAATCCAAGACTAGCTGCTCCAGGTTCCCTTTAAAAAAGGCAAGGGATACAAGAGTTGCTCTGGCTGTTCCTCTTGTTCACTTAGCTTATCTCCTTAATAAGCCCAGATTAATCGGTGAATAAGCTTACTGCTACTATGAGGCAATTTCAGTGCTCACATCTGTCATTGATTTCACGATCATAAGCCAATATCATGGTTCACATTGGTGAATATTCCTTTTACCATTATAAGCCAAAATCACAGTTCACATTAGTCAGCGAATAAGCTTACTACTGTTGTACTGAGTGTTGTTTACCTTAGTGTGCTACAGTGTAAACCTTTAATTTTAACTTTTCCAGATTTACATGATAGTGGAAGTGATCATAGCAGCATGAGCAAACTCAGGATGTAATGTTATGTGACCTTGAGAAGGGTAGTCGGGTGGTGCAGCGTTATCCCTGACTGACACGGAACAGGGTGGTGCAGCGTTATCCCTGACTGCCGCAGAACAAGGTAGTGTTGCGTTATCCCTGATTTGACATGGAACAGGGTGGTGTAGTGTTATTGCTGACTGACACGGAACAGGGTGGTGTAGTGTTATCCCTGACTGCCACGGAACAGGGTGGCGTAGTGTTATCCCTGACTGCCACGGAACAGGGTGGTGTAGTGTTATCCCTGACTGCCATGGAACAGGGTGGCGTAGTGTTATCCCTGACTGCCACAGAACAGGGTAGTGTAGCGTTATCATTATCATTATCATTCAGCCTGGGGTGTCACGGGGTGAATACTGTACGGCATTCTCTGTAAACATCCTGTGTATTTTCATAAATGTCACATTTCATCTGCCTCGTAGTCAATAACATTGGTATGCTTTATCCCCAGTTAAGGTAGCGCATTTTTTAGCTTTTTCACACATTCAGCACAAAATTACATTACATTACATTACAGTTATTTGGCAGAAGCTTTTAGTATGGAGTTTTGAGTATGGAGTTCACCTCATGCGCAGAGTTTGCCCGGTAACTCAGACCCCCTGTGTGCTCCTTACCCCCAGGGCCAATCACGGTATGACACTGGCCAATAGGTCAGGGGATAGGTAGTCAGTCGGCAAGGGGAGGGGCTTAGTAGGGGCAGGGCCTATTTGTGATGAGGATGCAAGTGGGAGGGGCTTGGTGTGGACAGGGTCAGGGGGTGCGAGATTGAGGAGGAGGTGCTCCTCACTGACGCCCTTCACCAGGGTGTAGTCCAAGGTGGGGGAGCGCTCACCACTGACCCTCCTGGTGTCAACCTCTGAGGTGTACCCGCCCCCTGCCGGGGTCCCCACCACCAGCTGGAACTTGGTCTTTCTCTGCTCTTCCTCCTCCTGTGTTGGGCCCGTCCCGCCCCCCGGCCCGGATGCCAGAACCACTATTCCCGCCTGGGTCACCTGGCCCACCTGGGTGTAGAAGTCTCTACCCATCTGTAGAGGGGCGAGTGGGTGGGGCTCGGAGAGGGTGGGGCTCGGATAAGGGGAGTCGGGGTCGGGCAGGTCTGGATCGCAGCAGCTGGCCCGGCCCGAATCGTCATCTCTGAGGGCGGGGTCATAAAGACAGGTGGGCGGGGATGACTGCAGGAGGCGTTCGGTGTCCCAGTACCCCTCCCTCTCACCCAGCTCATCAAAGTCTAGCTCAATGTGCTCCACCCAGGGGTCCTCCAAGGCCACGCCCGGTTTGTAGATGTGGTGGCTGTTGAGTATGGAATTCAGCTGGTCCAGATTGCCTTTCTGTTGGGGGGAGGGTGGGGAATGGTGTTCCATAGTAACATATTGTTCACACGTAGACTTCACACGAACAACCTTGAGATCACACGCTAGTTTATATTGTCATATTTGATCTTACACATGCAGTGACATAATTCATATTCACATATTCACACTGTCTGTCTGTCTATAGCTAGAACAGTATGTTCAGTGGTCAGATTGTGTTTAACCCCTTCGTGCAGATGGCAAATTTGGGGGTTTGCATGTGAGGTTACAGGAAGTGTACTCACGTTATAAAGGGTTGTGCATTTCTCAAACTGATTGTCCAAGACAATAAATTACCACTGAATCATGAAAGGGACATCTCTATGTGTAAAACCAATGGTAGGATTGTATATTTATTTCATTTTTAGTAGCAGAAATTGATTGTAAAATGACATGGTATAATTACACAAGAATTTTACTTGTTTATTTTACAATTAAGTTAGCAGGGTTTTTCACAGCTGTTTTGGTGTACACTCTGGCTATTGTCGGGTATATCTTGTTGCTACGATGGAATTTTTGGTGGTTAAAAAATATTTTTATGAACTCACAGATAGATGCTATTGTCCACTGTGTCATGCATGTGTACGTAGTTGCAGGTGAGACTGGGTGGGGGTTTGCTTGTCAAATGCACTAGCTACACGACAACAGTGGCATTGGTACTGTCACAAATCGCATACTAATAAAGCTAGAACACGTTTGTTGTTTCCATGTCTCAGTACATGTCTCCGGCATCGTGGCCACTAAGTATCTGCGCAAAGGGTTTAAACTGTAATTTCAGTGGTCAGATTGTGTTTAAACGGTATGTTCAGCAGTCAGATTGTGTGAGTAAATGGTACATGTTCAGTGGCCAGATTGCATTTAAGAGGTTTGTTCAGCGTTCAAATTGTGTTTAAACGGTATGTTCAGTGGTCATGTTGTGGTTCAGCAGGAAAAATACCTTCAGCAGCTCTGGGTCAATGCCTTTGATTTTGGGGGCGGGTACAGGAGGCAGTAAAATCACCATCAGCCTAGAAAGAAGGGAGGAGTTAGAAAAGATCATGTTACATCCTGTGATACTGGTGCTGGCCAATGAGAGGGACAAAATCAGTATGTGCTTACTGCAATATTTAACCTCACAGCCCACTGGTGCTTAATGCTTTATTAAAACATACAGCCTGCTGGTGCTTAAAGGATAAGTTTGGTATTTAGCATTATAAGCCCTGTTAAAAGGTTATTTACAGTTATATACAACGGTCCATATCAACATTTTGACAAACTTTGCAGTCTTGATATTGTTTATTGCTCATGTCACAGCTAACTTACACAATGGATCTGGATGGACATATCGAATATCCTTCAAAAAACACCATAAACTCTCATTTTCAAAGACGGGTGGTCACTGGTGTCCGTTGATGTTCACAAACATTGTTGCAAAGTATGCTTTGTATCGGGTTTATTTATCATTTTATTAAATCCATTGACCGGAAGTTTACAAACAAATGGCTGTACGGAGACTGAAAATAGTTATACAAATCTTTAAATGGTTATTTAAAACATGTTTTAAACGTAAACGTAAATTACAAGACACCAGTGACCAGTGATTTTCTATATGCCCGTCCAGATCCATTGTGTAAGTTAGCTGTGACATGAGCAATAAACAATATATCTCAAGACTGCAATATATCTCAAGTTCGTCAAAATGTTGATATCCTCTGTATATGATCGTAAATAACCTTTTAACAGGGCTTATAATGCTAAATACCGAACATCTCCTTTAATGCTTTATTAAAGCATAGATTCTGCTGGTGCTTAACGCTTTGTTAAAACCCAGATCCTGTTGGCGTGATTCTCACCTCTGCTGTTGGGAGTAAATGATCAGCAAGACCAGGACTCCAACTGCCACCGTTCCAAAAATAAGGAGGACCAAAAGAGGAATTCTTGACTCTGAAAAACAAGTTTTTTACCCATTTAAATATTCCTAAGGCTGCCTGACAGTTTAACCACAGTTGAAGGATTTTGAGTTGTGATTGTGTGATACTGATACGTTACTGATAATATACCACATTCAAAACATATTGGGTTGGCCTTCTGATGCAGATATCATAAAACACTACTTAAAAAAAAAATTTTTTGACACTTTTGGGTAAAAAAACGTGCCAAAGTAGAATTTTGTTCGGTAGAATATGAATCCACCCTTTATTTAAAGCCAGCTGTGGCATTACAAACCACCCCTCAGGGGCGCACTAGAGCAATAAATGCTCACACATTAACATAATAATCTGTCAGGACAACTAACTGACTCTTTGAATGCAATAAAATACACAAATGTACCCTCTGCTCTGCATCAGTCTCATGTGACATTACCTCTTGCAGGTGGTGCGTTGCCTGCACCTTTGGTGTGAAAAGTGCTTCACACACAGATTGCATGAAATGTACAGTATATGGTTATACAGATACAGAAACACACACACACACACACACATTATTCCTCCAGCTACTCCCCTACGCCAAGATCTTACTCACCTTTAGTGGCTATCTTTGGGATGGAAATGAGGATGGGCTCACTGAATTCACCAGAGTTGTCGAATGCTAGCATCTTACACCTGACCCTCACCTCATACTCAGTGTCGACACGTAGGCCATACAGAGAGTGGTAAGAGCTCTTGTCCCAGCCCAGCTGCGGGAAAGAACCAGCTAAATCAGCCACGCTGTAAAAATAACATACTGTGCCATGCATTTAAAGCATTACTCCACGCAAACCAGCTAAAATCAACCACACTGTAAAAATCACACACTGCAATGCATTTAAAATCATCTCTCCACACACCTAAACTAAGCCAACCAAATCACCACTTTGCACAACACTACACACAGGGCCGGATTAAGACACTATAGTGCCCCTGGGCATCAGAACCCCAAAATCCCCCCCCCCCCCACACCACAACATACATATGTGCCCAACAGAATCAGCAAACTGTGGTAGGGTAAACTGAATTTAACACAATGTACGAAAGTATACCATACACTTAGACAAGCCAGTATTAAATGCAAAATGTGAACGAAATGTGAGGATGAACTAAATGTGAGCATTGGCCTACTATCAGATAAAAGAGTGTGTAGGCCTCATAGCTACTAGAAACTGTTTTACCAATGTTACTTATGTTACTTATGATTTTTGAATCACAATCTTGCTGTTGATTTCAACATAGCCTACACAAACAAATCTAAATGTTATTATCGAAAAAATAAACAAAGTAAGGTCTAGGGACAATGGACAATTCACTTTCTGTACAAAATCTGTACACAATGCCTAACAAGAAAGAGATATCAATAGAAAAATAATTACAACAATTAATATTGTATCCAATACTCAATCCAATAAATTATAGCAATAATTGGTGAATCCAATAAATTATAGCAATAATTGGTGAATCCATCTGCTAGCTACTGTCGAACATATATAAATCCCATTGTAACTATGAAGCAGGATGATATATAGCTCAATCTGAACAGAGTGCAGGGCACTACAACATATTCACCCACAAGGGAGTGAACAAAGCTGATTGGTAATAAAATATTGCCTTTTTGTGGAGCCCCACCCAAGTCCAGCTATCCTTAGTTAATAGTTACTTTTGCTAATTTTTTGCTTACACGTGCCATTGCGAGGACCCGTCAGTTATAGTTAACCTGGATTTGTATGTAGCCTACTTGAACACAGATTACCCCCTTGCTAATCAAGCGAGTCTCGGGTAGGCTATGTTATTATATTTCATTCAGTTCATGGTCGGGGAAAAAACTGCTTTATTTTCCTAAGTAGCCTAAAGGAAGCTAAACTAAGCATATTCGACCAACGCTTACTGTATTCACTGTGTTCGACCAGTTGACAGTCTCTGCACTTAACTCATACATGCTTCCAGGTAATCAAATCAAATAAGTTGTAGTGTCATCGTTAGTCTAATTATTTGCTAAGAACCTCCGTACAGTCAGAGTTTAACGTTAAAGTTACTTTTCTCTAACGCACCGTTTTCATTGTTCTTCTACTTTTCATTCATTGAGTCAAAAAATCATGTATTTGAAGCGGTTTTCACAGATATGAATCTGGACACAATCTGTAGGCTACTTGAAGTTAAAATGTAGCTATAGCCTATGTAACTGGACAAAACTGGACAAAGCACTCCTGCTCCCAAATGATTAGATATACTATACGTCAGACCTAGGTTCTGTGTAGTCGGGTTAGAAAGACTCACCAAGAGACTTTGCATAAGATTAAACACTTGTAGATTTATTACACAATGTACAAATACCATTCACTATGCGATTTCTTATATAATGGAATAAACTAGAAGAACACAACTTCTTTCAAAATAAAAGTTTTTGATGGAAAAGCGAAAAGTGTCAAATAAAATTATGAAATGTCCTTTTATATCCTTTTGTTGCTTTAGTTTTGTAATTCAATGTCCATTTGGTTCCTTCTTTGTTTAAAGATTTAGTTCAGTATTTCTTTACTTATGTTTTGATTATTGATCTACCCGGGTAGTAAAAACTGAAAAGAATATTTGCACGTGTTATCTTATCTGGAGTCCAGATGCGAATCAGTTCAGTTGCTCCGTAGAAGAGAATCTGAAGCAGTTGGCCACACTGGTTCCAAGCGTTCTCCATATGGAGTTGATCATTGGGACAGGCTCGTCATCAAATTCCAGCATAGGTTTGAACCCAAGCTAAATCCAGGATAAAATCTAATCGGAGACAGCGATGCCAATAGAAACCAATGGGGAGCACATCCGAACCAATTAAAATTTTGAGCTCATCTTACATGCGCAGTTGTGTCCAGTCAAGTCACATGTACAATGAGGAAGGCGCAGACATGCCAAAATAAATAATACAACAAAAAGTCATATCTTTGTCTGTGTGGTAAGAACCAAAAACATTACTTCGGAAAAATATGAGATATGTGCTTTTTTAAAGAAATATAATGCACACAGAGTTAACATCATTATATTAATGGAAATATTTTTAATTTGCTATCAAAAATGAATGGAGCCCAATGGAAAAACTGGCTTTTTGAGCGCAAATCATTTCCTCTTTAAATGTATGCTTTCTAATCTTTAAATCCTTTTGACTAAATCGAGTGCCACATTCTTTAACGTGATGAGGAGAAAACGCAATGCTAACGTGCAACTCAGAGAAAATGTTGGGATTTTTTTGCCAGTTAATTATTCAGAATTATTGCTACCCTTATTGAACAATCTTACATTAGTTATCTCTTTGTCATTGTCATTATAGGCTACATAATTGTTCTTGATTATTCAGGGAATTTGTTTGATTGACATAAGCAAGCAAAATAAACGGAAACAAGTTGAGAATATGTTCAGTTTAAATGCTTTATTCCAGCACACGGGCTGTCCTACATATTTAAATGCTACACGATTTTATAACACAAAGAAATATGCTAGCCCACAAAACTTGCTGTATTTATTGATATTTGTTATTCAGTAAATTAATTGCTTGACTGATAATTAACGTAAACAGGTTGAGAGTTTCATCCGTTTAAAGGTAGGCTATTTTTTGTTGTATTATTTATTTTGGCATGTCTGCGCCTTCCTCGTTGTACAAGTGACTTGACTGGACACAACTGCGCATGTGAGATGAGCGCAAAATTAAAACTTCCTGGTTCGGATGTGTTCCCCATTGGTTTATATTGGCATGGCTGTCTCTACATTATATATACTCTAAGGGTGCCCCCCTAGGGCGTGCCCAGTTGCCCATATGGTAGATCCGGCCCTGACTACACAACACAAAATCATCACTTCACACCACACACCTGAACTAAGTCAACCAAATCACTACTAGTGTAAAATCATCACTCTACACAACACATATGAAATCACCACTTTACACAACATGCATAAAAACATTATTCTATGCAATACATTAAATCATCACTCTACACAACTATCCCATATTTTTTTAAAGAAGAATTTGGGTTGCTCAACCAAATATTGATTGAACCCTTCCTAACTAAAGACTTATTTTTACTAGGCTATTTATTTATGGGTATAAACTTGTTTAGTTTGCATTATTCAACACTGTGTATTTTAAAAATTTTGACCAGTTGTTTTTATATTTGAAATTAAAATCAAATGTGGTCAATAGTTCATGAAAGAATATCAAAAGTTACATTTTTACACATACCCATAAACTGTGAAACTGAATATTTGATGTGGTCTCAATCTTTTTCATAGCTGGTATGTCTACTAATAATGCTAGTGTTGCTAAATACTGAATTTAGCACTTAGCATAAGGTGAACAAGACCTGTTGTACTCACTGTGTGCCAGCGTGGGCCAGCCTTCTCACGGTACTCCACCTCGTACACCAGACTCATCCACCCCTTCTCCACGTCAGCTGAGGATGGTGGCTTCCAGTGTATGAGGGCGTCAAAGTGCAGTGTGGACTGGCTAACGTTAAGGAGGGTCCAATTCAGGCCCACAGGGGGGTCCGGGTGTACTGTTAAGGTACAGACACCACTTATTTGTAAATCATTTTTAATCATAAAATGAGCACAAGTTTACAGCTAATTCAAGTTAAATTATTCATTAAATGAATCTGATAAATGGATCAGCCTTCCCTGAAATCGGAAAGCTGATGTGGACGAAGCCAAAATCGCGAAGTGGCACTAACTTGCATAGAGCTTTCCAGAACCACACTTTCCTAACTCCTGTCCTACTCCATCATGGAGACCAGTGTGAATCGGGGAAAATGGAGATGGAGGGGGCTGGATGCTCACCTATGTTCTCCACGCTGAAGCATGTGTTGTCATACGTGATTCCTCTGTCCTGTGAGACTAGCTGGAGGCAGTACGTTGTCCAGATGGATGTCTGAGTCTTATTGAAGAAGCACTCGCTCTCCACAGACCAGCTGTATTGCGGGCATTCCTGCCAGACTTTGGGGGATGTACTGCGGGCACAGTCAGGAGGAAACGACATCTCCACTGATCTCAGAACTGACCACCTACTAAATTATTATTTCTGGTTTAACTACAGACAAAAAACATGGATCAATCCAATTACTTTTTTTTGCAGACAGTGGCTAATTCAGGCCACTGATATCATAGCTAATGAATTACCAATAACAGCTAATGTAGGCCACTGATATCATAGGCTAGCTAATGATTTACCAATAGCAGCTTATGTGAGCCACTGATATAAAAAATTATGAACCAGCAGGAGCAGCTAATGCAGGCCACTGATATCATAAGCCCCTTTTCAACCGCAGGAACATTTGCCGGTACTCAGGAACTTTTTGCGGAACTCAGGAACTAAAACCCTTTTTCCACTGGAGAAACCAGGCCTGATTTTGGTTTCTGGGGCATGGTTCCTAACCTCCCTAGATTCGTCAAATGCAATGTTCGCCAGAATCACCAAGCAGACCACAAGCACCGTTTTCACATACCAGCAACAGAAAAACATTTAGCAGCAGCTAGACAATGACAACATTTGCGCATCTGACACACACTGCAAGCAGAGCTTGCGGCGATTGTCTGCTACCACTGATTCTGTATCTCAACTAGCCTATTTCATGTGAAACATGATTTTATTCATGATTATGTTATTTTCACGATTGTGAAAGACTTTGTGTGTATGTAATGGAACAAATTGCGTCCCTTGTTGATTCAATAAGGAACGCAACATTTTAGTCACAGGACGTAGCTATTCCGTAGCTATTATAAGGAAGTGACAACCCTAAATTACCATCTAAGGATTTCTATGAGTTTAGCTGAACTGGGCATAGACCACTCAGTTAAACAGTGCCAGGAAAAAATAAAAAATAAATTAAGAAAAAAAAACAAAAAAAAAGACCACGATACTTCTTAAACTTATTTTTTCCCCCCTGTCACTTCTTCCTACTTTGCCTAATCTTCACGGGTCTTGATGTGCGGTGGAAAAGCAAACATGAACACACTCCAGGACCGTTTTAGTTCCTATTGTGGATAGTTGCTGCCCTCTTTTAGTTATTACAACCTGGTGGAAAAGGGACTATAGCTAATGAACTACCAATAGCAGCTAATGCAGGACACTCAGTGCAATACTGAGTCCGTTCCCTCACTGCTTCTTGCTCTCTTACTTCTTCAGGAAGAAGACCCTCAGGGCTCTGGGTTCTGATAGATTCCGGAAAGTTCCTGCACTCCACCAGCAGCGGAACGTCTCCATCTCCCGAGAGACACAGCTGGTGAAGTGTGGACCTTTAGGGGGTGCTGAGAGAGGGAGAGCAGGAGGAAGAAAGGGAGAAAGACGGTCAGATGTGTGCCTGGCGATCACCATCAGCGGTTAGGCATGCCTGCTAATATGGCCGCTGATCACAAATGACTTAAGGAGCAAAACACAGCCAGAGACTTACCTCCCATCTGTTTCCCATTTAAATTGACAGTCATACATTTTACAGTGCTGTGTGTTTCTCCGCCTCAGTTACAGAGGCAGCCTCCCTCATCTGCAGGACACTGATTTAGACTGATTTAAACCAGTTTATACAGTGGCTTGGGAAAGTATTCATACCCCATAGATTATTTCTCATTTTGTTGTGTTGCAAAGTCAAATTAAAACATATTTACTCCAGTAGAAGTAATTCTCTATAATGTGAAAATTAAATAAAGTATTTAGATATCTTCAGGATTATATTAAAAATAAAAAACTGAAATATCACATTTACAGTGCCCTCCACTATAATTGGCACCCCTGGTAAAGGTGAGTAAAAAGGGTTATAAAACAATTCACCGTTTGGTGAATTAGCTTAATCTCACACTGAAAAAATGAGAAAAATTTAATTTAAGTAAAAAAAAAAATTAATTTAAGTAAATTTACCATTATGTGACCAAATATGAAATATGATACTTTAAAAATACATTAAAGCAAAGATTGTGAATACTTATGTGAATGTGTTATTTCAGTTTTTTTTTTGTGGATAAAATCTAAATACTTTATTTAATTTGCACATTATAGAAAATTACTTCTACAGGAGAAGAAAAAAATCCCATGCAAATATATTTAATTTGACTTTGCAACACAACAAAATGAGAAATAATCAATGGGGTATGAATTCTTTCTCAAGCCACAGTACTGGCTTGCATGGAAATGGATTCAAATGGACACAGGCGTATGTTAAAATACAGCCACAGCATAAGGTACACTGCCAAGAGCTGAATGATAGGTCATTGCAATTAAAATCATTTATCATTACAATTAGAATATTGTAATTGTGTGCAACACCACACAACTCGCACCTCACAACACCACGCAACTACACACACTACCAAACGTAATGCAATATAATTATTATTTTTATTCATAACAGTAATCATAATTATAATGGATAATAATAACAACAAATCATCACCATAATATTACTACTACAAATGGCCACTGCTACTCTTAACAGCACTACTATTATTATTAAATTATAATAATAATATTAATGCAGTGGGATATGAGTTGGTGTCAGAAACACTTCAGTGTGATCGTCAGCTGAAAGGTTGAAGTCCATGGCAGGGCCCTTTGCGAGGAGGAGGTTGGGTGGGGGTGGGGGGTATGGGTTGTAAAAATACCCTGTAACAGCTGCTACTGTCCCTGGAACTGCATTTCTGAGAGCCTAAGAATTTGCTTCCAAGACCAATAAATCTCTCTCTCTCTCTCTCTCTCTCTCTCTCGCTCTCTCTCTCTCGCTCTCTCTCTCTCTCTCTCTCTCTACTGTCAGGACATGTTTGGACTTTGGCTTTCAATATGTTAATAAATAACCTCTAAAGGTTTGATAAAACAGTGGCCGATAGAATGTGCCCTATTTTGTGTGACAGATTACACACGGAGCCCTCTGTGTATTACAGATTACACACTGAGCCTTCTGAGTATTAGACATTACACACTGAGCCTTCTGAGTATTAGACATTACACACTGAGCCCTCTGTATGTTAGAGATTACACACTGATCCCTCTTAGTGCTAGAAATTACACACTGAGCCCTCTGTATGTTAGAGATTACACCCTGACCCCTCGGAGTGCTAGAAATTACACACTGATCCCTCTGAGTGCTAGAGATTACACACTGAGCCCTCTGAGTGCTAGATATTACAAACTGATCCCTCTGCATGTTGACTCAGTTTCACAGTGGATCAGCAGTGTTCTGCCATCAGGAATGTTGGATACTGACTTGTTGGTGCTAACCTAAGAGCAGGCTGAGGAGGTCACTGTCCTCCAGAACCCACATGAAAACTTAAGAGCTAAACCAGAGCCATTAATCTACAGCAGTTTTCCACATGCCACTGCCAGGAACAGTGCTGTGGGAGTATCCCTGTGGTTCTCATACAGATGTGTGTCTGACCCACTTTCTGTAGACTGGGACATTTTGGGAAGAGTTTGGTGGTCCGTGGCTTCTGAAGAGTCCAAAAGCAGACTGACCCTATCACTTTAAAACTGGCCTAGTTTGTACTATATTAAAATACAGTGAACACAACCACACAGTCACTCATTCCTTTTATTTTGAGGAATTAAGTTGTGTTTTTCCATATTGTTTGCTGGTTTGACTTTTTTTGCGTAAACTCTGAGAGACATTGTACACCCCTCGACTGTGCTCTAAAGTTTCAGTCAATATTTAAACTGCTATTCTTTCAATGACAAACAACTCAAACTGAATTTGAACCATAATCAAGGCAAATCAAGTTTTTTAAACAAAGTAAGATCCTGTAATCAGGAACAGGCCTTGGGAAACTCATTTGAAGGATACACATGATATGTGTATTGGATATATGCAGCTCGACATCTTGGTATTAACAATGTCACAAACTACGCATGCAAAGCAGGATGGGAATTGCCGTTTTTTGAGGTTACCTTGTGATGTGGTCGGGGGAGTAGTTGAGGACAGCGATCTGACCCCTGTCAGCATGGCAAGGACGAGGGGGATGACAGTAGCCATGGTAATGTTGGCTCCTGAGTGAAAGAAACAGGAGAGATATTAACACAACTATCACAGTCTTTACTGCTGTACGTCAGTGCTATGACCTCACAGTGCCCCCTCTCTACTGCTGTATGTCACTGTCATGACCTCACAGTTCCCCCCTCTACTGCTGTATGTCACTGCTGTAACCTCACAGTGCCCCCTCTGTACTGCTGCATGTCACTGCTATAACCTCACAGTGCCCCCTCTCTCCTGCTGTTTGTCACTGCCCTGGTATTATGACCTCACAGTGCCCCCTCTCTACTGCTGTATGTCACTGCTATGACCTCACAATGCCCCTCTCTACTGCTGTATGTCACTGCTATAACCTCACAGTGCCCCCTCTCTCCTGCTGCCCATCACTGCTATGACCTCACAGAGCCCCCTCTCTACTGCTATATATCACTTCTCTGGTATTATGACCTCACAATGACCCCTCTCTACTGCTGAATGTCACTGTCCTGGTATTATGACCTCATAGTGCCCCCTCTCTACTGCTGTATGTCATTTCCCTAGTATGATCTCACAGTCCCCTTCTACCAGCTGAACTACCATTGTTTTGTAAATTAAATTTAAAAAAAGAATAATAATAATAATAATAAAATTCAGGTCTCCACACAGACACCACAAATCATGACATTTTGACTGCAGCATCATGGTATCATCGTGCTGTTGGATGGGGAAGTCAGGCATGTATGGCAGCATCCCATGTAACCAGGGACCCCAGAGAGCGGGGTTTAAAAATAGAGGCGGGCGAGACATTCCTGCCGCGGCTCATGGGTGTACCATAGGGGTGTCTGCTCTTTCCATGCTCTCATTAGAGTAAACACAACACCGCTGAACACGGCAGCCATCAAGGCTCAAATAGCACAGGACAGAGTCCTGTTAACAATGTAAATACAGCCAGGTCAAAGAACAAACCATTCCATCTGTCTGCACATAGAGCACTACTCAGTCCAAGAGGCCTCTCTCTTCCCACTAACTTCTCTAAATAAATACATTAATGGGCCCTACAGAATGGGCCCGCTGCTCTTAGCTGGAAACAGTAACTGGGAAATCAGCATCCTCATAAGCAAGCCAATTTCCTTTGAAATGGGTTAAAGTACAGGTCTGTGGTAGAGGAAACATTTCTCTCTCTTGCTCTCTCTCTCACTCTGTCCCCCTCCCTCCACCTCCTCTCCCAAGATGCATCTGCAAAACCACTTCCCACATCTTCTCTCTGATTGGCCCCAGGGGTCTGTCGGATACAGACCTCTTCCCCACAATAAAGGTGGCCATTTAAATGAAAGCTTTACATAGAGGAGGAATAAAAGACTGGCGAGTTCAGAACTGCAGTAGAATTTCCTGTTTTCGGATTAGAATTTTCCTGTTTTCGGATTTTAATTTTCCTGTTTTCGCATTTCTCAGATTTAATGATTTAACAAAAAAAAACAATTTTTTTTTTGTTTTTAACAAACTTTAACAGTACATCTGCAGTGCCAGTGATTATTATTATTATTTTTTACAATTCAGTTCAGTTCAATGCATTTCAGCTGTCAGTGCAGTACAGTGCAGTGCAATAACGAAATAATAATTAAATAGTTAAATAATAAAAAATAATAATTTGTTTAAAATAAATCAGAAAAACTGTAAAATGTCATTTCTGTCACAGGGATGTCCTTTAAAAGTTCATGCTTCTCCCCATCTCTGGCTGACATCACCATTGTGATACATGATGGTTAGGCGCTTTGCGTTTTCCTCAGTGACGGATTCTCCTTTGTCGGTCAGCAGCGTTTTGTACTTGCTGAAGCTTCTCTCTGTGTCGACAGAGCTAACAGGGAAGAATAGCTATGGCACAGCAGCCTCTGCCACTTTAGGAAATCTTCCCCGAACACCCTCCCAGAAGCCACGAAGGTCAAGATCTGCTGGGGGCTTCTCATTTCTCACACATTGTTGGTACACCAGCCACTGCTCACTAAGCTCAGCTGAAGGATGAGCAAGAGGTTGCAGCTTTGCATAGTGCTCGATTTGCTTCTCCATGGCAGGGGCTTGTCTGGGGTCAAACACCCTGAGTAGCCTGTACACCTCCTTGGCTGGATGGACATCCCAGTGTTTGGAGAACTTGTTGAAGGCTAGATGGAAAGCTTCATTGAGATTGTCCAGAATCTCCCTCTTCACCCTCATGCCAAGCCGGTCAAGGATGCTGTCAGTGTTGATTCCGAACCCGCATACCATTACTGTTCCATTACCCAGGTAGGACTCTAGGTCCTCCATGATGTTCAAAGCTGAAACTGCTGTGGGGCAGTGTGTGCCTTCGAGGATGGTCAGTGCTGTGATGAGCTTGGAGCAGGATTCAGAAATGAAGGTCAACTTCACCTTGATCAAGTCCTTCTTCGCCTCAGTAGAGAGCAGGTCAAGGATGTTGGTCACAGCCATAGCAGATGACTTTTCAGCTTGAAAGAACTCATGGTAGAGATCAATGTGGTCTGCATGGTATTGCACAGTTTGAAACCAGCTGTTCCATCTTGTGTTTCCTGCTTCTGGGGGCACCTTTGTGTGTACACACTCCTTCATTTTCAAGAAGGCGATCCATCTTCTTTTCCTGGCAGGTTTTTTGACGAATGCCGATCTGACCCACGTTACCAACGATGCTACTTCACCGAAGTATTTGAAATGCCAGCATTTTCATTCATTTTCGGGCAACGCACCCCCCTGCCGACAGTACTTCACCATAAATGGCCGGATTATTAGCAGTTTCTGAAATGGGATGTTGGCCTCTGCACACATGGCGACAAAATCTTCAACGAATTCTCTCCTTACATCAGATGATTTCAGGCTACTGGTGAGTGTTGTCTGCACTGAAGTTTGGCTTATTTTGTCTTTGTTCCTTTTGTGATCCAAGGATTTGATGTGGTCGCTGGACGTATCTTTTCTGGTCCAGTCGACCGAATGCTGGCAGTATTTGCAAAATAAAATTCCACCTGATTCATAGTAATCTCCCAGATACTGCTCTGCCCTGAATTTTGCGCTCAAATTGCTGTTTCGAAGCTTTCTTGTAGGTTTTCGTAACAGCTGTGTTTTGGACATTTTCTCCTCAGCTAGCTACGGTAACGTCTCACTGATTTCTGATTTCATGTGGCTGTATTGGAGCCGGCGGGTTACCGTAGTTAAACGTGCGTTGTAGCGTCACAAAACGTGCTAACGTTATGGCAAGATGTTTGTAGGCCTATGTAACGTTAATAATGGCTGTGTTTTTAAACTCGTAGTGAAGATTGTTTTATATGAAAAACGATTTATGTATAATTTAAAAAAATTAGAAGCCAAAAAATTTTTTGAAGCCAAATTCTGCGCCATTTCGTGATAATTCAGCATTCCGTGTTAATGTCTCAATTCCATGAAATCCTCCGCAATTGCGCGAGTGCGGATTCCATAGGGCCCTAGCTGTAGAATGTGTCACAGTTAAGGAGTTCAGATCTCTGTGCTGTAGAATGTGTCAAAGTTAAAGTTCAGATTGCTGTGCTGCAGAATGTGTCACAGTTAGAGTTCAGATCTCTGTGCTGTAGAATGTGTCAGTTAAATATCAGATTGCTGTATTGTAGAATGTGTCACAGCAAGATTTCAGATTGCTGTGTTGTAGAATGTGTCACAGTTAGAGTTCAGATTGCTGTGTTGTAGAATGTGTCAAAGTTAAAGTTCAGATTGCTGTGCTGCAGAATGTGTCACAGTTAGAGTTCAGATCTCTGTGCTGTAGAATGTGTCAGTTAGAGTTCAGATCTCTGTGCTGTAGAATGTGTCACAGTTAGAGCTCAGATTGTTGTGTTGTAGAATGTGTCACAGTTAGAGTTCAGATTGCTGTGTTGTAGAATGTGTCACAGTTAGAGTTCAGATTGCTGTGTTGTAGAATGTGTCACAGCTAGAGTTCAGATCTCTGTGCTGTAGAATGTGTCACAGCAAGAGTTCAGATTGCTGTGTTGTAGAATGTGTCACAGTTAGAGTTTAGATCTCTGCTGTAGAATGTGTCAAAGTTCAAGTTCGGATCTTGTGCTGTAGAATGTGTCACAGTTAAAGTTCAGATCTCTGTGCTGTAGAATGTGTCAAAGTTAAAGTTCGGATCTCTGTGCTGTAGAATGTGTCACAGTTAGAGTTCAGATCTCTGTGCTGCAGAATGTGTCACAGTTAAAGTTCAAATTGCTGTGTTGTAGAATGTGTCATAACTAGAGTTCAGATTGCTGTGTTGTAGAATGTGTCAAAGTTAAAGTTCGGATCTCTGTGCTGTAGAATGTGTCACAGTTAGAGTTCAGATCTCTGTGCTGTAGAATGTGTCAAAGCTAACGTTCAGATCTCTGTGCTGTAGAATGTGTCAAAGTTAGAGTTCAGATCTCTGTGCTGTAGAATGTGTCAAAGCTAACATTAAGATCTCTGTGCTGTAGAATGTATCACAGTCAGAGTTCAGATTGCTGTGCTGCAGAATGTGTCACAGTTAAAGGTCAGATCTCTGTGCTGTAGAATGTGTCAAAGCTAACGTTCAGATCTCTGTGCTGTAGAATGTATCACAGTTAAAGTTCAGATCTCTGTGCTGTAGAATGTGTCACAGTTAGAGTTCAGATCTCTGTGCTGCAGAATGTGTCACAGTTAGAGTTCAGATATCTGTGCTGTAGAATGTGTTACAGTTAAAATTCAGATCTCTGTGCTGTAGAATGTATCACAGAGTTCAGATCGTTGTGCTGCAGAATGTGTCACAGTTAGAGTCCAGATCTCTGTGCTGCAGAATGTGTCACAGTTAGAGTTCAGATCTCTGTGCTGTAGAATGTGTTACAGTTAAAGTTCAGATCTCTGCACTGTAGAATGTATCACAGAGTTCAGATCTCTGTGCTGCAGAATGTGTTACAGTTAAAGTTCAGATCTCTGCACTGTAGACTGTATCACAGAGTTCAGATCTCTGTGCTGCAGAATGTGTCACAGTTAGAGTCCAGATTGCTGTGCTGCAGAAGACATGCACTGTAGGGTGTAATCTGTAATGTGATGATTTTTTGAGAGTCCATTCTGTTCAGTCTAATCATATAATTCATATTTGGCAGTGTAAAAGATCATATTTAAGATACATATTTCTGAAACAAACATACTGTGTTAGTAATGTCAAGGGCAGCAAGAAAACTCCTTCATTCAAACAAATCAAGTACAATACAAAAGTTTATAAACAAAACACAATTAATCTAAACAAAGTGCAATAACATACATACCGCTTCAAAGAACACAATACCGGATGTGATTATTCTGTTGAGTTTAGATTGTCATTCTTCCTAAACGGATATCCTAAATATAAACTACCTCCGAGGTAAGGCAGTGTGTCCAAATTATAAGCTTCACTCCTAGATTCAGCAAGTAATTACGAATAGCATTGCACTCTTAAAAACTCGAGCAATTCGTAGAAGGTTCCATTTACAGTGTTCAGGCAATGCAATGCAATGACGACACGGTGACATGGCTGCTGGAGGTGTGCCCTGAAATATAGCCCAGGTGAACCCCCCCTAGGCTCGGGGTGGTAAAAGGATAGCCCCTCGGCCCCGAGCCTGGGGGAGCGGAAGAAGATCTTACCCAAACGAAGAAGAAGAAGAAGACAATGCTAACGCGTCATTCCAACTGGAACGAAAACAAGTTGAAAAAAATCTATTTTTGTGACTGAGGTCATAAATATTGTAAAAAATAAAAAATAAATAAAAAAGATTTTGATGATGAAATGTCCTGCCTGTTGTGGTACTGCTAACAAGGGCGTTATTTCTGACATATGAAAAGGACCTGCAATTCTAGTAGCTCTAAGAGAGGTCCTTTGAAATATATGCGGAGACATTTTGGATTAATGTTGCTTAGCCTTAGAACATTGTGACAACAAAAACAAAACAAAAAACGATTGTTTCCTAATAACGTTAGTTTTCATTTTTCAAATTTAAGTTTCCACATTTTGGTCAAATTATATTATCAGCAAGATTTTCGAGTTCTCAACCGAACAAACATCAATTTCCCAATGGGCAACATTGTATTACATTTAAATAGCCTATCGTTAAATGTAAATAGTACACAGTCGGGCATACGTTAATGTAGGCTATGTCTAATACGTTCTTTGCATAATTTTTGCAGTTTCTTCAATCAACCCTGGTATATCCAATAAACCATTAATAGTTTAATGTGTAGGCTACTGTAACCTGGCTGGCAACCTGAACCTGAATGCATTTCAGAAAGAAATATGGTTACGGTTGCACTCTACACCTGACAGCCATGCTATTCCTATAGTATATAATCTCCTTGGAAATCGTCATCTTATCTCACAAGTCTAAACACATAAACCAGCTAGCCAAAATGAGGAACTACTCATACTCCTCCAGATTTAATAACAATACACCTTCATGAGTGATTATGGCTTTTTCTGGTTCAGAGAAAGAAATCACGTACCGGAGCTAGAATCTCTCTTTCAGACACCTTTTTCCCCGTAAATTACTCAAATCAAAAACAAAAATCCAACACGAGGACCACGGATACCACTGAACGTTAATTTACATCTGGCAAAAACTGTTTAAAACAAGCGAAACACTCGAGCATATGTGACGAACTTACCTGACAATCACGAAGTTGTGAAATACTGAACTCGCAGACAAGTTTACACTCTCCGAACTGCCAACACCCTTGAACAGAGCTAACTACCACAGGAACAGCACAACGTTGAGGGCGGTCCTCGTGTAAAATACGTTTTGTTTCGAAACATCTTCACGAAATAGGCTCCACTTTGCAAGAGATCCTCGGCTTCTTGGTTCTCCCTGCAAATACATGGATGTCAAGCGCTCCACAAATACTACCTTCGACATGTTTTCCTTGCTCCAGTAATGAGACAAGTCCCAGCGTGTTCATTACATCCAGTCATTTAAAAAAAAAAAAACTGCGCCCTCTGCCGTCGAACAGTTGCAAATACATCTTCACTCAAATCCAACATCTATTTTGTAAGTATATGAATAAGTATATGAATCGCATGGTTTGAGTTGCAGATACACCTACTTGAATGAATGGATGCCACGATTTGTGCCAGCAGCCATACTACATACGGCTAATCATGTTAATCTGTTGAAGCTAAGTTTTCACATGTGCTACGTTAATATCAGTGTGTGTGTGTGTGTGTGTGTGTTCATGGAGCTTTGTTAGGACTTGGATGGGAGACCACTGTGAAATCAATTGTTGTTTGAAGTGGTTTTGGTTTGCCAGCAGAGTATGGTAATTTCTTGTGGAACAAATAAAATCTAAAACCCAGCACGGAGATGTGGAGCCTGTGCTGTATAAGGTGCTGTCCTTTGGATGTGGTGTTAAGATGTCCTCGCTCCCTGTGGCCAGTAAGACTACATTGTGCCAAGTGTGCTGGTCAATTTGTTACAACAATCAAAGCGGCTTATTACAGGGTTAGTTCGCCTCTTGAGTTTATTTATGTGAGTCTGCATTGGTTACTGATTTATGATGAAAACTCTGCAGCTCTCAGAGACCAGGGTTGCAGACTTCTGGATTTGGAGAACAAGGGGGTATCCCCCAAAGCAGGATAAGCAAGTTAGCCAGATAACTAATAATAATATATCATGAAATAACCTAAGAAACATTATTCAATAACTTTCTTCAATATCAACAGCTAACAATGTGACTTCTAAACCAGATTGTACTGCAGTTTCATTGACTGAGATCTCACTAGTGTGAAAACACAGCCTTATCGTTCTCAGAGTTATCTGGATAACTTGACAATCCTGTTTTGTGGAATACCCTCCAAGGTATTGTTGGAGGGTAAAGTTGAAGAAAAACCAGTACTACAAATTAAACTGTAATTCTCAGTTGACCTGGTTAAATAATTAAATTTCATGACTGCTTTTCATTCTCCAAAGCAAGTTTATTTCTGGTAATGTTTCAGTTAAATAGACTATAACAGGGGTTTTCAAAGTGGGGGCCGCGGCCCAACGGGGGGCCGCCAGGGGACGCCAATTGGAAGGGAGAGGGAAATGGAAAATGCAAAAAATAAATAAATAATAATAATAATAATTTAACATTTATTTCAAAAATCATAAGATTACTGTGCCGGTTTAAAATAAGATATAAATTGTTATAAATCCTTTCATATCGAAATTAGGTCTTTGCCATGCCCTTCTTTCAATCGCAGCCAATAACTAACCGTCTGCCTGTCAGTCAAAGCGTTACGTTGAGGTGCTAACGGCCCGATTATGGAATCAAAATAGGGTCAAAAGTATTGTGTTGTGTATTAAGAAGCTGTATGTTAGATTTTTAAATATTTGCCAGTGTAATTTAAAAGTTTTTTTTAAAAAGCCATTTCGCAATCGGGGGGCCCCAGCCAGCGGCTACGACTATTTGGGGGTCCTTGGCATGGAAAAGTTTGGGAACCCCTGGACTATAACACCAGTAAATAGCTTCCTTAAACAGGCACAATTTGTATAAGACGGGGCTATTTTTAAGGGCTGAAATTCTGCACGGTTGACATTATTTACTCTGAAACTACAAAGATATCTCTGGATTTGTTACTGCCACCACTTCTCCCTATAGCTACTTGTACATTTTGGTTGCATACTCCAAAAAGCAAAGTTGAAAGGAAAACATTATTACTCTTGAAATCCAGAAGCAATCTATAAATCATTTTACGGTTGTTTTACGCAGTGGAGGGTTAGAATGCTGTGAAAATTACTTCAGATTGTCAAAACGTTATATGCACTGCATAACGTCAACGTTAATATGCACTGTCATAACATTAATATGCACTATTGTTGCAATTGATCAGTGTCAGAATGGCTGCAGTGTATTCGAGTTTAAACTGCATTCAAATAATGTACAGCTGTGTAAGACCTGTGAGGTCATGCACAATATTGCCGAGGGACAATATTGCTCAATGTTGACTTTGTTTTTCTCAAATGCAGTTAGTCCTCTTTTGGCGCCCTCTGGTGGGGGTACAATGACTGTAAAGTGGTGCTTTCAGCAATGCTTCCTTTCCTCTCTCTGATCATACATTTATCAAATAATTATGACACTCATTTTGTGTAAAAACATTGAACATAAAAAAAAAAAACTGTTCCCCTAGCGTGTCATTACATTTAAAAAAACCTTTTTATTAGCCAAACACCCCCACATACAAAATAAACACTTCCATCCATCCATCCGTGATCTAACATGCTTATTCCTGGTCATGCTCCAGGGGGTGGGGGGACTCGAGCCTATCCCAGCATGCATTGGGTGAGAGGCAGGAATACACTCTGGGTGCATCCCAATACTCGAAAAATGCACCCTCATTTCCTCCACTACCGCCTCCTCTCCTCCATGCCCCGGAAACCGATTTTGTGTCCTACCTCCCTCCACTGTCCCAATATTGGAGGAGACGAGCAAAGCGGCTTGAAACTCAGCTTCTGGTGAAGGATACATCAGTGTATCCTACTGCGCGGATGTTTTTTCACATCATCGTGCTCACGCCGTAGAGTATATAATATGTAGAGACAGTGATGCCAATAGAAACCTATGGGGAGTACATCCGAACCAGGAAGTTTTAATTTTGCGTTCATATCACATGCACAGTTGTGTCCTTGGAGTCACATGTACAATGAGGATGGTGCAGAAAGTGGTGTGGAGAAGGCCACATCAAAGCCTTACGAGTATGCAATTGGTTGCCAACTTGCACGCAAAAATATGATGTAGGCCAGAATAAATAATAATAAAAACATTTGGTAACACTTTATAATAATGTAATATATCATATAATAATAGATAATTAGTAAGGCAATTTACAAATAATTTTTTTTCCTACATTCACAAACATCTATAAATGTATTTAAGTAACATGAGTTAAAAGTGTTTTGAGACCCATGTTGGTGATAATGCATTTTAAATAAAATTTGATTGATTGATTAATTTATAGACACACACACACACACACACACACACACACGCACACACACACACACACACAAACATCACTCCACCTGACCATGCTCCTCTTCTAATAATTCATTTGAAGTGACAGATGCAAATGACCCTTCTGATAAGAGCCCAGAGCAAGTACAGTTAAGGGGCCTAGTAAAAGCCTCAGCCTGGGCCAAGCCCCAGCCCCATGCACCCACTGGAAGCAGGAGGATATAATATATATGTTCACATGTTCTCTCCCAGTTGACCAGCAAGTCAGCATGTTAATTAATACATTTATAGATGTTTGTGAATGTAGCAATAATGATTTATAAATTCTACTAATGATTTATTATAATACATTATTATAAAATGTTACCAAGAAGTCATATCCTTGTCTGTGCTGTATGAAAAAAATATTTGACCACGGTAAAATACTAAGCAATTGTTAAAGACATTTTAATGTATATAGTTAACATCAATACATGAGTGGAAGTATTTTTTTTTTACTGTGAAAAATGAATGGAGCCCAATGGGAAAACTTTTTTTTTTTAGCGCAATTATAGATATCAGCTGAGGGCGACATTATATACGGTGCCGAGGTTGAGAGCCGAAAGCTGGCCCCTTGGCTCACGCCCACCGAGATTGAATGATGGCAACAGTGATGATGCGTCGCTATGCCTTATATGAATTTTCCCAAGATAAGGATGCCACAACGCAAGATATTTAGCCTAAATTGTGTGAGCTTCAGTAGCTAGGTTATTATCACACATAGGACATAGCATCCTGATTGCCTACAACAGATAACAAAATTCCAGTTTGTTTCTGTGGTTCATATCCTACATAGCTATAAATTCGGCAATTTAAGATGAGGAAGCAGCTTTATTTATTTGCATGCACATTAATGTTGCTTAAACGAACATGACTAAACATAAATAAGCATGACCATTTCATTATGTGAATATGCATTCATGAATTTATTTAACCAATCGTTTCCAAATGACGCATTTAAATTTGATTTCAGATGTTACAGTGGGAAATAATTGTTCTTCGGTATGAACCCTGCAATACTATGAACATTGCTTGGAATAATATCTCCGATAATGTGACACGACAAATAGTTTCACTAATCTCCGGAAATGTTTCTGAATTAGCCTACTTTAGATGCAATTAACTGCCAATACAATGTCAGTCAGCTACAGTAGCTTAGTAGGCTATATGAGGTGACTTAGTGTGCTATGTTCTGACATCGGGCACATCGGGATTCTGGAATTACAGTAAATTGTCTTATTTGCGTAGCCTATACTACGAGATGGTTACTTTGATCTAATGTTGCTGATTAACGAGTCTCGACGCGAAACGCAATATGTCAGGTAGGCTACATGACGTTTACATTGTAGCTACACTGCCTGAAAGTTGCACACTCTAATATATCGTTGGACCGCCTTTAGCTTTGATTATGGCACACATTTGTCGTGGCATTGTTTCAACAACCTTATGCAACGTCACAACATTTATTTCCGTCCAGAGCATACATTTTTGGCCGAGATCGTGTATTGACGACGGGAGAGTTGAACCACTCCGTAAAGTCTTCTCCAAGACATCCCAATTGCAAAGACTTTCAATGGGGTTAAGGTCAAGACTCTGGTGGCCAATTCATGTGTGAAAATGATTCCTCATGCTCCCTGAACCACTCTCACAATTTGAGCCCGATGAATCTTGGCATTGTCATCCTGGAATATGCTCATTGATGGAATAACCTGGTCATTCAGTACATTCACGTGCTCAGCTGACTTCATTTTATTGCTGCATAACATTGCTGAGCCTAGACCTGACCAATTGAAGCAACCCCAGATCATAACACTGCCTCCAGATGCTTGTACAGTGGGCACTATGCATGATGGGTGCAACGGCAACGTTTTTCTTGGCCAGGCAGTGTACATAAACTTACAAGATATTTTGCAGCTTTACATGGGCTGACTACGTCACAACTGCGGAAGGAAACTGGAGTAGCCTACCAAGAGGTACTAGGGAGAACATGCAAACTCCACACAGAAAGGCCCTTGGCCGGGATTCAAACTCGGTATCTTCTTGCTGTGAGGCGACAGTCCACTGCACCACCGTGCCCTTAAACACCTCCCATACCTGTCATAACCAAGTACCTACCAATAAAATACTGGTCAACCAGTTTCCTGATTCCTGTTTCAAACTTGCCACTTAATCAGTTTCAAGTTTTATTGATCACATACACATGGCGTACATGGCAGTGAGATTCATTGTTCCCATATACATCTCTCTCGATTAGTAAACACAATAAATAAAATAAATAAAAATATAAAAGAATCAATTGAATTTTAGCAGGTATTTACAATTAAGTGATAAATGGAGATAGTATTAGAATAAATAGAAGGTAGTGAAACAATACTAAGTCTTTCCAGATGAATAACAATGCTAGTAATAAATAGTAAAATATAATAGTAATAAGTAAAGATAAAATGTATAAAGTGATCATGTGACAGTGCTAAAGTGACACAGTGATACAGTGGGGTGTGAGGAGGTAGTGTTACAATCCTCAGACTGATTGGACCCAAAAGCAAGACCTGGAGGCAGACTCAATAGCAAACTCAGAACCAGTGCAGATAATTTATTAGAAGCAAGCAAAACAGTGAACAGAGGTGCTAGGTGAGGGTCAGGATGCGGGGTTGGCACGACAAAGGGCTGGGCAGGAACAAACAGGAACAGGGCAGCAGACAGATGGGCTAGGTGACGGGCTGGATGCAGGGCTGGCGAACATAGGAGTACAGATACGGAAAGCAGGCTGGATGGGCGAACTGGAAACAGACTGGCAAGTTAGCGCAAACAAACAGAGGCCGAGTAACATGTCAAACACTCAAAGAGACAGAACGAACTGGCACAGAACAAACAAAGAGAGCGAAATAAATAAGGGGAGAAACAGGTGAATGGGAGATCAGTAATGAACCGGGCGTGAGGAATGTGAATGAGGTAATGAATGTGAGTGCGGAATACGAGCGGGGAAGGCGAGTGATTGGCTGGGGGACAACTAGGGAGAGAATGAGGAAACGAATGGGGAAACCATGCCCAGCCTGCACAACACAGGAGGACAGACATGGTAAAAAGAGGAATGGGGAAAACAGGGAGAACAATAGGAAGATGGACTGGAGGGAAACGGCGTCTGTAACAGGTAGGAGGGAAAGGTGTGGGAGGGGGCAGTTCAGTTGTTGGTGGAGCTGGGCAGTGGGAGGGGGCAGTTCAATTGTTAGTGGAGCTGGGCAGTGGTTAGAGGTCTCAGCTCAGCATGCAAATGGCTTGGGGATAGGATCTGTCCTTGAGACAGTTAGTCTTCGCTGCTATGCTAACATAGCCAGGCTTCCTCTTGGACATCTTCTTGATGAACAGGCAATGGCTCGGGTGACTGGGGTCGGCGATGATCTTCCCCCTCAGGTTAGGCAGTGCACCCGCTGGGCTGACCGCACCTGTCATGGTTTCTCAGCCTGCTCTTCTCTCATTGACTAATTCCCTGGGGAGCGCTCATGTTGCGTCTCTTCTCTTTGTTTTCCTTGTCCATTTTGTGTATTTGGGTTTTCAGCTCAGTGTGTTCACCTGTTCCGTGTTTCCTGTCATTATTTAAACCTTGCGTCACCGTTGTTAGACGCTTCCATATTGCCAATCTTTTTGACAAGGAAAGCCGGTAATTTACGGTGTGTTCCAGACATTTCGCTTCGACCGTATCACCTCAACTTGTTGTGGTTCCACGGGACTTGTTGCATGTGTTTTAGAGTTTGCTAGAAACTTAGATTAGGTTATTCGTTTCTATCCTGTCTCTTTTTTTCACCTCTGTCTCCTGTCTTTGACAGATAGTCTTTGCCGTCTCTGTTACCTCTTGTTTATGTTTTTCGGCTCCCTCGTTGTGAGCTATAGGGTTTTTCTTTGTCGTTTGTATTAATATCTAGTTAAGAGTTTTTCGCCCTATTCGGGTCGCTTTGAGTTGGTCGCGTTATCTCTCTTTGTGAGGGGAGTTATTATTTTATTGTACTGTCATCTTTCCCTGTTTGCGGGTTTTCCCCTCCGCTTTTTGGTGTTCAGTCGAGCACTTTTTGAACCCCCTACTGTCGCGTCTGGTCCTTTGTTCCTACGCTACCCCTGACAGCACCACCCTCTGCAGTCTCTGCTGGTCACGTTTGGTGCAGTTTCCGTTCCAAGTGGTGATGCAGCCGGTCAGGACATTCTGCAAACAAAATTTCGGGTAAACTGAACTTCTGGACGCAAAGTTGATTAACTCAAAATATCAATTTAGTCAAAGTGTGTTAGTAGAACCAAGGGGCTAAGACTGGGGCTGTGTCCGAATTACGGGTAAAATTGAAAAGTCGCAAAACATGCACTTATTTTAATAAGTACAAACTTACTTCCCACTCTTGCGCTGCTATGTCACTGTCATGGTTTCTTTGCCTGCTCTGCTTTCTGTGGCCGCTTCGTCTTGGAGTGCTCATGTTGCATTCAGTCTTCTTTTTAAAAAAAATCTATTTTGTGTTTTCGCACTTTCATCCACTCAGTCTTAACACCTGCGCCGCCTTTCCGCCAGCTATTTAAACCTCGCGTCTTCCTGTTTCTGGCGCTTCCATATTTTCTTACATTTGACAAGGAAAGCCGGTAAGGTACAGGACTGACATTACGAGTAGACCACTTTGCCTCAGCATTGTTGAAGTTACGAGGGACTTGACTCCGGTGTTATTAGGAGTTATTTAAGTATTCACTCCTACTCTGTTTCACCTTTCATTCCTTTGCTTTTGGTCTCTCTGTCTCTCTCGTCCTAGACAATTTGTCTCTGTCATTTATTTTTACCTCTCATTTCCTGCTTTCAGTACTGAGAGCGAGAGATTATTTTCTTTCTTGAATTTTTTTCAAGCGCTCTAGTCTTTGAGCCTTTCGCTCATCCTGGGTTTCTATTGTTTATTGTTTTTTTTCTCCACTCTTATTGAGAGTTTGAGATTTTTGCTCAGTCATTCTCTTATTATTCTCTCTGAGTGAGAGAGGGAGTCTATTTGTTTCTTTTCTTTTTATCCTCTATTTCTACAGAGTTTCCTCTGCTCAAGTGGTGCTCGCTTCTGAGCACTTTCTGATTTCTTTCTGTCGCGCCTGGTCCTCCGACCCAGCCCCTTACAGTCACATGTTGTGGGAGCGGCCATTGTGCCGTTGCTCACTAGCACCACTGCGGTTGGCTCCAGTATAGGTTTTTCACCATGTAAGTCAATGGCAGCAATGTGGTCAAAATACTCAGTCAATAAATTTTTCCTACAAAACATTTTTATTGCAATAGGTGCCTTTTCTTCATCTAATGCCTCCACATGTGCTGATTTATTTAGATATTATGTCGTTTGGACAGGGTATTAACATTTGTTCAGGACCAATCAGAGGGACAGCTTAAGTCCTGGGGTCACTGCTAAAGATTCTATAGGGTTCTCACTGCCCTCACTCGGAGGGGCAGGACCAGAAGGGGGAGACAACAATCATCAGTCTAAAACACGCCCTGGCATTTTGGGACCTTTATACAGTCTATGCTCGGGACAGGGAGGGAGACATGCTGTATTTTTGAGTGGAAGTCGATGGAGAACATCCCTTAGTAGCCTACCGTGAACAAGCTGTTCTTTTGTGGACGCAGTTCGTAACATAATAAATGGACTGCCTTGTCGCTCATCTTCAACATGTTTGTCATCGCATATTAATTTTGGAGCGAGCTATGATGTGTCTACTACGGAAAAAAATATGGTTTTGTGAGATGAGAGACAGCAGGGGATAGAGATATTAATTTACAGCTCAAAAAATTCGAATATCGTGAAAAAGTTCAATATTTTTTGTCACTCATGTCAGAAAGTGAAACTCATATATTATATAGATTCATTACACATAGAATTAAATATTTCAAGCCTTTATTTCTTGTAATTTTGATGATTATGGCTTACAGCTAATGAAAACACAAATTCAGTGTCTCAGAAAATTAGAATATTACATAAGATCAATAAAAAAGGATATTTTAAACAGAAATGTCAGCCTTCTGAAAAGTATGTTCATTTCTATGCACTCAATACTTGGTTGGGGCTCCTTTTGCATTAATTACTGCATCAATGCGGCGTGGCATGTAGGCGATCAGCCTGTGGCACTGCTGAGGTGTAATGGAAGCCCAGGTTGCTTTGATAGCGGCCTTCAGGTCATTTGCATTGTTGGGTCTGGTGTCTCTCATCTTCCTCTTGACAATACCCCATAGATTCTCTATGGGGTTCAGGTCAGGCGAGTTTGCTGGCTAATTAAGCACAGTAATACCATGGTCATTGAACCAGTTTTTGGTATTTTTGGCAGTGTGGGCAGGTGCCAAGTCCTGCTAGAAAATGAAATCAGCATCTCCATAAAGCTTGTCAGCAGAAGGAAGCATGAAGTGCTCTAAAATTTCCTGGTAGATGGCTGCATTGACTGTGGACTTCAGAAAACACAGTGGACCAACACCAGCAGATGACATGGCACCCCAAATCATCACTGACTGTGGAAACTTCACACTGGACTTCAAGCAACGTGTATTCTGTGCCTCTCCACTCTTCCTCCAGACTCTGGGACCTTGATTTCCAAATGAAAAATTTTAAATGTACTTTCATCTGAAAAGAGGACTTTGGACCACTGAGCAACAGTCCAGTTCTTTTTCTCCTTAGCCCAGGTAAGACGCTTCTGACGTTGTCTCTGGTTCAGGAGTGGCTTGACACGAGGAATGCGACATTTGTAGCCCATGTCCTGGATTCGTCTGTACGTGGTGGCTCTTGATGCACTGACTCCAGCCTCAGTCCACTCCTTGTGAAGCTCCCCCAAATTCTTGAATGGATTTTGCTTGACAATCCTCTCAAGGCTGCGGTTATCCCTGTTGCTTGTGCACCTTTTCATACCACACTTTTTCCTTCCACTCAACTTTCTATGAATATGCTTGGATACAGCACTCTGCGAACAGCCAGCTTCTTTAGCAATGACCTTTTGTGGCTTACCCTCCTTGTGGAGGGTGTCAATGACTGTCTTCTGGATATCTGTCAAGTCAGCAGTCTTCCCCATGATTGTGTAGCCTACTGAACCAGACTGAGAGACCATTTAAAGGCTCAGGAAACCTTTGCCGGTGTTTTGAGTTAATTAGCTGATTAGAGTGTGACACTATTGTGTCCAATATTGAACTTTTTCACAATATTCAAATTTTCTGAGACACTGAATTTGAGTTTTCATTAGCTGTAAGCCATAATCATCAAAATTACAAGAAATAAAGGCTTGAAATGTTTCACTCTGTGTAATGAATATGTCTATATAATATATGAGTTTCACTTTCTGAAATGAGTGACAAATAATATTGAACTTTTTCATGATATTCTAATTTGAGCTGCACCTGTCGCTATTCCACCACCTCCTGTCCACAATCACCATACTCCAGCTTAGCAATGCTGGGTTAGCTAGCTAGCAAGCTAACAATTAGCTCAGGGCAAGTCGTTTTAACATTTAGCTAGCAAGCTAATGATAAAGCCCTTAATGTAACAGTTATTTGACTTCCTTAAAGTCATCCTTGCTGGCTGGCTATATAAGTTGACTAGCTACCGTGATTGCCTAGCTAACGTTACTAACGTTAGCCAACTGCTCCAGCTAGAACTCTAACTAGACATTTCTAAGCCTGGATATTTTTTTTTAGGTCCCTAAAATTAAGAAAATGTGCGGGGAATAGAGCCAAAGTGTTAGCGGTAGTATGTTTGCACTGACTCTGGGGGTGTTTAAAACTGGGGATGTTTAAAATAAAACCAATAATTTATCGGAAAAGAATACGGAGCCTGCATTTGTAAATGTTTGCAATGTTTGTGATTAGGTTACAAGATGCAGATGAAAGTTAATGCCAGCTACGATTTAATGTAGACTACTATGCTTAAGCTAGCGTGTGAACCCACTAACCTACAATGCCTACTTTATCTGGAACAGTTTTCAGAACGGGGTTTCATGCTGCAGAAAACCGTGACAGACTGCTCTGTCACAGTTGAGTTAATTAGCAGCAAAAAGACGGTGGTGGTTCACTCATTTAAGACTATGGGGACAGCTTGCTACCTTTCTAGCAGTGCTAGGAACCTTTATAATAAAAGTAGTCTTGTCAAAATAACATATGTGAATGATTGACCGTCAATATAGTTGGCAATAGCGTTACCCTATGTACGTCCGTATGTGGTTATGCAGTGCGTCAAGCTTGACTACTGAGCTCAGCTGGTAGGCTATGCTATCTAGCTAATCAAATACATTTTAGCTGAATATAAATAGAAGATAACGGAATGGACGTTAATTATGTGACAAATACCACACATTCAATGTGAATAAATGACACAGTAAAATTAAATGTTATATTATAAAACATTAGCAACTTAAGGAAGTTTACAGCAAGTCTGTTTTGCAAAATGGTGGGTTTTGTCAGGTCATGGGCCTCTCCCACAGAACTGCTATTCCACCCCGAACTGTCAATCATCCTGTGCCTGGACCATGAAGACCATATCCGGTTGATCCTGCTCCCGAACAGATGCAGTTCGTACAAACGGGCGGCGAAAAAGTCTGCCAGAGACTCAATTCGGTTTTTACGAGGCCGTGGGAAAGCAATGGGTGACGTCACATTTACTTTGTCCATATTTTTATACAGTCTATGGTTAGAACTTATGTTTTTATATCGACTTAAGTTTTGAAGTACAAAGGACTTAAAACTAAATTTATATATAGAGTAAATCAACTTTGTGTCCAGTTTACTCAAAATGTAGTTTGCAGAATTTTGACTCATTTTTTTATGTTGTAGTCACCTATAATTTTTTTACAGTGAATAAGCACAGGAACAAATATGGTTATACGCACCTTTTCTCCAGAATCATTGGCTAAGAAAGGGTTAAATGTAATCAGCTGCGCGCGACCTCTGAACAGCCCTCCCCCTCCCCCCTCACTGTCAATCACAGCTGGGTGATACCGGGATGGCCCACGTTTTCGCTGGAGTTTGACAGCATCACCACGCGATTTAATACAATCCTCTGCTCCTGAGAATGGCGACCTGGAAAGTATTGTCAAGATCGGAGAAAGTCTACAGAAGTATAACCTGCAGATTTAAGATCACCACAAAATCAGTGAACCAGGTAGGTAATCAATGTAGTTCGCGAAATATACGTAGTTTTGTGAATTCCATATTGCTATAAAAAAAAAACTTAAATAACCATGTAGCCTAAAATAAACAGTTTCAATGTTGCAGCTCATGGCGGCTTCCAAGAAAGTTTCAGGTTGAACAACTATGTTCACATCGTTTCGTGAAAGACGCAATACATCGCAAGCATAATCAGCGCTATAATTTTAGATTTTGCAGATATCCTGACAAAACTGGGTTAGGCTATACATAATCTTGTGTGGATTTAATTGTGTTGCATTAAATTGCGTACAACACTTCTGTTTCAAAATTAAGTAAACTGTTATCAATCCATTTTCTATATTTAATGATTGTCGTCAATACTTAGCACGAGGACATTGCTAAAGACACATGGTTGTCCTGCACCCGTTGGCTGCACTGTTAGCGATGTGAACCAGCTTTGAAAATTATATAACATATACATGTAATTCGTTTGATGCGGTTTAGATATGTTGATAAGAAGTAGCCCTAGTATTAGTAGAAATTGAACCGTTACGGAATTCTTAATTTCACTCCTTTCGCTGGCCAATGTGGAGGTCTTTTTAGACGCATGACCTGAAGGGCTCAATTGACATTGTCTTCCTTCCAGAGTATGTAGTACAGTATTGCATTATCTGTAACAGAGTCATGGGAGGAATACAATGTAGCTACTCTATTAGAGTGAAATATAAGCAACGCCATAGCCTATGTGTATAGGTATCAAGCGATATATCATTTCATTTATATTTCCAGAAATAGAAACGTTAAGCTGGTTTTGTGTGAGCAGCTTTGAACACGAAAGCCTGTTTCTGAAATATGATATGCAAGTAATTTCGAATATCATTACAAATGTAGGTTATAATTAGTAGTTTTAAAAAAAGAAAAGAAAAATACAAATTAGAGCTGCTCAGGCCTATATGGGGTTGCTTCTGATATATTTAGATTTACGTGTCGGCTGCTAAGCTGTGAAACGCTGTATACAACCAACCTAACAGCACCCTGATAGTGCAATCGCCTATGCGGATAACAATTGCAGCTGGAAACACATACACATGCATACACACACTACACAGAAATTCCCAGAGCACAACGTTCTTGTGACCGATTATTCCAGATGACATACAGTAGGCGGAAAGAACACCCCTCCTGTTTTATGTGAATTGGCATTCATATACTTTTCATTCTATTTTCTATTTTAAAATCAATCATCTACACGTGTAGATCCTTAGTTCCCTGTCGAGGAAGCAATTTGGTGCGTCAATACAGTGTTCATATATTTTAATCTTTATCTTGAAAGAGAGCATATGCAGGGATTTTGAGGTCATTCTTTTATGAAGCTCCCGTAGTTTAGTTGCAGTGCCATTGGCTCTGAGGTCTATGGGATGTCGGTGAAAAGCTGGTTTTTAGGAGCATAACACAGGTTCTTAAACCGCATGATAATTATAATTTACGGAAACGAATCAAGCTGTATTTCCTAATATTACTACTACAACAATAAACATAAGTAACATTACATGTAGCATTATAAGTTTCGAAATTATCCCAACGTGGGGTGATTTTTTATACTTCTATGATGTGGTCAGACTGTACAGTTTGATGAAGAAAAAAAATGGATTGCTAACTTTTATTAATGTTAGCAGTAGATGGACTAATTGACATTAAGCATGACGAAGAGTGCTGCTGTATGGAGATGTGAGATGCTGGACAGACCAGTGTCAAGCCTTTTAGAGCAGGGCCAGGACATGCCCGTGACTCTGTGACTCCAAACAGTACAGCTGTAAGAGAGATCCAGGCCAGAGAGGTCAGTTTTAATCAGGGCTGTTGAGGATGTATGGATCACACCATTGCACACTCTGGTACTATCTACTACAATTTCTTAACCCACATATTATGTTCCAGGTCAATTTGACCCGGTTCAATGTTTGATGTTTGTATCTTAAAAACCAGTTAACATTATTTTTAATCTTGAAAAATATTCAGAACAACTTACAAAAGTGAAAATCACATCAGTGTTAGTCTCATAAATACAAAATTGCAATATCACCAAGAAAGCACAGAGACCCATCTATAATCAAGAAGTATACTGAGCAAACAAACAATTAATATTACAAACAAAAGTAAATGCCACTGTATAGTTCGCCAATCTTATGCTTATAATGTTATTATCTAAAAAAGAAAATTTGGGATTAAAAAAAAAAATTATTTATACGTGCAAAAACTTGTTCAGCTTTTCTCTTCCAAATTTGAAATGGCTAATTGGGACTTGAGTTACAGCTGTGTCATCCACAAGTAGCAGTACAGCTGAAGCCTGTACTCGCAGCCAATGACACACGCACTGCACAGTACATGTAGCAGCAACCGGAGAGGAACTTTTGTCATGGTAACCTGAGGAACCCAGGCAGACTTCAAACCAAAATGCATTAACAACAGGCCCAATGTTGTTGATCTCCTGTGTAGTCGGGTACTGTGAGATTGTGGTGTAACGTGACTAGATTTCTCTGATAGATGCGGGGTGACTGCATCTGTGTGTTATCTTATTGATTTACTGTTTAAATATCCACCGTGGCTGAGGGCATTGCCACGTCGTGTTTTCACTTCTTTCACAATACCAATCTTTCATCCTCCAATCACACCGAGGACAGGTTAGAAAACCACTGTATAGGACTTTTTTTTTGGTGCACTTTTTTGTATTCCTGCTATGTAATGGCCCTGTCACACTATTGCGTATGAGAGAAACGTATGAGTTGCGTATGTAAATTCATAAAATAATTTTCATACGCACAAAAAGCCCTTGAAAATAGCGTATGGCCAGCGTATGGCTAGCGTATGCCTAGCGTATGCTTAGCGTATAAACTGTATGTCCGAATACGCACAAAATTTTTAAGCATGCTTAAAAAACCTTTTGTGCCTCGCCGTATGCCAGCGTATGCCACCGTATGCGACCGTGCTTGAAACGTATACAACCTATGCCTAACGTACCCCTAGCGTATGTCAGCATATGAGTGATATTTTTCATACGCTGGCATACGCTAGTACGATACGCAATAGTGTGACAGGGCCATAAAAAACAAAAAACAATCAAATGTAAAGTGAATTAGAAGTGGCTCGATGGGAAGTGACCATATTTCAACATTTTCCCAAATTTAAATATTTGCCAGAATGTTCTGCAGAGAGTTGCATCCCTCGCATGTGACTCCTGATCTTTCTTTTTGCTATAGCTCCTGATCTTGCTCTTTGCTATAGCTCCTGATCTTGCTCTTTGCTCTGGCTCCTGATCTTGCTCTTTGCTCTGGCTCCTGATCTTGCTTTTTGCTATAGCTCCTGATCTTGCTCTTTGCTGTGCATTGACCATGGTATCACCAGGCAACTGATGCAGGTGTTTGTGCATACGGAACTGCAAATCCCACGCTTATTAACCCATGTTATTCTTTATTTTTTTCTTTTATATTCTCCATTTTTCACCCAGACATGCGGCTGTTATTTTTCCACCTCCAGCAATAGAGGAGTGAAGTTCTTCAGTGACCCAACAGAGGCTGTGAGGGACATCCCTGACGGAGCAACACTGTTGGTGGGAGGTGAGCTACACCCTTTTACTACGCCCTTCTGTCCTTTAACCACACCCTTTGTGTCTTACCAGTGCCACCACACCATTTTCACTGATTTACCTCTTCTGTGTTTACATTTTTCAGCATTCTGAAGAAGTAGCCATGCTTTTCTTTTCTGCGTGATACTTACCGTCTTCAACGCAAGCACTTGTCTGAACACTACCTAGTTATGCATAAAGCAGTTTTAGAAAAGACTGAAGCCTCTCTCCCTATTTCTCTCCGTCTCCTCCTCCTGATTATTTCTTACAGGGTTTGGTTTGTGTGGAATTCCAGAGAATCTGATCAACAGCTTACTGAAGACCGGGGTGAAGAAAATCACTGCTGTCAGCAACAATGCTGGGTAAGTTGTGTGTGTGTGTGTGTGAGAGAGAGTCCATAGGCCAAAGTAATTGGACAATTGTCCGCTCAGCTTTTTCTTTGCCAGCTGTGTGTTCTGGCATCATTACTTTATGTACTAGCTAATAAAAGGTCTAAAGTTCTAGGAACATGAGGCCCAATGCCAGTAAAGCAGGCCATCATAGGGTGGAAAAATCTGAATAAATCGATCAGAGACATAGCCAAAACATTGGGTGTGTCAAAATCAACTGTTTGGTACATTGTTCAGGAGCAAGAATGCTCTGGTGAGCTCAGCAATAGCAAACAACCTGCTAGACCATGGAAGACCACTGTAGTGAATGACTGAAAAAGTTTCAATTGTGAAGAAAAATCCCTTTTCAACTGTCTAACAGATCAAGCACACTTTCCAGGATGTAGGCATATATGTGTCAAAGACTAAAATATAGAGAAGACTACAACAGCATAACCTCAGAGGGTTCACTGCAAGATGCAAACCACTGGTAAGCCTCAAGAACAGAACGGCCAGGTTAGCGTTTGCTTAAAAGTACATTAAAAAACAAGTTGTGGAACAAAGTATTATGGACAGATGAGATGAGTACTAACCTGTATGGATGGAAAGAGAAAAATGTGGAGAAAGAAAGGAACTGCTCATGGTCCTAAGCAGTTTACCACCCCTCATCTTTGAAACATGGTGGTGGGGTTGTTATGGCTTGGACATATACGTATGGTTGCCACTGGAACTGGCTGACTTGTCTTTACTGATGATGTGACTGCTGACGGCAGCAGGAGGATGAATTCTGAAGTGCGCAGAAACATCTTTTCTACTCGGGTCCAACTAAATGCCTCAAAACCAATTGGATGACACTTCACTTTTCAGCAGGACAATGACCCCAAACACACTGCTAAAGCAACTAAGGAGTTTTTCAGGGGGAAAATTAGAATGTTCTTGATCCGATTTTAATCCAATTGAACATGCGTTTCACTTGCTGTATTTTTGTTCCCCTAAAATGGGGGGACTATGTAAAAATGGCTGTTATTCCTACATGGATCACTGGATATGGATGAAAATATCTTTAAAGAAAAAGAAAGTCTGCACTCTAACCTCATTTTCATTGTTTAATTTCAAAGCCAATGAGCTGGAGTACAGAGCCAAAACAACACAAATTGTGTCACTGTTTAAATACTAAAATTTTATTTTACAAAGAAAGATTTAAAAAATCTTAGATTCATCAAAATAGCCACCTTTTGCAGCAACAACTGCTGAGCATATTTGTGCCATTTCTTTCTACAAGAGCAGTCATGTGGTTCTGAAGGTTCACACCAACGCTGTAGAAGTTCCCACAGACGTGCTGCACTTGCGGGTTGCTTCTCTTTGACGTTTCTCTCCAATTCGTCCCAAACTAGCTTGATTTTACTTCTCTTGTTGGAAAATGGAAAGGATGTCTTCACCTATTTATTTGGCCAAATAGCCTATGGCTTTTTTATGAACTCCAAAATTTAGGTCACTATCCTGTGAAGTAAAATATTATTTTTAACTTTGGACTATTCACTTCTTACCTTGTGCTGAAAATCTCTCCCTGTGCTGCTGTTCAGTGTGCTAGCAAAAAATGTAGCACTGTGCTAAGCTGTTAGCATATAGCTGCTGTTTCATATGATATGTGTAATGTATATTCCCATCTCATATCACAGAACACACAGTGAACTTTAACCGTCTTTTCATTTCAGTACACATTTAAAAGATATCAGCGAAAAAGTCATTTTTACATTGAAATAAACATCTAAACAATATTTTTACCAAAAAAATAAATAGGTTTATACTTATTTTCAAATGACAAATTTCCAGTGAAGGGGAAAAGAGAACTGATAACGCGAGTTGCGCTAACGTGATACCAGTGTTTGACAGAAATGACCTCAGTGCCAGGTCCCATCACAAGCGGTTGCTCTGAAGAGTGCTGAATCAGGTCAAAGGTTAAAAAATTCAGCTCAGGGGGGTTTCCGTCTGTCCTAATCTCCTCATTCTGTGGGGTCTCTGAGTTCTTCATCAGAGGAAACTCACATGGATGCAGGCATGAATATAAGGCATTTCGTAGAACACAGAAAAGCAACATGAAAAAACAGCATGAAATGGATGAGTAAAGTAGACCAGGTAGCTTGTGGATATTTGCATAATGTGACACGTTTACTAATTCACTCTAAATACACACCTTTTTAGCATGACCTGATATAACGTTAACTGATATATGCAGCCTGGGACTAGAAAGTTTCAGTCTTTATGCAGTTGGAATATTTGTGTTTTGAAAAAACACAAAAAGTACATATTTTTTAAAGTGAAGATAATCTAAATAATCTTCAGGAGTTACATTTTTGAAATAAATTGAAAATGATGATAGGACTTCATGGAAAAGGTCCAATTGTGTAAAAAGAAAAACCTGATTTAAACACACTTTAAAAAACTCAATGCTACGTGTTTTTGGCAGACATGAAGAGGTCAAAGTTAACAGTGATGGCGCAGGACTCAGAGTTCATAAATGGCGTGACTCGATGAAGGCTAGGCTAACATCCCTTTGACCCACTTTCTGTGTTTGCATAAGAAAACATTTCTGTGTTTTTGAAAACACACATGATTCCCTCCATGTGATAACGGTCATCTGTCTTTCTGTGTGTGATGGCTTTTAGGTGGACATTGTTGTGCTGTCTGTAGCAATGGTCAGACCAGCAATGTAGGGCAATGGTCAGAGCGGCAGTGCGGAGCAGTGGTCAGAGCAGGAGAGTGAATCAGTGGCCATTGTGAAAGAGTAGTCAGAGTAGCATTGTGGAGCAGTGGTCAAAAACCTTTACTGAGGTTCTGCAGCTGGATTTAGGAAAACTTCTCTTTTCTCTGGCTATGTGGTATATGAAGGTGGATGATTCTGGGATAATGAGTTTCTCTGTTGGTCTGTGTTGTATCACAGGGTTCATTACTTTGTGCTAATGAGTATCTCTGATGGCATGTGTGCTCTCACAGGGTGGATAATTTTGGGCTGGGGCTGCTCCTCCAATCCAAGCAGATTAAACGCATGATCTCGTCCTACGTGGGGGAGAACGTGGAGTTTGAGAGACAGTACCTGGCTGGGGAGCTGGAGGTGGAGCTCACACCCCAGGTGAGAGTGAATAATACACACACATCTGTACATGCATGCGCACACACTGAATGTGAGGTTGTTTCCTGCAGGGTACACTGGCAGAAAGGGTTCGTGCGGGGGGTGCAGGAGTTCCTGCATTCTTTACAGCCACAGGGTATGGCACCCTTATACAGGAGGGGGGCACGCCTATAAAATACAACAAAGACGGCAGTGTGGCCATCGCCAGCAAGAAGAGAGAGGTGAGCAAGCCTGCGGCTAAACCATTACTGAAAACAATCTTACACCCAAACCATTACCTAAACAATCCTACACCCAAACCATTACCTAAACAATCCTACACATCAATGAGTATACAAACAATCCTACACCCAACCCATGACCTAAACAATCCAATTATAGAACCTTTTGTACATAGTCCCCCCCATTTTCGGGCAAAAAATATTGTCTCAAAATAGCCCATAATGACAAATGTTTTTAGAAATTTTTGCAAATGTATTAAAAATCGAAAATTGAAATCTCTCATTTACATAAGTATTCATACCCTTTGCTTTAACATATTTTTAAAGTATCATATTTAATATTTGGTCGCATATCCTTTGCATGCTGTTACTTCCTGAAGTCTGTGACCCATCAACATCAAAAGACTCTCAATATCTTACTGTTACAAGCGATACTATAAGCTCTCTGCATTTGAATGGATCTCTATGGGAATTGGGGGGTGAGACTAGATTCAGCTGTAAATTACACTGGTACAGTATGGAACACATGGCTGGCTAAACGGCTGTCAGTCCTCAAGGGTCTGAGCTATCGAATGAGCCCCAAACCATCACTCTGTTGCCAGATATGGAGTAGATGTGGATCCATCCACATCTACTCCATATCTGGCCGCAGACTTCAGGAAGCTGTAAATAGCTGTAAATTATTCTGGAACAGTATGGAACACATGGTTGTTGAAATGGCTCTTAGTCATCAAGGGTCTGACTTGTCAAACAAGCCTTAAACCATCACTCTGCTGCCAGATATGCAGTAGATATGGATGGATAACTTGAAGGGTTTCTTCTCCTGGTTTATTTTTCCATACAGTTCAATAGGAAAATTTGTCAGGAGAAACAACCCTTAAAGTGATCCATCCATATCTACTGCATATGTGGGAGCAGAGTGCTAGTTTGAGGCTCGTTTGATACCTCAGACCCTTGATGACTTACAGCCATTTCAACTACCATGTATTCTATACTGTTCCCGCATAATCTACAGCTAAATCTAGTCTCACCCCCCAATTCATGGAGAGATCCATTCAAATGGAGAGAAGTTATAGTATCGCTTGTAAGAGTACCAGAAAATAAGATATCAAGAGTATTTTGATATTGTTGGGTCACAGACATCAGAAAGTCATGGCATGCAAAGGATATGCGACCAAATATTTAAAATGATTACTTTATTCTACATTATGTTAAACTGTCCAATATTTTTTGCCCGAAAATAGGGGGAACTATGTACAAAAGGTTCTATAATTTCTAAACGGTTTATCCGATATGGATTAAAATACCCTCAAATTAAAGCTGATAGTCTGTACTTCAACCTAATTATCATTGTATTTTTTCAAACTCAAAAGTACTAGAGTACAGAACCAAAATAACAAAAAAATTGTTACTGTCCAATGAATTATGGTGCTCACTGTTCATATGATGCTCTATACATATACTGCGTTCAGTCCAGAATATATTTACAGGTTTTTTACAGCCTGTGAACAGACCTGGGTTCCCGGCATCATTAGGAGTCAAAGGATCACAAAACAGTCCCATGTGTTTACCCAAAAGGCTTTTATGTCCCAGGTCTTGTTAGGTTGTCTACTCAGCTGTCATTTACACCCCTCTGTGTTCTGTTGGATTGTCTGCTCAGCTGTCATTTAAAATCCACTGGTCCTTGTGACTCCAACAGCAGAATTTGGGTGTGGGTTTGAGGCAGGAAAATTGCAATTAATAAAATTTCACCGTACACCACAATGAGTATGCAAACAACCCTACACCCAAACCATCACCTATCTCTCCTAAAGTACAATGACTATGCAAACAACCCGACACCCAAACCATCACCTATCTCTCCTACAATACAATGAGTATGCAAACAATCCTACACCCAAACCATCACCTATCTCTCCTACAGTACAATGCATATGCAAACAACCCTACACCCAAACCATCACCTATCTCTCCTACAATACAATGAGTATGCAAACAATCCTACACCCAAACCATCACCTATCTCTCCTACAGTACAATGCGTATGCAAACAATCCTACACCCAAACCATCACCTATCTCTCCTACAGTACAATGCGTACGCAAACAATCCTTACCTAAACCATTACATAAACAATCCTACACCTCAATGAGTACACAAACAATCCTACACCCAAACCATTGCCTAATGCTCCCACACCCCAATGAGTACGCAAACAATCCTACACCCAAACCATCACTTAACCTTCCTACACCCCAATGAGTATGCATACAATCGTACACCCAACGCATCCTTTACTCCCAACACTATCAAGAGCATCCTAACACTGCCTAAACTATGCTTGATTTAGCTAACCCGAACTGCCTTATGCTCTAACAGAGGTCTAACAGAAATGTCTCTGTTTTTATTCCCCACAAAACCCTCTGCTTAAATAGGATCACAATGCACCCATGTGTGTATTTATGTTAATTTTCTCACATGCAGCTTTTCATGCAAAGTGCCTTGATCAGTGTGACGTTATCACTGCGCGCAGGTGCGGGAGTTCGATGGCCGAAATTATGTCATGGAGCGCGCAATCACCGGCGACTTTGCGCTGGTCAAGGCCTGGAGAGCGGACCAGGCGGGAAATATTATTTTCAGGTGAGAATATGTAGGATCATGGAATGATTGATGTGGAATCTTATGGTATCTCATCGTGCTATGCGTCATGGTCAATGTGGCTAAACACCAAATCCGTTGTACTACACTCCGTGAATTGTAATGCATACCGAATCCCTTAGTGTACTAAAACGCTGTAGTTCATTCTTCATCTATACTACTCACTGAATCTTGCAATACAATTGAAGCCTGTACTATGCGCTGAAGTATGCTCTGTGCAGCAATGTGCTTCACAGCAAAGCCTATACTCACATGGAAGACCATGCAGTAACATCTACTATTTATTTTTCCAAAAAAAGGTGTGTATGCAATGATTGTTTTTGACCACCTGAAGGCAGTGTTTGCCCACCATTAAAGCTTACCATTATGTCAGTGCACTTGAACTTCACAGTTCCAGACTGGCACTATTAACCAGTGGCCATTTGAAATTACATTAGCGCCAAACATTTTCCAGGAAAACAGTTTTTTTTTGTTCTTAGCAAAGGAAAAGGGGGAGAGTCTCTGCCCTTGCACATTTTAATTTCCTTCTTTTATTTTTTTCTTTGCAGAAAAACAGCCAGAAATTTCAATCAGCCGATGTGCAAGGCAGCCAAAGTCACAGTTGTGGAGGTTTGTGATAGTGTTATATATTGTGCGTGGTTTTGAATGTAGAGGTGTGTAAGTCTGTGCGACTAAGTTTACATGCAAAATAATATTCTTATTTTAACCTGAATATTCAAGTATTCAAACTATGACATTGGTCATGTAAATACCTTTTTCCGATAGCCATAAACCAAATAAGGCAGTAGCCCAGTTAATAATGACATTGGATATTCCTCCATTAAATAGAATATTGAATCATGTAAACACCTTATTGGGAACATACCTCTTGCCTGGAGGTGTACATGCGTCGGTATATTCTGTTTTTTAATGCGTGGGGTTTGGATTAAGGCTGTGTCGGCATGCTACATCACATACAGTAGCTCAGGTCTGAAGCTAAGCCATAATTTAAACACGGTTGTCAGGTTGAAAATTTACTAAGTACTACAGGCAGATGGCGCTAATCAAAGGAAAGGAAAATTGTTCTTTGATAACTGCCTTTGGGCGCCTGGCTGACAATTTACAGTGTAGTCATTTGAAAGATGCTTTTACCCAAAGAAACTTTTTTACTTACTTGGCTGTTGTGGGATGAATCAAATTGTTCTGGTCACCACAGGGTTATAATTGGCTAATGATACATGGTAGCGCGCACGTGTGTGTGTGCATGTGCGTGTGTTTGTCAGATGTACTATGAAAATTTTTACGTGTTCCAGGATGTTGAATGTTAGCACAGCACATGCGCGCGCGCACACACACACACGCTTACTTTGAAGTGAGATCTACTTGCTCAGATAAGTATAATTTATGCCGATTTCTGCATAACCAATTTGCCTTTAATCTAACATGTCTTCAATTAACTCCTTTGCGCAGAGGCTTTATTTTAAACTGTTCTGTTTAAAGCTTTATAACTCCAGATATCAATGTAACACAAACAGCAACAATGTCTTACATTAAAGAAGACCCTGGTACCATTTATTATAATGCCTTACATTTTATTATTTTCATAATGTAAATTATGAGCAGTGAATGCACAACCCCCGGTGAAAAACAAAGTTCCACCACTCTAGTTTACAGTGAACACCTGATAGTCAAATATGTGAATAAGGTTAATCCTATTCTGGTTTGCAAACATCCTGTCTGCATATGTACAAAATATGAAAGTGATATGTACTACTGCTCAAATCCTATGAGGCAATTTGAAACGGTGTACCATGGTGTTCAAAAATCTACCCAAAATGGATAATTGTGCATCACAGTAATTCAGGAGATACTCAAAATGTTTCAACAGATAAACTCTTTTGACTTGTTGGAAGTATATTTGCATCTACATATATATCATTAGATAATTTATTAGATTATTTAACTTTTGCAAAAGATTGGGGGAATGGTTATAGGTGTCCAAAAACATACCGAAACCTTTCCAAACCCATGGAAACATATGCAAAGTATTCAAGCTATCCAAAGCTATCCACGCTATCCAAACATGAACACAGCTTTAGTGTCCATTTGAAGCACATTATTATGTCCTATGAGGGGAATCACCCTTAGATAATCAATTATCCCCCGGTAGAAAACTTTTCAAATTTTGCACTTTCAGATGAATAAAGAAATCATTAAAAAAACATTTTTTGGTATATGCATCAGGTTACACACACACACACACACACACACACACACACACACACACACACACACACACACACACACACACACACACACACACACACACACACACACACACCTTCCTAATACTCTTAAATAGCTTAATCTCTTTTCATCCTCTTTTCATTCCTGAAAGCAATTTATGTTACCAACACTATGTAGTCTGCTTTCAGCTATCTAATTAGTTTCAGATCAGTGCTTGCATCACCTGCCTAGCCTAAAAATTTATGAAATAATAAAAGTGCAAACTTTAGTCTTTTTATTTCCTTTTTAACCATTTATTTCCTTTTTTCCTTTCTTCAACTTATTTCTGACTATCAACAAAGAAGAAGGGTGACTTATTAAAATCATGTATAAAAATGTAAGGTTTATTATTGGCATTATTACTCTGATTCTTAGAAGTAGTAGGCTACTATCATTTCAGTTTATATGTAACTGTTAAAATAGTTAAATTAAATTGCATAAAATTAATGACGATGAGTGTGATGTACAATCTTATTAAAATCATGGATACAAATTTAAATGTAATGAAATATTGTAAAGCCACACCCACACCTATTCCCTTTTCTACTATAGATCCCATTGGGGAGTGCCAGTGCCATTGTAAACATAAAATACCCAACAACACATATCACAATGTGCTGTAGAAGTCAAACCAGCTCTAGAGGCAAACAACCAGGTATCTTAGAGTTACGATCATCTTAAGCTCTTTTGTTTTTGTTATTTGTTCATTTTAAAACTGATTAAAATTAGCTGGTATTACATAAAAAAGAAAGGTGAAGAGAGAGGGAGAAACAGACAAAAAAAGACCAAAAACAGACAACCAATGAAAGGAACATAAAAACAAAATGGCCTAAGATGATCTTAACTTTAACATTTTGGGAAACGGGGCCCAGATGCACTAAATGTTGAGCAAGCAACATGTATATATATATATATATATATATATATATATATATTTAATCATATCTTTATTCAGCTCAAAGTGCATCATAATTATGCGTTAACTTGCTGAGCAAGCAACATTTAGGCTACACTTGGTATTTCTGAAATAACCTTTTTATCTCCTCACCTCACTTTCTCTCTCCACCTTTTCTTCTCCTGGGCTGTGTCCGAATCGGAGCCCTATCTATTGCAACCTGTCTTCTGTGTACAGTGCACTGGCAGAAGTGTGCTGTTTAATGTGCACTGTTTAGCAGTCCGTGAAAAATATCTGCCATACTATTTTCCAACCACACTGTGGAAGTGTCGTAAGTAGGTCATAAGACCAGTGTTGCCATGTCTGCGATTTTACAGCTAAGTTGGGATACTTTCAAAGTGCAGTCACGGGTAAAAATGAAAAGTCACAAAGCACGCACTTGTTTTAAAAAGTAAAAACATGATAAAATACGTTGGTTTCGGTTAAAAATAGCCGAAAATTTGGGCTAGCTTTGAGTCGCCATTTGGCTGGAATGTCTTACAAGATCTGGCAACCCTGCGCTCTACTCTTGCGCTGCCATGTCACGTGTTGTTTTTGTTGTATTTGAAGGAAAACATCAGCGAAGCTGCGCCTCATTTTTAAAAAACGAAGCTCACGTCATATTTATGTGACCAAAACTTTTGCATACTCGACGACTTTCTCGCCCTATCTACTCACCAAGACTACTCAACAGTGTGGAAGAGTACTGATTCGGACACGGCCCTGGCCTCATATGCTCTCTGCATTTCTGACCTCAGTAACTGTAAAATTATCCATAAAATATTAAAAATTATTCCATTAAAAATAAATTTTAAACGTATATCTAATACATTTTTATACAAAAAAAGTAGAGACAAAAGGAATGGGAGCGAGTCATTTAGCAAAAGGTCATATTCATCACGGTTTGCAAAGATCATGGGAGTAGGCTACATAGGCTACTCGGTGAGCCACGGAGACACGCAAGTTCAGGAAGGCATATTTTGGCGTGTACTAAAATAAATGAAAAAATAAACAATAATAATAAAAAAATACTTTGGTATATACTTAGCCTACAGAAAAATGGGAATATTAAAAATAGTGAACTAGTAGGCCTAGACTAGTGTAAGCTGTGCTCACTGGATATCTTTAGCTTAGCCTACTTTTAACTAAAAAGTGGCACGTTTATTCCCAAAGACGGTTATCATAGACATATGCTAGGCTTCGTGTAGCCTATGGTTTTTATTTTGTTTTTTTAAAGGGTGTCCGTGCTGTTATGGTTTTGAAAGCTCTGCGCTATGTTGGCTATGATGCAGCTTTGGCAAAAATGGGTATGCAGTAACAGCATAGCCTTTTTCTTTTCTTTCTTTTTTTGTTTTGAAAGAGGGCATTTTCCGATATTATTGCTTCCGACTTGTGCCACTGTGGTGATAGATTTCCCTAACATCTGTCAGAGAATGTAAACATGTCGATTTTCAAGGTAAGAATACATTTTATGTATACATTTAGTTAGTTTACCCACAAAGTTTTGAAATGTTAGCTAGCAAGCAAGCTTCTACAGCTGGCAGCTAGCTAACATAAAATGACCATCTTTTAGTTAACTAACTTACTCTCGCGTTAGGCTATTTCAGGGAAGTTGGGGAACACAAACCGTGTAACGCTACACTGACTGCATCCAAGGAGGTTTAATCATAACAACTGCACCTCGTGCAGTGGTCAGGAATGGAGAGAGATGCTTGTATCCTATTGGCTGCATGCATTCAAAATGCATTCAACAGAGGCAACATTGCGTAACACATACAGCTTTTAAACTGAATAGAAATGCGATATAAATTTTACTTTAATAGTTCAAAACTGAACCAATTCGAACCGGAACGGTGTCCACCCTCGACATTTACTCACGGTTTACTCTCTGGACGCCGTCACCTTGCGAACTCCCCCACATTTCCAGCACTCCCTATATTAGCTATGCTGTTTCACCCAACGTAATGAATGGCTAGGCCACACATGAAAGCTTCTACTATAGTGTAGTATAAATTCTCAGTAAAGTTACAGTCTAGCCGTAATAGATTGACTGCTCACCACCATTGTCATTACCTATGGTATACAAATCCAAGTCGCCTCAGACAGGGACTTTTTTCCACAGACTCCCCATACTTTATCATTGAGCCTTATGCTGGCTTAGTTTATAGCCAATACCTAATAGGTTTCTAGCTAACATGGTATAAACTAAATTAAACCAGAATAAGAGAGACTACAGGTCCTTTAATTCTAATGTAAAATTCTGTGACATTATAAACAATAATAACACAACCTAGCTAGCCTTTCTGAGGCTAGCTAGCTATACTTTTATGAATACAACACCATAAAAACACACGCATGCACACATTGGGCCTCATTCATGAAATGATTTTGTACGTAAATCGTTCGTATTTGCAATTTTGCCCGTTTTTTGGTATTCATCAACATTTTCTTATCTGAGATTTGTTAGTACCTCCGAACAAAATTTACACCTGCTCCGGAGCAGACGTACCTCGTTCGTAAATTCAGAATGCCGGTAAATGTAGCTTCTAAGTGATAATTAGAATATTAATCTATTTTTATTTTTTGTTAAATTCAGAAGACTAAATGCAGCCTTTGAAATACACATTGCAAACGTAATAAATGATGATTGTAAAAAGCAAACACTTTAGATTACGCCTATTAATCAATTGTAGGTTATGAAGCTGTTTAATTAGACTCATAACGTAGGCTAATGAACGCAAAATTTTAATTCTAAATGACATTACATAGGCTATGCTAATTAAAACACACATTTAACCAATGAACACAATTTGCTTTAAAGTGGCTTACATATCTGTCGGTAGAGTTGCAATTGTGGTCAACTGCTTAATCCAGCTAATGCCAGTGTACATCCAGTTCCCCTACAAGATGCAAAGCCAGGTGGAGGTAAAGCGGGGTGAAACTGCCAACCTGTCCAATGTTGCCATAGATTGCACACCCCAGTGCACATTTAAAAGTTGGTGAAACGGCGTATCGCGTTCAGGGGGAGAACCGGATAAACTTTATTTAAAAGTGAAGGTTTTTTAACCGGTTAGAATGTAGCCAGCAGGCTATATCCCGGTAAAACCTGAGCTGTGTGGGACACGCACATCAATGTGACCGCAATTAGAACGCGCCAGAGAGATTCTAAAATAAGGTAGCCCATGTGATTACCCGAATTCAAACCACAACTCACATGCACAGAACCCCAACAGAATTACAAAATGAATAATTTATTTCCAGGCTGCGATAAAGCAATGCGCTCGTATTGATGGTACATGTTATCTCCTGTTAGGCCTTTACTTTACCAGTTCATGACGCCGGTACTGACAATATTAAACTTTTTTTCCCTTGATTGACAATCTGCTAATACTTCGATTTCAGTGTCAGAATAATTATTTCCTTAGCTTTTTCTGGGCCATTCTGACTAGATATGGAAGTGACAGCCTTTATGTAATGCAATTCATGGGCGTGGATTTATGCTAATCACAAAATAATGTGGACGCGCATCGAACATAACTACATAATTTTAGAAAGGACGTATCTTTAATAATGCAGGTAAGGTTATGACTATTCCATACTTTTAGAGATTTTCATAGCAGAAGGAAATTATGTTATGATGACAGAAATTCACTCTAATAAGTGAGCAGGCAAAATAACATTTAATTTACCTATATCCAGGACCTTATGTTTTTTGTATTGTTGCTGTGATAGAATACAATTTTTTGGTGGTTAGAAGAAGTGTAACCTACTCCTAAATATATTTAAATGTCCAGTATCTTCAACCTGATTCACTCTCATGTAGATGACGCTGTAGAGTAGTCGATATACTTTTATGAAATACGGAAGAACAGTGGCATGTAGGAACTTCATATTTCCATGGTATCTCACTTTCTGACGTGGTACAGTAGGATGTTTGTGATGTAGAACCTAGGGTCTATGCCACTACAGTCACTGCACAAAGGGGTTAAAATAGGAAGCATACCCCAAACAGCACTTATGTAGCCTATTTTCAGAGTGCATGGAATACAGTGATATTGATAATTAAGATTAATTAAAAATGCTTTGTTCATCAGAAGTGGACTCAGATTTTACACCAGCAACATATGAATTATCTGTGTAAATATTCAGATACTCCAGGCTGTACAAACTCATTGTCAATCATTAACCTGCTGTAACAGTAAACTAAGTCTCCCCTGGGAAAGGCTACCAGTATTTTTTAATTAATTATTTCATAGAAATAAAACTGGAAGTCAGAAGCCTCTGTTGTTTGTCGTGAATTTTTTTAAACAAAAAGGCCTGATAGGGATTTTTAGTACTGATAGATTGTACTATGAGTCACTATCATAATGTCAACTTGAAATTGTCCACCATCCAGTCACTACTTTGTATTTACTTACAACATGCAGCCTGTTAGTGAATTGACTGATTGTTCAATTTATAGTCTTGTCATATTATGTTTTAGTTTATAATGTATAACAGTAGTGATGGAAGCAATGATGGTAATGTTCTTATGGCAAAATGAATATGACACTGTGTTCAGGCAGAATTGTAGATTTACTTCGATAGCCTCTCTGAAGGTGGTAATTAGCATTCAGAAAGGATCTGCTCAGAACAGAAATGCTAGAATTAGCAAGGCAGCTGGAGGGTTGCCAGGCAACTAGTCTCTGCCCAGACCCAAGGTCTCTAATTCCTGTTATCGTAGATACAGTGTGGCGCCCTGGTGCATTGTGGGGAAAGGGAAAGGGTTGATTCATGGCAAGGTGTTCGGATCAAATTATTGGAGCACAATGGCATGGCTCCTGGCTCTATTGTTGCGATAGCGCTGGTTTGCAGTCAGACCCAGTGGAACCTAATTGGTTATTGATTCAGTCCAACCAGGGCCTCTGTCGCAGCCACTCACTACCGTCTCAGAGTGACGGCTGTTTCTCTCTCAGTCACACAGACATCTTGATGCTACTAGAAACACTCCACTCTGTGAAGCAAGAGGATGTAAATCCAAAAACCGCACTGCATTATGTCATATTCCACAGACAATACATCCTAATCCACAGGGATAATATCATATTCTACAGACGTTATATAACCCACAGGAATTATATCATACCTCACAAGGATTGTGTCACACCCTCCTGGAATTGTAACATACCCCAGAGGAATTATATCATACCACACAGGTGTTATATCATAACCCACGGGAATTATATCATACCCCACAAGAATGATATCATACCACACAGGTATTACACTCTCAAAACAGACATGTTAAAACCAACACATATAATAAAGTGTAATTTTTAACACACATCCGTGCCTAGTTAAAGCTTTGGTAGAACTTTGGGTTGTGTAGTTACCTGGCCATGATATGAGTTCAAATGGTGATGAAATATGTTTGTTAGTGGCTCTGTGCTCCCCTGGGGTGATAACCCAAAATAGGGTATTTGTCGCTTTCCATTCACTTCTATAAGGCAGCTAAAACGGTCTCAAAATGTTTAGTTCGATTCGCAACCAAAATTAATGAGTGGGCCTTTAAATAAATTTTTTAAAAACTTGATAAAAACCTACCATTGTGTAATGATTTGTATGGAACTTGCATTTGGTGAAACGTCGCTTGCTTTAAATAGACTAACGTTAGATCAAACAGTTGCAATACTCTGCTTAGCGTTTAAGTTAACTTAACTTTGATTGCGAGCTTGAGTGTGATATTTATCTCCTGATAGCCGCTGCACTGTATTTTACTTTGAATTGATTGCATTAATTTCTCGCCAGGTTCAAACCTATTGTTCAAACCACAGAAGTTGAACTGTAGTTCAAACATGTAGTGCTTGATGACGTTGATCGCACTCTGGTTGAGGGCATGGATTTAGACCACACCCCTACAATCTTGAGTTCTTTGAAGACTGAGTTTATTAGCTGACTTTGAGATGTATATTAATATACCTATTGACATTTTTTTGAACAGCTATTTGGTGGGTGTGTGGTGGATACATCCTTCTGTGATATTTAGTGGTTATTTTAAGTTTTTTAAATCCCTTGTCCATCACTTTAAGGTTTTAAGGACAACACATTATGTGTTACTTTTCAACACAGTTGTGTAATTTGACACAAAATGTGTTGAAAGTAACATAAAAGTAGTAACACAGAAAGTGTTTTGGATATCAACACATCCTATTTCAGAGTGAATATCATAAATCACATGAATTATAACATACTGATTTCATACAGTTTAAATACGTTTCTATAGACTGCCTGTTACATTTGTGTGATTGGATTGGCTCACATTGACTTAAGCCCCTCCCCACCTTGTGTAAGTCTTTCTCATTTGTGCTCCCTCAGGTAGAAGAAGTAGTTAACGTGGGGACATTTGCTGAAGAGGACATACACATCCCAAGTATCTATGTGGACCGTATTGTGAGCGGAGGTAGCTACCAGAAGAGGATTGAGGTCAGTGCACCTGAAGTGGGCATGGTCACATTCTTTGTTTGAGACAGCATTATGCTAGAGGTGCTGCATGAGAAACTGTCTCCTATTAGTTGCATCCCTGCTAATTATAGCTTTTCTTAGGCTACATTCACTCTACATCTTTTGGGTTCATGTAACTATACTCGGCTACTGTGTACCTTACCATACACACACTTGAGAGGAGTGAGAACACTACCAGTATGAACGAGCAACAGGACACACAGCCGTATTTAGAGTGTCACACTAGTTTGTTCTGTAACGACAGTCAACCTACAACATATTTCTAATAACGTTCGGTTACATTGTAAACAGATATGGAAAGTTTTTTTCAGAAGGTTATGACTTTCTAGCAAATACATTTTTTGAATAATGGGTACTTGATTAATTGTGCCATTGTGAGGGCGATGGTAAGGAGCTGATGACCATTAGACAACTACTATTTCCGTTCATACACATACTTTTGCATATTAACCTGCTTCTAGCAGGACCAACTAGCATGGTTGTTGCTCCCTTCAAGAGCCCCACTGTGTGTGAATATGACCATAATAAGCACAAAAAGAGAACTTTCTATCCAGCAAAATGGTAAACCTGAACAAATCACGAGTAGTCTGAGTCTTCGTCAGGACAGAGCCCCATCAAATCCTGCAGGACACATCCCTGATAACATACAGCTGCCTGAACCCTGTTTAGACAGGTGTATGTTAACAGAGATATGACTTGTCTGCAGGGTTCAGACAGCCATGCTTTCAGGGATGAGACCTGCGTACAGGGTTCAGACTACACTATGTTATCAGGGATGTGACTTGTGTAAAGGGTTCAGACAGCCCTATGATATCAAATATGAGATGTACGGTGTTCAGACTTCGCTACGTTATCAGGGATGTGACCTCTGTAAAGAGTTCAGACAGCTGTATGTTCTCACGGATGAGACCCATGTACGTGGTTCAGACTTCACTATGTTATCAGGTACATGACCTGTGTAAAGGGTTCAGAAAGCTCTATGTTATCAGGGATGTGACCTTTGTACAGGGTGGATTCAGACAGCCGTATGTTATCAGGGATGAGACCTGTGTAAAGGGTTTAGACAGCTGTATGTTATCAGGGATGTGACCTGTGTAAAGGGTTTAGACAGCTGTATGTTATCAGGGATGTGACCTGTGTAAAGGGTTCAGACAGCTGTATCTCATCAGGGATGTGACCTGTATGAAGGGTTAAGACAGCTGTATGTTATCACGGATGTGACCTGTGTAAAGGGTTCTGCAACTGTATGTTATCACTGAGAGGTATGACCCTGTCTACAGCAGGCGGGATCATACATTCTCCATTATATCCTGGACAAAGTCCACATCCGGTCTGTGCCAGTCCAGTCCAGTCCAGTTAAATTCAGTTTAGTCGAGTGGTTTTCAGATTCTTTTAAAGGGTTGCTGTACCCCATGCTATTGCCGGCCCTGATACTGGACTTCCTTACCTCTGCAGAAGCGCACAGTTCAGAAAGACCAGGACCAGAAACCCAAACCCAAGAAGGAATCAGACCTGATGCGGGAACGGATAATCCGCCGCGCCGCACTGGAGTTTGAGGACGGGATGTACGGTATCCTGCAAGATGCAATGAGAGACTCCTCTTTTCTCAAACCAAATTACATTAGAGAGACCTGCTTTGAAATTGTATCATGTAAGGTAGACATACTTTAAAATATATTTTATTCAAATCAGTTGGATAAAACATTAGACCTGGGCCCCTTTTCAGAGCCAGTAGTTTCTCCAGTCGGTATGCTAACCTTATCCACTATGAGCCTACAGCAAAACTGGTCCTTGATCAATGTTTCTACTCCTAGACATAGGCAGCCTTAGCCATTTTGGGGGGGGGGGGTCGTTTCAAAAGCCAATTGGAGGCCCCCCAACCACAACCACCCGTTGAACCATCTTTTAAATAACGCAAGAAACAACGGTTTACAACTGAAATTACCCTACTGACTTTAATATTTCGGTTTTTCAATTAGATTTACAACAGTTTGGGTAGCAGCATTTTTTTTTTTGGCGACTATGTTGCAAGGGCGTTGCTAGTCCAATTTGAGTGTCTCAACGTTTTTTTTCTTCTCTTGGAATATTTATCTTCTCAGAGCCACTCAGAGCATCGGGCTGACTAGCAGCAATCAAATCAAAGTGATGCTAGCAGCAAGTATTTTGATGTGGGTCAGATAAGGTCAGATCCAGGAGTAACCTAGTTAAAGAAAAAATAGCTGAAATAGCTTTAGTTATGAACAGCACCTACAGTGGCTGAATGGGGAAACTAAACTGTGGGAATTTTTATAAAAAACTCTTTTTTTTTTATTTATGATTGATGCAAGGCCCCGTTGAAAATATCAAAAGCAGCCTATTGACTAACTCAATAAAGGATAGCTGTGTGTTTTGTAAAGAACAGGACTGTATATTGTTGTTTTGGAGTATGTGTAGTATGTTTCCACACGTTAGCACCTTGACCGCTGAACCGCCAGCCAACCTGGGCATCGGGATTCCCATGTTGGCCAGCAACTTCATCTCACCTGATATCACTGTCCATCTGCAGAGTGAGAACGGCATTCTGGGACTGGTAAGCTCAGTGTTGCCACAGAATATCATAATTTCCATTTTGACATCATGATGGTTTCACAACATGTCAGGGACATCATCGGTTTATGCAGTGAGTGAGGATGCTGTCCCGTTTGCCGGAGCAATGAGTGATGTCATCTCATGTGAGTTGCAGTGAATGACGATGTCATCACAGGGTTTCTCTGTGTCTCTCAGGGTCCCTACCCCACTGAGCATCAGGTGGATGCTGATCTCATCAACGCAGGTAGGTTTGCTGTGTCAATAAACCAATTTGTTTATGCATCTCTAGGGAGGCGGGGACGATTTGTCTTGTGTCAGAGCTTATCCAGTGCATTCACAAGGGAAGAACCCTGTCTTATCTGTGCTTTGGTGTGAAATATTTCTGAACTGTGGATGAACCCTGTGTGCTGTGTGTGTAATAAATGAATGAATACACACCTCACTGGTCCCTGCATCTGAACAATGTGAACAGTTTGTGTGAGAATTAAATAAATACAATAAAGCAGAACGCATCCCACAGCCACAGTTTACAAGTTTACTCAGTTTATCGAATGCCCACAGGTAAAGAAACGGTCACCGTGCTACCAGGTGCCTCTTACTTCTCCAGCGACGAGTCCTTCGCCATGATCCGTGGGTAAGTGCTAGCACAGGGAATTTCTGCGTAATCCAGGGGTAAGTGTTAGGATGGGGAATTTTTGCGTGATCCAGGGGTAAGTCTTAGGATGGAGAATTTTTGTGTGATCCGGGGGTAAGTGCTAGGATTGGGAATTTCTGCATGATCCAGGGGTAGAAGAAATTATGGGGAATTTTGCATTTATGCCACTTGTCATGGTCCGTGGCTATTTTTTCCTGTTTCGCTACAGTTCTCGTTCTCTCTCTCCGGTAAGCAGTCTATCAGATTTTTGCCACGTTCCGGTTCTGGTTTTGCTTCTCACCGCTTATCATTCATTTCACCTGTCCGATTACCTGCTAGGTATTTAAGCCTCTCACTTTCGCTTCCTGGCGCTTTTTTGTAATTTCGTGCCTTTCACGTAGTCAGGGTTGGGTAGCTCTATATTTTCACTACTAGATTGGCTTTAGCTGCTCTTGAAGCTCTTTAGGTATTGGTCCCTTTCATTATTTTTGTTTCTTACTCTCTTCTACTCTCTGCTATATTGAGAGTGAGAGGTTTATTGTTATATTTGTATTATTTTGCTACTGAGACTCTTTTAGTTGTCTTCACGTTTGTGAGTGACTTGTTCTGTAATCGTGTTTTGTTTTGTCGCATTTGGCTCATTGCTACAAACCCAAACCCTTACACCACTGTTTTGTTTTAGTTGCTCAAAAAGCATTTTTTTGGAAATAAACTTTTTTCAGCTAATTTCAAACTGTTTCTGTGTTTTCGTGGTGGTTAATATGTGTGGACGCTTTTCAGTAGCAATTAAAAAACAGAAAAAGAAAACTTTGAGCCAAGGCAGGATAAATTGGTCAATTATTCACTTAACACCTTAAAAGGTGAGTTCTTGAAAGGATCGGATGTAGAAAGGTAAGATGGCGTGATGAAGTGAGGTAGAGACAGATAGAATCAAGTGATAGTGTTTGAGGGTGTAAGAACGGCAGGTGTACGATGGCTTTGACTTTATAAATTTGAGGGCTCCCAAGTGCACTTCAGTTCTCCTGCACACCTGTTCAATTTGCCTGGCATGTTTTCTGGGCACTGTAAATGAGGGTGGAAAACAGTAATCACCTGCCAGCCTGCCTTTCAGTGTAATCACTTCTGTCTGGATATTGCTCCCTGAGCAAAGTGGTGTGTTCTGTACTGATCTCAGAACAGTCTCACTCTTTAATCAGGGCCTAGCACCACACAACCGGCTGCTCTAGGCTGATCTTGGATATCTCTGCCCCACAGTATAACGCGGCACTCAGCTGCCAGTTAAATGCTTATAAAGCAGGTGCACTAATGACCCATCATCGCCTGCTTATGATCCCTGCACCATAACACTGCTCTGACTGACTGTGATGATGTGCTCGAGAGAGTGACTGTGACTGCACATGTTAGAAAGGCTCTTTTCACCCATGAGTTTGGAACAGGGGAGGTTTTCAACTGTCATCTTATTTTACTACATTTTACTACCATATTGCATTGAAATCCCTCTATGTATGGCTGCCCCCCACTCACAGGTGGCTTTTTAAAATTTAAAGTAACTTCATGGCTGATTGTTATAAGCAGTTTGTGGTAAGGCACAATTGGTCATCGTTGGGTGTTTTAGGTTATTTTACGGTAAGAGACAATGGTCTGAAGGTTGTTTTCATGTTAGCGGAACCTGTTCTTTAGGAATCAATGGGAACTAATTCAAGGCTGTGACAACAATTCCTCTCGTTTTGCCTCTCTCTCCAGGGGCCACATTAACCTGACAATGCTGGGGGCTATGCAAGTGTCCAGATATGGAGACTTGGCTAACTGGATGATTCCGGTAAGATGCTAAATTGCCTGCGTTGTCATCAGTATTAGCATTATCATAAAGATTACCGTTGGGGTTAGCATGGGGGTTAGCATGAGTATTAGCACTGGGGTTAACATGAGCATAAAACATGAGCATTAGTTAACATAAGTCTTAAGATTAGCATTGGCATGAGCATTGATAGGATCACCACACACTGACCGTTCTGGGCTCTTGCCGCACGTCCCTCACAGGATCAAGACATCGTTGCCTTGAAAACTGCACCTGCAAGTTGCACCTTTCTGACTTAAGAAAGTTAAGATCAGCATATGACATAGGCTACATGGATATAACAAACAGCACATGCAGTTATACACAATCTGGCAGCTGTAGAAGCTGACTAACCAGAGTGAAACTCCACAGCTTCTAGTTTTTCTTTAATCCATCTTTTAGCCTCTAAGAATATAAAAAATATCATTAAGCACCCAGCTCCCATCCCTGTTCTCCAGTCCTGAATAAAGGATGAGAAAGAAAGGAAATGAGAGAGAGAGATGGATAGAGTGCAGAAAGAAATCCCTTGAAATCCCTTACTTCCCCCCATTAGCTGCTAGAACTGTCAATATGTGAAATGTTTGAGGAAAATAAGTGTGTGTTGCCATGGAATCGCCCTGGCATGAAAAGGAGTGCGTTATCTAAGTTGCTCTTTTCTGTAAATCACATTCTTCCCTCTAATTGTTTCTGCCTATAACGGTACAAGTTAAATTAAAGTTGCATGCAACTTGTCCCTTTTCTAGTGGGTTTACCTCAGAGAAGTGGCTTTGTGCATCTGAAAGTCTCACTGTACACCTACAGCAGTCTCCGTCATACGTGAAACTTGCACGTTAAGCACAATATGAATCTACTGACATAATGATTTATGTACTCGCAAGCTCAAAAACTGTTATAGAATGCTATTTGAGAAAGGAAGACTTTACACTCTGTCCAGTCACAATTTAAACTTCATGTGCAGAAAATGGTGCCAGACTTTACTGCAGGGCGTAGGGGAGTAGTGAAATGGTTAAATGCAGGTGTTGGATGGTAAATCTGGGGATTTGTCAGAAAAATCCAACAAGCTTAGTGTATAGCACTGTGGGGTTTCTGGTGCAGCTTTAACAGACAACCAAAACAATTCCACGTGAAGCAATGCCTTCTGCAGGCACCAAACCGCTCAGATTTCCACTACAAATACAGTCTGACTACTGCAATGTTCTACATGTTCATTACTGATTTTATATAATAATATACTGCTCAAAAAAATTAAGGGAACACTTAATCATCACAGTACAGGTGCAGCTCAAAAAATTAGAATATCGTGAAAAAGTTCTATATTTTTTGTCACTCATTTCAGAAAGTGAAACTCATATATTATATAGATTCATTACACATAGTGAAATATTTCAAGCCTTTATTTCTTGTAATTTTGATGGCTTACAGCTAATGAAACCCAAAATTCAGTGTCTCAGAAAATTTGAATATTTTGCTTTAACATATTTTTAAAGTATCATATTTAATATTTGGTCGCATATCCTTTGCATGCTGTTACTTCCTGAAGTCTGTGACCAATCAACATCAAAAGACTCTCGATATCTTATTTTCAGGTACTGTTACAAGCGATACTATAACCTCTCTGCATTTGAACTGATCTCTATGGGAATTTGGGGGTGAGACAAGATTCAGCTGTAAATTACACTGGTACAGTATGGAACACATGGCTGGCTAAATGGCTGTAAGTCATCAAGGGTCTGAGCTATCGAACGAGCCCCAAACCATCACTCTGTTGCCAGATATGGAGTAGATGTGGATGGATCACTGCAAGGGTTATTTCTCCTGACTCATTTTCCTATAGAACTCTATGGGGAAAAAAGTTAGGAGAAACAACCCTTAAAGGGGTCCATCCACATCTACTCCATATCTGGCCGTAGAGTGATGGTTTGGGGCTCGTTTGATACCTTAGACCCTTGATGACGTACAGCCATTTCGCCAGTCATGTGTTCCATACTGTACCAGTGTAATTTACAGCTGAATCTAGTCTTACCCCCCAATTCTCATAGAGATCAGTTCAAATGCAGAGAGGTTATAGTATCGCTTGTAACAGTACCTGAAAATAAGATATCGAGAGTCTTTTGATGTTGATTGGTCACAGACTTCAGGAAGTAACAGCATGCAAAGGATATGCGACCAAATATTACATATGATACTTTAAAAATATGTTAAAGCAAAATATTCAAATTTTCTGAGACACTGAATTTTGGGTTTCATTAGCTGTAAGCCATAATCATCAAAATTACAAGAAATAAAGGCTTGAAATATTTCACTCTATGTGTAATGAATCTATATAATATATGAGTTTCACTTTGTGAAACGAGTGACAAAAAATATTGACCTTTTTCACGATATTCAAATTTTTTGAGCTGCACCTGTATAACACCAAGTCAATTAAACCAAACCGGTCATGCTGGATGATGTTGCAGGCAGCATAACATTCGCCACGGCGTCTCCAGACTCTTTCACGTCTGTCACATGTGCTCAGTGTGAACCTGCTCTCATCTGTGAAGAGAACGGGGCACCAATGGCGAACCTGCAAATTCTGGTGTTCTCTGGGCTGTGAGCACAGGTCCCACTTCAGGACGTCGGGCCCCCATGCCACCCTCATGCACACAAGTACCCCGCTGGAGATCATTTTGTAGGGCTCTGGCAGTGCTCCTGCTGTTCCTCCTCGCACAAAGGAGCAGATACCAGTCCTGCCGCTGGGTTGATGCCCTTCTACGGCCCTGTCCAGCTCTCCTCGTGTAATGGCCCGTCTCCCGGTATCTGCTCCACGCTCTTGAGACTGTGCTGGGAGACACAGCAAACCTTCTTGCGACGGCATGTATGGATGTGCCATCCTGGGGGAGCTGGACTACCTGTGCAACCTGAATAGGCTGCAGGTACCGCCTCATGCTACCGGTAGTGGCAAGGGCGCTAGCAAAACGCAAAACTAGAGAAAACTCAGTCAGGAAGGATAAGGAGAGATAAATGGTCTGTGGCCACCACCTGCAAAACCATTTACTTTTTGGGGGTTTTCTTGCTGTTGCCTCTCCTGTCCATGTGTCGTCACTCATTTGCACCAAAGCAGGTGAAACTGATTCACAATCGTTTACCCTTCCTAACTGGACAGATCGATATCCCAGAAACCATCACTCTGTTGCCAGATATGGAGTAGATGTGGATGGATCACTGCAAGGGTTATTTCTCCTGACTCATTTTCCTATAGAACTATAAGTCGGTTCAGAAACAACGGTTCAAATAAATATGGGTGGGGAACAACATGTTATATAGTTTTGCAATAACTCTTCCAAAATCTCTGGCTGTCCTGTTACCAAGCAGTAATTGTAGATACAGTCAAGCCAGAAAGTCTGCACACCCCTTTCACCTTCTCCACGTTTTATTACGTTACAGACATATTCTACAATAGATTGAGTTCATTTTTTTGTCTCAAAATTCTACACACAAAAGCCCATAATGACAAAGTGAAAACAGGTTTTTAGATATTTGTGCTAATTTATTCAAAATTAAAATGTAAAATATCATATGTACACAAGTGTGCACACCCTTTGTTATGACACCCAAAAGTGACCTGAGGTGCATTTTGTTTCCACTGATACTGCTTGAGATATTTCTACAACTTAATTGGAGTCCACCTGTGATAAATTAAATTGATTGGACATGATTGGGGATTGCCAACACCTGCTTATATAAGGTCCCACAGTTGACAGTGCATGTCAGAGCAAACTCCAAGCTCTGGGGTCAAAGGAATTATCTTCAGACCTCAGAAACAGGATTGTGTCAAGGTATAGATCTGGAGAAGGGTACGGAAAAATCTCTGCAGCTTTACAGGTCCCAAAGAGCACAGTGGCCACCATCATTCGTAAATGGAAGAAGTTTGGAACCACTAAGAATCTTCCTAGACCTGGCCGCCTGGCCAAACTGAGCAATCGGGGAAGACGGGCCTTAGCCAGGGAGGTGAGCAGGAACCCGAGGGTCACTCTGACAGAGCTCCAGCGTATCCTTGTGGAGACGGGAGAACCATTCAAAAGATCAACCATCCAGGCAGCACTCCACCAATCAGGCCTTTATGGTAGGGTGGCCAGACGGAAGCCCCTTCTTAGTAAAAGGCACATCACAGCCCACTTGGAGTTTGCCAAAAAGGCACCTAGAGGACTCTCAAACCATGCGAATCAAGATTCTCTGGTCTGATGAAACCAAAATTGAACTTTTTGGCCTGAATACCAAGCGTCACGTCTGGAGGAATCCAGGCACCGCTCATCACCTGGCTAATACCATCCCTACAGTGAAGCATGGCGGTGGCAGCATCATGTACACCGAGATCCTTGACGAAAACCTGCTCCTGAACGCTCTGGACCTCAGACTCGGGCGAAGGTTTACCTTCCAACATGACCATGACCCAAAGCACACAGCCAAGAGAACAAAGGAGTGGCTTCGGAGAAAGTCTGCATGTCCTTGAGTGGCCTAGCCAGAGCCCAGACATGAATCCAATTGAACATCTGTGGAAAGAGCTGAAAATGGCTGTGTACCGACGCTCCCCATCCAACCTGACGGAGCTTGCAAGGATATGCCAAGAGGAATGGGCAAAAATGTCTAGAAACAAGTGTGCCAAGCTCGTAGCTTCTTTCGCAAGATGCCTTGAAGCTGTAATCGCTGCCAAAGGTGCAGCAACCAAGTATTAGGCTAAGGGTGTGTACAGATATGTAACCCCTAAATAACCTATTTTTGTCAGTAAAATAAAATTACATATTTTCTAAAAACCTGTTTTCACTTCATTATTGGCTATTGTGTTTTGATGTTTGAGGCAAAAAATTAACTCAATCTATTGTAGTCTAAGTCTGTAATGTAATAAAACATGGAGAAGGTGAAAGGGGTGTGCAGACTTTCCGGCTTGACTACATTTCAATTAGGTTATAAATAGTTACTGTTGTATGAAAGTTCTAACAGATACAAACAGATACTTACGTAGCATTAAGCTTTGTAAAAACAAAGGTTGGGGCCTTTTTTGCAGTGGAAATGTAATTTCTTTACTTTTTAAATGACATTTTATGTGTTTTTTAAGGACCTGGCTTGTATTATATTAAATTTATTGCTGAAGTAATGGTAGAATTAAGTTTTATCCTCCCCCCAAAAGTCACCAAAACTAACCATTTTAGAGTGATTACACCAAAATATTTATTCCGGGGGAGCATGCCCCCCGGATCCCCCTAGTTAAACCTCGTCCTGCCTCCTCAGTTTTGCAACCCACCAGCCACCACTGATGTGTATATATATATATATATATATATATATATATATATATATATATACAAACAAACCCCAATTCTAAATAAGTTGGGACAGTATGTAAAATGCACATAAAAAATATTGTAAAAATATGCAGTAGATATGTATGGGCTGTGCAGAGCCAAAACAACAAAAATGTTACTGCCCAAGTTTTTACACACTGCACTGTAATTCATACTGACAGCAAAGCATGGATTCTTATGTTTGAACTGCTGACACCACACTGGCTGTGTTGTAACGCTTAATGTGAAAGTTATGTTATATTATACCTGGATTTATTTGATCAATGCCATGAAAATTCTTATCCAATATTTCCCAATATAGTACCTTGGCCTGCATATACTGTGATTTGGTCATGCAACTTGTGTTATCCACAGGGGAAGATGGTGAAAGGAATGGGTGGAGCTATGGACTTGGTTGCCAGCGCTGCAACCAAAGTGGTTGTTACCATGGAACATTCCGCCAAGGTAAACACTTTAACAGCTTTATATACCCTCTTTATCCCCACGGCCCACAGCCCCAGAAAGCTTTACTGTGGTGAGGAGTCTTGGGCAGGGGTGGGGTTCAGGTTGGGCAGTGGGTTATTGATTTGTGGGAAATGTAGTTTATTTGGGATGGTTTTTGTACTATACTGTGCGTGCCACTGTTCACATTGTGTGATTGAACCCGTTTCAGCTGTGTTGAGTGTAAATCTCTTGCTGAGTTGCTTTGGTTGCTCAGTGTGATGAATTAAAGCCCTAAGGTTCAGACCTGTAAAAGCCAGAGCAGGGTGTTTACGATGTTAATTAATTACTCTTTGACTGGAAATGTGTAGCCTCGTTTGGGACTGATAATGAGGTTCACACTGTTTCAGTATTAAGGCTGCTGTCGCCAGGCAGCGATTAAAATTAATCTCACATCAGAGTGAATGACTAGCAATGTGTCCTTATTTGCACTATCTCGGCTTTGCATTACATCATACTGCATCACACTAAATTACATTACATCAGTACATTATATCACGCTGTAGCACATTACATCACACTGCATCATATTATATTGTACTACAAACTCAATTCCAAAAAAGTTGAGACAGTGTATAAAATGTAAATAAAAACAGAAAACAATGATTTGCAAATCCTTTTTGACTTGTGTTCAATTGAAAATAGATATGTTTTAATGAATCTACTTCATTGTTGTAAATATTGTAAATATATGCTCATTCTAAATTTGATGCCTGCAACATCAAAAAAGTTTACCACTGCGTTACATCATGTTTCCTTTAACAACACTCAGTAATCTTTTGGGAACTGAGGACACTAATTGTTGTAGTTTTGAAAGCGACATTTTTTTTCCATTCTTGCTTGATATAAGACTTCAGCTGCTCAACAGTCCGGGTTCTCCGTTGTCCTATTTTGCGCTTCATAATGTGCCACACATTTTCAATGGGAGACAGGTGTGGACTGCAGGCAGGCCAGTCCAGCACCCGCACTCCCAGACTACGAAGCCACACTGTTGTAACATCTGCAGAATGTGGCTTGGCATTGTCTTGCTGAAATAAGCAGGGACGTCCCTGAAAAAGACGTTGTCTAGAGCAGCGGTGTACAAACTCAAAACCCGAACTTGGGTCGCAGGAGATATCTATTGGGTCGCGGAATCGTGTAGGCTACAGTAACATTCCAATGCGATAATGCCTATTATGAACAAAGTTTTAGTATTCAGTAATGTTACTCTGCTTTTGTATAATTAAATAATGTAACTACTTTGACATTTTAACTGTTTATATTTGACCATGTTTCATATGATCACGTAAATGCCTACTTTATTTCATCTTGACCTTGACACGTCATTAGCCTACTCACTGCACTCCACGAGATAGCGCCGATTCACCAAAATGCTGTGAGTGGTTGCTCTTAATGCTCTTCATTACTAGCTAGCTGTAGCTAATTAGCCTACTTTTATTACAACATAAGATAGTTACTGGCTTTATCTAATCATCGCGATCCAGTCTTTTTGTGACATAGAAAAATGTGTAGGCTATTGAAATATTGGCTGTATTGAAATATTAGCTCATTTGTTTTAAGTTTTCTATACTGGGAAAAGGAGAAGTGGCTAATAGGCTATGTCCCAGCAAAAAGAGATGCACCGACGATGAGTGTAACATTTGAATATGTGTAGCCTAACATTTTATCCTACGGTTGTCTGTCTGGCAGCTTTGAGCACTTTACCCTTAGCCTACGGTTCATTAATAAAGCCTAATGCCCTATTTGCACTGGACTAGTTTTACCTGGGGGCCTCATGTGCTTTGTAGGCTAATAATTGCAGTCGTCTGTGATCTTAATCCTTTGCGAATCTTCCAAGTTCGTTATTTGTAAAGTAAAAATTAGGCTACCGTATTTCGCTTTATTAGGCTACCGAGGTCATCTGATAGTAACCTATTAGTCCCTTGTGAATAGGCATCTCAGTAATTTGGGGTGATATTTCACCTGTTTACCTGTGGAATGTTCCAAACAGGTGTTTTTTAACATTCCACAACCTTTCCAGTCTTATCTTGCCCCTGTCCCAATGTTTTTTTTAAATTTTACATACTGTCCCAACTTTTTTGGAATTGGGGTTTGTACATCATATTATATCACACTAAATTACATCACACTGCATCACATTATATCATACTAAATCACTTTACATCACTACATTACATCACGCTGCATCATATCATATCACACTACAGCATATTATATCACACTAAATTACATCACACTATCACATTACATCACGCTGCAAATGTCATAATATATCACATCGTATAATTTTCAGAATATCACAATAAATCATATTATATCATACTACACCACACTACATCATACTACATTACCTACCTCATCACATTACATCACACTGTATCACATTATATCACATCAAACTATATCACATAAGAGGAGGGGTGTGGCTGATTGTTTTATTAAACGTCCTTTAAGCGCCATCTTTTTGCTTTTAGGGTGGCCAACACAAGATCTTGGAAAAATGCAACCTGCCCCTGACTGGAAAACAGTGTGTGGACCGCATCATCACAGAGAAGGTGTGGTCTCTGCATATTCACACTTAACTCAGAGAAGCATTTTGGGTGAAAGGCCAAGCCCACCCCCTCACTATTTATGCGATAGTGTGTATCGGTCACACAACACAAATCACACATTTTTCTTTGCAGTCATTTCTTTTTTTTTTTTAAATTAACCTTTAAATGAACCTATCTGGCTTTGAGGGCCAGACCAAACCACTATACCAAGTAAATCAGCATTTAAATAAATAAGCAACAACACATTTCCCATCATGCTGTTCTGTTACCAGGGGGCTATGCATCACGCCACCCTCTGTTGCTCATTTGCCTGGTTTTTAAAAGCAGTTTAAACTCTCAGCATCTCCCTAAATGAACTGAACATTCAAGCTTTATGATGTAAACAGCCACCATCTCCTGTGACAGGAAGGCATAATTGCAACTCATTTTCTGGAGGAAAATACATTACTATCAAGGTTACTGGAAACCATAAACCCAGGAAACTGAAGCATTGAAGGAGGCGGAAATGAGGAGATGTTAGTGTGTAGAGTATTACCTCTGTTCAGAGGGAGAGAAGCCGTGCTACCTTTGGGAGATCCGACTGCACGCAAAGGTGCACACATCTCTCTGTACAGGGACAGCATTTATTCTGAAGAGCGTGCCTGCTCCAGCAAGGGGCATCTATTCTGACATCCCCTTCCTTTCTCACATTGGAACTCCAATCATATGGTCAATCATATTTTTTTACAATGACGCGTCGTCTTCCGCGTTTAGAAGAACACGCTTCATTGTTAAAATACAATTGTTTTGAAGATAAAACTACCAGATAAACACTAGTTTGTCTTTAGAGTCTAGTCTGTGTTGAATAGAACAATTGAAAGTCCTATTTTTTTAAATGTGATATTCTCTCTCTACGTGAAAAGGTTCATCTGAACCTCTTCTATTTTAAAAGGGAAAGGCTTAGGATGTGGTCCAGGCGGTATCTGAGGATCCGTCGCATCGATCGAGGGCTGATTTGCGTTCTTGTTTCGTCTCTGCCTTTGTCTCCGACTCTGTCTCTCTGTCGCCTCTCATCTCGGTCGCAGGCTGTCTTTGACGTGGACAAAAGCAAAGGCCTCACGCTTATCGAGATCTTGGAGGGGCTGACACCAGATGATATCAGGGCGTGCACGGGCACAGAGTTTGAGGTGAGTCTGTTTTTTTTTTTGTGCTTCAGCATAGTGAGAATGTCGGACGCATGTCTGCAGCAGCGATTCTCAAACCTCTCCTCAGGCACCTCCACCCAGATCCAGGTATTTGATGTGTTCCACCTCAAGCAAACCATGAATTGATACAACTAGTTGCATCAAGTGTATTTGAGATGGAACACATCAAATGTGTGGAGGTACCCCAAGGCTTGGGAACCACTGGTCTACAGTTCGCTCAATAAAGTGACCCTCAGCTTGCAGCATAGTCTCTGGAGCAGGGCTTGCAATCTGTGGAAGTGTCCTGTTTGCAGTCGGTGTGCTCTTCAGTATGCCAATGACACAAAAGAACTGTCTTGTTAATGTTTTTTGTGTGTTGACTGCATTTGTAATATTTTAGACAGATTTTCATATGTTTTCCTAACAGATTTGTATGTGTGTTTTTTTAAATCCTATTTTTGTTGTTTTTATCGTGGAACAGGTGTCTCCGAACCTGAGGGCAATGCAGCAGATATAGAAATAAAGCAACAGCCGTAAGAAAGCACAGTCTTTGTCAAACGCAGCATGGAGACCAGAGGCCAGCATTACAGGACGCTCCAGTGTGATAAGCACAGATTCTGCTAAAGCTGTGTCGTACTCACACAAACAAACATGCCCGCTCAGGCAGTGCGTTTGACCGAAGGGCACATTTAAGATTGTATATCTGTATAAATTAGAAATGCAAAACGTTTTACTGTTACAACAACAGCACAAAGCCCCTCTTAACCTGCTCAAGGCATGTCTCTCATGACTAAACGACAAATGCTAATAATGCCATTTTGACCTCTTTATCTTTCCTTAATTTGACTGAATGTGGATTTTAAATGTGATGGGTGATGACATTCGCTGTATAATTGAGTGCGGTTTTGCACTGCCTGTGGAACTGGCTATCTGTAGCAACTCTGGGGAGCAGCTAAGGGTGATGTATCTGTGTGAGCGAACGCTCTTCCGGACAGACTGAGCTCATTTACTGTGTGATGAGTAGTTCCAGGCAAATTAATAATTGGCGTGTATAATGCAATGAAACATGGTGATATCACCTCCTGCAAATGTGAGTGAGCTCTTGGAAATAAATATATTATGGAATTGGAATGAATTGTCCACTTTCTGTGTATGTAATTACAATGTGACAAAGATCATTTGTCATGGCTGAGATGCGATGGATGTGGAAGAATCTGTCTCAAATGCTGAATAATGACTGGTTTAGAAAGATATATATTGTATTTACTGCCCATATATCAATGTCCTATATTCTTTACCCCCTTAGTATGTTTTTGCGTAGAAGATTAATGCGTGTTTGTTATCCCAGATGTGGTTGCATGGCTGTACCGCACGTTGATGGCCAGCACACGTTTCTGAATTTCGGAGCGGAGTATCCGCGGATTTGTTTCCTCTCAGGTTTCATAGCACAGATGCTACAACACGTAAACCTAGGGACACACGTGCTTGTAGGGATATGAGAGAGACAGAGAGAGAGAGACTGAGAGAGAGACAGAGATTCTTTTTCAAGTTAAAGTGCAGACTGTCAGCTTTAATGTAAGGATATTTACATCCATATCCAGTGATCCATGTAGGAATATTGCCCTTTGTACACATAGTCCCCCAATGTGCTGGTTGAACTTAGGCCCTGAAAAAACTCTTTGGTTGCTTTAGCAGTGTGTTGGAGGTCATTGTCCTGCAGCAAGGTAAAGCACAGTCCAATCAGTTTTGAGGCATTCGGCTGAATTCATCCTGTTCGTGCCATCAGCAGTCACATCATCTATAAAGACAAGTGAGCCAGTTCCAGAGGCAGCCATACATGCCCAAGCCATAACACTACCTCCAACATGTATCAAAAATCAGGGGGGGGGGGATTTTGGATCATGAGCAGGTACTTTTTTTTCCCCCACACGTTTCTCTTTCCATCACTTTTGTACAGGTTAATACTCATCCCATCTGTCCATAAGACTTTGTTCAAGGACTCTTCTTAGCAAACTCTAACCTGGCCATTATGTTCCCGAGGCTTACCAGTGATCTTGCAGTTAACCCTCTGAGGCTATGCTGGTGTAGTCTTCTCTATATTTTAGTCTTTGACACATCTATGCCAATGTGCTGGAGAGTGTTTTTGATTTGTTTGACAAATCATCATTTAGTCATCCACTACAGTAGTCTTCTGTGGTCTACCAGGATCTTTGCTACTGCTGAGCTCACCGGTGTGTTCTTGCTTTTTAACAATGTGCTGTTGATTTTGATAGACCCAGTGTTTTGGCTTTGATTGATTTATTCAGATTTTTCCACCCCATGATGACCCGCCTTACTGGTACTTCTGTAGTCTTCATGTTGAGAGACAACAGCAACAGACTCCAAATGCAAATCCCACACCTAGAATCAATGCTAGACCTTTTGTTAGCTTTCTTGTGCATGAACTAATGATGCAAGAACACACAGCTGGCCAAGAAATAGCTCATCAGTCAATTGTCCAATTACGTTTGGTCCCTCATAAACCTTTTGTCCCCTTGTATAAAAAGGGCTGCAATTCCTACATGGTTCACCCGATATGGACGGACATACCCACAAATTAAAGCTGACAGTCTGCACTTTAAGCTCATATTCACTGTTTGATTTCAAATCCAATGTGCTGGAGTACAGGACCAAAACGACACAAATTGTGTCACTGACTTACGGACTGCACTGTACTATATAGCAGTTTTAATTTAGGTGGGGGAAGGGGGTGACCGCCAATGTGTCCCCCATCGTCACTTGCATCATTCACATCATCCTTATTGTGCCAGAAAGCTCGCCACATATCAGACAATTTCATAACCAATCTCAATTCCTTCCCTCGACATCGGGGAACCCCTTGGTCTCCCTGATAACGGTCGTGGGATATTTAATGACCGCAGTGAATCAGTACTTGGGTTTAACACACTCTCTGTAAGAGGGAATGACTTTCAAAGCTGTAAAGGGCCTGTGTGCACATACTGGTGCATGTGCTGGCAGTGCACTGTACTACTTGGGGGAAAATAAGGAGAAACACTATATTTTATGGAGAACAGTAGTTTTATTACTGTTAGCTGTAATTTCTTGTTTTATATTGGACTTTAAATTAGATTTGTCAAATTGGTTTCAGTTGTAATGACAGAAAATGTACAAAATATATTAGACAGGGTGTCTATTTTTGAAACCGTGCGGTAGGCAAAATTGTTTCGGCACACAGATACTTCACGGCAGGATGGTGAGTATTGGATTAATTCCTGGGACAGCATGAGAGCTGTAAAATAAAACTAAAATTGGGCGCATCTGTAAAGAATAATTCTCCTCAAATCACAACAAAACAATTTAGAGGCAGAAAGCTGCATTGAATTACCATAGATGGAGATAAACTGTAGACCTGTTTTGAAAAGTGCAGTTATAGTTTTAACGACCATAATTGCTGAGGTAATTCAATTACAACAGATTAGGTTAAGGTTTTAAGGACAACACATTTTGTGGTTACTTTTCAACATAGTTTGTGTTTAAAAAATGTCCCTTTTTAACACATAAATTGTGTAATTTGACACAACGTGTTGGAAGTAACATAAAAGTAGTAACTTTGACACAAAATGTGTTGAGAATAACACAAAAGAAGTATATCAACACATTATTTTCACAGATTTTTTGAGAGTGTAAAATGGTGAACTTGCCATGAAAATCCTGTAACTTGGAAGTAATGAGTCAATGTATTTTTTTCCAAATGGGGACAGTTGAAATGGGCCCAAACTTCATCCACCTTGGTTGCATTAAAAGGCTCTGTATTCCGGTCGGTGCATGGCATGTGCTGAGCCAGCGCACTGGCGAAGTGACAATCGGATTTTCACGCATTTGACATGCTGTGTGCCGAAGTGGAAGGAGAGCCGCTCTGTGGGTGTGTCAGTCCATGGCGATATGCTAATTTCAGGGCTTTCTCAAGCAATGCATGCATGATCATACATAACCTATTCAAAAGCCAATAAACCATTTGCGTTGATCATATTCCATCCGATTTGACTTTAATATACAGTGAGCACCATAGTTTATTAGACAGTGACACATTTTTTGTTATTTTGGCTCTGTACTCTCGCACTTTGAGTCAGACTGTCAGCTTTAATTTGAGGGTATTTTCATTCATATCGGATGAACCGTTTATAAATTATAGATATGAATGGATCACTTTAAGGGTTGTTTCTCCTGACAAATTTTCCTATTGAACTCTATGGAAAAATAAGTCAGGAGAAGAAACCCTTCAAGTTATCCATCCATATCTACTGCATATCTGGCAGCAGAGTGATGGTTTAAGGCGTGTTTGATTCATCAGACCCTAGATGACTTAGAGCCATTTAGCCAACCATGTGTTCCATACTGTTCCAGTGTAATTTACAGCTAAATCTAGTCCCACCCCCCAATTCCCATAGAGATTCATTCAAATGCAGAAAAGTTATTGTATTGCTTATAAGAGTACCAGAAAATAAGATATCAAGAGTCTTTTGATGTTGTTTTGTCACAGACATCAGGAGGTCATGGCATGCAAAGGATATGCAACCAAATATGTGTAAAATGAGATTTATTGGTTTGATGTACTTAATACAATTTGTGGGATTTACTGTCTACAATGTTGGAACTGGTTTCAGTCGCAGTCAATCATTGTAATTGGCTTCCGGATTCCTGGAAGGCAGCAGACAGCCCCACCCCCAAGGAAGAAGGAATAAGTTCCCCAAAGAAATCTTATAGAAATAACAAAATTTGCCTACTGAATGAACAACGTCTGTGGGATGATAGTGGGTTCCAGGCTGACACACCAAACTAATCTAGGCTAATGACGAACACCTAATGTCCCTGAACAGATGAAACCCAGCAAGATACCTGCATCCAGAAACACCAGTTTGCCAGAATGTACTAATATATTAACTTATTTCTGGAGGTATTATGCAGAGGCTGAGGGCAGTACATATGAGTTTATAATTCATAAACTCCATCATAGTTGTTAGCTCTGAGTAAAAGCCAGGATAAATAGTCACAGCAATGTATGCTTTAGAGTGGTCCTCAATCCTGGTCGTGGAGAGCCACTGGGTCTGCTGGCTCATGTAATCACTCAGCACTTGAGTCGCACAGCAACCGATCAGTTAAAGCAGATCATAACACAGCTAACTCCTGGTTTCTTGGTCTGAATTGGCTGCTGATCTTAAGTTGAAAACAAAAATCAGTAGACTCTGGCAGGCTCTCCAGGACCAGGGTTGAGAAACACCTGCTCTAGATGGGTATCTGACATCTGGACGTGGAGGTCAGGAGTATTGGACTGTATAGTAAGGACAGAGCAGCAGTCGCATGTTACAGTAACCGTAGCCTACTGTATGGCTATTCTATAATGTACTGATGAGGACTTCACAAACTACTGCTGACCGTTAATTACCAACTTGCCTTACATAGGTCTGTCCTCAAAACTTTTCTAGATACAAAAACCATCACTTACTATGGAGGATTTTATATCAGAATACATTATAATTCATTTTAAACATTCAGATTCCCATTGATAGGTCCACACAGCAAACCAGTGGTTTCCACTACATGGATCATGGTCTAGTTGTGGATCTCAACACATTTTTGGTCCCAGATTATTTGTTATTTTATAAAACTGACAGTTGTAAATTACAGTAAATGGATTTTAACAGAAACTGCTCATTTATTCTATGGAACTATTATTACCATAATGTTTCTCTCTTCTGTAATAACTGGGTAAGACTTTATTTGGAGCAAGCTAAATGTAGCATTCATGATACCTTTATAAGTGCTACATAATGAATAATAAAATGTGTCATAAGCATACAATATATTCATATTATAACTAGCTTGTACTTCAGAATTATTTTCATATGGCATGATATATGATGCTATGTCATGAATGTTAAAATCCGTATAATGTGCTTCATAAGCTTATGTCAGTTTTTACATTTATTTATGTATTATTATGGCATTGGTTATGTGATCATTTAGAGCTTATGAAGGCATTATGAAGACCTACTTCAAATTAAGTCTTACCGATATCTGCTTCGGTTTAGTTATTCGTTTAAAATGTTCATTTTAGCTGACTCAGAGAATTTCAATCTTGAAGCCATTGATTGGTAGATCTGAAGGTTTATCCCGGACCATATCTCTTTCCTTGGTGAAGTGTAAAGTTAAACCATTAAACCAGCTAAATATCATGTTTAGATCAGCACCAGCCTCGTGGACAGCACCAGAAACGTAAAGGCCGGTCCCAAAGCTGGCTTCTTTTATTTTGCTAAACGTTCATTTAATTAAACAGTTCCGCTTCAGATGCATTTGAAATAATCACAACCACCTAAAGGTGGTAAAAACTTCATCATAAAAATGCAAATCCTATTTCTTTGAGAAACGTAGGCTGCATATGCGTTCCACGCGTTTGATTAATCATCAAAAAAACTGATCACGTTTTTATGGAAGGTAATAAAATCAGGTTGTGAGAAAGTATAAACAAAACAGCGGTTTTAATTAACCATCAGTGTTTAAACTGCTGTTCACTGGGACCGCTATAGCTGCTGCGTAAATTTAAAACTATTAATCTCTTCGATTTGAATACATATTTGTGGGCGTGGCGTGTTCCAGGGCTCTCTCTCTCTCTCTCTCTCTTCTCTCTCTCTCGCTCATGCAGGAGTGGGGCGTTTCGCGTAAAACTGTAGCGGCGCAGAAGACACGTAGCTATAGTAGGCGCGAGATGGCTTCAAGTGAAGGAAAGCACGAGCTCAGGTTCGCGGACTGGATGGCCACTTTGCCGGAGCACATGCACAGCACGCCCCTCACGAATCTGGCCATACCGGGTGAGTAGTCTACTCTCCTATATCGGTGGCTGAGAGTGGGAGTAGCCTATCTCAAACTTAACAGCAGCTAGATTTGTTATGCATGGCATGTCCGCGTGCTTGGTGGTTTAGTCGATGGCAGATAGTCTGGCTATCTCAAACATTATATTTGTACATAATTAGCAGCCACACGCACTGACGCATAAAACGCGTGCCTAATTGTAATACCATCGCTCGGGCGCGATCAACGATCAAACAGATATAGTATTTACCTTCATCAATCGGTAACAATGTTTAGCAGTTATGTACATTCAAAATGGGCTGGGGGGGTTGTCACTTAAAGATCGACGTGTGAACAGCAGATGGCGAAAAGTGTGTTACCACAACAGAACCTTAAAATTAGCAGCGCAGGAGGAACCAATCATATACTACTAAATAAGGCGACCAAAACGTTTTTATGTTTCTGAGTAGTATTCCTGGAAAGCGTTAGAATCGAATCTGAAAACTATCTCAGTTTTGTGAATGTCAATTTGAACTGCGTACCTGATGAAACGATAGCAGGAGTGTAACTTTGTGGAATTTATTAGATTCACTAATCCAACATGATGTGATTCTGGCCTCATATGCTCTGCAAGTATGTGAATCTCTCAATGGGAACAGCTTAGATCTGGTTATTTCTTGTTCACAGTTGGGTGGATGGATGAAGAAAGGTCAGTTGGTTCAGATGTCATCTGTCTACATTAAAAACATTATCAGCATTCAACAGATAAGTCTTGACCATTATACTGCCAATAAAACCTCAGGGGAAACAAAGACCACACTGTTGAAATCCACAGAAAAGCACAAAAATGTGCCCAAATTATTTCTGCTAAGGATCTAACCCCCTCCTCCGATAGACATGATTGGATAGATTAATATGGCAGGAACACAAACAATTCACCCAACAGACACCAAAAGCAGACGCAATGGACTAAAGAACAGCAATGGGAAAGTAGATTTCACAGAAGATGTATCTATGAATTTGATAAGAGAATAATTCTATATTTAGGTAGTGTATGTGCTAACAGATATCACCGGTGAGTGACTCTAAGGCACTGTTCTCTGCTACCTCTTGGAGTACAAAAGAATCACTGCAGGTGGCGTGATGTGGTTTTACCAGCAGTGCTCTGGAGAAGTAGCAGGAGAAGTGGTTTTCAAACACACAGGCTGGGAAATGCATGCCCTGGGCTCTCTGTGCTGTGAAAGGCAGAGCTGTGCCCGAGGGCCAATCATCGCGCGGGATACAACCCTCTGCACTGCCTGCTGGGTAGTTTCACATCACTGCCATAAGGATTAAATCTATCATGTCCGTTTTTTCTTCTTCTGCTGAGCTGTAATTGGTGTATACCAACTTCTTACCTCCAGTCACTGGCTAAGGAATCAGAGCACACACACATGCACGCATGCACAGTTTCAGTATCATTGCCCCGAAAATCATTAATGGTGGAGTAAATTCTATTGATGTGTGTGAGGTGACTGTGTGTGGAGGCACTTTCTGAGAGCCAATCAATAGGAACAGATCAACACAGCCAGCTAATCAGAAAAGGGCATCAGAGCCAGCCAACAGAGAAAGAGCAACACACCCAACTGTGCCTCATCTGCATTGGCACACCCTTGCTCAAATGGCCTACGCTGCGATTAGGCTATTATCAGGGCTCCACCAGGCCACCAACGGACTGAGGGTGAAATGGATCCTGTGAGCCAAAGAAGATGTGTTACATCTAAGGCACATAATGTTCCTATTTCCTATTTTTCTTTACAGCATCTTTGCGACTGCCATAATGGACATCCTAATGAAGCTGAACTGAATTGACATAACATTCCTCCTCTAATAAGCATCTGTTCTTGTTCTTTGCATCAAATCAGCTTCTTTTTTTAGTGTCTAAACCCAATAGGCTTCTCTTCTCAGCCTCAACCACACACACACAAAAACACACACACACACACACACACACACACACACACACACACACACACACCTCAATAGTGCATTATCTGGTTTAGTCCCAGCAGATCAGTTCTGCAGGGTCGTGGGTCCGTGGGACTGCTGTCCAAGACCTGGTTCAAATAATTATTAGAAATATTTTATATATTTAGAAAACACACAGGTTACTACCAAAATCTACCATCCAGGTTACTACTTTTTTTTAAATTTCAACAATATTTGAGAAAAAAATCATTATTTCTTATGAGTGTATATTTTGCATGGTAACATGTTTCATTAAATATTCTCAGCGGTCTACACAAGTCATTTTTCACATTGTAACAGCAATTTTTTTTGAAGTAGTTTAGATTCTTACTTGACCCATTTACACATTTTAAAAATTTGTAGGCATTTAGCAGATGCACTTATCCAGAGCGATTTACACAGCATACATTATTTTGTATAAAATCCATTCATACATAGACATTTACTCAAGTAATTCAGGTCAAGTACCTTGCTCAAAGGTACAATTGCAGTGCCCATTGTTTCCATTGTACATTGTACAATGTAATTTCCAAGAAGCAGTTCCCTAACCCTTATGTTCCACTGCCACACCTTTGTCTAGTCTAGTCTTGTCCCAGCAGATCTATGGTTACTTGCCGGGTGTCCTTCAATACATGCTGACAGGTCTCTGCTGTTGGGACAGAAATTAATTTAGGAGGACTAGAACCTTCCCATCAGGCCTCTGATAAAGCAGTTAGAGGGGAGCTTATCACACTTAGGGAGATTTCCATTGAACATAATTATTACGAAGCAACCTGGCAATGCAGACCTATGAGCTTGGCTTTCCACAGCTGTGCTCGGGATTTTCCTAAGCCTTTTTTTAATCTGCCTCAAGTTGAAATTTGCTTCATAAAATCATTCAGGTTTTTATTGGCTGTTCTTCTGTGTATAACTGCGCTGCGTTTTCCCAACATATGGTTTGATCTGAAAGATGGGAACTGAAGGTCCACACAGACAGCGGTGAAACCGTCAGAGCTGTTGTGGCAGCAGAGATCCCCAAAATCAGTCCCCTTAGTCTTCAATACTTTAATCTTCACTCGGAGTGGAATAATGAAGCAGTGAATAGTATATTTTTTGGCCAGAAAAGAATCACGTTAGACACGGGTGCCTGTGTTGTAATATTAAAAGTTTACGACAGTGTTGTAATATTTAAATTGATTTAACAGTTGTGAGTGCTGTAGTTGGGCAGAAGCATAGATTAACTGGGCCATGGATTTCATTAAATGATTGTGACTGACCAATATAGCAGCAACAGACTTCAGTATCCTCAATCCACTAATGTTACCCCTTCACACACAGAGCCTGCTGAAGCCCAGGTTCTCTAACACAGGGGTAGGTAGCATTGTATCCCCCATCTGAGCAACTAGCAACTATCTAATTATTTACCATTGCAAATGGAGCCCCGGAAGGGATATTGTGATTTTCTTCTATTTTTTTATGTTTTACCAATTATCTCTTGCACAGGGTAACGTTTTCAGTGCTATCGTGAGCAAGAGATACCACTTGGAGCGAGTGTAGCTCCACATCTGGGTTTCTGAGTTATTAACTCAGGACCTGGGTGTGTAACACAAATGTTGCAGGTTTGATTCCTAGCTGGGGTGCTGGTGTTGTACTCTTGAGCAAGGTACTTAACCTAATATATATATATACACACACACATATACAGACGGGTGACAAATTCAAGTAAAAAACCTTACAGTGAGGGGGTCCGGTGGCTCTGTTATGCTGTAGAGGGCATTTTCCTGGTATGGTTTGGGTCACTGCAAGTCAATACAAAGTTATTCTGAGTGATTCAGTGATTAACTTTATCCTACGATGAAACATTTCTATCCTGATGGGAGTGGTTTCTTCCAGGATGGCAATGCCCTCATCCCATCCACAGGGCACGAGGGGTCACTGAATGGTTTGATGAGTATGAAAATGATGTGAATCATATGCTATGGCCTTTGCAGTCACCAGATCTCAACCCAATTGAACACCTATGAGAGATTTTGTACCAACGTGTTAAACAGCGCTCTCCACCACCATCATCAAAGCATAAAATGAGGGAATATCTTTTGGAAGAATGGCGTTCCATCCCTCCAGTAGAGTTCCAGTGACTAGAATCTATGCTAGACTAGAGGTAGAATTTATGCCAAGGCACATTGAATAATATATTATCAGCCACTGCTTCTGTCTGTTAAAATAGCCAAAATGTTCAATGACATCATATCTATTACCAATAAATATTTGAAAGCTGTCTTACTAAAGTTTCTGTTTGGAACTTCAGATTCTAGTTCAATTATTATGCTCAGTTAATGCTGGGGGTGATTATATGCAGGAGGAGGTACATTGCATTTTAGCATTCAGACTAATATCAATCACTCCAACTGCTGTATGTAATGAAGCCTGGAAAGGACAAAACTTTGTAGCATCTCACCAGGCCTGTTTTTCACTGGGATAATGTAGCACTGAAGCATCTGTCTCGTATTGACAGAGCTAATGGAGCTCATCCCTGCCAGCGGCTGAACCATATTTGCATAAATGATGTACTATAACTGCAAAACCACTACTATGAATGCTGCTGCTAGTGTTAAAATTGCTATTACCCTGAATACTGCTGCCGGTAAGGCCACTAATATCAATACTAACATGAACTGTAATCTGACTAATTTAGGATGCATGGGGAAAAAAATGAAAACCTCTGTCCAAACAGTATTTCTCCCGATAGCATATGTGTATGTCATATGTTGTAATTTCCTGGATGGATTAGTAGCTAATTGCTGCAGCTGGCGAGGGTGAGGCTGTGATGTTATCTGTTATTAGCCTGAAAGCTGGCAGCGGTGGGGGGCGGGGATTCTGGTTGGGCTCCTGAGGGGTTGAATAGAGGAGGGGTTAGTCGTGGGTTTGGGTGCGGCGGGCTGAATCCTCTCTGCCATGCCGCTCCATGTTGTATCTAATTGCTCTCTTATTTACTATGTCTGCAGCTTTCTGTCACCGTGGAAACGGGTTGTGATTGATTTAAGGCTCCCAGCATCTCTGTAGCTGGGCTGCATCCTAAACTCAGCATTAACCAGAATGCTAAAGAAAATCGCTCTCTCAATGATCCTCTTTTAAAAATGTTTGAGATTCAGCTGGTCACATTGTTGCTTGCACACCATAGCCATCTCACTCCTGAGGGGATTAGTGGGCCATTTACATATTTCTAATCCCAGCAGAGGATAATATTATATAATATTATATATATATATATATATGTATACGATACTCAAATAAATTAAGGGAACACTTAATCAACACAGTATAACACTAAGTCAATTAAACTTCTGGGATACCGATCTGTCCAGTTAGGAAGCGTAAACGATTGTGAATCAATTTCACCTGCTTTGGTGCAAATGAAAGTGACAACAGATGCAACAGGAGAGGCAACAGCAAGACAACCCCCAAAAAGTAAATGGTTTTGCAGGTGGTGGCCAAAGACCATTTCTCTCTCCTTATCCTTCCTGACTGTTTTTTCTCTAGTTTTGCATTTTGCTAGTGCCCTTATCACTACTTGTAGCATGAGGCGGTACCTGCCTGGTATATATAATATAATTTAATTGTCACACTTCCTGCCAACACCCAGCAGAGTGTCCATTCCCCACACCTAATGTGTCTTGTATTTTCTCTGCGATTGAGTGTTGTGACTTGTTTCATTAGCTTTTGCATTTCACACACGTCTTGTCGATCGTCTTGTTTCACGTGTGGTGTGGCTGCACCCAACGCACACCAGGACCCAGATGTTTGGTCGGGTCTGAAGTCAAATAAGTTCTCATTCTTCTCCCTTAGGGAAGTCGTCAGCGAGCGGCACATTTCAGGGTCCCCGTACACCCATGTGTGATTCCTCCAAACCAGCAGGGGGGGCAAATCAGCCTGAAAGATGTTTCAAAATACAATGCATTATTACGTTTTAAACATAAATCCATAAACACCTTGGTAAAACTGTTTTACCCTCACTCTCACATGTAGCTGGATAGAGACACCCAGAGCAATGATTTGTGTCAAATAGTTTTATGTTGTTGAAATAAGAGAAATCACGTGTCATCAAATGTTAGGCTGTCCAGCATTGCTGTGGAGAGTAATTATATTGTTTGATTATGGGCGAGCAGCTCGGACGGTTGAGAACCTTCCAAGATGTCATCCTAGTGTTTTATAGGAATAACATCTGCTTATCAGAATGTCTTCCAAAGATATGTCCAGGCTTTTTTTTCTGAATAGACATAGCCGCTATATCTGCGGCCAATATGTAAACGTGGCTGGTGGAAAACAATATTTAAGTTGTTATTTATTTTATTATATTTTCCTCTTCGGTTTAATGTGCCCCACAGCCCCATTTCTTAGTTTTACAGGAAAATAATGAACTTTTTTGTTCATGAAAAACAGAGGCCGCTACATGCTGAATGTAAGAGCCAATGGAAATTTGTGTTTAATGTAATTCAGACTTAAGAAGAAAAAAAAATTCTTCCAGAAATAACATTCACACATTTGAGAACAAGACCCCAGATATTTTAAAAATAATAATCTAAAGCAGCAATATGTTTCAACGCATAACAAAGATCTGTAACAATTCTGAGAAGGCTGGTAAACAAAGGATTAAACTAGAAAGATACCTGTGGCCTTTTAGCAATCACATTATTTGAATTTTCTCTTTTTGCCAATAACGACACGGTCCATAAATTACAATTCTGATTTGTAATATTCCACATGATGTGTGTGTAATTAGCAGAAGCTGTGGGATATAGAGATTTGCTTCCATGCTTTGAGGTCCTGGTGATGCTGTTTTTCCAAATATTGAAATAAATTAGTGGAGGAAATGAATAAAACTGCCTGACCAGCGTCTTATTCTTAACAGGTGATCTTGTTGTTCTCGCAATGCCAAAACAAACTAGTCAAAATATCAGAGCTCTTGTGATGAAAAAATTAAGCTGCCATCTATGTGGCACTATGTCTGAGTTGTGCAGACAGTATAGTGGGTGTGGGGTCAGAGGTCACAATGAAAGTCAACACAGACAGGGAGACTTGTGTCTGATTGGTCCCTGGGGAGACAGGGTGACAATAGTCAGGTTAATGTCCTGTGGTAGAGAAACCAATTAGCTGCATAAGCTCACCTTATATGTCCTATGAACTTAGGTTGAATTTACTGTTTGTTGTCCATTTGAGTGTGTCTCTTGGGTTTTGCTGTTTAAGGGAATCAGCTCTTATTGGTGAAGACATCATGTCATTTACATTTCCCCATACAAACCATTGAAAAGATTAACCTGTAACAAATACAGCAGAATGGAAGATTATTGGTATGCAACATGGCTTTTCTCTGCTCCTGGGATTTTAACAAATTCATTAAAAATCTGATGATAATATTTTGAGGTCCATCCAGGAAATGCTCTGGCTTTCAGAGTGCAGCAACGCGCCCCATGTTCCCAAATCGCAGCCAACCGTGCCAGTGATTACTTTGACGGGGAGTCCTGCAGGCTGATGCGTGACTGTCCGTAGAGTCATCCCAGGACAAGGCGGATAGTGGGGAGGCTTTGGTCAGCACAGCTCATTGTCCAATACTGTCGTCTTCTCCGCTCAGTCAGGTGTTTGAAGTCTGTCCGTACAAGGTGTGCAGTTCTTTGGTGGAGCAGTGTAGCACAGTGGTCTCCAACCCTGTTTCTGGAGATCTACCGTCCTGTAGGTTTTTATTTAGGGCTGGCCCCGAACGTTCGAATGGTTCGGAATTTGTTCGGTATATTGGCATTCGAATCTCAATTCAGCATTCCGATTATTCTTTTAAAAAATTATTATCACTATATTATTTTAAGGCATATTTCAATTAAGGCGAACTGCACAATAGGCTACATTTAGTCAGAATGTCCCCGTACTATATACATTGTGTTTGTTTGTAAATTATGAGGATAGGTTAGATAACCGCAATTATAAAAAAAATAAAATAAAAAAGACAGAGCACGCAACGTGCGTCACTCTACAAACGCTTCGGTCCACGTGTCCATTAGCACAATGGCAACTGCGAAGAAATTGTCTTTGTGGAAACACTTCAAGATGACAGATGACAAGAAAAAGGCTCAATGTCAAATATGTGACAAGCAACTGGCACCACAAATCTGAGTGCTCATTTAAAATCTGTAGCCTAAGTATGTCTATCATTCATGTGTCGGTGAAAATATATCCTGTAGCTAGCCTAGGCAGTTAGTTAACAAACTTGTACAACGTTTATTGCAATGTCCTCATATTGTCGGGTTATTTATTCTGACGTAGCCTACATTAATGCCCTTGGTCGAACGAGGCCATTTGCTTATTTAAACATTTTGAAAATGTTCAAAGCTCATTATTTAATAAAGTTGTATGCACAATGTTTTCTTGTCGGCTATTTTTATTTGCCAGAGCGCTTTGTCCAACAGTGATTGTTTTTTATTGCATCGTGCTGAGATTGCACCTGCTAGCTACATGTTTATGTTACTAGGCTACTGATCTGCTGATTTTAACGACTTAGTGCAATAAAATATAATTTTGGAAATAAAATAACTTTTGTGTTATTTGATCTTTTAAAAAAACGGCCATATGAAACTTGAAACCGTTCATTCACGGCTAGGCTATACAATGTCGCCCCGCACTGGATTTCTAATGAAAAGAGCATTTCGGTTTTGAAAGCGCATTAATAGGCCTACGGTAGTACTCATTTTTAAACGTGTTTTTGTGAGAACGAACGTTCGGAGCTTCGTTCGGAAACTCCAACGAATGTCCCGAAGCCTAAAAAATGGCATTCGGACCAGGCCTATTTTTATTTCAACGTTAATTTGACACACCTGATTCTAGTAATTAGCTGCTCAATCTGTTGAATGAGGTGTGCTTTGTTAGGGTTGGAGGTTAGGTTAGGGTTATCATAACCTACAGTATGATAGATCTCCAGGAGCAAGGTTGGGGAGCACTAGCAGAGGCGTAGCACTGGGCCCCGCGCAAATGCTGTCTCTGTGCTGGCCCCCTTCCCAATGCAAACTCTTTAGTCCAGGCCTTCTGAGGGCCCCTCCCCCGCCTTGGGGTCCTAGGTAGTCAGTTACACTATTCCCCCCACTACGGCACCCCTGACCACTAGTGTAGCATAATGGTTAGGGAATGGTATGGGACACTCGCAGCTACGAGGCTATAGGTGGGATTCCCAGGTATTTGGATTGTGAGCTGCATACATTGCGTTGGATAAGAGCCTCTGCTAAATGCCTTAAAATGTAACAACAAAAATGCAGTTGCTGGTTGTGCACGCATTGGGAATAATGTGTTTGACACATGCACACTCTCAGAAATTGATGAAAGAGGTTGCAGTGATGGCAAAAGGGTTTAAAATTACTGTCATCCCATCCCATTCTTTGCTCTGCCTTTTCTGTTAATCGAATATATATATAGTTTGCAAAAAGCATCAACAATCACACAAAAAAAAAGTACTTAGTTGCCACACGTAATTTTTGTTTGATTAGCAACCTTTAAATAAAGATTTAGGCCTATAGATTAGGCCTTTAAATATTTTTTTTTTAAAAACTTGATAAAACCTACCATTATTTAATGATTTGTAAATTGGTGAAACGTCGCCTTGCAATTTAGCTTGCTTTAAATAGACTAACGATAGATCAAACGGCTTAACGTTAGCGTTTAAGTTAACTTAACTTAGGTCAGTCCAGACATTGAAGTTGAAGAGAGGTTGGGTATTCCAGCAAGACAATGATCCAAAGCATACCTTGAAATCAACCATGAAATACCTCCAGGAAAGACGGATGAAGATTTTGGAATGGCCACCACAGTCCCCAGACTTGAATATTATTGAATATCTGTGGAGAGATCTCAAACATGCCGTGCATGCAATGAGGCGGAAGAATATTTCTGAGCTGGAGCCGTTCTGCCAGGAAGAATGGGGAAAAATTCCAAAAGCAAGAATTGAAAAGCTCTTAGAAAAGCTGAAAAGCTGACTACAGAAAGCGTTTGTAAGCTGTTATAGTTGCCTGAGGAGGAGTTAGTACTAACGTACTAAAGTACTAACTGACCGGGTTCTCAAACTTCTACTCAGGGCCGTTTTTCTTTTCTGTCATGTTTAACTTAGTACCATTTAGAGGTCAGGTTAGCTTCTGTTCACTTAGATATTAATTGCAAAAGGCATTTCGACCAGGGGTTTAAAATATGTGGCACCCCACTGTATGCACTGTGTAAGAATTGATTTAACACTGAACATTTTACTGTGTTGGATATTTTCATAATCCTTTAATGTTTCTTACCAGTCACATCCGATACAAGCATGACTGTACAAGAGAGTTAAAGTTTAATGAGTCAGGGCTATAGCTCTCTGATGAAACACAGAGCACCAAATTATTTCCACAAAGGCCTCTGAAGTGGAGAATGAGATTTATTTCAGTCATCGTGAATAACAACATTATATTCTCCATCAGTTTCCAGATAAAAAAAATTGAATAAAACATAATTTGATTGTTTTGTAATTGCTTTAATGTATCCTGTGTGATAGTGGGATCAGGGTAATTTGCATTAAAGTTTGAAATTTTAAGGGCAGGGTGCTTTAATCCGCTTCAGAGGGAAAGACAAAGAGGCCTAATGGAGAATAATGGCACTTGTGTGGTTTCCTCTTTACGTCCTGTGGTGGGCTACATGCAAAGGCCGGGAAGGAAACTGGCAGTGAGAAGCAATGCGTAGGAGCCAATGTGCCAGTGTAGTGATGGGGGCACTGTACTGTAGGAGTTTCCATCTCACTGATCTTGAACCGAGGTCCTTATTCACCGTGGACATTAACAACCTCATGGCATCTTTTCGCAAAAAGTAAGGGGGTTACCTGGTGTCATGGCAAAATTTCCCAAACTGGCTCATCTGGCAATGTACATCTGGCAATTACAGTTTAAAAAAAAAAACTCTTCACACTGTTAGCACAACAGAAGTCTATACGGACCAAACTGTGACTGACTCTTGCCTTGCTTTAACACAAAATGCATTTGTTTAACACAAAAGACATTCAATGACCACAGCTTTCAAAATTCTTGAATAATTTTTTCACTCAAAGTCAACCACCAGCAAAACCATATGTATCTACAGCCCATTTTGCAAATGCTTACAGGAAAACCCAAAAAAATGATGGTTATGGAGACAAATAGTGAAAAATTATTGATTGAAATTATGTAAATGAGACCAACCACAGGTGATTCCCATCTCAGTTGGAAACCTACCCTGGTGTTTTCTCCTGGTGATCTCATTACCACATATAAAAGGAGACATCTTTGGAATGTTTTTTTACACCTCAACTTAAAAATGGAGCAAGCAAGAGACAGAGGAGAAAGAGTGGCACGGAGAGGGAGAGCAGTCCACATATGTGGTGGTGTAAGACAGCAGCAGAGAAGACTAAGAGCTGTAGTCTCTGATGAGATTAGGGCTACTGTAATTGACCATGTAATCAACCATGGACTATCATTGAGAGAGGCTGGTCTTAGAGTGCAGCCAAATCTGGCCTGCTCAACAGTGGCATCAATTCTCAGAATCTTTCTGCGAAGTAACAGGTAAGATATGTATTCTGAAAAGGCATGACTGCATATTACAGTGGTAAATTGATTTACAGTAAGCCTCTATAAAATGTATTGCTTGTTTGTAATTCTTGTTGTATTTCTTTTTTAGGACCCGACGACTACCTCCTACAGGGGGGAGGGGTAGAATCTTCACTGATGTTCAGGAAACGGCAATTGTTCATATAGTTATCACAAATGATAACATAAAACTGATGGAAATTCAGGCCAGAGTATTGGCCGACAACCTTACATTTGGAAATATTCACAATGTAACCATGGCAACCATTGCTTGTGTCCTAAAAAAACATCAGATCAGGATGAAGCAATTGTACATTGTTCCTTTTGAGAGGAACTCATATCGTGTCAAGGAACTCCGGCACCAGTATGTCCAGGTAAGATGTTTATGTGATGTGATGGTTTTTGAACAAAACTGTTTGGCCTAAGTAGGGCACAACACACACAGCCATAAAGCCTTTACTGTTGGTATAAAGTAATACATGTAACCTTGATGTTGCCTTGTGGATTTATTTTAGAGAGTCATGGAGCTTGAAGCCCATCAAGCACCTCATCTTTTCATCTATGTGGATGAAGCTGGGTTCAACTTGGCCAAAACCCGCCGGCGAGGAGGGAATTTGAGCGGGAAAAAGGTGTTAGTGGGCTACAGTGGGTGTCCCAGGCCAGAGGGCTGCCAATATCACCATGTGTGCAGCGATATCCTCAGATGGATTGCTGCTACACAAACTGCTCATTGGGTCGTACAATACAGAGCGCCTCATTTTGTTTCTTGATGAGCTCCATGGCAGGCTAGTGCCAGTGGAGGAAAGAGGGGAGGTGAGGCAGTTCTTTGTTATTGTATGGGACAATGTGGCATTTCACCACTCCCGTGCAGTCACCGAGTGGTTTGCAGCCCATCCTGCTACGCTGTCACTGTTCCTGCCGCCGTACTCGCCATTCCTCAACCCCATTGAATCATTTTTTTGTGCGTGGAGGTGGAAGGTTTACGACCTCAATTCTCACAATCGGATGCCGCTTGTCAATGCAATGAATGCCGGATGTGAGGACATATCTGCAGAGGATTGCCAAGCTTGGATCCGGCATGCCAAAAAAGTCTCTCCCCAGTGTTTGGCAAGGGAAAACATTAGGTGTGATGTGGACGAAAACATATGTGTTTCGTTTTGTTTCTTGAGCAAACTATTACAGTATTGACTTGTTTTCCTTACAGCAATTTTAATTTACTGTCGTTTATTTTTGAATGATTTTATGGCAAAGAAAACCCTGGCAAAAATAAAGCACCTTGAAGCTTTTCTTGTTTTCCTGTTGACTTCCTGTAGTATACTGTAGTACATTCTATAAAGAGTTACCATTCTTACTGTATTTTGTAATGGGAACTTTGTTTACTGTAAAATAAGACAATGTACACGTGTTATACTATCAACAATACAAATATATATATATATATAATGTATAAACACACAACAAAAAACTACAGAGCACAAAATTATTTACTACTTCAAAGATTGCCATAAAATGACACATCTACTGTAATGCTACCTGTTGTTAGTGTTTTTTAGGTAATTGTGTTTTGAGTGACAAAGTGTTGCTGTTGGAGAAAACTAGTGCTGGTGTTTTGGTATAATTATTTGATTTTGACACAAGTATGCAGTGTTTTGGTAGTTTTGGTGCATTTTGGGTGTGAAATTAACTGTTGTGCCAAGATGCATGTTGGTACAGACAACTGTGTGAAGAGTTTTGAAAAAGTGGACTCTATTGAGAAAAGTTTGTAACCAATTGTAAAAAAAACTGTAAATGGCTCCATTATTTCTTCCCTATTATTGATATCCATATTTGCCATGATGGCAGCATCACCATAGCTTGCTTATTATGTACACTTCACATTTTGCATTCTGTAATCTAGAATTATAGTCTTTTATTATTAAATATATTCTAAGACCTCAGGTGTAATAATTATTGGTTTCTTTTCAGTCTATACCACAGTGACAGGAGAGATATGATCTTCTCATGATGTGATTAGCTCAGTGGAGCAAGGGCTGGAATATACTGTTACTGTGATGTGATTGGCTCAGTCAGTGGGACTGGAATATAATATTGCTGCTCTATGACTCTATGGAGCCAATGTGTGGTCTTTCAGTGATCCAATTGGCTCACTGAGGCTGCTGTATGGTCTTTCTGTGATATGATTGGCTCACTTATGCTGTTGTGTGATCTTTCTGTGATATGGTTGGCTCACTGAGGCTGTTGTGTGATCTTTCTGTGATCTGATTGGGTCACCAAGGCAGGTTTATCATCTTTCTGTGATCTGATTGGCTGAGGCTGATGTGTGTGATCTTTCTGTGAACTAATTGGCTCACTGAGGCTGGTGTATGATCTTTCTGTGATTTGATTGGCTCACTGAGGCTGGTGTATGAGCTTTCTGTGATCTGATTGGCACACTGAGGCTGGTGTATGAGCTTTCTGTGATCTGATTGGCACACTGAGGCTGATGTTTGTTCTGATGTAACTCAGCAACATTGCAAAGAAGGGTCTCTCCCTCAATGTATCTCCAAGATTTAAATAAAGGTTGAATGAATGAAAGAATGAATGTGGTTGGTTTATGATATTTCTGGGGTTGGCTTGGCTGAAGCTGAAGGGGGAGATGGGAGACATGGTTCAAGAGGCTGAAAGGGTCAGAAAATCAAAGCACTGAAATGTAATTTACCGATTTCATTTGTCCTGGTGAAATGTGGAGAATGCAAAGCTAATGGCCTCTCCAAGGACTTACTGTATGGCCACTGACCACAGCTCTATCATATTTGTATAGATATGACCTTATATAAGTTTTTATAAGTGACAGCTCCAGATCTACCAATTGTGTGTGTGTGCGTGTGCGTGTACGTGTGTGTGCATATTGTTTGTTTGTGTCTGTGTGTCTGCATGTGTGTGTGTGTGTGTGTGTTGGGGGTGGGGGGAGCGGTTTACTTTCACACAGCTGCTTTCAGTGCTTTTTATTTTAGAGTTTTTTATGATCCTATATGAGCTATTCTCTTCTGTTCTGCTTCACGTACCCTGTCCTGGCTCACTTGCAGAAGAGGCTTTTAAATCTTAATTTTACGCTCTAATGAAAAAAAAATGAAGCTTTGTTCCCTGAGGCGGCTGTATTAACACCTTGGTTCCGTCCACAGGCTCACACGACTCCTTCAGCTTCCACATCGATGAGGCGTCGCCCGTGGGCCCCGAGCAGCCCGAGACGGTGCAGAACTTCGTCTCCGTGTTCGGCACCGTCGCCAAGAAGCTGATGAGGAAGTGGCTAGCCACCCAGAGCATGGACTTCAGCAGCCAGCTGGAGGCCGGGGTCCGCTTCTTCGACCTGCGCATCTCCACCAAGCCCCGCGACCCCGACAACCAGCTCTACTTCGCCCACGGCCTCTTCAGCGCCACGGTGAGGGAGGGCCTGGAGCAGATCAGCGGCTTCCTGGCCGGCCACGCCCGCGAGGTCGTCTTCCTGGACTTCAACCACTTCTACGGCGTGCAGAATCAGCACCACGAGAGCCTGGTGAGCATGCTACGCGAGGTGTTCGGCGACCGCCTCTGCCCCGTCCTTTTCGCCCAGGAGGTGACGCTCAAGTACCTGTGGGAGCGGGAGTACCAGGTGCTGGTGTTCTACCACAACCCCGTGGCGCTGGAGGTGCCCTTCCTGTGGCCGGGGCAGATGATGCCAGCGCCGTGGGCCAACACCACCGACCCGGAGAAGCTGGTCCAGTTTCTGCAGGCCTCCGTTTCGGACCGCCGGAGACAGGGCAACTTCTTTGTCTCTCAGATGGTCCTCACCCCCAAAGCCAGCACGGTCATGAAGGGCATGGCCAGCGGGCTGAGGGAGACCATCACCGAAAGGTAGGGACACCTTTGTGTGAGTGTGTGTACGTGCAGGTATGTTTGTGGGCATGTGTGTAACCCATAGGGGGTGTGGGATTATTTGGGGCAGGTGTGGCTGGGGCCTGTCAGGCGTGTCGGATTTGGAGGTGTTTGGGTGTGTCCTGTAGGGCGTTGCCCGGTATGATGCAGTGGGTGAAGGCACAGAGGCCGGGAGAGAGCGGCGTCAACATTGTGACGGCGGACTTTGTGGAGTTGGGCGATTTTATCAGCACTGTCATCGCCCTCAACTACCTGCTGGAGGAGGAGGAGGAGGACAGCGCCACCTGGAGGGGACGTTCTTGTCTGGCGTCCGACACGTCCAACTGAGGAGCCCCCGCGGGAATGTTCTTCACACGAGAAAGAGAGAGAGAGAGTGACGTAAAACCCTGGCTGCAGATCTCCTGCATGAGGTTCTACAAGAACACATCTGCACACTATGGGCCTGATTTACTAAGACCTTAAGAGGGTGCAAAACCTTTTAGCACACGCAAAACCAATAACATGACCAATGATTGGTGCAAAACAAATACCATACCACACTACTATTGGTTTTGCATGTGCAAAATGGTTTTGCACCTGCTAAAGGCCCTATCTGTAATATGAGATTTTACAACACATCTGTACACTACCTGTAGCTTGAGCGTCTACAAAGAACATATCCACTAAATTCCAGGTTCCAGGCTCTCGGCTCCTTGCTTCATCTTTTAATATTTTTGAGACCAAAGGGAAAAGATAGCTGTCTTTCTGTCTCCAGCCAGTAACATGAGGTGACGTGCGCACTCTCTCTCCCTCTCGCTCTCTCTCATGCTCACTTTCACTCTCTCCATTCTCTCTCTCTCTCGACAGTTTTACTCCTCCACTCCCTGCCATAAGTAAATCTGAGAGTAATTTTTTTTAGGCATGATTTATCTGAAGGACACTCCTCTTGTAATCTGTCTGTAAATGAGTGTATGTTGGGCTATGCGTGCTGAGTGCTTCCCCTTAGTGCAGTGCTGACATACATGGCTACAGGTCTGCATCGGCAGGGGTAAAGTTTTCAATGTCCCATGTCATGGGTATGCTGTAACACGCTACATGTGCGCCATGTTGAGTATACACGTGTGGCTCTGTGTCACCATTGTGGACTGCTTGGCGTGTTGCCACAGCTTGAATTTCTCACGTAATTAATGCAAAAATAATGCCTTTAGGTGCATTGTGCATTTTCTACCAGTAGGGGGCACAGTAAGCTTTTTTTGTTGCTTCTTTTGGTAGGCCATGCTGTGAGCTCTGGCTGTCCCTTGGGTTCAGACGTGCAGACAGGGGCTATAAGTGAAACATACAAAACAATCCGACCATTTGTAAATATATAGTGAATATATAGTGATGACAACATAAATCAATGCACAAAAAATTCCGGAAATTCTTTCCCACAAAATTCACACAATACATCCATGTAAGATCCATTTATTGCATGTACTTGTTATGTAATGTATATAAGTAATACAGATATCCGATATTTACATCCTTTTGTCATGTATAGTACTTCAGTGGGATGAACAGAAGACTTTACTAACAGCTGTGATCTGCCTAAAATCAGTTACAAGCTCTTATAACAGCTTATAGTGTGGGAACTTATATGGGTGGACTGTGGTTTTTAAATGTTATTTTCAGATGTCATAGGCAGTTATAATAAACTAATGAGTGTTTATGTCTGTCACCTCTGAGGGTCCCTAAAGAGTTCATTTAAAAGTTAATTTAATAAATGAAGTCTCTTTTTCTCTGTGCGTGTGTGCATGTGTGTGTGTGTGTGTGTGTGTGTGTGTGTGTGTGTGTGTGTGTGTGTGTGTGTGTGTGTGTGTAAATATGTGTGCATGTGTGCATATGTGAGAGTTCTAAGTATCTACTTATCTTTGCTCTGCCCTCTACTGGTCTGAATTTGAGTGCCATTCTAGTGTAAAATAATCAACGTATAAAAATGCATCAGTTCTATAAAACAATGTCCAACATATGGAATATATAACAGTGTGTTTTTTTTTAAGTGCAGCCTCTGAGTAATGACTGTTTGTGAAATGTTTGTGTGTATGTGTATTGTGAAAATGTACTTGTTAAAGTAATGCGTTTTAATGAAGAGTGAGATTGTCATAGCCAAGGACTTGTTTATTAATGTATTTTTAATTAATGTTTCTGAATTAAAAATTTCCTTCTAAGGTGTTTCCTGAGAGTTCTTTAGCCTCACACATCTCTACGGATCCTTTGTAATGGAGACGCCTTTTTCCAAAGCCAATGAGTTGATTGGTCAAAGGGCGGTGCTTTTATATGTTTCAATCCGATAACCTGAGCATAACCTGCCCCGGAGCAGGTTAGCCGTGCAGAGTAAATTGCCCCGATTAAAAGTGAGTCAGCTTCGTGATACTGAAAACCCAAAGTTGAAGCTTAATTGAGCTCGCTATCCCCTTAATCTCGCTTCGTAGTATACCCCCCAGACCTGTTCACCGCAGATCTTACATGTTGATGAACGATCGTGCCTATTAAATTATGTAGGCTATATCTACGTTCTTTGTTTAGGTAATGTTTAGGTAATGGTCCCATCGGATAAGCCTAAAAGGCCATTCATGAATTATGATTTTAAAATGTCTATCTTTTCCTCCAGCAGAATTAGCTACCATAGGCAAATTACGATACAACAACCTCCTTTACAATTGCTCCATTTCTGTGGCGCAGTGCTTTGCTCTATGCACCAAGGTCGATTCTACTCAACGGTGGACCAAGTAACCCTGCTCACGCAAGATCTTGAGGACAGTTTCCAGGCCAAAGCAAAAGCAGGGGTTGTCCTACTGGACCTGACCGCCGCCTATGACACCGTGTGGCACCGCGGACTCCACTTGAAGCTGCTGAGAACCATCCCGGACCGTCATATGGTCAATTTCATCATGGAGATGCTGTCAAACCGCAGCTTCATCCTCCAGACCAGTGACGGCCAGCATAGCAGGCTCAGGAGGCTGAGAAACGGGGTCCCACAAGGGTCTGTTCTTTCACCAATGCTCTTCAACATATACATCCATGACCTACCTGCAACAACATCCAGAAGGTACGGGTACGCAGACGACCTAGCCATCATGCTGCAACAACCAACATGGAAGGCGGTGGAAGAGGGCCTAAACCAGGACATGGGCATCTTGGCTGCCTACCTTCGCAGCTGGCGCCTACAGCTCAGCTTTGGGAAGACGGTGTCCGCAGCATTCCACCTCTGCAACAAGGAAGCGACAAGGGAGCTGGAGATTTCCGTGAACAGCAAACCCCTGGAGTTCCAACAGGCCCCAAAGTACCTTGGCGTACGCCTGGACAGGACGTTGTCGTATAAACAACACCTCGAGGAAGTGAGGGCCAAAGTAACCTCAAGGGTCTCACTCATCCGTCGCCTCGCTGGTACGACCTGGGGTGCCTCCGCAAAGGTATTACGTATCTCCACACAAGCCCTCGTCTTTTCTGCTGCCGAGTACTGTGCCCCAACCTGGAGCAGAAGCCCACACACCAAGAAGGTGGATGCGGCCATCAACAACGCCCTGAGGATCATAACTGGCTGCTTGAAACCCACCCCTGTGTCCTACCTGCCAGTTCTAGCAGGAATTGCGCCAGCCAGCCTACGGCGAGAGGCTGCCACCCTCGCCCTGGCAAGGAAAGCCCAGGAGTACGATTGGCACCTCCTCCATGACACCACAACCATGGCAACATCTCCAAGCAGATTCAAGTCCCGCCACCCATACAACCTGGCGGCCCAAGAGATGCTCACTTTTATCCCGGAGGACCTGTCAACTAAAGCCTGGCTGGCGGCGGCATGGAAGCAGGAGTGGGAGTTGGCAGGACAGAAACGTATACACCACTACATCCAGGATCCTGGAGATGGCGTTGAAGGAGAAGACCTACCTCGCCGGCAATGGACTCTCCTGAATCGCCTACGCACCGGGGTTGGCTGCTTCAAAGCCTCTATGAAGAAGTGGGGCCTAACAGACAGTGCAGCGTGTGAGTGCGGGGAGCCTGAGCAGACTGCCAACCACATCATCACCGCTTGTCCCCTGCATAGACCACCTTCAGAGGAGGGCCTCTTCCGAGTGGGACTTGAGACGAGGGCATGGCTACACGACACAAAGCTGGACATATGACGATACACGAAAGAAGAAGAAGAAGAAGATTCTACTCATAATAAGTTCAATTCACAATATATTGTTTTATTGCATTTTAAATGTGTTTTGGGTGTGGGTGTTTTGTTCCACTACTGTCAATTAACCAGTCCCTCTGCCTTGCTGAATATGCTATTGTGTTTCAACACATGTCCAGTAGGTGGCATTCAGACACTTCTCAGTGGTAGTATGTAGCCTATGCTATGCAAGTTCTTATTTTTGAATAAACCATTTCATAACACATATACAGATTAATTTGTGTTCTTATTTAAAATGTGAAATACCTTCAATCAGCATAATCATAAAATGCTCTTTTGCCTAAGTTCATCTGATATTTTTCAAATATTTCAAATGCCTAAAAACACAAGAAGAATCCATGCATCAATAAAAAACAGAAACATTATCCCTATGCCGAATATAGTAAGCACTGATTTAATTGAACTGACGATACCATGAGTAGAATACTGGCCAAGACAATGCAGCTGATAGGCCAGCAAATCACTTCGGTTTAAATTGTCAGTAAAGGCTCCATTGTTATTTCTTCAAAGTTAGTCGCTGAAATTCAGGGGAACTTGTGAACTAGGAAACTTGCCTAATGTCCATTCCTCCCCCCCCTTTTTGTATTCCATTCAATCTTTATCACATAGTAGCACCTGTCCTCTACAACCAACCTGTTACACCTGACTAACGATGCAGTCCATAATCTATTATGAATTGAAAATTTATGAGCAGAATCGGTCTTGATGCATAGAGCTAAACTAAGCTGCGCTAATGAAATGGAGCCATTGTAAATGAGGTTTCAGTAATTAGCTTGCCTATGGTAGCCTATAATTGTGCTAGAGTGGTTTCCAAACCTTGAATCACAATCACACTCTTGCCTACACTACACTTTCACTCCGAAAAACCAAAGAAAAAAAATGAAGAGCAAACGAAGACATTAAAGAACGTATTTTTTACAAAGGCAAATACATGTTACGATGACCTCTTAACTGTTTAAATTATATTTAGCCTGTAGGCTAACGTTACTTTTCAAGAAGTCGGTGCATCCCTGCATGCTTTCAAATGTATCCTATTGGTGAACAAATGCAACATTATTGACGTGTTTCGCCCTTTGCAAGCTATTGTTTTTAAGCGTTTTTATTTCAATTATTTTTGCAAAAAATAAGACATCAGATAAGACATCAAATTTATGGAGAACTCTGATTGGTCTCTACGGCGGCTGGAGAATTGTTTGAACGATGTGACCACCATTTTAGCTGTGTGCAAGCTAAACTAAGCTAATCAGCGCTAAAACATTTCTCTTTTTGAATTTATTCAAAGAAATGTATCATGGATAAGTGGTTACAAACAGGGTCTCTCAAAGGGAAAGATTCAGAGGCTGGTCTATCGACCAGTAAAGAAACAGCTCCAGTGTCTGACACTGAAAAGAGGCATAAAGCAAAACGAAGAAATTTACTTCCGAAACCAGACTCCGCCCACGACTGACGTACTCACTTCAGTGAGCGGTACAAGGATATAAACCATATATCGCATGTTTCAATTTTAATTTTTTTAAGTAATGCATTAAGGATTGTAGTTTGACTTGTAGTCCACTTTAACGGACTGCATATCCAGTACTGCAACGCACGGGTGGTTCTCGACCAATAAGATATCATCATCTTGTCTGTCTGCTCTGTGGCAGATGGGAGTAGACTACTGCCACTGAAGACTTGCAACCGTTAGCTTGCTAAGTAGAGAAACCCGCCCGACAAGGTCAGAAACTATGCTACGGTTAACCAAATAAATCAATTCTAGCTTTTAGTCTTTCAAGCTAGCTAGCTAACATTAGAAAAAAGTGTTTAAAAACAGAGCTGTGTGCTACTGCTGGCTACCGTTATATGACAATGTCTGGAGACAAGGCTGCACGTTTGGAGGGAGTTTTTAAACAGTGCCAGCGCTGGTATTTTCACACAAAAAATACTAAAACATGAAATATACTCGAAGCTGGTCCAGAAAAATGACATAGTTCGCGAACGGGCGTTATATTGAACAATCCGAGAAATTGATAGTAAGACATAATCAGTAGAAATGGTTTAAAATTAAGTTTTAGTTAATGTCTATGCTCTAAATGAATGGAGAATTTACTTTCGAAACTAGCGTGACGTAGTCACTTGAGTACTCTATAGGCTTGTCTTGAATGTCACGTTAGATAACGGAAACTGTTGGTGGTTGGTCACTCGCGCTGTCAGACTCTAATTTGACATACTGCGTGTCCAATCAGAAGGAGGCTACAATCTCCCGTCATGTAGGCCTAGTACCTACCCTTTCCGTGACGTGATTTGTAAATGTGTTTTGGGTTTTGTCGTTGTGTTTTCTGACTTGCAGTTGTTAGGGTTAGTGTTAGGGTTAAAATTTAACCGCTTATATTTTGTAAAATAACAACACTGTCGAGAATTACCGGGAACTCATAATGGTTGGTCCGAATAATATTGATCACAGGCTACTATTGATCCATTTAGCCTATTTCTTAATCACACTAAACATGCATGAGCGTGTATGTTTCGCCATTAAGCAATCCGCCAAGGTGGAAAAGCAGACTTTAAAGGGAATGGGATATGACATTTTCGTTGGTTTATTGCATGTCACGCCCAAGACACACCTATAATTAATGAAGAGACTAGGTTCAACCCATTTGCACGTTGCACTGTGCTTAGCGCTTAGCAAAAGTGGACTTGAACACGCCCTAAATGGACTTTGCCATCGCTTTGACCAAGCGCCAAGATCGCCAAGATAGAGCCCTCAATCTCTCATATCTCAAGACCCTCTTGAGAATAATCCCTTAATAAAATATAGCTGAACTTCATTTGCTTCCTTTACTTCCTGAGCCTGGATTTTGCACCTCTGCCTAAGAGGCTACAAACAAAATACAGCTTCAGCTCCCTCCTGTTTGTTGGAGTTATGAGTTATGAGTTATGAAACAGTGGAAATAACAAAATCCGGGAACATGTCGACCGGAGAGGGGTGAAAGGTTGTGGCTTGCCTGTTCTGGTGGCGCACTTTATCTCCTGTCCGGAAACGGCAGACCCCTTGAGCGGGAATCTGTGCGGCTCTGGCACTATGATGGATGACCGTCCCTGGTGTATATCAGCCCAACTCTGGGCTGCTTAGAGAAAGAGCCATCTGCTTCTCCTCTGCTACGCTCCCACAAGACACTATGAAGGTAAGATCCAATTACATTTTATTTGCATCGCACTTTTTACAAAGACACCGTCAAAAAGTTGTTTTAGAGAGGAAGTGCAAAAGAAAATTGGGAAAAAATTCAATTTAAAAAACCAGGCTTGAGTCCTCAGAAAGCGAGCAATTGAAGAACCAAAACAAACTCCCCAATGGGAAGACATCTCAGGAGGAACCCAGCTATAGAGGGGGAGCCTATCCTCCGCTGGCCGACCCATTGTAATACTTAAGCTAGAATGATGGTAACAGAAATTTAATGGGTTGGGCAGGTTAGGGTCAGAGGTAGTTAAGAGGTAGTTAAATTAGCTGGTAAAATAGGCAGTCCAAGCAGACAGATTTATAGTAATATGCAATGCAGAGGGGCGGCCTTATCTAGGCCTCCATGTTGCATCATGGCGTGGGCTTGAACCATTTTTTCTACAGTCTATGGCTTGAACTAGGAGAGGGACAGGGCTGCAGCAGTCTGTGAGCTTATGGCCAAGAAAGGGGCAGAGAAGAGTGAATAGTGAAGAGAAGAAGGATTAGCCTATATAATTATGAGATTAACTGTTGTTTATGTAGAGGCCTGAGTGTAATATGGAAAAGCCCCAGTGTGCTACTCACACTTCCACAGAGTAACACTCACACTTCCACAGAGTAACACTCACACTTCCACAGAGTAACACTCACACTTCCACAGAGTAACACTCACACTTCCACAGAGTAACACTCACACTTCCACAGAGTAACACTCACACTTTCACAGAGTAACACTCACACTTCCACAGAGTAACACTCACACTTTCACAGAGTAACACTCACACTTCCACAGAGTAACACTCACACTTTCACAGAGTAACACTCACACTTTCACAGAGTAACACTCACACTTTCACAGAGTAACACTCACACTTCCACAGAGTAACACTCACACTTCCACAGAGTAACACTCACACTTTCACAGAGTAACACTCACACTTTCACAGAGTAACACTCACACTTTCACAGAGTAGCACTTCCACTTCCACAGAGTAACACTCACACTTTCACAGAGTAACACTCACACTTCCACAGAGTAGCACTCACACTTTCAAAGGGAGCTTTGACCCAAAGAATTGCGGCTGTATGGATTGTTTGTAGTTTTTCTTGTTATTTTTACACTCGGAGCTCCTGTAATCAGTTGATATCTCCATGTTCTTCTGTGCAGGTGTGGTTCACTGCCATTCTGTCATGGCTGACGGCTCCCCCATCTCTCCTGCTCTTCGTGAGGTGAGTCACGCAGTACCATTAACACAAAGAACATGTCCTTATCAGCAACGTCTCCCAGGAGTTGCACCTTTAGCATGCACTCTCAGAAATATAGGTACTGTGGAGGTACATTTTTCTTCTTTAAGGAACACATTTTACAAACTTACCCAGAAAAGTACAATAATGTTGTATACTAATAAGTACATTTATAAGCAAAAAAGGTACAAATTAATTTTGTATTTTATGTACCTATTATAGGGTACCTTTTTAGGTGCTCTTCATACCTTTTTTTCTTGGAGTGTATGTGGAGGATTTTCAGAGAATAGATTGTTTTTTTAAATGTATTTAAAGTGAGGTAAAGAAAACTGAGTGATAACTAAAAACAGAGGTGAGAAAATCTCCCATATGGGAAGAAATCTGGGGAGGAACCCAGCCATTGAAGAGCAGCTCATCTTCAGATGGCCATCCGGGTATTCACATTGCATATATAAGGTCAGGATAGATTACATGTCAGCATATGGGGTTATTTTAGATTGTATTCTATATGTTGCATGTTAGCTTATGGGGTGCTGTTAGTTTGTGTTAGCATATATTTTAATATACAGGGTCTTCTTAGTATATACGTTAGTGTTAGCATCAACTTTTAATGTTAGCATATCCATTTAGCAAAAGGGTCATATTAGTGCAGATGGGCAGATGAGATCTAGTTCTGCTGATGAGCTGTCATGTTTCTCTGCAGTGGGGAGCAGCCTATTGACTGTCGCTGGGGCCCATATGGAGACTGGTCAGAGTGTGACGGCTGTACTAAAACACAGGTACACCTGCATTTATTTATTTAGTTTAACCTGACTGCCACTTAGCAGGTCCTCTTATCCTGAACAATTTACAATGCAACCACAAGTGCCAAGTTCAGGGATTGATGAAGGGAAATTCCCTAGAGGAGGAAAGTACAGCCTCAAGAAAGAGAGCAAGTAAGGAAGGGCAGACTTGAACAACACCTTCAGCACAGTTTTCAGCTCAAACAAAAACAATACCACCCTAATTAAATGAACAAAAACAAAGAACCATGGGCTCTGGAAACAGAAAAATAAGTTGCACTTAACTTGGAACACAGGGTTCAGACCATGGCCTTAGATCATCGCCTGACACCATAGCCTTTTAGCCCTGCATTCAACTGTTGAAATGTATGTATATACGTACAGTATATAAATATACGATCTACCCTACGAAATGTAAATATGGTATGGCAGAGTAAATTAATAATGCTGTAATTGCAGAGAGCAGATCCAGAGACTGGATAGTCACTTCTCTCCAGTGCTGTAATGCTTATCTTTGATATTGTAATATTGTGTTGCATGTAAATGTTGTTGTTGATGAGTACATTTCTAGATGCTTCTGGATAATTTGTTTGGTATTTTGGGGGGAATCTTTCAGACAAGAACACGCCCTGTTCAGGTGTTTGCCCAATTTGGGGGGGTCCCCTGCTTGGGTGAGCCTGCTGAGAAACAAGTGTGTGTCCCCACGAAAGGCTGTCCTCTAGACCTAGGCTGCGCAAAGAGGTTCCGCTGCTCGTCAGGTGCGTGTGCCTGTGTGTGTGTGTGTGTAACAGTACTGTGTGTGTTACAGTGCAGTGTGTGACAGTACTATGACTATGTGTATGCGTGTGTGACAGTAGTGTGTGTGTGTAATAGTACAGAGTGCGATAGTAGTGTGTATGTGTGTTATAATACAGTGTGTGTGTGTGTTCCAGGTCAGTGTATCAGCATGGCATTGGTGTGTAATGGTGATCAGGACTGTGAGGAAGATGGGCTGGATGAACAGAACTGTGAAGAGTCCAGCAACATGAGTGTGTGTGACAAACACAGAGTCCCCCCCAACATCGAGCTCACCGGCAAGGGGTACATCGAGCTCACTGTGGGCGGGGAGGGGAAACTGTCTGGGTGGGGCACGGGGTACAGCTGTCTGAGTGAGTGTGCATTCCTGCTGGCTGGATGCATGGTTAGATTGATTGATTTTGAGTGACACAGTGATTGGTTGACTGAGTGACGCTGTGATTGATTGGATCTTTGCAGGTTTGATGCGCTGATGGGGGAGCTGAGGAGCAGTGTGATCAACACCAAGAGCTTCGGCGGGCAGTGTAGGAACGTTTTCAGCGGGGACCACAGGAACATCTACCGGCTGCCCCAGAGCATGCTGGGATACAGCTTCCAGGTGAGCGTACTCACAACTCACTTTAGCAAAAATCACTGTGCAGGAGGGGCGCAGAGTTTGATATCATGGCGATTGCTTTGTCTCGCTCCAGGTTAGCATTGAGAATGACTTCAGTGATGAATCGTACAACAGTTCCTGGTCCTACATGAAGCACACAGAGAGCAGAGAGACTTTCAGAGGGGGACAACGTTATACGACTTTTCATAACGAGCTGACTAATGACAAGGTGAGTCCTGCTTTTAATCAGCGTGCAAAAAGTACAATCAAATCTTATCAATCATTTGTGTGTATTATACTGCTGAATGAGCTTTCTGAATCACGTTAAATGTAATGAATAAACAAATGCATTCATGGGATGGAAAAAATCGGAAAAACAGAGAAAACATTCCGTACACTTCCATGTTGTTTGTAGATTGGACACTTGTTTGTAGATTGTGAATTTAAACCACATCTACACAAACTCAAACAGAGTCAAACAGAGCCAAACGGGGCCATGATTACTTGAGATTATGACTCTGTGTTAAGTCCTGAGCTGTACTAAAGGTGAGAGCACAGGAGTGACACGTGAGTGCAGGTGTGACAGGTGAGAATGTAGGGGTAATAGGTGAGAGCACAGGTGTGACAGGTGAGAGTGGGTGATAGGTGAGAGCACAGGTTTAACATGTCAGAGTGTAGGGGTGACAGGTGAGAACACAGGTGTTACATGTGAGACTGTAGGTGTGACAGGTGAAAGTGCAGGTGTAACAGGTGAGAGTGTAGGGGTGACAGGTGAAAGCACAGGTGTGACAGGTGAGAGTGTAGGTGTGACAGGTGAAAGCACAGGTGTGACAGGTGAGAGTGTAGGTGTGACAGGTGAAAGCACAGGTGTTACAGGTGAGAGTGTAGGGGTGACAGGTTTGCCTCTGGCTCCTCAGGCCCACAGGTTACTGGTCATCAGGAACGAGGTGGAGGTGTCGCAGTTCCAGAACAGTCCGCCAGAGTACCTACCATTGTCCGAGGAGTTCTGGAAGGCCCTGTCTGCCCTCCCGGCTGTGTATGAGGCCTCCGCGTACCGCTCGCTCATCCACAAGTACGGCACGCACTTCCTGTCCGAGGGCTCCCTGGGGGGCCAGTACCAGGTTCTGCTGCAGTTTGACGCCGAGTCCATGAAGGAGACGAGTGAGGCTCCCCGAAAAGCCCATGACCGCACCACGAAGCCCCGTACCCACACCGCAGAACCCTCCACTCCACACCCGCACACCAACATCCTGAACCCCACACCCATAACATTTCTCCATGCTTGTTTTTCTAAATATTCAGTCATTCTAATTTCCAGTTAAGGAGCAGGCAGGCAAAGGCAGTTTTGCCTCAAAAAATGTGCCTATCACACTTTTATCTTTATTTTACCCTGCTGGGTATTTTCAGCTGTGATAATAAACAGAAAACTGTAAATGCAGCAAAGACGGAATTCTGTTATGAACAACGTGATTTTCATACAGCGATAAATGTTACATTATAAATTGGCGAGTTACTGAACTAGCTAACTATAAATTACACCACTCAATCCCTATCAGACTTTGTAAAAAAAAAAAATATATATATTTTTTAAAATAATAAATAAATAAATGTATTCTGTCCTCTAGAGACGTGGGTAATTTTTATGAAATGCTGTTTTGGCTGATACAGAAGCGCAACATTCTGCACATTATTGCATTATGCTCCATGCTCCATTATGCATGGAGGTGACTTTTGGAGATGAATTTCAGCTCCTCATTATATAACCTCTGTTTATTGTTTTTTTTTAAATGCAAGATTAATTTCTGATATTATATTTATGGCTGGGTGTTTGTCATAGAAGTTGCAGGTGCCACAGATTCTGTGATTTTTGCCATTTCTTCAGTGACTTTAGCCAATATTTTCTGTGACAAACACCCACCCTTAATTATAATGCATCAGCTGTGATGATATTATTACTCAATTATTTGTGATATTCTTCCTTGATGCTTTCAACCAAGCAAGCACAAGAATAGCATCATGCTTATAAAATATATTATGTAACAATCAATTGCACTGATACCAATGAAGGGGATGGTGTAAAAATAAATGAGATACACGTATGATGAACTTCTCCCTTTCCTCTGGTAAAGCTTCCACTGACACTGACTACCACAAGTGTGTGACCAAAGTGAAACGTCGTCTGTTCCGGAAAAAGACCACGGTCAAATGTGAAAAACTCATTGAGAATCTCAAAAATACAAAAGGTAACACGTTAATGATTTTAACATGTCCCCATCAGTTATTTGATGTCGTCACTTTAACATGCTGCTGCTTGAAAAATGGTCATGCTGTGGGCGGGGCCATCTCTGTGTCTTGTGAATGGCCGACTCTCATTGGTCAGGGTTCAGCAAGAACAAGATTCCGGTGAAGACGGACATTCTCGGAGGACACCCTGCCTACGTCGCCGGGCTCGGCTTCATAGATCTGGAGGACCCCAGTGCTAATAGTGACATGTACTCCAAATGGGCGGGGTCTGTGAAGGACTTCCCCCAAGTCATCAAACAAAAGGTGGGCAGGGCATCCAAACCTCAGAACAGGAACAGGGGGGGTGAGGCTTCATGCATTGAAACCATCAGGGCCCCGTTTCCCAAAAGCATCTTAGAGTTAAGATCATCTTAGAGTGTTTTGTGTTTGTGCTTTATTCATTTTATGATGAAAATGATAAAAAATTTACTGACATTACATAAAACAGATAATAAAAATTGAGGGAGAGAGGCAAAAAACAAATGACAAAAAACAAACAAACAATGAAAGTAATATAAAAACAAAATAGCCTAAGATGATCTTTATCTAAGATCCTTTTGGGAAACAAGGCCCAGAATATTTGGTTACATTTCAGACATGGGGTACGTCCCAATATTCTTCACTCCCCACCTCCCTTCCTCCTATCCCCCACTACCACTCCTCTCCGACCCTGAAGTATGCAAAACTGTCTGAACGTTTCAAGTACACGTATTTGCATGTACAGTATACAATGTACTTGACATTTCGGTTTGCGTCGAGACATTAATTAACATGTAACCATTCATACGTAATTAAGATGTAATCAGCGACATTAGATTAAAACATAAAGATCCATTTCCGGGGGAAGGAGTAGAGGAGGTGGTAGTGGAAGAAGGGAGGGTGCATTTTTTTAGTATTGGGACGCACTCTCGGTGTTACGTGCTGGTGCATGGTGTTAACTTCTGAGCCATGAAGGGAGGTTCTTAGCATGTGACATTGTGACATCATGCTCGGTATGTTGCCCACTGGGTTTGAATGGTGTAGCCATTCCCTAGGGTTTGGCTTAGGGCCAGTCTAGGTGCCGGTGAGTGTGTTTGATGTATTGAGGGGCAGTGTAGGTGCTGTTGAGTGTGTTTGATTTATTGAGGGACAGTGTAGGTGCTGCTGGTGAGTGTGTTTGATTTATTGAGGGACAGTGTAGGTGCTGCTGGTGAGTGTGTTTGATGTATTGAGGGGCAGTGTAGGTGCTAGTGAGTGTGTTTGATGTATTGAGGGACAGTGTTGGTGCAGTGGTTCGCGGCTGTTTATTTTCTTTTATTTTGCGGCTCTCGTCCTGCTTTCACGATTGTGAATCAATCAGATTTTTTCCACGTTCCATTTTGTGGTTCGCCAGCCTCATTATTGTTTCCACCTGTGCTTCTACCTGCAGGGTATTTAAGTTCCTCACTTCCGCTTCTCCGGTGCTTGATTGTCTCACGACATTGCTTTCGAGCCAGGTATAGCCAGGAACTAGCGAACTCCTGATATTAAACTCTGTTTATGTTCAGGGGAGACTTGCTATAGCTACTTAATCGGGTAGCGTTTGGTGCTATCTCTTTTGTACTTTGCTGTTCTCTCTGAGACAGTTTTTCTTTGTACTTTCGTTTTGGTTTTTCACTCTACCGGCTTTGAGCTACGGCAGCTGAGAGTGTTCTTTTGTTTACTAAGTTTCCCATTTTTAGCTCATTACGTGAGCTCGGGAGATTTAGTCGGTATTCTACTCGTTTTAGTAGTTTGCCCGTTTTAGTGGGTTTATTTTCGTTTCATTTTAAGGAATTAGTTTACTGTCTTTTCCCTTATTATTTTTCTCCACCTAATTATTGGTCCTCACAGTTGTGAGCTCACCTTTGCGTTTGAATCTCCGAACCATCAATAAACCCATTACAGTAGGTGCTGGTGAGTGTTTGATGTATTGAGGGGCAGTGTAGATGCTGGTGAGTGTGTTTGACGTATTGAGGGCCAGTGTCGGTGCTGGTGAGTGTGTTTTATGTATTGAGATTATTGTTCTGTCTTTGAACGCTGTAGCTGGATTGGTGAAGGTGTTGACTCTGTGGAGGTTGTTCTGTGCTGCTGACTGTAGCTGAGGCCGCTGTACAATCTGGTGAAGGAGGTACCTTGCGCAGCAGTGAAGAGACTCCATCTGAAACGGGCAGTTCAGGCCTACTTGGAGGAGGACCATCCCTGCCATTGCAGGCCATGCCAAAACAATGGCCGCGCCCTATTGCGGGAGACCAGCTGCACCTGCATCTGCCAACCAGACACCTCGGGCACCTCCTGCCAACATGGGACAGTCCAGGAGGAGCAGCCAGGTACCTCGACCCTGCAGTGTCCTATCACTGTGAAATGGCCTTTGGTTTGAGCACAAACCTGTATGCTAGACTCGCATGATGCTTTCTTTCAGGGGTTATCCATGGTGCCTGGAGCTGCTGGTCCACCTGGAGTTCCTGTTCTGGAGGGCAAAGGTCAAGGACACGCACCTGCTCAAACCCGCCCCCCAGGATGGGAGGCAGGCACTGCCTTGGGGAGCCCGTTGACCACCAATCTTGTGCTGACGAGGACCTTCAACACCTACAGTGAGTTCATACACTGGACCCCCTGCACAGATTTACATAAAGAACACTCAATAATGATTAGCCTGCAATAAAGCAAGTTATTCGCCTCTAGTATAGCTAAACAGTAGCCCATATTAAAGCTAATGAGCCTTCTTTGATTGCAGACAGGAAGCTGTGTTTCTTAATCCAAGATGGCAGCAGACAGGAAGCTGTGTTTGTTTGTCCTGTAGTCATTGTCTGATATTTTGTATTTTAGAGTGTTTTCTAAGTATTTTAACGATTTTAGAAGAGTCTAGAGTGCAGTCCACAAACTGCTACTAGCCTACTAAACAATCCGGCTGTATGCCAATATATATTTGTTTTATTTTTTATATTTGAAATAGTCACAACGGCTACCTGTTTTGGCTATCGAGAAGCTATCAAGAAGCGTAGGCTACCAGCTACCAGCTGCCTGTCAGCCTTTCATTCACGCCGCCTGTCAGTTGCATGATTTAGCCCAGAAGCAACTTTTCCCGGGCGCTCGCTCTGCCCTCTAGCTAAGCTGACGGGCCCCCAGCTATCAACTCAGTAAGTAAATTCTCTGGTTTTCTTCCTGTATTGTGTGCTGGCAGTGGATTTGTAGCGCTTCTGAGGTTATTTTTATTGCACTGATTTGGTTGTGCTTGTGATTTGAGGGCTTGGGGCTTCCCGCGCTGTCTGGTTATATGTGGATTTATCGGATTCACTCGCTAAATTGGAATACACTGGACACTGGATTTTACGCTTTTATTTGTCTGGATTTATGCTACTTTTTGGGATTTAAACAAGCTGGTTACTATACTGGATTAATGGGTTACTGGCTATTTTGGCTTTACTGAGTGCGGTTAACTGTTTTCGGCTCCCTCCGGTAACTGCAAATCGCTTGCATTGGATTACGCCGGCTCATTTCAGCTACTTATATATATTTTTTATTCAGTGTTTAATAAACTTTTGGAAACTTAGCTACAATGTCGCTGCTCCTTACTGTGCTTTGTTTACTAACTATGTGCGGTATTGATACAAGTTTTCACGGGATCGTTAACTCCCGTGTGCCCTCTCAAGTGGACGTAACATGCCGCGGAATGTGCACATCTGGCCCTGCGCCAAACGAGAATTCGTTGCCCCTGCTTCTGTTCTCCTCTTGCTCTGTGATGATGGACTTGGCCCGGTTACTCAGCGTCATGGCTCTTCAAGACAACTTCACCATTTCCATAAACAGTTTTCGTGATTTTATTATAGATGTTAATAAGAAAGAACCCACCATTAAACCGCTGAAGCTGAGGTGTATAATTGTTCTGTTGCTGCTGATCTCGGGGAATGTGCAACCCAACCCAGGCCCGGATACTGTCACTAGTTTTAATACCTCTGCTGATTTTAAATCAAGGTCTGGTTTGGGTTTTATCCATTTGAATGTACGCAGCTTAATTGGTAAAATAGATATGGTTCGTATTTGGGCACACTCAACTGATGCAGATGTAATTGTTATATCTGAATCGTGGCTAAGTAAATCTATACAGGACAAGGACATTAGTATTGATGGGTATAATATATATATAGGACTGATCGACCAAAGAGGGGTGGGGGTATTGCAATATTCACAAAAAGCAAGTTTCACCTGAATGTGCTACTCTCCAAATCTGTGAGTAAGCAATTTGAATTGTTGGCTCTTGACCTTGAAATATCTACATCTCTGCATATTACTGTTGTTGGTTGCTACAGGACCCCGTCGGCTGTCAGTGATGCTCTACCCTCTTTAATGCATCTTTTATCTGGATTACATTTTAACGAAATAGTAATGATTGGAGATTTTAATTGGAATTGGTTACAACCAGTGTCTGATGACTTCAAGGCGTATTGTGACTCCCTAAATCTTTTCCAGATTGTTGATAGCCCTACTAGACCGAATCTGAAATCTCCTGATAAATCATCTCTGATTGATCTTATCCTCACAAATGTTCCCCATAAATACTCATCTGCTGCGGTTTTCGCAAATGACATTAGCGATCACTGTGTTGTTGCCACGGCTAGAAACACAAGAATTCCCAAAACCAAATGTAACCCTTCTATGGAATATAAGAGTAGCTTACAGTATAATAATAATCACTAGATATAATAGGGACCAGTATCAGAAGCTCTAAACTCTTAAGAGCCAGTATTCGATCATCAATAATGAGTCAGGACAACAAGTTTGCATAAACCAATTATATTCTCTCTTTTTACAGAATTGGAATTAGAGTAATGTTATAACATCAAAATAAAAGTGGCCACAAAACAAAATAAAAGTGGCCGCAAAACAAAACCCTCTGCGCAGAGTATAGTATGAAGTAGTATAGTCCAATACGTTGGGGCCCATTCAAGTGTATCAGTGTCCTACCAGACCGGAAGCAGTGGAACGATCTCACAATCACATCAATCTCACAGTGTCAAATCTCTGGCTCGCCACCCAGCATGCACTGGGAATCTGGAAATCTGTCAAGGCTCGCTGGGATCCGGATCTGTCGACGTGGGTAGACCTCCGATGTGGGATCTTCTACTGGCAGTGGACGAGGCTCCAAAGCTTTTCCAAATAAACCAAAAACCTGATCTATAATCAGACCAACCCAAGAATTCAAATTAGACTCACATATTGTCAACATGAATCGTATCTGGCTTTAGATTCAGTATGAATTATCACCAAATAAAAATACTGCAATTATATAATCTAAAATCTAAATCATGTCTCAAAGTGTCAGTTATACAACAGAATAGTATCAATTTGAATCTCCATCCAAATATTCAAGTATGAATCTTCAAGTATCAAAAATGTAATCACATCAATAACCATAAAACAGATTATAGTATTCTAAAACCAAGGTTACTGTAATAGCAAAAGTATAATGGTACCATATATAAAAAAATAAAACTAGTCTTCCCATCACAATAGTAGTGCAATTCAGAGGCATAAAGACATTTGTGTGCTTTAGCTACCCCTCCCTGCCCGGCCGGTACAGTAGAGAGGAACTCACAAAAAAATTGGTCTCTTCAAATCACCCTAAACCTAATATAATATATATATTCAATTTGAACAGTTGTGCTAAATGACTATAGCCATCAACAGTATGACTGAATAGCTATCACCTCTTCCCTAATCCACAGGCGAACTCATTAGCATTTCAATAGAAACTCTACTAGCCAGGCGAACTCATTAGCATTTCAATAGAAACCCTACTAGCATTGTTATGCTAAATACGCCTGCTAACGACCTGCTAGAATCTCAATATCTAGGTAAACACACACCCAGTTAGCATGATGCTAGCTGTGGGTTCATCCATCACTTAGCTAGGTTAGCATGACTCACCGCTGAGAACTGTATCACCGTAGCTAACTCACTGGGCGATCGAGGCTGTTGCATCAATGGACCACGAGCTGTGCTCTACAAGGTGCAATTTAAATAATACATGAACAAAACTTGCTAGAAAACGTCAAGTTAATAGTTTAACTTTGTTTGGACGATTGTTTTTTTCATTCTCACCAAGCGGATGATAATGGATAGTTGTGAACATCAAGGTGGAATCAAGGCTTAATCAAGATGCGACCTCTGTCTTCCAAGTTAGCGCCGGAAAAGAATGCGTGAAATCAACATCCCCCTTAGGGCGACCTCTACCCGGAAGTTAACCCTCCGTGGTCCGGAAGTTAACCCTCCGTGGTAATTCTGTGGATTTTAATAATATTAAATCATGCTTTTTATATAAATCGTTTTTAAAAGAGGAACTAATTAAATCTTTTAACTATCTTATGAATTATATTTAAATAATAATAAGACCAATGTTTTTCTAAGGGAAAATAATATAACAGGGCTTGTCATTTGTAAGCCTGGGCTACACTTTCCCCCCTTGAACTCATGTACGTCCCTGTACATGGTCACTCAAGAACTGGTGTTATACCACTTAACTTTCAGACAAGTAACTACAATCATTGTCTTTCAGGGACTCAATAAAGACTGAGCTTAGGTCTTGGAGGAATGATTTAACAAATGTGACTAAGGGGTTGCCTAGTTCAGGATAGGTAAGTTTTCCCGGGGGTTGATGATTCCTCTCTGATCTCCTGACAGGGATATCTGTTTCCTCTTTGCTTGGTGTCTTAATTTCTGCGGTCTCATCCTTTCCTTCCTCTTCAGATTCTCCACTCCCAGCACTATCCTTGTCCTCGTTATTCTCTGGCAGGTCTAAGGGAAGTGGGAGCTGATCATCCTGGATATCTGGGTATTCATCTGCAGAACGCTCATTGTCAGGTAAGTTGCTTTCTTTTGTAGGATATTCGGTGTCATCTACTTGTTCTAACGATGTGACTATTCCAGTGGGTAAGTACTCTGTCTCAGTGTCACCCTGATGGATGTTGGGCTCGAGGAGTGTCAGGGGACTATCTGAAGTACTACCAGACATGTCAGGTGGTTTGTCAAATTCGGGAGTGCTATCTATATTCTGAGCATCTACAGGACTCTCAACAGGACAGACACCTGGAGATTCAGTATGGTGTGTATTCTGCTCGGTAGGTATAGTTGGGTCTGGGTTCTCAGGGACTGCAGGGATTGGAACATCTGGGTAGACTGGAATGAATTCATCATCCTCCTCCTCTGATGAGTGGCCTTCCTCTGCAGCAGGACTCGCACGGGTTACTGGCCTGCGCCTCAAGGGCTTCTGGGCAGGAGCACTGTTTTCCTCTGTAGGCAGGTATCCACATGGAAGTAGTAAGTCCCTGTGTAACGTCCTCAGTGGACCATCCTTGTTTTCTGGTTTGACTGTGTAAACCGGGAGGGTGCCTGCTCGCCTCACCACCACATGGACAGTCGATTCCCATTTGTCAGAAATTTTATGTTTGCCTCGAATGCGGACATTCCTGATCAGTACTCGATCTCCAGTTTCCAGGTCTGAGGCAGTTACACGCCTGTCATATCTCGTTTTGTTCTTGTGTGCTATCTTTGCAGCATTCTCCATGGCTACCTTGTAGCTCTCTTCGAGATGTGACTTGAGGTTCTTCACGTACTCGGAGTGTGATGTCTGTCGACCCTCTCGCACTGGCAAGTTAAACGCCAGATCAACCGGCAGGCGAGGCCGGCGCCCAAAGAGCAGCTCATATGGTGTGAACCCTGTCACCTCGTTCCTAGTGCAGTTGTAGGCGTGGACCAGGGGTTTTACGAAATCACGCCATCGAGATTTCTCTTGGTCTTGCAGTGTGCCTAGCATGTTGAGTAAGGTGCGATTAAATCGCTCTACGGGGTTACCCCTAGGGTGGTATGGGGTCGTCCTTACTTTGTGTATGCCAGCCACCTGGCAGAGCTCCTTTATCGTGCGGGATTCGAAATCGGGTCCCTGGTCGCTATGTAGTTTTTCAGGGATCCCGTATGGCACCATAAAGTTCTCCCACAGACACTTCGCTACTGTGCGTGCTTTTTGGTTAGGTGTAGGGATAGCAACCGCAAATTTGGTGAAGTGATCTGTGATCACAAGTATGTCTTTGGTCCCACTTCTGTCAGGTTCGAGAGAGAGAAAGTCCATACAGAGGAGCTCAAGGGGTCGTGTGGTGTTAATGTTGACCAAAGGCGCAGCTCTCTCAGGTTGTGCCTTTCTCCGCACGCACCTGCCACATGTTTTGACTTTCCTCTCCACATCTATGGCCATCCTTGGCCAGTAGAATCTGGTCCTCACAAGATCCATCGTACGGTCGACGCCCATGTGACCCATGTGGTCATGCAGGCTGGTCAGGACTGTGTCACGATACCGGGCTGGAAGTACAAGCTGGTAAGTTGTCTGGGATTCCACTTGGCGTCTTCTGTACAAGATGTTATTGAGGAGCTCAAGGCGATTCAGTTCTCTGAGCAAGAGCGGGAGGTCAGGGAGTTCATTTCGCAAGGTGGGGGGCGGTTTGTCCCCGTGCTCGATCTGGCGAATGACATGTTTGATACATTGGTCAGTTCTTTGTTCTTTCACTAGCTCTGCCTCTGTTAGGTGGGGAATAGTTGGCAGCCCCCCGAGCTGGTCTTCCTGCCCATAGCTGTCAGGCACAGCATCAGCAGAAACGGCAAGAGCTTCGACCAGGGCAACACCATCGGCACCACCCTTGTTATCGTGACTGGCGCTGTAGACGAGCTGCCTCTCACAGATTGCTTGCACTACAGCTTGATCTACTGCATCTATATTTTCTGGGTTTGAGAGGTGATCTTGGGTGAACTGTCGTATGCGTTCCATCTCTTTTTGAGATTTGAGATCATTTGACAACTTCCCGTGAGGTCTGCGAGATAGTCCATCTGCATCACCATTCTGTCTTCCAGGACGGTAGAGAAGCTTGAAAGAGAATGTGGATAGTGCTGCCAGCCATCTGTAGCTTGTTGCATCTAGTTTCGCTGAGGTGAGTATGTATGTCAGCGGGTTACTGTCGGTTACGACAGTGAAGTGGTTGCCGTAGAGGTAATCACTAAGCTTTTCAGTCACTGACCATTTGAGTGCTAAAAATTCCAACTTATGTGCTGGATAGCGGTTCTCACTCCGTGACAGCCCTCTGCTTGCATAGGCTACGACTCTAAGCTGGCCCTCCTGCTCCTGATACAAGACGGCACCGAGCCCGGTGGTGCTGGCATCGGTATGGAGTACATAGGGCTTCTGAGGGTCAGCGTAGCCCAGCACAGGGGCGGTGGTGAGGCTGTGGATGACTTGCTCGAAGGCTCGCTGGCAATCAGGTGTCCAGCGATCCCCAAAGCGCTCCTTGGGGTTGTGGTACTGACCTGCTTTCTCTTTGGTTTTAGATTTCTTGTGGGGAGGCGGGTACCCAGATGTTAGGATGTGGAGGGGCTTGACGATGTTTGAGTAGCCCTTCACGAACCTCCTATAGTACCCGGTGAACCCAAGGAAAGATCTCAACTCCCGCAGGGTCTGGGGGACAGGCCAAGTCTTGAGAGCCGCGATTTTCTCCGGATCAGTCTCTACCCCATTCCTGGAGACCACGTGCCCGAGGTAGCGCACCGACGTCTGGAAGAAGACACACTTCTCTGGGGATAGCTTCAACCCGAACTCTCTGAGGCGAGTGAGCACCTTCATCAATCTTGTCTCGTGCTCCTCCAGGGTTTTTGAGAAGACTATTATGTCATCAAGGAAGACTAGCGCGTCCTTCAGATGCATGTCTCCCATGCACTTCTCCATCAATCTCTGGAACGTGCTGGGCGCGTTCGTCACTCCTTGAGGCATGCGGTTAAATTCCCAGAACCCGAGAGGGCACACAAAAGCAGTCTTCGGTTTATCTGCTTCCTCGACCTCGATTTGGTAGAACCCTGATTTTAGATCGAGGACCGAGAACCACTGGGAGCCGCTGAGCGCTGAGAATGTATTCTCCAGCTTCGGGAGGGTGTAGGCGTCCTTGATAGTCTGGAGATTGAGACGCCTGTAGTCGATGCACAACCGGATTGTGTTGTTCTTTTTCCTGACCACCACTATAGGAGATGCAAAGGGCGACTCTGACTCCCTGATGACTCCCTCGTCAAGAAGCTCTTGGATGTGTTTCCGTACAGCCGCTATGTCCTGCGGGTGGATTGGTCGAGCGCGCTGCTTGAAAGGAGTTTCATCTGAGAGGGTTATGTGGTGTTTTACCTTCTCTGTTCTGCCAAAGTCTAGGTCGTGTTGCGCAAACACGCCAGGCATGTTGTTGAGCTGCTGAGTGATGTGCTCTTTCCACTCTGATGGGACTGGGGACTCACCAAAATTAAAGCTCATGCTAGACTCTTGGGATGTCTGACTCTCTGGTGGCCTTCGGAGTGGCTCTGTGGGTTCTGTCTGCTTAACTACACTATGCTCCTTCAATAAGACACTCTGATAAGCACTGATCTCAGCTAGTGTACGTTTTGCAGGAATTACTATATCATGGTCGGACTCGTTACTGATAACGACAGATATCTTATAGGGCTTCAGCTGAGGGAAATCTACTAAGCCAGCTTTAACTAACAAGCCACCTGGCAAGGGGGATGAAGAAGGATACTCAATGATAACTGACTTCTCACCCTGAATACCACTAGCAAGAGCTAGTCCCTCGACTACTACGGTTCTACCAGCTGGAATGACTTGGGAGTCCCTGCCCGGCATCTTCACTAGGCCATGGTGACTGTCGGCGGCCCGCTTTTGTCTCTGCTCTAGGACTTTAAAAACTACTTTGTAGCCATGCGGGATGGGCCTAGGATGGCTCATTTCAGTTTCAGAGTAGATATCGAACAGTATGTCAAGAGTATTAGTGCCTATCAACATGAGAGACTGTGAGGTGTCTGGGACGACTAAGGCGAGTGTGTTCACATCTATCGGCACTCCAGTAAAGTCTTCTGGGAATGTTACTGTCATTTCTATGTAGCCAAAGTAAGGCACAGATTGTCCGTTCGCCCCCTCCACCTCTAAGAGATCGTGCAGCGGCTTAATCTCTTGCCTTGAGAAGTGCTGTTCATAGAATGTCCGGGGTACTGTTGTAACTTGTGAGCCCGAGTCAAGTATACAGTTAACCTCTTCACCTTTCACTGTCACCTGGGCTGTACTCTTGAAGCCAACTAATCGCTTTGGAAGTTTAAAAGGGATGGCTCTATCTGACTGTTCAAGGCTCGAGCATACTTGAGCTTTGGCTCTCCTATCTACATCTGAGGGACGCTGTTGACTCTCCTCAGTTCCCGTCTGTCCCACGACAGAAACTGTTAGTCGTTTAAAGGTGAGTCTGAGTTCTCTTGCGCTTCCCACTTGCGCCGCCTCTCCTCAAGCTGCTTCCTCTTTTCAGCCACTAGAGCGGGGTTCGCTGGGTCGGAGCACGCTGAGGCAATGTGGCCGTTCTCCCCGCAGTTGAAACAGTACCAGGGTCTAGGTCTATTTGTCTGTTCCTCTTTTGTCTGTCTTGGCTTGTATGATTTTGAATCATCTTGTTTTGCTACTCTGCTCTGGGCTTTCCCTGCCCCTCCTTTGTTATTGTCTCCCCTTGCCCCTTTTTCCCTTTTCTGACTCATAAAAGAGGTTAGCTGACTCTGCAGACTAGCTACCTGCTTCCTAAGGTCCTCAACGGGGTTAGGACAGCTCTCATGCCCCTCCTCTAACTCCGCCTCCTCTGACTTCGCGCAAGCACGCGCCATGCGGGACTCAACATGGATTCGTTGCTTCGTGATACCGACGTGGTTCTTCATACGAGTGGCTTTTGCCTGCTGTCGGTCTTCCTCCGTGCGGAGCAACAGCAAGAGATCTGAGAATGGAGGTGGACTGCTTTTCTTTTGCTCAAGTTGCAGATTCAAGAGCAGAGCGTTGTCCCAGCACCCCCTACAGAACTGCTTAAGGAGGTGTTTGTCTACTTCACCTGGCGCAACTCCACCTCTCTTTATGGCTTGGGTTAGTACTAGCTGCAACCGATGGAGATAAGTGGAGGGTTTCTCACCTGGATCCTGGAGGGTGTTCATGAACCGAGCGAACAGCTCCTCCCCATCCTCAACAGTACCAAAGGCTGCGTCAAGCTGCCGCAGGTAGGCTACAGGGGGTGATTCGGGGCGAAGCGCCTTGACTACTTCGGCCGCTGGCGGGAGCAGACTCTCAAGGATCTTCCTGGATATTTGAAGATGGGACATGCTGGGATCGTTTAAAAGCAGCTCGATGTGTGAGCGCCAAGTATCGTAGTCAGTTTCATTATTGGGTCTGGGAGTCTTTCCGGAGAAGGAGCGAAGCCTAATCGAAGGCTGTAGCTGCGGAGCAGCATTCTCCCTCCGTACTATATGCTCTACCACGACCTTCTGTATCTCTGGTGGGTTCAAGTCTCTTACCGAGAGGGATGAGGCTCTCCTCTCTTGCACAATGGGAACTGGATCAGTGACACCCATGTTATTGCTGATCTGAGGAGTGTCTGAGAGCGAGTAACGGAGCTCTGGATCTTCCTGGGTGACAGGCTGCGGGGTTGAGACTGTGGTCTCAACGTGTGCAGCGTCAGGTTCTGCGGCTATGGGTTGCATAGTTTCAATGTCCTCGCTCATCCGGGACATCATCTCTCTCAACACTTCCCCATACTCTCTGCCGCTTAGCTTGGCTAAGCCCCTTAGCTCAGCTAGGTATGTCTTTGCTACATTAGCAGTGTACGCGCTGCCTAGTGCCTTTACCTCATAGATGGCTCCGGGGTCACCCTGCACTGCTAACTCATGAGGTAAAAGTGGCTCTAAACTTTCTAAAGCCCGGCCACTTGAAAACTCAACGATCAGGTTTTGGTAAAACTCAGATGAGACATCGCTAACGAGAAGGACTCTTTCAATAGGACCATACTCCTTAAGGAAGTCAATGACCTGCTCTTGCTGATCTGCTACCTCGGTCACCCCACTAACTATAACTGCATTTGGGATCTTAATGCCCGACTTCTGTATAAAGTCCATATCGATTATGATTTCAATATTGATGTTCAAATTACTGGCTCCTGGCTGGCTCGCCACTTCTGTAACCCTTCTATGGAATATAAGAGTAGCTTACAGTATAATAATAATCACTAGATATAATAGGGACCAGTATCAGAAGCTCTAAACTCTTAAGAGCCAGTATTCGATCATCAATAATGAGTCAGGACAACAAGTTTGCATAAACCAATTATATTCTCTCTTTTTACAGAATTGGAATTAGAGTAATGTTATAACATCAAAATAAAAGTGGCCACAAAACAAAATAAAAGTGGCCGCAAAACAAAACCCTCTGCGCAGAGTATAGTATGAAGTAGTATAGTCCAATACGTTGGGGCCCATTCAAGTGTATCAGTGTCCTACCAGACCGGAAGCAGTGGAACGATCTCAGTCACATCAATCTCACAGTGTCAAATCTCTGGCTCGCCACCCAGCATGCACTGGGAATCTGGGAATCTGTCAAGGCTCGCTGGGATCCGGATCTGTCGACGTGGGTAGACCTCCGATGTGGGATCTTCTACTGGCAGTGGACGAGGCTCCAAAGCTTTTCCAAATAAACCAAAAACCTGATCTATAATCAGACCAGACCAACCCAAGAATTCAAATTAGACTCACATATTGTCAACATGAATCGTATCTGGCTTTAGATTCAGTATGAATTATCACCAAATAAAAATACTGCAATTATATAATCTAAAATCTAAATCATGTCTCAAAGTGTCAGTTATACAACAGAATAGTATCAATTTGAATCTCCATCCAAATATTCAAGTATGAATCTTCAAGTATCAAAAATGTAATCACATCAATAACCATAAAACAGATTATAGTATTCTAAAACCAAGGTTACTGTAATAGCAAAAGTATAATGGTACCATATATAAAAAAAATAAAACTAGTCTTCCCATCACAATAGTAGTGCAATTCAGAGGCATAAAGACATTTGTGTGCTTTAGCTACCCCTCCCTGCCCGGCCGGTACAGTAGAGAGGAACTCACAAAAAAATTGGTCTCTTCAAACCACCCTAAACCTAATATAATATATATATTCAATTTGAACAGTTGTGCTAAATGACTATAGCCATCAACAGTATGACTGAATAGCTATCACCTCTTCCCTAACCCACAGGCGAACTCATTAGCATTTCAATAGAAACTCTACTAGCCAGGCGAACTCATTAGCATTTCAATAGAAACCCCACTAGCATTGTTATGCTAAATACACCTGCTAACGACCTGCTAGAATCTCAATATCTAGGTAAACACACACCCAGTTAGCATGATGCTAGCTGTGGGTTCATCCATCACTTAGCTAGGTTAGCATGACTCACCGCTGAGAACTGTATCACCGTAGCTAACTCACTGGGCGATCGAGGCTGTTGCATCAATGGACCACGAGCTGTGCTCTACAAGGTGCAATTTAAATAATACATGAACAAAACTTGCTAGAAAACGTCAAGTTAATAGTTTAACTTTGTTTGGACGATTGTTTTTTTTCATTCTCACCAAGCGAATGATAATGGATAGTTGTGAACATCAAGGTGGAATCAAGGCTTAATCAAGATGCGACCTCTGTCTTCCAAGTTAGCGCCGGAAAAGAATGCGTGAAATCAACATCCCCCTTAGGGCGACCTCTACCCGGAAGTTAACCCTCCGTGGTCCGGAAGTTAACCCTCCGTGGTAATTCTGTGGATTTTAATAATATTAAATCATGCTTTTTATATAAATCGTTTTTAAAAGAGGAACTAATTAAATCTTTTAACTATCTTATGAATTATATTTAAATAATAATAAGACCAATGTTTTTCTAAGGGAAAATAATATAACAGGGCTTGTCATTTGTAAGCCTGGGCTACACAAACCACGTATTATTATTAAGCGTAATATGAAACACTTTTTAGAACAAGGGTTTTTTCATGATCTTTTTTATTTTGACTGGGAGAAGATTAACCTTATTGCTGATGTTGAAACTGCCTGGAAATTCTTTTATGATGGTTTTATTGAAATTATTGACAAACATGCCCCTCTCAGAAAGTACAGAGTAAAAGGCAGAGACAATGTATGGTTCACTTCTGATTTATCGAACTTACTCCATGAGCGCAACGTGGCATGGGCCTCCGCCAGGAGGTCACGTCTTGAATCAGATTGGCTGCTTTTCAGGCAACTGCGCAATGCTTGCACAGTTGCAATTAAAAAAGCTAAAACTGATTTTTTTTTTTGCGAAACGACAGGCAACCTAAACAACCCAAGGACATTTTGGAAGACTATTAAATCTTTAGCTGGAAATAAAAATGGTATAGAGCTTCCCACATGCATTGTCAAGGATTCCCTTAACATCTCTAACAAATCCAAAATACTTGACTGTTTCAATGAGCACTTTATTGCCTCTGGTTCCCTGTTTGACTCTCTCAACAATACGCATAAGGAACCCCCTGCTGTTTGTTCTGATAGTCATGTAACTATAGGTCAGTCTTTTAGCTTTAATCCAGTTACTATCTCGGAGGTACACAAAGCTCTTAAACTTTTAGACACCAGAAAATCGGCAGGTCCTGATAACCTGGAGCCCTACTTCTTAAAGTTAGCGGCTGATTTTATTGCACCACCTTTAACACATATTTTTAATCTCTCTTTAGTCTCTAGCGAAATTCCTATCATATGGAAATCTGCCTTTGTTCTTCCCCTGTTAAAAGGGGGAGACCCCACACTCTTAAATAATTATAGGCCTATCTCCAAATTGTCTGTCCTCGTTAAAATTCTGGAATCCCTTGTGAGTGAGCAACTTAAGGAGTTTTTATTAACAAACAATATTTTATCTGATTATCAATCAGGTTTTAGAAAAAAACACAGCACAACTACAGCGACCTTAAAAGTAGTTAATGAATTTATCTAATCTTTGGACAACAGACACCACTGTGCAGCCCTTTTTATTGATTTATCAAAGGCTTTTGATACTGTGGATCATTCGATAATGAAGCATAGACTTCTCAGTTTAGGACTGTCAGAACAAATGGTCTGCTGGTTTGTGAATTATTTATCATGCAGATCGCAGTGTGTGCAGGCTGAAGGCATCACCTCTAGCTCTCTTAACGTATCTAAGGGTGTGCCTCAAGGTTCAGTCCTAGGACCACTCTTATTCACTATTTATATTAACAGTCTCGGTCAAAATGTACCCAACACAAACTTTCACTTTTATGCAGACAATACTGTTATATATTGCTCTGCTCCGACACAGAATCAGGCTCTTTCTCATCTACAACTTGCTTTTAACACTGTACAACACACCCTTCATGATCTGAAACTCGTTTTGAACTCCGACAAAACAAAACTCATGATATTTACCAATTCAAAGAAAAAGCAGCTGAACCTCCCATCTATTACTACACTTCAGGGCAATAAGATTGAGTCTGTATCCCTTTACAAATATCTAGGAATTTTTATTGATGACTCTCTCTCTTTTAAACCTCATATAAAAAACAACTAGCAAAAAAACTGAAGCTGAAATTGAGTTTTTATTTCAGAAATAAGTCTTGTTTTTCTTTCGAGGCTAAAAAGAGACTTGTTGCTGCTACCTTTATGTCTGTGCTTGATTTTGGCGATGTAATATACATGCATGCATCCTCTCAAAGCCTTCATGCGTTAGACTCGATCTACCATGGAGCATTAAGGTTCATCACAAATTATAAGGCACTTACTCATCATTGCTCTCTGTATGCTCGTGTTGGTTGGCCTGCTTTGTCCACCCGTAGACTTATTCACTGGTATACCTTTGTTTATAAAGCAATCCTTGGTTTACTTCCATCCTACCTATCCAATTATATCCACCTGAAAAGTGCTAGTTATTGTTTACGCTCCCAGGACTTACTCTTACTAACTGTACCCAAAGCCCGTACTGAGTTGGGAAAAAGGACTTTTATGTATGCTGCTCCCTCAGCTTGGAATTTTTTGCAAAAGGATTTAAATCTTGGGGAGATAGTATCATTAGATGCTTTTAAAACAATGTTGAAGAAATGGGAGGCAGGCACATCAGGCTGTCAATGTTTTTGAGCGAATTTATTTGGTATTTGATCCTGCACTCTATGCTGACTTTTGTTTTGGCTACTTTTATTGATTCTCCTGATTTGTAATGTATATATGCACTTGTGTGAATTGGAACTTCTAATGTTTGTGATTTGTTATATGTTGTGTGTCTGCAACCATGTTTAATGTGCTGCTGCCTGTCTTGGCCAGGACACTCTTGTAAAAGAGATTTTTAATCTCAATGAGGCTTTTTCCTGGTTAAATAAAGGTTAAAATAAAAAATAAAAAAAATAAAAAATGATTAGCCTACAATAAAGCTAGTGATTAGCCTGTAATAAAGCTAGTGATTAGCCAGTAATAAAGCTAGTTATTAGCCTGCAATAAAGCTAGCGATTAGCCTGCAATGATGCTAATTATACATCTGTTTTCAAGATTGATGGAGCCTCACTGTTTTGACTCCTCCCTCACACCCAAGAAGGTCTGTAAGACTCCACCCCCTCTGAGGAACGGCTTTGTCACGGTAAGGACCTGCTTCTCTATGACTCGAGATTCACTGCAAGAATTTCCTCCTTCTTGTCTGCGAATCATACCTGCTGTTGCCAGGGGATGGGCTTCCACTCAGTCTCCAAAAGTCTTGCTGGTATGAACCATGTTGACCTTTGACATCGTATTCCCCGTCTGCTTATATCCATTTGTACTAAGGACCCCAAAGACATCTATTCCATTGGGAGCAAAATAGTGTACTCCTGCATCAAAGAACACTATATTATTGGGGATCCAGTGACTGAATGCACAGATCAGCTCACCTGGAGGAAACAAGCTGTGGAGTGCAAGAGTATGTACAGTCCTCTCACACATCCCTTAAACACTTGCTACCCCTGAAATGACCCCACACAACACCGTTGTATACAAAGTTGGTACAGGACTTTTGAAAACATAGCATTATGACCACAAACATAATAGAAGGGTTAACTGTGAGCTCTGTAAAGAGTCTTTCCATTTATTTTCTGCTCATTATGTATGCAGGAACAGTGTGTGGATCTCCGCCCCTCCAATACGATGTCACAGGCGCCCCGTGGAAACTGACCTATCAAATTGGAGAGAAGGTGTCACTGTCTTGCCCACCTGGAACGCAGCGAGAGGGTGCGTCCGAGATCACATGTGACTCCAGCCTCAACTGGTCTCCATCTACGAGGGATATAAGATGCCAAGCTGGTACGATCCCTCTGCCAGCCCACACGCAAACCACAAGCACATCCTCAACACCCCAAGACTCACATTCTTTCCCATTTCACAGAGTAATACAAGTTACATGTTTGTTTTTCTTCATTGCAGCTTTAATTGTGTGTTCTAGTGTCAACAGAAATTCCAGTACAATCCAGACCACAGTGCAAACCATGGCAGAAACCAGGAAACCAGGACGACTGTGTGTGTAAAATGCCCTATGAATGCAGGTAAGACTTTTCACTCCTTACATTACTTTCACCCAGCAAAATTTGGTGTAATAGCAGGGTAGTGTTGCTGTGGTGTAACAGCAGAGTAGTGTGACTGTGCTGTAACATAATAGTGGTGTGACTGTGGTGTAACAGCAGAGTAGTGTGACTGTGCTGTAACATAATAGTAGTGTGACTGTGGTGTAACAGCAGAGTAGTGGGACTGTGGTGTAACATAATAGTAGTGTGACTGTGGTATAACAGCAGAGTAGTGGGACTGTGGTGTAACAGCACCAGGGGTGCAATGAATAATCAACGTAGTCGACGCCAATGGATGACTAAATTAGTTGCCAACAAATGTAATTGTCGATTCGTTGGTGACGTCATCGTGTGTGTTTTTCACGCTGTGGAGCTGAATTAAACGCATCGTTTTTTCCGGAGTTGATGATGGAAGTAGCTAAGGAAGTAGCTAAGGAGTTAGACATCTTGCTTCCTTCTTGAGAGGTGCACATGCGCATTTCACTCTTAACTCGGCCAAAAAGGCTGTTAACTGCAACATTTGCAAAGCTGACCTTGCCTGGCATGGGAGCAGATCAGTTTTGCTGGAGCATCTGAAGAGGAGGCACATTCTGGATGATGAAGAGAGACTCTTCTCGGTAAGCTAGTTAGCTTGATAGCTAGCTAGCTCCAGTAGCTAATGTTCATGTTAAAAGTTAATGTTTCACGTTATGAGCTGTAACGTTTTCTCTTGATCAATGAATTGTTAATGGCGTTGAACATACAGTAGCAAATAATAACATATTATTCACAACGATCCCGTTCACATTCCAAATGTGCCCTTAACTTTACAATCTTAAACGTTGCATCATTGTCATCATGGCAACGTTTACGGAGAATGTGTTGCTGTCGAGTGCACAAGTTTAGAGAACACCGGAGAATTTGATACTTTCTAACTCGCAAAAAATTCTACAACTCCTGTCTATGCGTGCGTGCCCAATGTTCGAATGATTTATGGGTTTGTTTGATTTCGTTCAAACTTGACTTTTGGAAAAAGTGACAGCCCTAATAACTCACATCTCCATTTATCGTGAAACTGGACATATAGAGGGGCAACATTTATTTAGAATGCATTTCAATGTGCATTTCAATATCTACACAGGATTCTAGAATCAAGAACAAAAAATATGGCTTGAATGTAGATTTTTTTAATGTAGTAACTGGAATAGTAGTAACTGCCTTTCTCGAGATTTAGGGAATTATTACTTTAAAAAGTAACAGCGGCAGTAAAACTGTATTTCACCCTATGATGGTTAAAAACGTTACAAGTAATCCACGGTTCACATGCGTGCCGAACCGTGTGGGTGGGGGAGGTGGGGGGTTTTCCGTACAGATCACGAATTACATTACATTACAGGCATTTAGCAAACGCTCTTATCCAGAGCGACTTACACAACTTATGACATTTATCCATTCCTATACAGCTGGATATATACTGAAGCAATTCAGGTTAAGTACCTTGTTCAAGGGTACTACGGCAGTGTCCTACCTGGAAATCGAACCTGCAACCTTTCAGTTACAAGTCCAGTTCCTTAACCATTATACTACATTGCCGCCAGACAGACAAATCCACTACGGTCCGTTACACCACTACTGTTGGCCTAATATGATAGTCCAGTAATAAGTTTTTTGTACTGCAGTATTTTTGTACTGCAGTTGCACTATAAATTTCAAATGTATGTTGTATTGATGCCAGAAATATGCTTTGATTAAGGGAAAACTGCTGTAGTTTTGTTATATTGTATTGCTGCTACTTTGCCTGTCCTTGGTTTTAAATTTAGACAGAAAAAATGGATATTGGAATTTTTATTTATCTTTTTTATCAGCATCTTTATTGCCTTTATTGTTAGTTAGCACATGCCTAAAACAACCTCAAGGTAAATTTAAAAGCTGATAGCTAAATAAGAGCCATTGAGTAATCGTGCGATTCATAATCTGAATAGTCCATTATTCATTTCAATAATTGACAGATTAATCGACTATCAAAATAGTTGTTAGTTGCAGCCCTAAACAGCACTGTGATGTGCTCACTTTGGCAGCTCTTCCCTGGAAGTATGTGCTTCCGTCAGTGGGCGGAGTTCGACACACAGACTGAGCGTGTGCAAAATTAAAGCCCTGGAGTGTCTGGGGTGGGGTTACGCTTTGGCTGAAGACAGTGCCTGTGATTGGCCAGAGCATAAAGCCACACCCTGCCCAGCCTGCCAATTGTGGGAGAAGTGTGATAGTAAGTAGTGCGCCCCCTACTGTTTCCTGAGGTTTAAAAATCTGCATAAACATTGTTTTAATTTACTGTAATATAGATGGGCATGGTCCCCCTGTATGGTTTTTAACATCTATGCCCAACTGTCTGTGGTCTGAAAGACTTCAGTCGACCAGGACCAGGGTCTCACTCATGTTCATTCCTCTTGCAGAGCTGAGCAGCATGTGCACGTGCAGAGAGGCAGGGCAATGCTCTGAGCCCGGAACCCTCCTGTGTGTCAGGCCAGGGGAAGACACCGTCGCTATGACGATAACGGAATGTGAGGCGGGCATCAGAAGGTGCAGAGGGGACCCAATCACCATCGTCACCCTCGGACCCTGCTCATCCTGATGCAACATACATGTATATTCTCTCTGTAAGGAAATCAAGTTTAATGTACATACAGAGTATTTCACACCTGTCTAAGGGGAGGTCACAGTTGTAATGTACATTTAAAAAATATTACAGCCAAGGACAATAGTTCTTTAAATTAATTTAATGTTAACAAATGAGTTTAGAGCAACTCATCTGTCTATGCATGGTAGTATCTCAGTACATATCAGCATCAGATTTTGGTTTTGAGTATTTAATTTTCTTACGAATGGGTTCTCTTTCATTTAGACTTCACAAACATGAGCTTCCATTTAAATGAAAATGTGTTGAAGACTGTTGAAAAGTATTGAAGACTGACGCACTATGCCAGAGACATGTTTATGTGTGTGTATGTATGTGTGTGTGTGTATGTATGTGTGTGTGTGTGCGTGTGTGTGTGTGAGAGACATTTGCCACCTGACTGTATTGTTAATGCAACTGTAGCACCAGTCAGAGGCACGGATGCCTTTCATTGGACTGAGATTAAATACATTTTACAATATTTCATATTTTTGCTGAATCTGGTGCTTTTTTGTTTCACTATTTTAATCAGTGTGGCTTATCCAATGAGCTTTCTTTGGAGTCTAAGATAATATAACATTTGATCGTGACTGAGTATGCCCGTCCCTCAGAATAATGTGTGTTGTGGAGATCAGGGGAATGTAAACCCACACAGAAAAAGGCCTTTTCTACTGTATACGTGTATGTGCCTTTCCTAAACCCCAGAGGTTAGGGGTGAGGGGTTCTGCATATCCATCAGGGTTCTCATTTTTTGTACACACGTCCTGTTCAGTACACTGTTATTTGATGAAATTCTACTGACTGTTTACAGCACAGTATCCTGCTGAAACAGCTTCCACGTTCAAAATAACACGCAAAAGAATCACTCGGCAGCTAAAATAGAAATCATTGATGTTTTCATATCAAGGCACAACATTGATGAATAGGAAAATGTTTTCTATAGTTGTTTCGAGTTGAATGTCATTGAGTCTGTCTTAAACAAATCAACTATATGAGAATGTATATTTGTGGGGGCATTTTTGGTAATGGTGTCTGTGGAATAATAAAAGTGTATCTACTCCAACATGCGATGTCAAGCTTAAGGGTATTTATTGGCAAAACAAAATCACATTTCCATTTTTACAATTTGATATGTTATCCAAAATGACTTAATACACAATGTGGGGTTGGTAGTTAATGATATGGTTATCCACAGGCTTTGTGAGCAAAATGTTATGGTAAGTGTGATAATCCTGAGGATAGATTTCTGTAAATGCCAGATACAAAGCAGACATTTAACATGGGCCATCATGTACGATATCAAACTCAATCCTAGCGCATTTCATGGCTGCCATGAAGCACAGGTTCATGGTCTTCTTGCTCTTGGTCTTCAGGATTTCCAAACAGAAGATGTGCTGTCCGTCTCTGGGGCAGTCACGCGGTAATTTACACTCACAGTGCTTAGAGTCTGAGGGACAAAAATGCAAAAAAAGAGGCAATTCATTCATATGAAAAAGTTACTAAGATAGGTTGTAATGTGAGAGACTATATAACTCAAGAGTAAATTAATTGGAACACGACTAACAAAGCTCACTGAGTGAATTATTTGTATTTTTATTATTTAAAAAATTATAAAAATTATTTTATCTGATTTACTAAGAACAATAATAAATATAGCTGCAAGCAGCGATTCCCGGGGGCCGAGCGGCATGAGCAGCCTTTGTCAAACACAGAGACTGCAAAATGGTAGACAACTCTAGACAGGGTCGGCCCAAAAAGCAAATATTTGTTTCTAATCAAGGCTTTTGCCATTGTTGATGGTATCTAAACCCGATCCCGTAAGGGCTTGCGTATTATCGCAAATTCTTCATTTGTGGAGGCCAAATAAGACGTGTTGGCTTACTGACTTCATAATTGAAACAGTTAACAGTTAATATTGTAAAATTTCTTAGCGTTTGCAATAAAAGTGATTTGTTTTATGTTAAAAGAACATTCTTAGCATGACGTGCACATTGTGTGCCTCAAAACAAGACAAGAGGAATGGAAGCAAGTCATACAGCAAAGGTCAGATTCGAACATACAACGTCGCGGAGCAGACTATACCTACTCACTGAGCCACAGAGACACACTTCAGAAAGGCACTTTCGGCGTGTACTAAAATACATATATAAATAAACAATAATTTAAAAAAACTTCTAAGTTTATACTTACAGAAAAAATAGCATATTAAAAATAGTGAAGTAGTAGGCTTAGTCTAGTGTAAGCTACTTGTCCTCACTGGATATCTTTAGCTTACTTTTGAGTTTTATGAAATAAAAAGTGGCCTGTTTAGTCCAGACAGTTATCAAAGCCATAGGCTAGGCTAAGTGTCGCCTAGCTACGGTTTATATTTAAAAAGATTTAAAGGGTTTCCGCGCTGTTATAGTTTTGACAACTCCGCGTCATAGCTATGATTCAGCTTTGGCAAAAACAAGTATGCAGTAACAGATTAGCCTTTTTATTTTCATTAGTTTTTTGTTTTCAGAAAGGGCATTTCCCGGTATAATTGCTGACTTGTGGCGAAAGTGCCGCCGTGGTGATAGATTTACCTTAACATCTGTCCCAAATTGTAAACAGGTCGGCGATTTTCACGTTACCAAATTTATTGTTTGTTTATCAAACGCTAGCTAGCTATAGACAAACTGACGATAAATAGCAAAAAATTACCAGAAGTATTTATTTTACAGGCCATGATACCGTGGAGTTCAGTTCACTTTCATGTTGTTCACATTGCCTCAGCGTGCTTCGTAGCTATTCAAAACTGTGATTATTGTGAGGGTAGTGGTTATATTGTCATTTATTGAAGTAAATTAATAAAAACACACAGAATGTCTAAGATTCGTATGAGCTATGTTATACTTTTGATTTTGTATTGACCAAAAGATATTAAATGAGTAAATAATAATAGGTCAGCTCTGGTTAGACTCGCGTTACTTAGCATAATTTATGCTATGGTAATACCATATTCTATGTATAGTTCAAGGTCGAAAAATACAGAAATCATGTTGTTTGTTTATAGAAAATCGAATTTAATTCTATCCAATGTAAATAACAACACAACAGTAACAGACAAAGTCACAACAGTAACATACAAAAGCAGAACAAGAATACCTTAACAATATATATACCCCATCCTACTCTCACTGTTCCAGAAAACAGGATTACTGAGTCATCTGGGTAACTGCACTAAGTAAAACCCAGAACAGCTCTTTTTACTTTAGTCCATGTTCCAGATTTGGTAGGGTTCCGGGTTTTACTGTGTGCAGTTATCCAGCTAACTCAGTACTAATCATGCTGTATGAAATCCTCCCACCCCCCAGCCTAGTATTTTTTTAGAGTATGGAACTCTTCAAAACAGGGAGTTGGACATAGGGCAGTGTCACATGGGGCACACATGCAACGGGTTAATTTCCTCTCTCTTTTGCATCAGCGGTGTAGAAGCAGACCCTGCAGTGCCGTCTTGTGCTCTGTGGGGTGTTGACGCAAGGTCGCCCTTCAGTTGAGCGCCGGGGTAAGGGATGCTCCTGGATCAGCTCTTTCACCAGCCTCAGCCGAAACTTCCTCTATGGGTGAGTAAAAACAATGTATTATTATTATTATTGTTTCATTACTATTTTTATTATTATTATTATTTGTGTAGTTGGTTATTATTATTATTATTGTTATTTGTTTTGTTGTTCTAATTAATAGCAATAAAAGTAGCAGTAGTAATAGTAGTAGTATATTGTTGATGTGGGTCTTGACGCTAAATGTTATTTTCTTACCAGACAGTTTGCGATGGACAGTGTAGGTGTTGAGGACTGCAGTGTCGAGCAGGTGAAAGAAGAGCTTCATGTACCGCTTGGTACTTTTTCTGGCACAGTCAACGAAGCTGGTGATTATGTCCGCCCTGTCCACTGCTCCTATCTTCTTATTGTAATCGAGGATGCATGCAGGTTTCACCTTTGGCTCCCCTGTGAAGCGGTCCAGCCTTCCCGATTGAGCCATGGCAAAGGGGTGAACAGTTGTGAGGAAGTTCACATCCCTCTTATCTTGCCACTTTACCGCCAGCTGAGTGCCATTCTCCCTGAAGGCGACCTCCCCTCTTTATTTTCTTCTGGAACGTTGGCATCCCCCTCTTAGTGAGCCGGACTGTACCACATGCCCCAGTCCCCTGGTGGAATAAGTGCTGGAATAGCATAAAACTGCTGTACCAATTATCCACGGACAGAATGTGCACTTTTCCCAGATGTGGAGCCAGGAGGGTCATAACCACGGACCCAGAGACCCCTAATCCTTCAATGGATTTAATGGCTGTTGTGGCCCCAGTGTAGATCACCATGTCTTGCACGTACCCAGTCACCACATCATACAGGACAAAATAATTTACCCCAAACCTGTGTCGCTTGGTAAGGATGTATTACCGAAATCCCAGTCAACCCTCTCACAACATCAGGGATTTGTCCACGCACAGGTCCTTGTATGGGACGAAGGGCCGCTTGAAGGCTGAGGTGAGGGCATTGAACACATTTCAGAATTTATTGAGGGGGTCTCTGGTGTCTGCTTGGGCAGGGTTAATGAAATGTAAACACTGCAGGAGATTGAGAAAACGGTCCTGAGAGAAAACGAAGGCCAAAAACAGAGTGAGGAGAACCGAGTCAGTACTCCAGTACTCCCTTAGGGTGGATTTCCTGACCAGTCCCATCAGAAGGGCAATGGCGAGGAATGTGTACACTTCATTTAAACAGGTAGGTGCCCATTTGGAAAGCTTTACTATTACTCCAATTGCTGTTTTTTCCTGCTGCTCACTGGCGTATCGGTTGGTCTCCACAATCTCCTCCACTGTCTCTACAGAGAGTAACATTTTGAAGCAGTTTACTGCAGTGGGAGTCTGGAGGATTTTGGACCCCAGAAACTGAGTTGCTAAACTCAATTCCTGGCTCAGGGGGAGTGAACTCGACGGCAGCCCTCCAATCACTGGACCTCACCTCCTCAACTAGCACCGGACCTTCAGGGCGGCTACAGGGGACTACAGATGGACCGTCCTCAGGATTTTCCTCCTCATCATCATCTCCCTCCCTGAGCTCAGGGTTCCTCTCAAGGGCAACTCATTTGGGGGGTTAGTCTCTCCTCAGAATCACTGTCACTCCCACTTGATTCACTATTGTAATCACCCTCATCATCTGAATTAAAGAAAGTTTCTCAAATTTTCTCATCAGTGAGTTGTCTTCGCCTATTGTTTGTGAACATGTTTTTTCTACATCTGTACTCTAGCTCTCTGACTCTGATACTGGTGTTCAGACTGAGGTGATGGGTGCATGTGATGGGTGCACGTAACCCCGTATTCTAACAGTGGAAATCAATGCAAGCAAAGAGTATCTCTGATAAAAATATTTTGTTTTCTCATCTTATATCATGCTAATACATTTGATGAAAAGGTCTGACATTCCGATTCTGATATTTGTAGATTTTTTTGAGAATTATGTAAAACATTATGATCTTGTTATCGAAAAGAAAACTAATGCTAAAATAAAATTTGGTCATGTACGCAGCCATGTTTGTTTACACTTACACTTCATCGGACAGGGCCATGGGAACAAACATCATAACTAAGTGCAGCCCAGACAAGCCGAGATAAAAAAACTGTCTTTGTTACTTGCTTCAATCAATGTTCGGATAAAATGACGTTACGATACACAAGTACATGAATACGGAAATAAAACCAAGACTTTATTATCGCAAATGTGTAGCGCTGCATAGCAAATATGTACTCGGATACTTGACCGTGCTGGACAAGATGCAAATGTATACCCTATCAAGGTTTGTGAATGCATGTAAGTAACATCGTCGGCAATAAAACTAGCTACGTAGTAACCCATATGCATACACTGCAAATGAAACTAGATGACTTTTCGGATAACAACTAACATTAACATAGTAACATTTTAATTTCAGTACAACAATAAACAACTTGTAGGTACTTCACTGGAATCATGTTTGCACTTTTATATTAGGATGCAATAGCTTGTGTTAAGGAGGTTAAAAACCACTAAACTGCTAAACTAGCTCAGTGTTGATGTAATAACCAAGATATTCGATGCACAGCAATGTGTCATTTATCATTCATTTCAGCTTCTGAAATGACAAGTTTGAATGGGCAAGAAAATGGGCCGCCTTGGAAAACCTATCCACAATGACAAAAATAACCGTATTACCTTGCGAGTCAGGTAATCCGGTTACAAAGTCTAAAGCGATATGGCTCCAAGGTCGACTAGGCACGGGTAGAGGCCGCAACAACCCTGAAGGTGGGACCCTTGCTCGGAGCGCAAACAGCACAAGCACATCCTTTTCCATGCCAGGCCACCAGAATCGTCTGGATAGAAATTCCTTGGTACGGTGGATGCCAGGATGGGCCGCGAACTGAGACAGATGACCCCACTGTAGTACCCGAGACCTCACCTCGGGAGGAACAAAAAGGCAACCGACAGGACCCGGATCCGGGCTACGCAGCAACGCCTGCTGAACCGCCACCTCAACGTCCCACAACACAGAAGCCACTATCTGGGAGACAAGCACAATGTGCTCCAGAATAGCAGGACCGCTGAAAGACATGTGACAATGCATCAGGTTTAACATTCTTCGTACCCGGACGATACGTTAAAAGAAAGTTAAACCGCGTAAAAAACAATGCCTAACGCGCCTGTCTAGAATTACGTGTTCTAGCCTGTTGGACGTACTCCAAGTTTTTGTGGTCGGTCCATACAGTAAAGGGGTGCTCCGCTCCCTCCAGCCAATGGCGCCACTCTTCCAGAGCTAATTTGACTGCCAGTAGCTCCCGATCACCTACGTCATAATTCCTCTCGGCCGAAGTAACGGCTCGAGAGAAATATGCCCACGGGTGCATTTTGCGGTCAATGGGTGAGTGCTGAGATAAAATAGCGCCTACGCCCAAGTCGGAAGCATCAACCTCTACCACAAAAGGGAGGGAGGGATTGGGTGTAACGAGAATAGGCTCAGAACTGAACCTCTTCTTAAGTTTCTCAAAAGCAGAGTCAGCCCTCGAATTCCACCGAAATTGAGTAGCTAATGTTTTCTTAGTAAGGGCAGTAATGGGTACGGCGAGCGCACTAAAATTGCAAATAAAACGTCTATAAAAATTTGTGAACCCAAGAAAATGCTGGACCTGCGTAACAGAATTGGGAGTAGGCTAATTTAGTACAGCAGAGACTTTCTCTGGATCCATACAGACCTTGCCCTCTGATACAATGAATCCCAGAAAATAAACCGTGCTAGCATGAAATGAGCACTTTTCTGCTTTTACAAATAAGTTGGCCTCCAACAGGGCTTTCAACACCTGTTTAACATGACTAACATGAGTCTGTAAATCGACAGAGAAAATTTAAATGTCATCCAAGTAAACAAACACAAATCTCTCCAACATCTCCCATAGTACATCATTGACTAATGCCTGAAACACAGAGGGGGCGCTAGTGAGCCCGAACTCCATGACCAGATATTCGTAGTGGTCGTTATGGGTGTTAAAAGCGGTTTTCCATTCATCTCCCTCACGCATCCGTACCAGGTTATAGGAAAAAATAGTAGCCCCTTGGAGATGTTCAAACGCCGAATTCATAAGGGGAAGTGAGTACCGGTTCTTAATGGTGATGGCATTTAAAGCGCGATAATCAATACATGGTCTTAAAGTGCCATCCTTTTTTTAACGAAAAAGAACCCTGCACCAGCGGGCGAGGTCGATGGTTTTATGAAACCATTGACTAACGCCTCCTCGATATATTCTTTCATAGCCGCACTCTCGGGAGCCACTAAGAAATAAAGACTTCCTCTCGTAGAAATAGTACCCAGATATAATTCAATGGCGCAATCAAAAGGGTGGTGGGGAGGAAGGGTGGTTGCCCTCTGTTTGCTAAACACCTCCGCTAATTTGGAATATTCAGCCGGAACGTTGAGAGGCAAAGGAAATTCAAGTGTTCCTGCCATCCCAGTATCCTCCCTCTGAGTAGGCGAACCCCATTGACGGATGACTACCTTATCCCCTCCCCACTTAATATGGGGGTTGTGCTTAACTAGCTAAGTGTGACCCAACACTAACGATAAGCAGGTGAATCAACGAATAAAAACTGAATGCTCTCCATGTGTTTTCGTTGACAAATCGACATGGTGAGAAGAGACGTCACCTCCTTAATGGTACCTGACCCCAAGGGGCGACCGTCGAGAGCGGTAACCAATCGGGATTGATTCAGGCGCTGGACTGGTATCTTGTTTTTTCTAGCCCACTGGGCATCAATAAAACGATCCACGGCCCCAGAATCGATAAAAGCCTTGACCTGCAGCGAGTGCTGACCCCAAGAAAGCTTAACATTTAGTAATGTCCGGGGTGTAGTACCCTGAAGTCCCGCTAGAATCCCCGGCTCTTCTAGCGAGACTTTTTTCCTTTGAGCTTAGGACAATGATTAAGAATATGCCCCTTCCTCTTGCAGTAATGACAGCACTTATTTTTAGATGCGGAGTCTCCCGAAGGTGGGCATGCTGCCCCATCTACCTGCATGGGTTCTTCAGTCCTAGTCGAAAAGGGCTTAACTACCGGAGAATAGGACTTTGTGAATGGAACAAACGATGGTCTTATCTGATTACCTTTTGTCAGGGGTAGCGTGGGAACGAAGGACCAGACGCGACAGTAGGGGTTCAGAGAATGCTCAGCTGAACACCACAAAGCGGGAGAGAAACCCCGCAAACAGGGAATAACAATAAACAAACAAATAATAACTCTCCACACCAGGAGAGATACCGCTACAACTAAAAGCAACCCTAATAGGGCGAAAAAACTCTTAACTATATATTCAATGAAACAACAACGAAAAAACCCTATAGCTCACAACGAGGGAGCCGAAACCAAAAACTCTCTTGCAAAACGAGACAGCCACGAAAACACGGGCAGTAGCAATAATGGTTATAGGAAGAACAGCAAAAAACAAAGGCACCCTCGGAACGTGACTATAACGCCCGATAAATGGTGAAAGAAATGAAAACAAAATAACGCTTACGCTTTCCAACAACGAAGAGAGCGGGACTGGAAAAGGATGATGTCCTAGGATACCGGCTTTCTTTGTAAAAAGATAGGCAATATGGAAGCGTCAAATAACGATGACGTGAGGTTTAAATACTGACAGGAAACACTGAACAGGTGAACACACTGAACTGAAAACCAAAACACGAAACGGACTAGGAAAACAAAGAGAAGGGATGCAACATGAGCGCTCCCCAGGGAAGTGGACAATGAACAAAGAGCAGGCAGAGAAACCATGACACCTTTACCATGTTCTTTGCGGAGTAAGTGGTCCCGCAACTGATTGTCAATTCGGATGGCAGAAGACACTAAAGCATCCAGAGAATCAAACTGCTCAAGAATGGATAGAGCATCCTGTACTGGTTCATCTAATGCCTAAGAATGTCATCAGAGGAGCTTCAGCCCAACCTGTCTCACCTGCCAGTGCACAAGATTTTATGGCGAATTCTGCCAGTGTCGCTACCCTGGCGAAGGCGATGCAGCCGTCTAGCCGACTCCCGACTCAAAATGTTATGGTCAAAGACTGATTCCATTTCATCCATGAGTGTCTTAGTGGTATTTAAAATCTGAGACTTCTCCCTGATTAAGGGAGTAGCCCAGTCAAGCGCAGATCCAGAAAGTAGTGAAAGTAGTGACTGGGCTTTAAAAAAAGAAGAACATTGGGCCCACGGCATTTTCCTGCTCTCCCATCATAGTGGAGAGGAAGCTGCAACTTAGGTTCCCTACCAATCTGAGCAATAGGAACTGGGGAAGCGATAGCCTGAGCGGCAGGTGTGGATGCTTGGTGTGCAATTGTGAGTGCTCACATACCCTCCGCCAACTCGCTGAGCCAGCCCTCTTGAACCCTCATTTGGGTATTCAGTTGACTGACTTGATTTGCCAGTAACTGCTGTTGGGCCTCAATACCCCTGATGTATTCCTCAGAATTGCTATCTCCTGACTGATCTCCCCTGGGACAACCTTGCTGAATCATCCATGATGGCTTGTTTGCACTGTAATGGGTTTTTATGTGGCGGAGATTCAAACGCGAAGGTGGGGGAATCAGAACAAGTCAGCTCACATCAGTGAAGACCAATAAAGGGGAGAAGAACAAGAAAAGAAAAGAAAGAAAAAACAAGAAACTAATTCCTTGTGGCTAAACAGACAAAACAAAATCAACCCACTAAAATAGGGCAAACTTGAGAACGAGTGCAAAACTAAATCCACCGAGCTCAATACTGGAGCTAGAACGGAAAATCTATCAAAGAAAAGAACACCTTTGGCTACATAAGCTCAGAGTGTAAAACCAAAACAAATGAACAAAAAAAAGTTTCCGTGAGAACAGCAACGGACAAAATAAATAGCGCAAAACGCTTACAGGAAGAAAAAGTCGTATACCTGAAAATAGCTAAATAGCAAGTCTCTTGTGTACATAAACTGCGTTTAATATCACAAGGTCGCTAGTACCTGGCTATACCTGGCTCGATGCAATGTCGAATGACAAACAAGCACCGGGGAAGCGGAAGTGAGGAACTTAAATACCCCGCAGGTAGAAGCACAGGTGAAAATAATTATGAGGAAGGCAAACCCTGGAACAGAACATGGAAAAAATCTGATTGATTCACAATCGGGAAACCAGGACGAGAACCGCAAAAGAAAAGAAAATAAAACACGAACCATGACAAAATTAAGTAGGCTACTAGGAAAATTAAGAATGTACGATAATACGCATGCCCTTACGGGATCGGGTTTAGATACCATCAACAATGACAAAAGCCTTGATTAGAAACAAATATTTGCTTTTTGGGTCAACCCTGTTGATACCATTTTGCAGTCTCTGTGTTTGACAAATGCTTCTTATGCTGCTCGGTCCCTGGGAATCGCTGTTTGCAGCTATATTTATTATTGACCATTGGGATTATTATTATTATTACTAGTATACGAATATGATAATTATTTATTAATAATAATTCATATGAATAGACATTTTTTTATTCTATTTTAAAATAAAATTTTAAAATCTATGAATTAAGCAATAGATCATGAGAGAGAGTGCGTTATTGGAAATATAAGCACTGCTGTGACGTTGCAGCAACAAGACCGCAGGTCGAGTTGCAAAGTACTCTCAGCTTTGCTTATATCCCATAACGCAGAAACCTTGAGTTATCTATTGCCTTTATACAACAATGTCACCATACATGTTTAGTAAGTAATGAAAAAATATTGAAACAATAACGCTAATTCAATTCCAAAGCATTGCAAGCTGTTGCATTTGTTGTTGTTGTTGTTTATTGTTCTTTTTACTTACCGTCTACTGCACTTACACACGTGCAGTTTTGCTACTTACCAGCGCTGTTTGGCTGGTGGTCATCGGCAATCATTAACTCTCGTTCAATCATTATGTGTGGTGGGTTTTATGAAGTGGTGCGCTGTTATGCCCACATTGGTGACGCTCACATTCCCCCGCAGGCATAAGGCAGGCTTTCTTGTTTTTTTTTTGTTTTATATTTTGTTATTTATTATTAAAAAAAAAAATGAAAAAAAAAAATTTTTTTTTTTTTTTTTTATTTATTTTTTGGATTTTTGGATATAAAGTCATGTCTTATTCTTTATTCTTTTTCCACTTGATTTTTTTTTTTCATGTTGAAAAAAAAAAGCTTATTATATTTAATTTTTCAGCATTTGTTGGTGTAAAATAAAAATGATATATTTTTTTTTCTTATATATCAAAAATGGCAATTAGGACTGTTTATGTACACGAGACTATAGTCTTATATAATGTTCTGTTTTTCCAGTGAAACATATTTTTCATCACAAATGTCAAAATACTAATTTATATTCATTATTGCTGAAAATAATGAATATAAATTAGTATTTTGACATTTGTGATGAAAAATATGTTTCACTAGAAAAACAGAACATTATATAAGACTATAGTCTCGTGTACATAAACAGTCCTAATTGCCATTTTTGATATATACAGAAAGAAAATCATATTCTTCATGTTTATTTAACACCAATGCTGAAAATAATTAAATAAACATGATTTTCCACCCATTTAAATTTAAAAATGGCATCTTAATTTTTTGGCAATTTGGACCCTGGCAATAATAATAACAATAATAATAATGGTCTTAAGTTTCTGTTTTTCTGTTTTTCCAATGTTTTTTTATACATTGAAATAAAAAAAGGGATTAGAATTTTTTGGCAACTTTTTTTCATATTAAAGAAATAGGAACTAATTTTTAAATAATATGAAAAATATATAATTTATAATAACAGTAAAAGTAGAAATAATAATAATAACAACAACAATAATAATACTATTAATACCATTAATAATAAAAAATATATAATTATAGTCATTATCATTGCAATGTTATAATAATGATAATAAAAATAAGAATAATAAAATATAAAAACTTGAAGTAATACTACTACTACTAATAATAATAATCTTTGTCATGACAATGGCCTATTAATAACAATAATAGTAATAATAATAATAATGACATTAATAATGGTAATACTACTAATAATAATAGTAATAATAATAATAACAATAATAATAATACCAGGGCAGGTCTCCCACTCATAGCAGGTGTCCGGTCCGCAGGACTTCTGGACCTCACTGCGGTTGGACACATTTGCTCGGAACCGGGCCCACTCCAGCTGAGCCTGATCGAGCTCACAGGCCCCCGTGCTCAGGAAGTGCAGCGGGTCTCCATGGCACTGGCCAGCGTGGAAAGCACAGACCGACTTCATTCCAGCGTGGCCGGTAACTGCGTCTAGTACGCAGAGGTCCGCCCTGTATGAACTACATTCAACAGCAAACTACACGTCACACACAGTAACATACTCAGTCCTGGGAAACATTGGCAATGCTAAAACCATCAAAGAGAAAGGGTCACTAAATGCTACACATTTACAAAACAAACTAAATGTACAGATGTGTGTGTGTGTGTGCGTGTGTGTGTGGTCCCTCACCTACACTCCTCCTGTGGAATACAAACACACTGGGAGCCATCTTTCTTCTCACCCCTCTTACAGCTGCTATCAGGGATGAATGGGCGCTCTGTGAAATTAAATGGGAGCATAGTTATGGATAATACTGTGTTTGTAAATGTACAGCACACACCATGATAAATCACAGCAAGGCAGGTTATGCCACTCGGAGCACATTATCCATGGTGATATCACTCAACATGTCACAAATGAATCCAAAATGAGACTAACTAACCAGAAGTGAGCATTGGAATACAACGGAAAGATGTGGACTCCGATAAAAAAGATTGGGAAAAAAAAAAAAATCTGGAATGTGAACTATGAATCTTCCAAAGAAAGGTACGTAGCCCATAACTCCGCAGAATTTCAGAATGATGGTTCGGTTAAAAAAGCACTTCCTACCATTCTCACAGTGTATGTCTCTGGGTACGGGCGGGTCCCAGGTAAGACTTGTCCCGCAGGTGTAGTAGCGAGGCCCTGAGGGTACCATGCCGAAGCTCGCACAGTTCAGCACCATGCCGTCCCCGATCTTATACTCTTCTTTCAAGGGCTGCAGACTGATGTCCTCAGGGAAAGACGGCCTCACACAAACTCTCTCTGTGTGAGGGACAGTACTGCGTTAGCGTTATTTCACAACCGCCGTCAACTAGGTTTCCATGGTTTTGGGTGGACTTTTTATTAATGAAGGGCTTTATTTTTACTATGAGCAGCGCTTTATGTGTGTGGAGCAGAGTATGGAATATGTGTGTGGAGTATGGAGTGTGGAATATTTATGTGGAGCATGGATTATGTGAAAAAACTAAAAACTAGTAAGCCAGCTTCCACAAACTCATCTTGGATACAAGCAGATTAACCCCCGTTGTTTGAAATGGTTCTACTGCCCATGCCAGCCCAGGTTGTCTTCAGGCTGTCACAGAGGGCCTGCCATTTTGTTGGAGTAGTTTACTTCATTTTTAAAAGGATAAAATATAAATAAAAAATATGTGCAAATAGTGGCCATTGTAAAGGTGATTTAAGGCAAAAGCTAAAATGGACAGACTTGAGGCTGGTTTCATTTACAGCAGAAGCTTCAAATACTAACCGGGCTTCGACGCCAAAAACATCAATCCTGTAAACATGTAATCCAACATTCCTCCCTTCCTCTCCCCTCTCTTTCTTACTGATGCACATTCCCTTTGGCTCGCTCCATTTCCCGTCCGGCAGACAGTGGAGGTACTGGAATCCCTCCATCTCGAAGCCTGTGAAACACAGCACCTCCTCCAGTTCCCCGAAATCATAGTGCCTCTTATCCAGCTGCAGCAGATAGATAGAGATAGAGAGAGAGCGTGATAAAGAGAAAAAATTGAGAGAGAGGAGAGACAGAGAGAGAGAGATTGTATGTATGGTGGCAGCTGTAGGTTTACCAGAAGTGTAGCCTGGATCTCATGAGATTTGTATTCAGAAAATGGGACAAAAGAGGGAAAATTAAACTGAAATAATTATCTATATGTTCAATATTATGTATTACTTATATGGCATTCCAGCAGCCAGGTGTGGCACCGAGCTCAAGCCTTCAGCCTTTCTTACTCTCAGGTAGCTGTGCTCAGGTGGCCTGGGTTTGCGGCATCCAGGTGAGTCAGGTTCCACTTCCTTCTGATCAGTTTCTTTCTCCATCTCATCATCACTGATACACACATCCTGCCTACAGATAGAGAGATCCCAGAGTAAACACAAATTCACGCAGACAGGCACGCACGCACTCTGTATACATGTGCTTCGGTCAACAAAATTACATACCGAGCAATTTTGTTAGGTTGTGAAAAACGAATTAAAATGTTGTGCTCTTGTGACTTTATTTATTTATTTATTTTTGAGGATTATTATTTATTAAAAAGTCTTCCAGTGGAAAAAGTTAAATTGTGATCTGGAACGATTTTTATCACACCTGGAAAGTTGTGGTTTGAGTGTAAAAAATTGTAAAAAACATCACCACAGCCTTGCGCAAACAAACTATAGTGTCTCGCTTCTGCTGAGTAGCATCAGTGCTCAATAAACCATACTTTTGGAAGATGGAGACATGGCACCCCTCCTCCTGCTTGTCGCTTCCTGGGCACGCCTTCCCACCACGGAGAGGGGAGGGGTTGTTGCACTCTCGAACCCGGTGCCTCCTCATGGAGGAGTCACAGGCACTCCAAAGTCCCCAGCAGCTCCAGCGTCCGTCTACTGCCTCTGAGTGAGGAACAAAGACACCAGGAGTCACACTGAATCCAGAGCAGACATACGTACACACACCAGGAGTCACACTGAATCCAGAGCAGACATATGTAAATGCACCAGGAGTCACACTGAATCCAGAGCAGACATATGTAAATGCACCAGGAGTCACACTGAATCCAGAGCAGACATGTGTAAATGCACCAGGAGTCACACTGAATCCAGAGCAGACATATTTACAGTAAATGCACCAGGAGTCACACTGAATCCAGAGCAGACATATTATAATGCACCAGGAACACACTGAATCTAATGCAGACACATGTAAATGCACCAGGAGTCACACTGAATCTAGAGCAGACATAATGTAAACACACCAGAAGTTGTGCCTAGATAAGTCTGAATCCAACAATGAATTCAAGGCCCTGAAACATGTAAATTCACCAGGCCTAAAAATACCCAGCAGACAGAAGGGTGAACAGTACTTTAATTGTACTTTAAAGAATATAATAATCTGGTTTTACCACTGGATTAATTCATGGAGAACACCTGCCCACTTCTGACATCATCCCTCCAAAAAATTTTAAAATTAAAATTAATTCTACAAAGTTTGGCATTTTAGAATAATGTAAGGTAATATAATAGTTAAAGAGAGAGAGAGCACTATACGGTGAAAAGAGCAGGTTTACCAGAAGTGTAGTCTGGAGCACGTTTCTCACAGTTGGACCCGTAGGTGCCAGTCTGACAGACACACAGACACTCGGTCCTAGACAGAACGGGCCGGGCGTTATTGGGACAGGGGGCGCACTTGCAGGAGTCAACCTCTTCCAGGTACTCCAACAGCGCCCTCTCCAGGTGCCTCCTTTTAGTCACTGCGCAGGGAAACCCTCTGACCAGGTTCAGAATGGGCAACAGCTGACCGACGTACAAATAACTTAATTTCAGCTGAGGCAGCATCATTTTCAAGTTTTTAATGTAAGTTCAACATCATGTCAACTTGACCAAAGTCACTTTGATCCCTTGGCAGGATGGATCTCATGTACTTCTATTAAGTAGAAATGTTTTTTTTTAAATAGACATCTGTTCAGTGTATGCAGACCTTAAATCACATGCTTCAACAGGAGTTGGTTATTTTGTGGAGTTAATCAACCCATACTGTAAAATGGTGGTGCTGGTTTTGTAAATCTCTACAATGATAGTGTTGGTGATGTCATTTTCTGCAATGATGGCATTGGCTATTTCATTCTCTACAATGGTAGGGCTGGTTATCTCATACTCTACTGTGATGGGATTGGTTACCTCATACTCTACTATGGCAGGGTGGTCTTTGGTTGACTCCACCCAGTTTTTGTAAGTAGTGCTGTCAGGGGCTGCTCCCTCTCTTTCCGAGGCTAAAGCGGCAGCATACTCTGCCCTGCCCCCCTTCACCATGGAGATGGACTTCTCTGATGCTTTCAGGAAGGACCCTGTGGAGACACAGTTCAACGGGGGTGAACTTTGAACTCACACCTAACAGACAGCAAAAAAAGCATGTGGAGTCAGAAACGGAAGGCAGCTGCCTCACTGTCTTGCTCTCTCTGAAGGTACCTCAAAAGGCAACGAATTTCTGACACACTTCGAAGGCAGGATGATGTCACGTGAGATCAATGTTTATGGTTAATCATTACACTATGCTAGCAAGTTAGCTGGCTAGTTGTTGGAAAGCTCACAGATGCTTAAAACATCAGATACATTATTGCAGTGTATTAAATAATTGAAATGCCATTTTAGATATAACTACAACAAATTCTGAAGTTTACTTTATATTCACACTGTAAACAAAAAACTCCTCTGTTGCCGCCTCAACTACCACTTCATTGTTAATTTAATGGAAGTGAGAAGCCTGAGGTAATCGCAAAGACTTATGGGATATCATACCTGGATAAGGATACATGCGATGCTGCCTTCAAATGCTGCTTTCTAAGACACCTTAGAAGGCAGAATGAGACACACCTCGATGCCTTCCTGCTTTCAAATGATGCTTTCGGAGGCAAAATTTTTGCCATTTGAGACACAGCTATGGTCAGAGCACTGGACTCTGATCCTAAGGGTCAAAAATTAGTGTGGAGTTATGGTCAGAGGTCTTGACTCTAGTCCTGAGGGTTAAAGGTCAGTGTGGAGCAGCAGTCAGAGCTCTGGGCTCTGAACCCCTGACAGTGCAAAGCAAAAGATCATTTTCCTAAAAACTACAAAAATATTCACAAATACCTTCATATTTTTCAGACATGGTATTTTTATGGCACGTATTGACCCGTCTTGACGAAGAATAAATCAAGATGGAAAATGAGGTTTCTGACAGGACACAACCATTGGCCACCTCTTCCGTCACACCTAGAAAGTGGAGAGAGGTTAACTCAGTACACTCTTTTGTCTGTCACACACACGGTGGGCAGCATGTAAACTCCTTTTCACATTTATTTCTAAATTCCAACTTCACTTAGTATTAGCTGTGTGAATTTCTTGTTTGTAAATAACCAATTAGAGCTCTTGCACAAAGATGAAGAGTAAATCTTAGCATTGAAAAGAGCAAACATTGAGTTGCCCTACCTGAATTTTTCAGTTCCTCTCGGTCATACTGGTAGAGGAGGTCATACAGCCCCCCTAGTGTACCGGACCCAAAGTAGTGTGTCCCAAAAAACTGGAAGACCTGCCTGTACATGGCATAGCTGTAATCCAGCGGCAGACTGTTCAGGAAGCTTAAGAAGGGCTGAGACAGGTAGAGGTTTGATTGCTTTGTACTGAATGTCGACACGCCCACTACCTGGTGGACACGGAAGAATTTGGAATCCTGTGGAAGAAAAGAGAGCATGGCAGGACACAGATGGTGTGGTAGGTCAAAGGTCATGTTATTAGAGGCAAGAAGGAAGAGAGTTTTAATGGGAGAAACACATGGTGCATCAGTGTTGTGTATCTTCCAATGGTTCAGAAGACAAACTTATCACATGTAACAGTACCTTTCATAATCATAGGCTTTGCGCTTAATGACATTTTCTGTTCCCTTGCACACTGCTCAGCAGCCTTTGTTAATTGAATTGTGCACCCTTCAATGGCTGCTATGTCTACAGGAAATATACAATCAATGGCTGCTGCTGTTTATATCAATTGTGTTGGACGGGTCATTGCAAAATTCAGAAGCTTATCGATCAATAGTGTATCTGGCAATGCCTTGTGCTCTTCGAGTTCAAGAAAGTTTCTAAGCAAGCATCATCAATATATTTTACACAAATTCCAATGTACGCACATATACTATATATATATACAGGTGCAGCTCAAAAAATGTGAATATCGTGAAAAAGTTCAATATTTTTTTGTCACTCATTTCAGAAAGTGAAACTCATATATTATATAGATTCATTACACATAGAGTGAAATATTTCAAGCATTTATTTCTTGTAAATTAGATGATTATGGCTTACAGCTAATGAAACCCAAAATTCAGTGTCTCAGAAAATTAGAATATTTTGCTTTAACATATTTTTAAAGTATCATATTTAATATTTGGTCACATATCCTTTGCATGCTGTTACTTCCTGAAGTCTGTGACCAATCAACATCAAAAGACTCTCAATATTTTCAGGTACTGTTACAAGCGATACTATAACCTCTCTGCATTTGAACTGATCTCTATGAGAATTGGGGGGTAAGACTAGATTCAGCTGTAAATTATGCTGATACAGTATGGAACACATGACTGGCGAAATGGCTGTACGTCATCAAGGGTCTAAGGTATCAAACAAGCCCCAAACCATCACTCTGCGGCCAGATATGGAGTAGATGTGGATGGATCCCTTTAAGGGTTGTTTCTCCTGACTTTTTTCCCCATAGAGTTCTATATGTACGTCATCAAGGGTCTAAGGCAGTGGTGTCAAACTCATTTTCACCCCGGGCCACATCAGCATTATGGTTGCCCTCAAAGGGCCGGTTGTAACTGTAAGACTATAAATATAACCATACTTGGGATTTTCGCGGACCTCGATTGTAATTGTTGACGGGGGGGGTGCAATCAAGAATTTTTCGCGGACCTCGATTGTAAATGTTGACGGGGGGAGGGGGGGTGCAATCGCCTTTTTTTAAAATTTTTATACAAACTTCATTTAACGTTTTATTTAACGTATGTACCGCGGGTGTGCATCCGTGTCTGCGTTTGTCTGTTATATCGTAAAAGTAAATCCCCGTTAACCAGCCACGTAGATACACACGTCAGATACGTAAGTTCTCGCGGGCCGCATAAAATGACGCGGCGGGCCGGATTCTGCGTCAGATATAATAAAACTCCCGGCCCGCCACGTCATTTTTTGTGGCCCGCGAGAACTTAATTATCTGACGCGGACTCCGGTCCGATTTGGCCCGGGGTGAAAATGAGTTTGACACCTATGGTCGCGTGAGTCGCCCGCGAGGCATATTCTAAAAATAGCACTAATCACCATGGAGATCTGTCTAAATAAAAATTGTATTTAATTGTGTTGCTGTTCTTTTTAAATCAAAAACGCTTGCATTAATATAGATTTGAAAATGACAATATATAATATAAAATTTTAAAAACAAAAATGTTTTATGTATATATGAACTCTGACCTTCTCTGAAGTCAAAGTTCAATATTGTGCGCAAGACAAACCGCCATTGCTGAGACAAGGAAGCGGGCGCAGCTACGTTGGGGAGCTAGATGTGGTTTTTACCCCCAAAATAAAGAAAACATGGCAGAAAAGCGAAAGAAAACATACTGTTTTCACAATGATTGGGAGGATGAGTTCTTTTTTTACGACAGTGAAAGAAAAATGTGTGTGTCTCATTTGCGGGGCGACTGTGGCGACGGCAAAGCGGCACAACGTGGAGAGACACTTCAGTACGTGTCACCAAAGCTTCCATGCTAACTACCTGCCCGGTAGCGCACTACGGACAGAAAAAGTCTGACTTAAAGGCAGCTTTGGGCAAACAGCAGTAATAAAGTATTAAACAGGGCAATAAAAGGAAGTAATAATATCTAAGTCTCTTCACATATATTATTATTATTAAAAGGTGATCTGTGCAACTTTATGTTATTCAGGAAGTTCGTATCAAACAAGTAGCCCTCCGTACTCCTCAGTACCCTTGAAGTAGCTCTCAGTTTCAAAAAGGTTGGTGACCCCTGCCTTAGACCCATGATGACGTACAGCCATTTCGCCAGTCATGTGTTCCATACTGTACCAGCGTAATTTACAGCTGAATCTAGTCTTACCCCCCAATTCTCATAGAGATCAGTTCAAATGCAGAGAGGTTATAGTATCGCTTGTAACAGTACCTGAAAATAAGATATTGAGAGTTTTTTGATGTTGATTGGTCACAGACTTCAGGAAGTAACAGCATGCAAAGGATATGCGACCAAATATTAAATATGATACTTTAAAAATATGTTAACGCAAAATATGTGTAATGAATCTATATAATATATGAGTTTCACTTTCTGAAATGAGTGACAAAAAATATTGAACTTTTTCACGATATTCAAATTTTTTGAGCTGCACCTGTATATAATGAACTTGTATATATATATAAAATTAACTTTTATATATATAAAACGAACCTTTATATATATATAAAACGAACCTTTATATATATAAAACGAACTTTAATATATATAAAACGAACTTTTATATATATATATAAAATTAACTTTTATATATATATAAATATATATATAGCTATATAATTAACTTTTATCTGTAAAATAAACGTTGATATATACAATAAATCAGATCAGGCATGTATTTGGGCATCCCATTGAGTATTGAGACATAATCAGTGTAATTCAAATGTTTTTTTTAATTGAATTGCGACTGAAAATTATATTATTATATTTTCATCAGAATCTTGAGGTCAATATAACCAGTGAGACAGTCAAATGTAGTGATTTTAATACAGGGATTTTTATTCCGCTTATTTGGGTCTTAATGTGGTTTGCCCCACATCCCCGGTCTACAACATGCGTCTGCAAGTATTTACATAAATATCTAAAGGTGACCGAACTAGTGGTCACCACAAAGCAGCCCTCCAGCCGATGTCACAAGCTAAATTTATAAACAGCACTGACTGCAGTGCACACACCGAGAAATCTCATGAAGACCCATAAGAAGCGGAGCAAAAAATTTGCCTGTATTACAATCTGATAGATTGCAACATTTTTCTGTCTCACTGGTTATATTGACCTCAATATTCAGATAATAATATAATTTTCAGTCCCAAATCAATTACAAATCAGTTGAATTACATGGATTATGTCTCAATAAAAAGCAAATGAGATGCCCTGATCTGATTCATTGTATATATATCAATGTTCATTGTATATATATCAAAGTTCATTGTATAGATATCAAAGTTCATTGTATAGATATCAAAGTTCATTCCATATATATATCAATGTGCATTCTATATATATCAAAGTTCATTCCATATATATCAAAGTTCATTCCATATATATAAATGTCCATTCTATATATATCAAAGTTCATTCTATATATATCAAAGTTCATTCCATATATATCAATGTTCATTCTATATATATCAAAGTTCATTCCATATATATCAAAGTTCATTCCATATATATCAATGTTCATTGTATATATATCAATGTTCATTCTATATATATCAAAGTTCATTCCATATATATCAATGTTCATTCCATATATATCAAAGTTAATTGTATATATATCAAAGTTCATTGTATATATATCAAAGTTCATTCCATATATATCAAAGTTCATTCCATATATATCAAGGTTCATTCTATATATATCAAAGTTAATTCCATATATATCAAAGTTCATTCTATATATATCAAAGTTCATTCCATATATATCAATGTTCATTCTATATATATCAAAGTTCATTCCATATATATCAATGTTCATTCTATATATATCAAAGTTCATTCCATATATATCAATGTTCATTCTATATATATCAAAGTTCATTCCATATATATCAAAGTTCATTCCATATATATAAATGTCCATTCTATATATATCAAAGTTCATTCCATATATATCAAAGTTCATTCCATATATATCAATGTTCATTCTATATATATCAAAGTTCATTCCATATATATCAAAGTTCATTCCATATATATCAATGTTCATTGTATATATATCAATGTTCATTCTATATATATCAAAGTTCATTCCATATATATCAATGTTCATTCCATATATATCAAAGTTCATTGTATATATATATCAAAGTTCATTGTATATATATCAAAGTTCATTCCATATATATCAAAGTTCATTCCATATATATCAAGGTTCATTCTATATATATCAAAGTTCATTCCATATATATCAAAGTTCATTCTATATATATCAAAGTTCATTCCATATATATCAATGTTCATTCTATATATATCAAAGTTCATTCCATATATATCAATGTTCATTCTATATATATCAAAGTTCATTCCATATATATCAATGTTCATTCTATATATATCAAAGTTCATTCCATATATATCAATGTTCATTCTATATATATCAAAGTTCATTCCATATATATCAATGTTCATTCTATATATCAAAGTTCAATATATATTTCCTGTTTGGCTTGCCATATACATGCATATACTATATATATATATATATATATATATATATATATATATGTGGTGGCTGGAAGTTAATGATGCACTATCTGAGGTGATATGGACAAAGGTGGATTGCTGAGATGGTGAAGAGGGACAGATGGTGAATAGCTGAGATGGTGAATATGGATAGATGGCAAATAGCTGAGATAGTTGATAGGGACAGATGGGGAATAGCTGAGACGGTGAATAGGGACAGATGGTGAATAGCTGAGATGCTGAATAGGGACAGATGGTAAATAGGGACAGATGCTGAATAGCTGAGATGCTGAATAGGGACAGATGGTGAATAGCTGAGATGCTGAATAAGGACAAATGGTGAATAGCTGAGATGGTGAATAGGGACAGATGGTGAATAGCTGAGATGCTGAATAGGGACAGGTGGTGAATAGCTGAGATGCTGAATAGGGACAGATGGTGAATAGCTGAGATGCTGAATAGGGACAGGTGGTGAATAGCTGAGATGCTGAATAGGGACAGATGGTGAATAGCTGAAATGGTGAATAGGGACAGATGGTGAATAACTGAAATGGTGAATAGGGACAGATGGTGAATATCCGAGATGCTGAATAGGGACAGATGGTGAATAGCCGAGATGCTGAATAGGGACAGATGATGAATAGCCGAGACGCTGAATAGGGACAGATGGTGAATAGCCGAGATGCTGAATAGGGACAGATGGTGAATAGAAAAAGATGACTTGCCTTCTTCTGTGAGGCCCTGACTGTGGAGCGGAAGGAGCTGGAGCTGTGGGACTGACGAAAGCTACTTGAAAAAAATATAATGGGAATAAAAAATAGTCCCCCAGAGCTTGAAGGTCCGGAGGTGTGGTCACCAGTATTTGATGACAGGTACACCAGCTCGCTCTGCACAGGCCCCACCTGCTCTTTGAAGTCTTCTAGAAACTCCACCTGCAGGTGAAATAACCTTTACATGGAGTTTCGTCTGAAGGCGTGAATTTAATCTCTTCCCTGATAACTAGCCTGATAAACATTTTGACAGCACGTAATTTGGCCTGTGTGTCCACGCTTGTCTCAAACCTTGAGTTCAACACTTTCGATGTTTGCCGGGATGCGATACCATTTCCTGTCTCGGCTTCGGTTTGTTGTGCACTCAGCGCCGAGGAAAGAGTTGTCAAGAACAGCGGCGCGCATCTGATCGGCGACGGCATCGAACCTGCATCACCGAGACATTGTGATCGCTTTCTTCTGAGCCACGAGCGTGGAACCAAATCTCACAAAAACAAACACCACCCGTTCATTACAGAGGGAGATATCACACTCTGGACTTTGCACATACAGTTCTCCACACTGGCCATACAAAAACAGTTATTTGCTATTTCATTCAGTGCAGTTACCAAGGTTACTGCCACTACAGACGGCTCTACAATACTGCTCTGACCACCACTTCACATTGATCACTGCTCCTGCTGCTCTGCCGACTGCTCCGCAATGCTGCTGGGACCGCTGATCGTCCTGAATGCAGACTGATCATAACATGCGCTGCGTCTCACCCATTTGCCATGAGCTCAGCTCCAGGAATAATCTCGAAGGTGCGAGGGCACACTTTGTTTATTCTGCTACAGTGCCTCTCGTCAGAATTGTCCCCGCAGTCATTCTGTGAGTTACACCTCAGTTTGGGACTGATACAGCGACCTGGAAGAAGAGATGAGTCACGTGACCAGAGTTTTTACCCCACTGGAGCTGTGTATGTGTTTGAGTATGCATGTGAGTGTGTGAGTATGCACGTGAGTATGTGTGTGTGTATGTGTGTGTATGTGTGTGACTGCATACAAGTGTGTACCGTTGTCACACTTGAATTGGTCCTTGCAGTGGACACTCTCGATCTGACACTCAGTGCTTGGGTAACACGCCCGCTCCTCCTTCAGTGTTCCACTGCAGTCCACCCCACCAAACTGGGCAGGCCTCACCAACGACCGTGTCCGAAACTGAGAGAGAGGGTGGAGAAAAGGAGAGTGAGAAAGAGGGAGAGAAAGAAATAGAGACAGAGAGAGAGCGAGAAAAAATGAAGAGGGCAAGAGAGACTGAAATTATTCTCATAAGACTGGATGGATTCAAGGCACAAGAGGGAAAATTAAACGGAACATTATCAATATTATCTATATTTCTATTTAAATTTTATTATGTATTTGATTTGTGTGTGTATGTGTGCGTGTTTACCTGTTTCTTGGCACAGGGGGAACACTGTGTCCAGGGTCCGTACTCAGTCAACTGACAGTGAAGAGGACACGCCTCCACATTGCAGGCCCTGCTTTCCTGCTTCAGGCAGAGCTGCTCACACATGTTCTTCCAGTAATACTCATCATATCTGATACTCCTGCATACAGAGATCACTGTCACTCATAACACTAATCCTATCTAATACACAGCGCACAATGCTGAACTCACACGTTCTTCCAGTAATACTCATCATATCTGATACTCCTGCATACAGAGATCGCTGTCACTCATAACACTAATCCTATCTAATACACAGCGCACAATGCTGAACTCACACGTTCTTCCAGTAATACTCATCATATCTGATACTCCTGCATACAGAGATCGCTGTCACTCATAACACTAATCCCATCTAATACACAGCGCACAATGCTGAACTCACACGTTCTTCCAGTAATACTCATCATATCTGATACTCCTGCATACAGAGATCGCTGTCACTCATAACACTAATCCCATCTAATACACAGAGCACGATGCAGAACTCACACGTTCTTCCAGTAATACTCATCATATCTGATACTTCTGCATACAGAGATCGCTGTCACTCATAACACTAATCCCATCTAATACACAGAGCACGATGCAGAACTCACACGTTCTTCCAGTAATACTCATCATATCTGATACTCCTGCATACAGAGATCGCTGTCACTCATAACACTAATCCCATCTAATACACAGAGCACGATGCAGAACTCACATGTTCTTCCAGTAATACTCATCATATCTGATACTCCTGCATACAGAGATCGCTGTCACTCATAACACTAATCCCATCTAATACACAGAGCACGATGCAGAACTCACACGTTCTTCCAGTAATACTCATCATATCTGATACTTCTGCATACAGAGATCGCTGTCACTCATAACACTAATCCCATCTAATACACAGCGCACAATGCTGAACTCACATGTTCTTCCAGTAATACTCATCATATCTGATACTCCTGCATACAGAGATCGCTGTCACTCATAACACTAATCCCATCTAATACACAGAGCACGATGCAGAACTCACACGTTCTTCCAGTAATACTCATCATATCTGATACTCCTGCATACAGAGATCGCTGTCACTCATAACACTAATCCCATCTAATACACAGCGCACAATGCAGAACTCACATGTTCTTCCAGTAATACTCATCATATCTGATACTCCTGCATACAGAGATCGCTGTCACTCATAACACTAATCCCATCTAATACACAGCGCACAATGCAGAACTCACATGTTCTTCCAGTGTGATAGAAAAATTATTAGTTGTGCTAACAATAACAAAACTAGAGTAAATGACATACAGAAGGGGCACAAAACCGTCCCCCACATAGCATGTTTCTTTCTGTCCCACATCTGCATTTCTATTCCATCACGAATCCATCCAGAGGCATTTCTCTTCCCTAGCAACGGCTTGGATACGGCCGCTATGTTTACATTCCTCAGATAACCCCTGCTCCAGGTCTCTGTTCCAGATCTTTTGAAAAACATCTCCATTTTAGATTGGAATGTCAGCGCACAGTGTGGTACAAGATAGCACATGGGATTGCATAAACTCATATGGAATGCTTAAAAAACACACACATTGATGTTTTGAACTGTTAGTCATACATTTATTATCATGAAAACGTATTCTTGTTTTATATCCTAGATAAAATATAACCTTAGCTTCTATGTATGCTACTGGGTTCCTTTTAAATCTAACTGGTTTACTTGTAGATAGGTAGAAGCTCTTTGTATTAAAGAATATATTTAGAATACTTATGCATGAACATATATGATATAAAAGAAAGTACATTTTTCCACATTCCTTTTAGTTAAAACTTTTTCCCTCCGCGAGATGAGGCGGAGTCAACTGACAAGTGACCAGAGCATGTGAGTTATGTCAAACAAGGACACCTCCCTGCCTGAGTGGAAATGTACTGAGAAGGATGAAAGGGGTGTATATAACCTGGTGTTGAATGTTGCCTGGGGAGACACTTCTCTGGTTCTCTTTTAGGGTGGCCATGTTGTAGGGGGTATATGGTAACATGAAAGTGATTTGGTTAAAAAAAGTCCTTTTAGGATGGCCATGTGGTAGGGGTGTAAGTGATAATATGAGGTTGATTTGGCGCCGGCCTGTGGTGTTACCATGGTGATTTGGCGATGTGACAGCGTACCTGTGGCGGTTCTGTGAGCCGTAGTTGCATGTTTTGGAGCAGGCGGTCCATGCGCTCCAGGGGTAGTGGTCACACATGCAGGCCAGGCCGAGGTTCAGGCTGCAGAGGAAGGCCAGCAGCGCGAGAACAGAATGCGCAGGACTCGCAGGATACATCGTGTAACACAGGCGTGTGTTGCTGGGGGGGCAGGGGGTTCCAAAAAGAAGCAATCGCTATGGACACAACAGCCAACAGGTGACAGGAACAATACTGAAATGACAACGATAAGGATTATGAAATAGAAACTGTGAGGTTGTGAGATTATGGGACTTGTATTGCAACAATATAGCTCAGAAATTGTAAAATGTAATAATTAGCATTTGTGCACATGACCTGTATATTGCTTAAACGATATTAATAATTAATATTAGACAGTGTTTCTGTGTGTGTGGTCAAGGACAGTCTGGTTTATGACTTCACTATTGCAAGGCCTATAATTTCACAGAACTGTAGAAACTGTACAGAACAAGTTCATAATTTACTCATTATGTACATTATAATAAAATTGACATACAGCTTCTCATTAGAGATGAAGATTAAGGAAATGTGGTGGAATCATTTTATAGGATATGGATTCTGGTTGAAAATGTAGTTTAATTATATTGATTATGAGACATGTAGAGAAGAATAAATAGATGCATAATTCTTAATTTTCTTTAATCTTTTCTTGGGTGACCTAATGTGCAAAATACATCAGACATAATAACTGTACTCATGATATGGGAAACCACTTTAAGTTTTAGTTTCCCATATTGTGAAACTTTGATAATTTTGTGCAATTATTAAAACATATTTAATCACCAAATCTGTGTATGCATTTTGGAATTGCTTACAGTACATATTCAAATAATTATTTTAATTTTATTTTTAACACAAAAGCTAAACTGGGAACAGTGGTTGGAAATGAGCCTTAGCAATAATCCTAAAGTGCAGCACATCTGCTTATTCTTTTAACTTGTAGCAGAGTTGCATTGTCCCCAACAAATAAAATAATAATACAATTATTTTTCAGTGTTCGTAACTGAATAAATTATAGTGTCAAGAGAAACACAGTGTCAAGCGAATAATATGCTTTTGATATTTAAACTCTCTCTTGAAGACTATTCCATCTATTCCATTTGAATGAACAATTCAAATGGAATTGGGGTGACAGTGTAGTATAATGGTTAAGAAACTGGCCTTTTAACCACAAAGTTGCAGGTTCAATTCCCAGGTAGAACACTGCCGTTGTACCCTTGAGCAAGGTAAACCTGAATCGCTTCAGTATATATCCAGCTGTATAAATGGATAATATGTAAAAACAAAATGCTAAAAAGGTGTGTACATCACTCTGGATAAGAGTGTCTGCTAAATGCCTGTAATGTAACAATTTAAAAAATATGAACAAAATCATTTGACTGAAGTATGCATCTAATTTAGTGTAAAATGAATATTGTCATTGTTTGGTAAGTAGCAATTACACAAATAATCAATAATTTGATTACTAAATTATTATATTTGGTTATATGGTTCTTTTATCACGGTGATGCCATTGCGATTTAAAGAGCGTGTATCACTGAAGCAGTTTACTGGTTATATTGCATGCCTTGAATAGCATATAATTTGAAGGCTGAGCAAAACACATTTGCAAAACTTTGAGAAACACACCAATAAATGGTATTTATACATGTTTTTACTCACAAGGCAGGAAAGCTGCTCCCTCAGTTGGTTGCTGGAGTTTCTCAAGACTGTTGTGCTGTTTTTTTTGTGTGTGTGTGTCTACTGGTGTATTTATGTGGCGTGCGTGTTTGTGTGTGTGTGTGTGTGTGTGTGTTTGTGTGTGCCTGTGTGTTCAGAATTAGGTTTCTAAGCATGTGGGTATGATCACAGCATGTTTCTCAAAGGCATCCTAACATGAAAGACAGATGCCAATGAGCCTGCTATACAGCAGTATTATAACATGGACATAACATTTAAGCAACATTACAGACCTGACAATCACAGTGGCATTACGTGAACGTCATCACACACACACACACACACACACACTCTGAGTGTCCCTCAGGGGGTCCGCAGAAAAAATATTCCCCTTTAAAAGTACTATTTTATATTTCCATTACATGTAAGTTACACTTAAAGATAAACCGTTAAACCAGTGCCTTCTCTGCTTTATGCTTCCACAATAACTAAAGATTTAAAAAACACCACATCACAGCCTGTAGGCCTCATTTTTGGGGGCCTGCCATGGAATACATTTGGAGCATGTTTGGTGTACATCATGGCTAATGAAACTCTAGGAAACACACCCTGCGCTATATGTATAAATATGTTTAAAGCCTGTTCATATTTCTATTTTCTTATTATGCAAATTTAGATTATTATTTTTTTAAATAAATATCTATAGGATGTTCAGAATTAGCTGATACTTTCACTTACATACATTGTCACAAAATAATCATAATATAGTAACATTTTCTTTACTTGAACTGTCTCCTTAAGAGGGTGGTGCTAGTTCTGAACCCCACCTTCCCTTACACAATGGTTTCTTCCTCTTACTGGAAAAGTGGGGCTGTGAAGAGTCTTTTCCTGTTAGCGCCTCTCAGCTGGGAGTGCTCCCAAAACCTTCGGACCTTTCGCTGACCTCTGCAGCCTGTTGACAGTTTTTAAGAGGGTGAAGATGAGGTTGAAGAGGAGGAAGAGGGGGAAATTGTATTGTGTACATAACACTCTGTTCTGTCCTAACTCAAAAGAACAGAACAAAGCAGGATAAAAGAGCAGAAGGTCAGAGCCCTGCTCTACAAGCAGAATAGTAGGAAGGCCGCAGGGCCAGATGGTGTGTCCATTTAACACTATTGTACCCTGTAAGCTATTGAACAAGCTCCAGGTGATGGGGGTGAGCCAATCTCTGTGCTACTGGATCTTTGACTTCCTGTCAGATAGGAGACGGGTCGCAAAGATCGGTAAACGTTTTTCTAAACCTCTGACCCTCAACATTGGGGCCCCACAGGGCTGTGTTCTCTCCCTTCTCCTGTGCTCACTATACACTAGTGACTGTGTACACTAGTCTCCCACTGTGCATCTGTTCAAATTATTAAATTAGCAGATGACACAACGGTGGCAGGTCTCATCACAAACGGGGATGAGATGGCCTACAGGGGTGAGGTGGGGGGCTTGGTGGAGTGGTGTAAGGCAAACAATCTTCAGCCAAACATAGCTAAAACAAAATAAATCATAGTGGATTTCCGGAGGGTCATTAAGGATGAGACGGTAGAGAGGGCGGACGCTTTAAAATCCCTTGGCACCACCATCTGCCACACGGCCCACCAGAGACTTCACTTGCTGCGTCAGCCGAAAACTTTTGGTGCGACCGGGAAGTGTTATAAATCTGTGTTATATGTATTGTTTTTATGTTATGTTATCTCTGTTTTTAAGAGCTCCACTGAGGCAAATTCCAATCAACATGGTTGAAATGGCAATACAGTGATTGATTGATTGATTGATTGATTGATGAGATGATTTTGGTTAATAAACAAATGCAAATCACTGGTTTGTACAATAATAAAAGTCAACAGATTACTATGTAATATTTTCAGGTGTGCACACATCTGAACGTGTGCTGTTTTTCTGAAATATGTAGTTCCCGCACGGTATATTGTTTAATTTAGCTTCAGTCAATTCAAATCTCACACTTCAAAACAATTGTGCAATAAAATATTGTTGGTCTGCTGGACCCATACTTTTGAAAAAGCTGTGTACTTGCTTTTGATATAATGTACTTTACTACTTACACAAAAGCAACATAACAGATGCTGCAAAATGCCAAACTTATAGTTATTCTGTACAACTGGCTGCACAATTTTTTGTATAATCATTATCACTCCAACAATATGCTCAGCTAATGTTTGCCTTTTTTCACTGCAATTGAATTTGCCAGTAACAACCAGTAAAATCGCAATAGTCCAGCTTTACAAAATTATACGATTCAAACTGATGAATTTAAAGTAGGCTAATATCTCAAGAAAAACAGGAAATCATATTACCATCATGTATTTTTATGTTTTATACAAATCACACGGTCCCAGTATGCCCTGCATAACATCGTTATGAACTGGAAAATAGAACGGTGTCAACCTCCATTATTAGCCTTCTTTGATGACACACCATTGAGTCAAAAACTGTGAATTGTTGCCATCTAGTGGTGTGCAAATTACCGAAGTCTACGGGGTTAAGTCACCCGCATGGATAAATATTTATTTATTTATGTATTTATAAAAATAACACTAGAAAAGCGAGTTCGCTTCAATGCAAAACATTAATTAACGATGCATAATGATCTATAGTTTTAACGACCTTGAACATTCCACACCCATTCACAAGCCAGACGTTCGCTGTGTTTCGTGGTATAACTTACGCTGCGTTCGTTATGAACTCCCCCGATATGGAAGCTCGGAGCGTTCCAGTTGTCACTTCGTATAGCAACCATGGCCGAAGGCAAGAAGCAGTCGCTTGCGCCAAAAGCTTCAGAGCTACTTAGTCACATAGACTGTTGAAAGAGTGCTTTGAAAGCCCCTAAAGTGGACAAACTAAGCTGCCACACAGTTAGGGGTGCTGACACATCAAGTTGAAAATATTTAAAAAATATCTTCTCCTTTGATGGAGAAACTTTTTTTGAAACACAAATGGAACTTGACCTGAAGAGAAGCTTATACGGTAAAATGTATGATTTGCATATTCATAAGTAATACGCATATTTTGCTATTGCTTCAAAGGACACTTTAAAATTTGTTTATCACAGGCAATTTTATTTAAAAAATATGTTTATTATCTGAACCTTTCTTTAGCATATTGCCAACTAACTACTTTGGAGGTTCATACAGATCCCACGCAAAAGTCTGGAACCTCTGTAGATGTATATGAGAACAATAATTTATAAGAAAGTACTGTTATAAATCATACCTGATTTAATAAAGTACAAAACATATAGCGTAGAATGGGATAACATATCAAAAAGTGAATGCATGGCCACAACTCAAAATTGAACAATATATATTGCAATAGTGAATCATTCAATAATATTTCTGATCCAAAATAAACCACCAAACGTTTTTGCCAGCAGCATATGCTAGAAAATATACTAATTAAACCCAATCAAACTAAGATTAATTATTTAACAGTTAATTTTAACCTGGTAAAATAGGCATGCATGTGCAAAAATGTTTTGCAAAATAAACCACTTCCAGTTTACATAAAAAATGTTAAAAACAATGAATGCTTCAGTTAAAAAATAGGTAAGTTCTTCCATGGTGAAGCACACTGGAGTGCTGCTCCGTCATATTTTAGAGTGGTGTAAATTAATATTTGCACCTATAATTTAGGGTCAATGCACCAAAGTTGGTGTTCCATTTAAGATTTCAGTTAAAAAATAGTGTTTTGAAAAAACATGCATGGCTGACACCAGTCATTTCATTTGAAGCTCCAGTTTTGTAGCGTTTCAGAACCATTTAGCATGAAAGAGATCTCTTTGCGTACTGCAAGGCAATGCAAAGACAGCTTTAAGCACAGAAGCACAAATATTTTTTTAAAAATTCAGAATCAAAGAAATAATAAAACTGAGAAAGACCACATTATCAAGTTACTAAGGATAAAATGGCCTCTGTGTGATATCTAATCTCTGATATCTGTAATATGTGTGATATCTAATCTTTGTGGAATATCTAATCTGTGTGATATCTAATCTGTGTGAAATCTGTAATATGTGTGATATCTAATCTGTGTGATATCTGTAATATGTGTGATATCTAATCTGTGTGAAATCTGTAATATGTGTGATATCTAATCTGTGTGATATCTGTAATATGTGTGATATCTAATCTGTGTGATATCTGTAATATGTGTGATATCTAATCTGTGATATCTAATCTGTGTGATATCTGTAATATGTGTGATATCTAATCTGTGTGATATCTGTAATATGTGTGATATCTAATCTGTGTGATATCTGTAATATGTGTGATATCTAATCTGTGTGATATCTGTAATATGTGTGATATCTAATCTGTGTGATATCTGTAATATGTGTGATATACAGCAATGGTTTTTCCTGGAGGCAGATGAACAAGAACTAAATTACCTCCAGTGCAAACATGAATGAAAAAAAATAATACTTATAAATGTCAGTCAAAATTTGAGTAGTTATATACATATTTAAAACTATCTAATTAGAAAAAGAATTATATTTGTATCACAAAATAAAGTAAGAAAATGAGCAGCCTTTTCATCAAAAAAATGAGCTATCTGGCCAATGGCAGTAACCGTTTTGTGAGCAACACAAGCACTCAAAGATCTTGTTGAATAGATACTCTTGCTGAATGTCACAGCTTCCGGGGCAGAGGTCAAATGTGGGGGTCATGCTCTTAGCTGGACACCAAACAGCAGAACCCAAAAAAGCACTTCTTCCTCTGTCTGACCAGGGGGTAGGGAGTGAGGTTCAGGAGGCTGCTGTCATCTAAACACACAAACACACACACACACACACACAAAAACACAAATGCACACAGACAAACACAGACACACAAACACCAACAGACAACATGCACATAAACAGAAACATATATACAGACACATACACAAACATACACATAAACACACAAAAACACACACAGCAGTGTGAGTACCGATTTGCACACAGAGATAACACAAATATAGCAGTGTGAGTACTAATACATAAAATACATTTAGACTATTGCGTGAATTTATGGTTATGGTACGTGAACATGGATAAACACACACCTTGGTTCTTCAGGGGTAATGGCAGAGTTTCTCTCAGTTTGCTCAGCAAGTTTTTCATCTCCCGCACATCCCTGAAAGATATATGATTTTATATTATTTTGATTCTGTTTGTATTTTCAACCATACGGCACAGCAAAAAATTTGAATATCGTGAAAAAGTTCAATATTTTTTGTCACTCATGTCAGAACGTGAAACTCATATATTATATAGATTCATTACACATAGAGTGAAATATTTCAAGCCTTTATTTCTTGTAATTTTGATGATTATGGCTTACAGCTAATGAAAACCCAAATTCAGAATATTACATAAGATCAATAAAAAAGGATATTTTAAACAGAAATGTCAGCCTTCTGAAAAGTATGTTCATTTCTATGCACTTAATACTTGGTTGGGGCTCCTTTTGCATGAATTACTGCATCAATGCGGCGTGGCATGGAGGCGATCAGCCTGTGGCACTGCTGAGGTGTAATGGAAGCCCAGGTTGCTTTTATAGCGGCCTTCAGGTCGTCTGCATTGTTGGGTCTGGTGTCTCTCATCTTCCTCTTGACAATACCCCATATATTCTCTATGGGGTTCAGGTCAGGCGAGTTTGCTGGCCAATCAAGCACAGTAATACATGTAAGCACATGGTCATTGAACCAGCTTTTGGTACTTTTGGCAGTGTGGGCAGGTGCCACGTCCTGCTGGAAAATGAAATCAGCATCTCCATAAAGCTTGTCAGCAGAAGGAAGCATGAAGTGCTCTAAAATGTCCTGGTAGATGGCTGCGTTGACTGTGGACTTCAGAAAACACTGGACCAACACCAGCAGATGACATGGCACCCAAAATCATCACTGACTGTGGAAACTTCACACTGGACTTCAAGTAACGTGGATTCTGTGCCTCTCCACTCTTCCTCCAGACTCTGGGACCTTGATTTCCAAATGAAATGCAAAATTTACTTTCATCTGAAAAGAGGACTTTGGACCACTGAGCAACAGTCCAGTTCTTTTTCTCCTTAGCCCAGGTAAGACGCTTCTGACGTTGTCTCTGGTTCAGGAGTGGCTTGACACGAGGAATGCGACATTTGTAGCCCATGTCCTGGATTCGTCTGTGCGTGGTGGCTGTTGATGCACTGACTCCAGCCTCAGTCCACTCCTTGTGAAGCTCCCCCAAATTCTTGAATGGATTTTGCTTGACAATCCTCTCAAGGCTGCGGTTATCCCTGTTGCTTGTGCACCTTTTCCTACCACACTTTTTCCTTCCACTCAACTTTCTATGAATATGCTTGGATACAGCACTCTGTGAACAACCAGCTTCTTTAGCAATTACCTTTTGTAGCTTACCCTCCTTGTGGAGGGTCAATGACTGTCTTCTGGACATCTGTCAAGTCAGCAGTCTTCCCCATGATTGTGTAGCCTACTGAACCAGACTGAGAGACCATTTAAAGGCTCAGGAAACCTTTGCAGGTGTTTTTTGAGTTAATTAGCTGATTAGAGTGTGACACCATGAGTTTCCAATATTGAACTTTTTCACAATATTCTAATTTTCTGAGACACTGAATTTGGGTTTTCATTAGCTGTAAGCCATAATCATCAAAATTACAAGAAATAAAGGCTTGAAATATTTCACTATGTGTAATGAATCTATATAATATATGAGTTTCACTTTCTGAAATGAGTGACAAAAAATATTGAACTTTTTCACGATATTCAAATTTTTTGAGCTGCACCTGTATATGTTCTGCATATGTTTTTACAATATTGCTCTACTGAATTGACCTGAATTAGAAGAGAGAGAGAGAGAGAGAGAGAGAGATGTGAAAAAGTGACAAAGACCTCTTTAACAGTCTCCACGCAGAAACCAGTCATTTCCAGGCTCAGGGGAATGTGCTGTTGTGTGGAGACTTTAAGGCCAGAACAGGCAGAGAGAGTGATACCATTGAAACTCAAGGTAATGCCCATTTCTTCAAAGCCTCTCCGCACCTCACCCCGACAACAATAATGCGGAATAACCCTGACAATATTGTCTATAAGCACGGGAAGGAGTTGTTGCATCTCTGTCGAGGTTTAGGCCCGTACATTACATTACATTACATTATAGACATTTAGCAGACGCTCTTATCCAGAGCGACGTACATAGTGCATTTTCAAACTAGGAACAAGAGCGTTTAAAAACAACCCTAAAAAGGCAAATACGAATCTAAGTACTAGGCGCAGTCAGTATGATTGGTTTTTTTTTTTGTTTTGTTTTTGGGGGGGGGAGGGGGTAATTACACAACATTAATAACAATAGTCACAGGGAGGTAGGGAGGGGTGGAGAGAGGTGCAGCTTGAAGAGGTGAGTCTTCAATCTGCACTTGAAGGCGGTCAGACTTTCTGCTGTTCTGACCTCCACGGGGAGGTCATTCCACCACCGTGGGGCCAGGACAGACAGACGTCGAGACCGGGTGCTAGTATGAAGAGGGGGGGGTACCAGTCGTCCTGAGGAGGCGGAACGCAGGGATCTGGCAGGTGTGTAGGGTCTGATTCGTTTTTGGAGGTATGGAGGGGCAGATCCTCGGACTGCCTGGAAGGCGAGCACCAATGTTTTGAATGTACATGCTTAATGGTAGGATCCGTGGGGACTCGGTTCACATATTGCTCAGCTCTTGGGTCTTGTGTAGTCGACTATGCCCTTACTGACATAGACCCTGCCTCTCGTTTTCTGCTTTCGTTCCCATGGATAATTATATATGTTACTAACTCGCGCTAACAATCACTCGGGTGCTTTATTAGTTACGTGCACTTTACTAAACCCATTAACATAAATGTATACTAACAAACAAATTGTCTGTCTTATAGTTAGATTACAAACATTTAACCAGCTTCCCCGCTTTTTCTTTTCTTACCGCATTTCTAACTGCTCCTGAGCTACCTGTTTAATTTGTTCCAGCTGTTTGTACTTAGAGATCTCACCTCCTCTGATTACTATGCACACTCCGCTCCTACTCGAGCCCGTTGTTTATCATGCATGTTTTCCGTGTCCCTTCCATGTATTCGTTCTATCCTCGTGATTGAATTATTGTTTCCCTAATGTGTTAACCTCACGTTGTTTGTTACCCCTCCCCTTCCTATGTGTATTTAAGACCCACATTTCTGCTTCCTGGTTGTCAGAACGTTGATCGATATTCTCAGTGCCTACGCCTTATTAAGCCTGTGTTTATTCGTGATTTCCGAGACACCCTTCTGTTTGATTCCGAGTTTTGCCTACCGATTTTATTTTGTTGCCTTTCAGATTTTCTGGTTTATTTGATCCTTGCTTTGGTTTTTTACTACGTCTCTGCCTATTCCTTTTGTTCCGTCGCATATCTGATTTCCTGGTTTTTGATCTTTTGGACTGTTTTTGATTATTCTTTTGGATTTTGATTTTGTCTCGTTTGAAATCTGATTACCTGGCTTTTTGACCTTGGACTGAAATAAACAACGTTTTTTTGCCTTATCCTGGTCTGCAATTGGGTTTTCTGAGTCGAGACGTTTACATTTTTTGCAATTAAAAGACAATTCCATGGAATTGAAATTCCAATTAAAATTTGATGTAACATTTTTGACAGTGTGATCTCGCCTATTGCATTATATGGGTGTGAGGTATGGGGTCCACTCGGTAAACTCGAGTGGGATAAACAACAACCAACAGCTGAAATATATTGAAAATTCAAAGGAAAACTCAGACAAATGCAAGCAGGGCAGTATTAGGCCGATTTCCACTAATTCTACCAGTACAAAAAAGATATACACATAACTCCCTCCAATCTGAGCACTCAAAACCAAAGAGCTCAGCCCTAAAACCAGTACCCTCTGTCAGCTGGTCCTGAAAATAAGTTCAATCAATCAACCAGCAAATACATTTCAGAGCAGCACTGTTGACCAAACTCAAATTAGAGCAAACCAAATCATGAAACAAATAAAGCACTCCTATTTGGAACACTGAAACGCTGAAACAAAATCGCAACACAAATTAGAATGCTACCGGGCCCTAAAATGAGAATATGAATTGTCACATTATCTCTTCACTGTCACAGATGCAAAGCAGAGACAGATCCTGACCAAGTACAGGCTCAGTGACCACAGTCTAGCCATAGAAAAAGGCAGATGTAAAACATTATGGAAACCCAAAGAGGACAGAATATGTGGTCACTGTATGACAGGTGAGGTTGAGACAGAGATGCACTTTCTCCTTAAATATGAAAAAAAAAAAAAATCCGAGAATATTATTTTGAGAAATTTGATACTGAACTCCCAGTTACCCACCATGGATACAATTCAAATTGTGTTGGGAGACGGATATACAGCAGCAATATCTACCATAGCCTGAGAGAATATGAAAACATAGATACTCTAATCTACCACAGCCCACCCTATAAGGTTCTATAAGCACTCTTCTTTCCTTGTTTAAATTAAACATTTTTAAATATATATTTTTATTTTATGTATTTGTATATTCTTTTCTAAATTATAGTTCAATTATATTTTCATTGTTGCAATAATTCACATGATACAGCACACACACATAAAAGCATGTACACAAACAGGCTAACACACACAAACACATACATATTTCATTCTGTTTAATTTTTATACATTTATTTTGCCCCAGGCTAGCGTGCGCATCCTCTTTTGTTTAAAAACATGAAATGGGTCTATTATGATCCAGCCTATGGATTAAACTCATTATGGTGTCCTTTTTTTACAAGGCACTATGTAAGCCTCTCCCCCTTCTCCCGTAAGTCAGGACCCCTACAAAGTATGCGAGGAACTAACTACATTTAAATGAGATTAGCCTCTTACATTAGCCTCCAGCCCATCAATTATAATGATCCATTATTGGATCATTTTTATTATCATGTAATATTATTTCAGAATTATATTACTAGTAAAATAGGAAGAGTTCATACTTTCTTTATTTAAATGATAAAAAATACAACGCAAATCCACCCTTCCAGTAAAGCCAGAGTTCTGTTTTTCATGAAGGAAGAGAAAATGAAAGGTATAACACTAATTATGATTATGAATGTAGCAAGTTGATATTACATGGCTATTTCTAATCAATATAAAAAGTTAATTTCGGGATGTAGTCTACTTGAGATCAGTGGACCCACAAGCCTCCCCACCTCTGAGTGTTCTCCATGTCTGTGCACATCAGCCAGGAGTAGTGTAGACAGTCCATGGGGGGAGACCATCTGTCCTCTAGAATCTGGATGTCAGAGCTGTCATCTACCCTGCAGTCCACACTGGGCTCTGCGTCAGACTTCCCTGCAGAATTGCACGCACGCACACACGTAAACACAGGCACATGCATGCACGCATGCACATACACACACACACACACACACGCATACATACACGCACACACGTAAACACAGGCACATGCATGCACGCATGCACACACACAAACACACACATATGCATGCGTGCATGCACGCATTCACACACACACACACACACACACACATACATACACGCACACACATACACACACACACATGCACACACACATACACATGTGCATACACGTACACACATACACGTACACACACGCACATACACATGTGCACGCACACACACACACACACACACACGCACACACACACACGTGTGCATGCAAGTACACACGCCGCACGGACACACACACAAACAAAACAGAGCTGTGCTGGGCTGTGCTTCAGGTTAGTTGTTCTGTACCTTTCCTGTGCAGCTGCAGAGATCCTAGAAGGCAGATGGATTTGAGCATCTCAGTGATGTACATCTCCAGGCAACACTGCAGCTGTATGAAGAGCCTGCAGATCTCTGGTGGAATCTCCCCATCATCTGGGCTGCAAGACACAGGGAACACTGTGCTTTTTTACTGTGCTGTGCTCTATTACTGTGCTACACTGTGCTAAACTAAACTGTGCTCTATTACTGTGCTACATTGTACTGTGCTCTATTACTGTGCTTACTGTGCTGTGCTCTATTACTGTGCTAAACTAAACTGTGCTCTATTACTGTGCTACATTGTGCTGTGCTCTATTACTGTGCTAAACTAAACTGTGCTCTATTACTGTGCTACATTGTGCTGTGCTCTATTACTGTGCTACATTGTGCTGTGATCTATTACTGTGCTTACTGTGCTGTGCTCTATTACTGTGCTAAACTAAACTGTGCTCTATTACTGTGCTACAATGTGCTAAACTAAACTGTGATCTATTACTGTGCTACATTGTGCTGTGATCTATTACTGTGCTTACTGTGCTGTGCTCTATTACTGTGCTAAACTAAACTGTGCTCTATTACTGTGCTAAACTAAACTGTGCTCTATTACTGTGCTACACTGTGCTAAACTAAACTGTGCTCTATTACTGTGCTAAATTGCGCTGTGCTCTATTACTGTGCTACATTGTGCTGTGCTCTATTACTGTGCTAAACGAAACTGTGCTCTATTACTGTGCTAAACTAAACTGTGCTCTATTACTGTGCTAAACTAAACTGTGCTCTATTACTGTGCTTCACTGTGCTAAACTAAACTGTGCTCTATTACTGTGCTAAATCGTGCTGTGCTCTATTACTGTGCTACATTGTGCTGTGCTCTATTACTGTGCTAAACTAAACTGTGCTCTATTACTGTGCTAAACTAAACTGTTCTATTACTGTGCTACATTGTGCTGTGCTCTATTACTGTGCTTACTGTGCTATGCTCTATTACTGTGCTAAACTAAACTGTGCTCTATTACTGTGCTAAACTAAACTGTACTCTATTACTGTGCTACACTGTGCTAAACTAAACTGTGCTCTATTACTGTGCTACACTGTGCTGTGCTCTATTACTGTGCTACACTGTGCTGTGCTCTATTACTGTGCTACATTGTGCTGTGCTCTATTACTGTGCTATGCTGTGCTGTGCTCTATTACTGTGCTACACTGTGCTAAACTAAACTGTGCTCTATTACTGTGCTACATTGTGCTGTGATCTATTACTGTGCTTACTGTGCTGTGCTCTATTACTGTGCTAAACTAAACTGTGCTCTATTACTGTGCTACACTGTGCTAAACTAAACTGTGATCTATTACTGTGCTACATTGTGCTGTGATCTATTACTGTGCTTACTGTGCTGTGCTCTATTACTGTGCTAAACTGTGCTCTATTACTGTGCTAAACTAAACTGTGCTCTATTACTGTGCTACACTGTGCTAAACTAAACTGTGCTCTATTACTGTGCTAAATTGCGCTGTGCTCTATTACTGTGCTACATTGTGCTGTGCTCTATTACTGTGCTAAACTAAACTGTGCTCTATTACTGTGCTAAACTAAACTGTGCTCTATTACTGTGCTAAACTAAACTGTGCTCTATTACTGTGCTACACTGTGCTAAACTAAACTGTGCTCTATTACTGTGCTAAATTGTGCTGTGCTTTATTACTGTGCTACATTGTGCTGTGCTCTATTACTGTGCTAAACTAAACTGTGCTCTATTACTGTGCTAAACTAAACTGTGCTCTATTACTGTGCTACATTGTGCTGTGCTCTATTACTGTGCTAAACTAAACTGTGCTCTATTACTGTGCTAAACTAAACTGTACTCTATTACTGTGTTACACTGTGCTAAACTAAACTGTGCTCTATTACTGTGCTACACTGTGCTAAACTAAACTGTGCTCCATTACTGTGCTACACTGTGCTAAACTAAACTGTGCTCTATTACTGTGCTACTCTGTGCTGTGCTCTATTACTGTGCTACACTGTGCTGTGCTCTATTACTGTGCTACATTGTGCTGTGCTCTATTACTGTGCTACGCTGTGCTCTATTACTGTGCTACACTGTGCTAAACTAAACTGTGCTCTATTACTGTGCTACACTGTGCTAAACTAAACTGTGCTCCATTACTGTGCTACACTGTGCTAAACTAAACTGTGCTCTATTACTGTGCTGTGCTCTATTACTGTGCTAAACTGTGCTGTGCTCTATTACTGTGCTACATTGTGCTGTGCTCTATTACTGTGCTACGCTGTGCTGTGCTCTATTACTGTGCTACACTGTGCTGTGCTCTATTACTGTGCTACATTGTGCTGTGCTCTATTACTGTGCTAAACTAAACTGTGCTATATTACTGTGCTACACTGTGCTAAACATGTGGGGTGAAGAACCCAGTCTAAGAGAAAGGGCGCTTCCTCCAAGCCAATCAGATGTTTGGCACCTTCCCACTGTATGAATAGATAATGTATAAGAAACTGTAAAACGAAACTGCACTGTAAACATGTATATGCGGTCATATAGATCATATGATAAGTATAATATTTTATACGTTCCATTTTAAGTAACATCGCAGATATATAGCTTGATTGCAGCATAAAGGTGTTTTAAAGATTCGGTTCTCAAGCTCTAAAAAGGTTCGTAATTTCCAGAAATTAAGTTTGTTCAGTTTCACGTGGATCCGGTTTAGAGCAATATAACTTTGTAGGTCAAATCCTGACACAACCAGCAGTGTTTTGATAAGCCACATGATGGCGCCATAATACATTCCTACTTTTGCCATAGTTGATCAGAGATGGGATCTTGTGATGTTTAGTGTTAAGGTTTGGTGCTGAAAAATCCATGGTAGTAAGGTCGTATGAAAACAGGGCAAACCGTTTTTGATCATCACAGTGACTGTTCAGAACTTCAAAATGAGTTAAACCAAACTGAATTTATTTGATTTGCTGCGGATTCTTATCACAATATGTAATGACCCGACAGGTGATCCATATGTCTCCAATGTCCCTTTTCTCGATGAATATCAAGTTTCAGGAACAAGGACAGCTCGTAGCTGGCGGTCATCCAGCAATGTCCCCATACATTCTCAAACTCAAAATCACTCTCTCACTCTCGCAAACACAAACACACGCATGCAGGCACACACACACGGTATCTGTTTCCTTACCCGTATATTACAAAAAGGTTTTGGTGCGCGGTGCGAGCCATCTCGCAGATTTTGGTTCTTGTCTCGTGCATTTCCGCCCGCAGAGAGGGGCAGTCGATCGATATCTCTCCGATGGAAATGACCAACTCGCGATACAGCGCCACAAGTGTGTTGAACTCCTGGACCGTCTGGAAAATAATGACAAAAGAGATGATTCACGCTTCAGTATAAATGCTATAAAATACTACCAATATTACAGGTACAGAGCCTATATTACCCGTCTGAATACTTTAGCTGGACGACTAGCAATAGTCACGTTTTCATCGGGCTCAAAAGTGACTATTCTGCCTGTACTGCAGCACTGTTGACGTTTTGAATAAAGCGCAGAACATACTGAAAGTCTTCGATTAATGTAGTGGCTATTGTTTGTGGTTACCTTGCCTTATATAACGATAACTAATAGCACTCACAATCTTCATCATAAGCATCACAATCGCCTGTATCAATTAGGCCTACGCAAGGTATTATTTATTTAGAGACCGTGCAGTTCAAACGCTTATTAAAATAGATATTGCCCGTTTGACCAGTCTACTTTGCTTCAGTGGACTGTGAGACACTGAGTATTATGTAGACGCGGCTTTCAGGACCTGTAAAATTATAGACATATCACCCCCTCAACTGCACATGCATATAAAATCATTTAGCAACGATATATGTCAGTGTGTACGTACTATTTTAATTACGCTATTCAATGAATGCTGTAGCACAATGTTAATGAAAATTCGACCTTCAACTTCAGATTTTGCCATCAGCCACAAATCGCTGAAACACTTAAGACATTTTATTCTAAACGCAATACAATTTAAGATAATAAAATAGCATATCTGCAAATGTCCCGAATACACGTTGTTGGATGTTGAGCTATACCATTGAAACGGCAAAAGCAGCGTAATGTATTCGGCGGAACTCACCATCCTGCAGTCCTCCACTGCACGCAAGGCTTCGCGGGCGCTCGCGGTGCTTTCCCGGCGCTCTGGGTCCCTGCAAGGCGTCTTGCTGATTTGAAAAATGTTCCCAGTGGATCTGGGGCGGTTTTTTCGCCCATTCGGTGCAGAACACATGCATGCACAACCACCAATAACACATACAGCGATGGATATTGGGTTTCTTATGTTTGTTCGAAGCAACAATGGACGGTACCGCTCTACTGCAGTTCGCCAGCCTCACAGTCGTCAGCGTGCGGGAGTGAAGGGTGTATGTTCTCCACGCCGCGCTGCATCTCCTCCACAATGCGAGTCACCTTCAACGCCGCACTACCCTGATTGCTGTTAAGAGTTCCCATGTATTATTGCAAAGACACGCGGGGGGTTATTGACAATGCAAGCTCCTCCATTTATTATAACACGAACATATCTAAAAGCAGCACCCGAGCTCATTTGTGTATACCCAATGACCATGCACGCAGGCAGCAGTGTAGCCCATTGAAAATAAAAAAACAAATATCAGCGGATGTTCACAATAGTCGCTCGCGATGAGTTTATAACGTCTTCTTTTTAGAATGGATCTTACCTTGGCAAGATGACAAGTTCAGGAATTAGCAGTCTGACGTGAGTGTGACCGCTCCACAGTCCACACTCATAGGACCGCAATTATTGCTTATCTTTGGTCCGTCAAAAGGCCCCGTGAAGGCACGACCAATGAAATGCTTAATGAGATAACTGGGCAACACATGAAAATGTGCCTGTTGGTTTGTAAAAGTGCAACCAGATAGGTACAGGTATATCCTATTTATATGTTGCTTCTACAACAACTAGTGCTAATTATTATTATAGACAGTTCAGTCACGGCTCAAATGAAGCATCCCACCTGGGCGACACACCAATAGGTGTCACATCTGGTGCCCAGAAGGCTGGGAGCTAGTGTTTGCTCAGGACTGGTGAGCGGTTTACAATCACTTCAGCTTAGCTTTGTTCTGCTGGCTGCTTTCCATTCTGTTATGCTGATGTAAGTAGGCTATTCATGTACGTTATTGCAAATCAGTGTTCAAATCAATTAAAAAATAGCACTAGCTGTCCGTTAATGGGACAAGTTATGTCCTTGTTTCATGGTCCGTGTGGAAGAACATACTGTTTTAACTATAGTCTTATACTCCATATTCATGTATAAGCGTTTAGAAATATATTCTTTAATGCGTAATAGCTTTAAAGTAACTGCAAGTCGGAGGGCTAGATTCAGAGGAACACAGTGGCATGTACAAAAGTTAAGGTTAAGTTTCGTTTATGAGCCAAAGGCCCATTTATGGGACAATACTAGACTTCTTCATATTTCATCCAATATATAGAACAAGAATAAGTTTTCATACTAACAAATGCATGATTAACAATTTAAAATATTAACATGCATGTTTTATACGAGTTTATAGAATATATCCCTAATGCATTACATTTACACTATATTTCTTATACTGTGGGTTGGCATTCCAATGATAAAAAGGAGATGTATTTGTTTCGCTGTCTTTTTGGTTGAAATAGGTACACAGCAGGCCTTATCAGAGGTATGGAAAGATAAGGCCTCGTTGCTAGGCCGTTACCATGCGAATATATCTTTTGCTAGGCAGGAGAGGCCTTCAAGGAGGTTTAGGATGGGACAGCATGTGTGTGACGCATGTTCAAGACAGAGAATGCTTGTTGTAAGGAGTTTGTTATTGTACCCATATATAAGGTGTGCAGTTCCAACATAACTGAGTTCATTGCTGTATGCTGTGGGTGAATCTGTTTGTCCAGAGCGTGCCGTCTGTGTGCTCCTGCGGACTCTGCGATAAAGCGCTTCTGATTCGACTTCTTTGCTTTCAGTTTTGAATCCGTTTTAGTTTAGAATATCTAGAATTCACTAGACCGACCGAATTGACTGGGAAAACAACTAGGACAACAACTTGTCCTCAACATCCATTTCAGCGTTTTATTTAGGATGAGTTGGTTTATTGTGAATTTACAGCCACCAGAACTACTGGCAGCAGAACATGAGAAATGAGGATGAAATAATTAAACTCCACAGTTAAAGCTTTGTATTTATTTAGCTATATCAACTGTTGTAAATAAGAAAACAGACATATTTCAGAACACACCAGCATAACATATTTTATAAAGCCTTATTCTTTATACTCTCAAACTTATGTGGTGGTAAAGTAAGTGACGTGTAAGTCTGACTTTGAAAATAATTGATTATAAATTTAAATAAACTTTACGACTCATAGGACAATGCACCAGGAGATCGGCTACAGTGAATACCCTTCTGAATATATAGGGGGCTATGTATAAAATGTTCTGTAATTTCTACATGGTGAAAGCAACATGTATAAAAATACACGTTAACAAAAGCTGAGAATCTGCACTTTAACCACATGTGAATTGTTTTATTCCAAATCTATAATTGTGGAGTACAGAGCCACATCAAGAAAAAATATGTCTTTGTCCCAAACACTATGGAGGGCACTGTATATATATACAGTACCCTCCATAATGTTTGGGCCAAAAACACATTTTAAATAAAGGCACTTTTTGGAATAGTTCCTGAAACTACAGAAAGGACAACATCAATTTAGTACCAAAATCAACCCCTAAAATAGCAATGTTTGCTTAAATACCAGTTTAAATACCAAACAAATGAATACTTAAAGAAAACAGGTCTGGTTCTGGGGACTGCAGAAACAGGCCTTTTGTACATAGACCACATATGACACGCAAACCGACACCCTTACAGCAATCTGTAGCGACAGCTTCAAACTTCATAACAGAAGCATAGAAAGCTTCACCCAAGTAACCACACTTCAGTAACTCATCTCATATGTAAGAGCCTCGTCATGTGACACGAGTGTGAGAGCCGCGCCCATCTACATCAGACCGCAAAAGAGCATCAAAAAGAAAAAAAACCAATGTAATACAGGTGCAGCTCAAAAAATTTGAATATCGTGAAAAAGTTCAATATTTTTTGTCACTCATTTCAGAAAGTGAAACTCATATATTATATAGATTCATTACACATGGAGTGAAATATTTCAAGCCTTTATTTCTTGTAATTTTGATGATTATGGCTTACAGCTAATGAAAACCCAAATTCAGTGTCTCAGAAAATTAGAATATTGTGAAAAAGTTCAATATTGGAAACTCATGGTGTCACACTCTAATCAGCTAATTAACTCAAAACACCTGCAAAGGTTTCCTGAGCCTTTAAATGGTCTCTCAGTCTGGTTCAGTAGGCTACACAATCATGGGGAAGACTGCTGACTTGACAGATGTCCAGAAGACAGTCATTGACACCCTCCACAAGGAGGGTAAGCCACAAAAGGTCATTGGAGAGGCACACAATCCACATTGCTTGAAGTCCAGTGTGAAGTTTCCATAGTAAGTGATGATTTGGGGTGCCATGTCATCTGCTGGTGTTGGTCCACTGTGTTTTCTGAAGTCCACAGTCAACGCAGCCATCTACCAGGAAATTTTAGAGCACTTCATGCTTCCTTCTGCTGACAAGCTTTATGGAGATGCTGATTTCATTTTCCAGCAGGACTTGGCACCTGCCCACACTGCCAAAAGTACCAAAAGCTGGTTCAATGACCATGGTATTACTGTGCTTGATTGGCCAGCAAACTCGCCTGACCTGAACCCCATAGAGAATCTATGGGGTATTGTCAAGAGGAAGATGAGAGACACCAGACCCAACAATGCAGCAACGACCTGAAGGCCGCAATCAAAGCAACCTGGGCTTCCATTACACCTCAGCAGTGCCACAGGCTGATCGCCTCCATGCCATGCCGCATTGATGCAGTAATTCATGCAAAAGGAGCCCCAACCAAGTATTGAGAGCATAGAAATGAACATACTTTTCAGAAGGCTGACATTTGTGTTTAAAATATCCTTTTTTATTGATCTTATGTAATATTCTAATTTTCCGAGACACTGAATTTAGGTTTTCATTAGCTGTAAGCCATAATCATCAAAATTACACAAAATAAAGGCTTGAAATATTTCACCCTATGTGTAATGAATCTATATAATATATGAGTTTCACTTTCTGACATGAGTGACAAAAAATATTGAACTTTTTCACGATATTCTAATTTTTTGAGCTGCACCTGTAAATGTAAATCTAACATCACAAAATAAATTACACCAATTGTTGCTCTAAGCAGTGAGACCCTCTCTATTATGAGGGAAAGTATTTGCAAAGAGACTGGCTAAAACCTTAAAGAGCCTTTTGTAAAGGACAGTGTACCATTTCCTATGACTGCACAGGGAAACTGGAGCTGCCTATGGAAGCAAGCAGCCAGGGAATCTAGCGAGCTGCCAATGCACGTAGCCTGTGCCCAGAGAGCATCTGCTCCAGGGGCGATACGCAGCGCCGGGCCGCTCGGCGGACGGTGGCGATCCAAAGCGACCGGCGGAGTTGGCGCTGGACTCCACCACCCCCACACTGCGCATCACAGCCTGGCACTGTGCCCCACCCATCTCCACCCAACACAAAAGCTTTATTCCTGTCAGGGATGGCAGTGCAGTATGATGGGTAAGAGCTGGCCTTGCAGCCCAAACACTGCCCTTGTACCCTTGAGCAAGGTACTTAACAAATACAGTATGTACACCATGTAAAAATGTAAAAGCTCTGGATAAGAGCATCTGCTAAATGCCTGTAATGTAATGTCATGGGGCCCTAGTCCAGTATTCACTGGCGAGTCTTTACATTATGGATATCTGGAAAAAATACAGAAAACCCTCGAACCGACAGCCACACGGGTGGCCAGTGCTGTTTATTTTTTGTTTGTTTGTTTTTGATTTGCTTCATATCCACTGATTACAAAATGTGGCACCTATTTCAGCAAGTCCTGAGCTTTTCTGATGATTTGGTTGAGAGAGGTGAATATGTGTGCATAGATTTTTATTGTACAGTAAACCTTTGACAGAGATGTGGGTTGTTTTGGTGACCTTTGAGGAGGCGAGAAGCAGTCAGGCCTTTTCAACTCTAATCGTCAAAATCTTTTTAATCCTCAGACTGTATGAGACCGTGGGGGAAGCCATCATTTGGACAAGTGCCGTGCGGTTCTCCTCATGACTTTAATTCTGAATAAATAGAAATGAATGAAAGGACGGAAAGGATGAAGGAAAGAACGAAGGAGTAAATTAAATGACCTGTGCAGACTCTGCGAAGTGGGAGGAGTCAGTGGTGACATGTTCTTGCAGGAACAGAATTTTACAGAAATCCATTTTCACGACCATTTTACACAATGTTAAAATACTTTTTGCCCCCATATTTATCTGACCAAACATGTAAAAACACATGGCTGTAACACAGACTGACAGAACATTCCCACTAAAATTGTTGCCCAAGATATACAAACCTCAGATCTTTGAACAACCACTCCAACTCTTCTCTCTTCCCCTTCTCTCTCTTCCTCCCTCCCCCCCCCCCCCCCCCCAGTATCAGACACCCCCGCTCTTCAGTACGGATATCAGAAAGAAGAAAAAAAGAGGTAGCAGAGGAAGAAGCAGACGGACAAGCCAATGACCCAGTTGATGGAGCAGATGTAGATGATGAGCATGTCCATGTCTACCCTCCACCCGCGGGAGTCCGCCATGTCCAGAGCATCCATGCTGTACCCGCCGTGGGACAAGAGCCGCCGTGCCACTGCGGTAGGTTGCCGCCGCAACCCTGATAAGGAGGGGGGGGGGGGGGGGACGACACGTGAGGGATCGCTCCAGACAGACAGACACCACAGGACACACACAGACCACAGAGTGCCACGTCATGTACTCATGTTTGAGAGAGAGAGAAAGAGAAAGAGAGAGACATTCGTGTGAGAGAGAAAGATGGATAGACATAGAGAGATAAGAGAGTAAGAGAAAGAGAAAGAGAGAGAGAACAAGAGAGCGCAGCAGTAGTTTATAACCAAGGCTTCTGCAGAGGAGGACGAAGGCACATCATTCCTCACTGAGCCGCTGATAACATACGATAGCATCACCCATTTTGGGCTCAAAGTAAAACTGTGCTGAAAATGAGAAAACAATCCTGAACATGGGCTCAGTAACATACCGTGACGTTATGTACTTAAACTGAGCATGCTCAGAACAGCAGAGGGAATCCTGTGGGAATTTAATGGAATCACTTGCATGCCATCATTTGCTTTGCAGCTATATCATATGCTGTCACAGGCGGCTGACAGTGGCAAACAGCAGGCGATTGGATGATCGTTTAGCAAGTGTCCTTACAGAAAGAAGGCTACAGTGTTACCGTGCTACAGTGTTGGTTTGAAAATGTTACTACCTGTGAGGAAGAAGATGAGCGAGGTGCTGACGGACTTACCGCCAAAGATGTGAAAGAACTTCCTGGTGTTGGGGAGAGGCCAGCGGGCACAGCCGGCTGTCTGGAAGTACTGCTTCCGCTTGAGGTAGAGCTTTGGGAAGAAGGTCTTCGTTGTGTGGCTCAGCTCTGAAACATGAAGGCAACAGATTAATAAAGGAGTAGTGGGTAATTAACACAGGCCAGCAGGGTGGAGTATTGAGTAATTAACACAGGCCAGCAGGGTGGAGTATTGAGTAAATAACACAGGGCAGCAGGGTGGAGTAGTGGGTAATTAACACAGGGCAGCAGGGTGGAATAGTGGGTAATTAACACAGGACAGCAGGGTGGAGTATTGAGTAAATAACACAGGGCAGCAGGGGGAGTAGTGGGTAATTAACACAGGACAGCAGGGTGGAGTAGTGGGTAATTAACACAGGACAGCAGGGTGGAGTAGTGGGTAATTAACACAGGACAGCAGGGTGGAGTAGTGGGTAATTAACACAGGACAGCAGGGTGGAGTAGTGGGTAATTAAAACAGGACAGCAGGGTGGAGTAGTGGGTAATTAACACAGGACAGCATGGTGGAGTAGTGGGTAATTAATAGAGGACAGTAAGGTGGAGTAGTGGGTAATTAATACAGGACAGTAAGGTGGAGTAGTGGGTAATTAACACAAGACAGCAGGGTGGAGTAGTGGGTAATTAAAACAGGACAGCAGGGTGGAGTAGTGGGTAATTAACACAGGACAGCAGGGTGGAGTAGTGGGTAATTAACACAGGACAGCAGGGTGGAGTAGTGGGTAATTAACACAGGACAGCAGGGTGGAGTAGTGGGTAATTAAAACAGGACAGCAGGGTGGAGTAGTGGGTAATTAACACAGGACAGCATGGTGAGTAGTGGGTAATTAATAGAGGACAGTAAGGTGGAGTAGTGGGTAATTAATACAGGACAGTAAGGTGGAGTAGTGGGTAATTAACATAAGACCGCAGGGTGGAGTAATGGGTAATTAACACAGAAGCAGTAAGATGGAGTAGTGGGTAATTAACACAGAAGCAGTAAGATGGAGTAGTGGAATCATTTTCAAAATACGCTCATGTGTGACAGCTGACCGACTCTGTCCGGAAGCTGTATGGCCAAAAACAACAGATCTGCCCAATTACCTTAGTCTCTACCTCTCCCATCTTAGACCTTCAGAATACAGTACTGATCCACAATGCTCTCATAGCATTGCGCTAACACTCGAACACCTTCACAGTACAGTTCTAGACCTCAGATACCATTCTCATAGCATTGTGCTAACACTCACACTTTCACAGTACAGTTCTAGACCTCAGATAACGTTCTCATAGCATTGTGCTAACACTCACACTTTCACAGTACAGTTCTAGACCTCAGATACCATTCTCATAGCATTGCGCTAACACTCAAGCGCTCCAGCAGGGCAGCGCTGCAATGGTCTGGCTCACCTGTATGGAAGAGCACATGCGTGATGAGGGTGCGGCAGAGGGGGCAGGGGGTGCTGGCGGGTTGGTTCCTGGCCAGTGTGCGCAGACAGGGCTCACAGAAGACGTGGCCGCAGGGCTGGCAGATGTGCGGACTGAAGAAGACGTCCAGGCACACAGCGCAGGTGAGGCCCTCCCTATCCTCGTCCTCGCTACTCGTCACATTTCCCAGCAGGCTCTGCACAGACCAGACCAATGTCAGACTAAGAAATCCAGCACTCTGATCTGCGTGCGTTCCTACAGTGCATACGGAAAGTTTTCAGACCCTTTCAAGTTTTCCACATTTTGTTATGTTTCAGACTCATCCTTAAATTGATTCAATTCATTTTAAGGGTTGTTTCTCCTGACATTTTTCCTTACAGATCTATAGAAAAACTAGTCAGAGGAAATAACCCTTGTAGTGATCCATCCACATCGACTCCATATCTGGCAACAAAGTGATGGTTTGGGGCTCATTTGATAACTCAGACCCTTGATAACTTACAGCCATTTAGCCAGCCATGTGTTCCATACTGTACCAGTGTAATTTACAGCTGAATCTAGTCTCACCCCCCAATTCCCATAGAGATCCATTCAAATGCAGAGAGGTTATTGTATCGCTTGTAACAGTATCTGAAAATAAGATATCGAGAGTCTTTTGATGTTGATGGGTCACAGACCTCAGGAAGTAACAGCATGTAAAGGATATGTAACCAAATATAAAATATACTTTAAAAATATGGTAAAGCAAAGGGTATGAATACTTGATGAGAGATTTCAGTTTTTGATTTTTATGTTATGTTTTTGAGTGTAGATTGATGAGAATATTTATTTTATCCATTTTAAGATGAGTCTAAAACATAACAAAACTTGAAAGGGTCTGAAAACTTTCCGTATGCACTGTGTGTGTGTGTGTGTGTGTGTGTGTGTGTGTGTGTGTGTGTGTGTGTGTGTGTGTGTGTGTGTGTGTGTGTGTGTGTGTGTGTGTGTGTGTGTGTGTGTGTGTGTGTGTGTGTGTGTGTGTTCCGGTAGCTCTAAATACAGCACTTTCACCTGTGTGTGTTCCTGTCGTTCTAAATCCAGTGCTCTCACCTGTGTGTGCCTGTAGCTCTAAATCCAGCGCTCTCATCTGTATGTGTTCCTGTAGCTCTGAATCCAACACTCTCACCTATCTGTGTTACTTTAGCTTTGAATCCAACACTCTCACCTGTGTTACTTTAGCTCTGAATCCAGCGCTCTCATCTGTGTGTGTTCCTCTATGTCTTAATTCAGCACTCTCACCTGTGTGTGTTCCTGTAGCTCTGAATCCAGCACTCTCATCTGTGTGTGTTCTTGTAGCTCTGAATCCAGAAGTCTCACATGTGTGTGTTCCTGTAGCTCTGAATCCAGAAGTCTCGCCTGTGTGTGTTACTTTAGCTCTGAATCCAGCACTCTCATCTGTGTGTGTTCTTGTAGCTCTGAATCCAGAAGTCTCACCTGTGTGTGTTACTTTAGCTTTGAATCCAACACTTTCACTTGTGTGTGTTACTTTAGCTTTGAATCCAGCGCTCTCACCTCTGTGTGTCCCTGTAGCTCTAAATCCAGCGCTCTCATCTGTATGTGTTCCTGTAGCTCTGAATCCAACACTCTCACCTGTCTGTGTTACTTTAGCTCTGAATCCAACACTCTCACCTGTCTGTGTTACTTTAGCTCTGAATACAACACTCTCACCTGTCTGTGTTACTTTAGCCCTGAATCCAACACTCTCACGTGTGTGTTCCTGTAGCTCTGAATCCAGCACTCTCATCTGTGTGTGTTCCTGTAACTCTAAATCCAGCACTCTTACCTGTGTGTGTTCCTGTAGCTCTGAATCCAGAACTCTTACCTGTGTGTGTTCCTGTAGCTCTGAATCCAGCGCTCTCACCTGTGTTACTTTAGCTTTGAATCCAACACTCTCACCTGTGTTACTTTAGCTCTGAATCCAGCGCTCTCATCTGTGTGTGTTCCTCTATGTCTTAATTCAGCGCTCTCACCTGTGTGTGTTCCTGTAGCTCTGAATCCAGCACTCTCATCTGTGTGTTCTTGTAGCTCTGAATCCAGAAGTCTCACATGTGTGTGTTCCTGTAGCTCTGAATCCAGAAGTCTCGCCTGTGTGTGTTACTTTAGCTCTGAATCCAGCACTCTCATCTGTGTGTGTTCTTGTAGCTCTGAATCCAGAAGTCTCACCTGTGTGTGTTACTTTAGCTTTGAATCCAACACTTTCACTTGTGTGTGTTACTTTAGCTTTGAATCCAGCGCTCTCACCTCTGTGTGTCCCTGTAGCTCTAAATCCAGCGCTCTCATCTGTATGTGTTCCTGTAGCTCTGAATCCAACACTCTCACCTGTCTGTGTTACTTTAGCTCTGAATCCAACACTCTCACCTGTCTGTGTTACTTTAGCTCTGAATACAACACTCTCACCTGTCTGTGTTACTTTAGCCCTGAATCCAACACTCTCACGTGTGTGTTCCTGTAGCTCTGAATCCAGCACTCTCATCTGTGTGTGTTCCTGTAACTCTAAATCCAGCACTCTTACCTGTGTGTGTTCCTGTAGCTCTGAATCCAGAACTCTTACCTGTGTGTGTTCCTGTAGCTCTGAATCCAGCGCTCTCACCTATCTGTGTTACTTTAGCTTTGAATCCAACACTCTCACCTGTGTTACTTTAGCTCTGAATCCAGCGATCTCATCTGTGTGTGTTCCTCTATGTCTTAATTCAGCGCTCTCACCTGTGTGTGTTCCTGTAGCTCTGAATCCAGCACTCTCATCTGTGTGTTCTTGTAGCTCTGAATCCAGAAGTCTCACATGTGTGTTCCTGTAGCTCTGAATCCAGAAGTCTCGCCTGTGTGTGTTACTTTAGCTCTGAATCCAGCACTCTCATCTGTGTGTGTTCTTGTAGCTCTGAATCCAGAAGTCTCACCTGTGTGTGTTACTTTAGCTTTGAATCCAACACTTTCACTTGTGTGTGTTACTTTAGCTTTGAATCCAGCGCTCTCACCTCTGTGTGTCCCTGTAGCTCTAAATCCAGCGCTCTCATCTGTATGTGTTCCTGTAGCTCTGAATCCAACACTCTCACCTGTCTGTGTTACTTTAGCTCTGAATACAACACTCTCACCTGTCTGTGTTACTTTAGCCCTGAATCCAACACTCTCACGTGTGTGTTCCTGTAGCTCTGAATCCAGCACTCTCATCTGTGTGTGTTCCTGTAACTCTAAATCCAGCACTCTTACCTGTGTGTGTTCCTGTAGCTCTGAATCCAGAACTCTTACCTGTGTGTGTTCCTGTAGCTCTGAATCCAGCGCTCTCACCTGTGTGTGTTCCTGTAACTCTAAATCCAGCACTCTTACCTGTGTGTGTTCCTGTAGCTCTGAATCCAGCACTCTTACCTGTGTGTGTTCCTGTAGCTCTGAATCCAGCACTCTTACCTGTGTGTGTTCCTGTAGCTCTGAATCCAGCGCTCTCACCTGTGTGTGTTCCTGTAACTCTAAATCCAGCACTCTTACATGTGTGTGTTCCTGTAGCTCTGAATCCAACACTCTCACTTGTGTGTTCATGCAGCCAGCTCTCTATCCAGCGCTCTCACCTGTGTGTGTTCATGCAGCCAGCTCTCTATCCAGCGCTCTCACCTGTGTGTGTTCATGCAGCCAGCTCTCTATCCAGCGCTCTCACCTGTGTGTGTTCATGCAGCCGGCTCTCTATCCAGCGCTCCCTCCTCCTCTGTTTTCTCCTCTGGCTCTTCAGACGATTCCTCTCTCTCTTGCTCAGTCTGGGCAGCGCCACAAGGGTTGCCATGGGCCTGTCCAATAGCAGGCTCCTAAGAGATGCAGCCTGCTCCGCCCCTTCCTCTGACTCCTCCCCCTCATCTGTGCTGGTCTGTGAAGGGCGTCGCCTCCTCAGAGTGAACACTTCCTGGATGGGCGTGGTCTCCGGCCTCTCTTCCCGCTCTGGTGGACCAGCAGCAGAGGGGCATGGCGGTGGCCGAGCAGACCCTGTCTGAGCTGCCTCACAAAGTGGGCGTATCTGCTGGGAATCTGAGAAACGTCTGGATAGGCAAGTACTAGCTCCACCACCACTGCCATAATCCGAAGCTCGACCCTTCCTGTGCACAACTTCAACTGGCCCTCTGGAAGACTCTTGTCGTGGAGGCGACAGGGCTGTCCCAACGTTAGAGAGGCTGGTGTTTGCCTCACAGGGCCACACCTCCAGGGCCGTAGTCATTGGCCCAAACTCACAGCGAAAGGCAGCGGGAGGGAGAGTGGCCTCTCTGGCAGCTGCTCCAATGGGCAGATGCACAGCACGGCCCTCGCGCTCCGGTCCGCCGGGGGACGCCGGCCAGCTGCAGTCCTGGTCCAGCCGGCTCTTGCAGAGGTGGACGGCCAGATCCAGGCCACATGGACACTTTGTTTGGCCGACAAAGTTGAATCCTCCCAGACGGGCCCCACAGTGCTGGCAGCTTAGTCTCCCCGAGGTCCAGCGGGCCTACGGACACCAAACACACACTCACCCTCTTCAGAGACAGGGTGTGTGGACTCGATAGCCAGCTGATGACTTCAATTAAACACTTAAGAGCTGAAAAACCAGCAGACATAGTGACACTCCTGGACTGCAGTTTGAGATCCGTTTTACATAATCTTATTCCGTAAACCTTAGCCAGTCATTTATCAATCTGCAGGGTGATGCTTACTGCTTTGTACAGTACAGAGGTTACATTAATATTTACTTAAACAAAAATTGCTTTTTTACCTGATGTATAGATGCTAGGATCCAGGTGGGCAAATTGTCAAAGTCCATGTGCCAGATTCTGCACTCTGTTGCCACTTCCTCAACAGCATTTATCTACCCAGGAAAAACATGCTGTCCATCAACCTTGGTTTTACGGCCATCAAACAATAGCTACACCAATCTCTTAGAAGACTACATGGCCTTTTCATGTTTTGATTCTAGTCAGATTCACATCTTGCTTCAGCAGGATATCCTGCAATGCAGATTCTGGTCTGGCATCTTATTTTCCTTTCTCTCATGAGACTATGGTTTGATTTGAAGTAGTCAACTACAACTTCCTTTTCTATTAGAAGTTGTCTGTCTCAGACTTAATGCATTCATTGTAAACACAACTTGTCCATGAACATGCAAAATATGGCAACACAAGCAGTTTTAATATAAATTGCAGCTCAGAATCAGCAGAATCCAAATTCCATAACAGCTGACTCGGCTAAGTTGTCAACATTTCATGCGTTCTTCACTTGATTCAATTCCATTCCGTTTCAGTTGTGCAGTTCTTTTTACAAAGGGCATTTTTACAATAGGCGCTGAGCACCTTTACAGAGACCCGGGCTTGAACTCCGCCCAAGACCTGTTAATTTCTATTAAAGTTGACGAAAATGATTATGAAAAATGTTCGTCAACAACATTTTTTCTATGTGTAAAACGAGACGAGGCCTACATAAAAACCCACATTTGTTGACAAAAACTAAGATTAAAAGTACTAACATTAATGTCAATGAATAAAAACAAGATGAAAATGTCATCAACAGATGAATGGACAATTGAGTGGTGTCAAATGCTGTGCACAACACTTTCCAAATTATGTACAATGACTACAGAATGACTTCTGGACAAATCTACTTTATTTTTAATCGCCTAAAACTAGACTAAAACTAACAATATTTTATATGACTAAAATGTGACAAACTAAAATGCAATTTAGCCAGAAGACTATGACTAAAACTAAAACTAAATCAAAACACTACCCCCAAGAACAAGCATCGAGAGACAGAAAAACCCTGGGAAATGCTAAACAGAGGATTGCCTCTATTTACAAGAATTATTGCCAATTAATTACAAGAGTAACGCCAGCATCACATAAATCAACTTTAGAAACGCATACACGACATACCCTGAGCAGGCAAGATGCATCCACCACGCATTTCCGACACTTCCTGCACCGAAGTACTGACACTTTGCCTGACATTTCCATGGTCACCAGCACCAAATCCTGTGATGAATAGAGTTAATAACCATTCACTGTCGTGGTCAACGGTGAAATTCGGACTCTTCCTAACGTTACTTTCCTCCCCGAAAAGTTAAGCTATCTACAATGCAAAGTAAACAGTGGTATGTTACGCCCATCCTTGGCGAAAATGTGCCATAGCCTATGCCATGCAGTTACTATGAGTTTGACATTTCAAACAGGCTTGTTTTCGTTTGCGATTCTGCTGTTGAATCATAGCTTTGGAAACAGTTCATAACCTACCAGAGAGGTAGACTTGGTGACTAGATGTAACGAAACATTATCACAAAAGTAGAAGGCCAACTTAGCGACGACAGAAAAAGCAACTAATATGTTACGTTACAGTAACTTATCAACCTGTAAGTTAGGATACGTCCTTTCAACAAAATGTTTTATATCCACCTGGTTAGTTTTAGCTTTTAAGCTTTTTATATATATATATTTTTCCCCCCCAAACATGTCCACGCGGAACGCTGGTGCGCTGACTAACTACTCGTCTTAACTTAACTTACTCATGAATAAGTGAGTTATAGTGTTCGATTAAAACTACCAAGCTGGCTAGCAGACTGGCGAACTATGTATAACGTATTTTACAAGTAACTTGTTATTCGAGTACACAATTAATAAATGATAAACAAACGGATTTGATACATAACGTCAGCTACATTCAAATAGTTTTTGTGACAATTAACTTAAGCTAACTTACAAACATGTCCCGTGTGTTAACAGCTAGCTAACTAACATTAGCTTGTCCAATACATTTTGATCTCGACACTCCGACAACAGCAGAAATGACTGTGTACATGAAGTGCAATATTACGAAAAAACTGTTATATATATTAAAAAATGACATTTACCTACACAATAATGCCATTGTAGCTTCTAAAATAAAATAAGAAACAACACTCTCCCCTGTTGTTTTGCTAGCCATGCAAGTTGAGTTAAAAGGACAGTGACGTTGACAATAGAGTACGGCAGCTCAGAGATACCAAACTACACAACGTGTAACGCATTTTGAGAGCAGCGTACGTACAGCCTTATATTTTAAAATATATTATTATTATTGTTGTTATTGTTGTTGTTCTTGTTGGTGCTTAAGAGTTATTTATTTTGTTTATTTGATTATGTTCAGAAAGTTTTTACATCTCTGCCAACTGGTGAGTTCTGCTCCACGGTGCTGAAAATGTATTTTTAGCAAAAAACTTGCATGAAGGGTATGAAACATGCGCTCCCAATGATGTTTGATTGTGTGTTATGGATTCTTTCATAAACATTGCTTCCCTTGGCTGTCACTGGGATAAATACATCAATGAGATGTTTTTATTTGGTAACTGGTGTGACTTTGACTTAACAACAGGTCTTGTCAGATTAATTTTTTTCTTTCTTTCTTTTTTTCTTTCTTTCTCTTCTTGGTCAGTCTGTTTTGAGTATAGTGGATTTACAGATTAAGTATTTGTTACGAGTGCAGATGTATTATAGTTCTATAATATGATTAAATAATACAACTACAAATAAAAACAAATGTTTAGTTAATTACATTTACAAACAAGCAGCACACCCTCCACAAAAGCTACAGCTAGGTAGAAATGGTGGCAATTGTATTAGTTATACCTGTGTGCAGAATATAATACTTGTGCACTACAGCATCATTAACCCTAGAGACTAAACTAAATACCTGTACAACACAAATGCATCATATACCAGTACAATACTACAGTATCAGTATACCTTTGTTCTATATTATTAGGCTACCTGCACAGTATTATCATTATACTTGTACACTATATAATTAGAAACATTATCATAACAGTAGCATACAGCTACACCACATCATTTTACTTGCACAGCACTGCAGGACAGCTGTTTTCTGCATTATTCCTGTACAGCTGGTTACATTTTAAAATTATGATAATATTTAAGGAGGGGACAATGGAGGTCGTAAGGATGCATGGGAGGCATGCAGGTTCTTCTTGTACAACATCTGGAGATTCCACCCCTTCCTTACCACCTACTCAACCCAGCTCTCAACCCAGTCCAGGCACTGATCATCTCCCCTCTGGACTACTGCAACTCTCCCTTTGCTGGCCTCCCTGCCCCCGCCATCAACCCATCCATAATACTGCTGCTCGGCTGATCTACAACCTCCTCAGACTCAGCACACATCGAATTCAAAACCGTGGTGCCAGCCTTGGTGGTAACCTTAGGATAGCTCCTTTATATGTTCAAAAATATCATAAGTCCCTACCTCCCCCTTGCATGTCTGCACTTACATATCACGTCTCCTGACTGTTCTGGCTCCCTGGTGGTGGACTGAACTTCCCACTGCAGTCAGAACAGCAGAAATCCTGCCTGAAAACTCGCCTCTTCAGATTGCCCCATGGCTCCCTTGACACGAGATATCGTTTTGCTCTTGCTTTCTTTGGATTTTCTTTTGAATAATGTTATAGGTATAACTGTGTAAGGTTATCTGTCTAGTCATACCTTCTTTTTTTGCAATACAAATTGTGGTTTGTTAGGTTAATATTGCTAGTGGTGATAATAAATGGGCCTGTGTGGCTTCTTAGTGATAGTGATTTTTGTATTCCTGAGAAAAACAGAATGATGTTCTCTATACTATTCGATGTTCTGGATAAGTGATTGTAATGTAATAGTGTATGATATAATGGGCCAACCACAACCCTGAAGTCCCAGCGAGCCCGACTCACGCGCAGCCTACGCGGTCTATGCTCACGCCAGGTGGCAGCAACAGACTTCCGCTGTGCTCGCGGAGCTGGCCACGGTGCTGAGAAGAGGGATTAACGGTCGCGCCTTAGTTCCTTTCCCATTCAAGATTGTTTAGGCTAAACATTGCTTACGATGTCTTAAATGTTAATATTAAATAACTAAAAATGAATTTCATTTGATTTGGATTGCTTGAATTTGGCTATACAAATATGCAAATCGGGTTAGAAAATCGGGATACTCTTTGAAATAATATTTGCATTAAACTATTTTAATTTAGCCTACTTTTTTTGTCATTTGCGATAAAAATGTATAAGTGATGACTATTTTAATAACATTTTAGTTACTTTACATTTCCCGTGTCGTCCTTTTTTTCATAGCATATATAATACCTAAATGTTATTCAATGAAAGATGTTGATAACAAAATGCATTAACCAGAAAATAAATAAAACGAAGCAAGTCAACAACCTGTTGGCCATCATCCTTAAAACGGGACACCTTCTGAACGAGGTTGAAGGTAGACTATTCAGATACGCGAATGTATAATAATAAAAATAATAATGAAACATGACAACAAAAAATAAAAAAGCAATAAAACAAGCAAAAAAATAGCTTTCTCACATCGCGCATGTTCTGAAAATGAAAAACTGATTTGGAGAATGACTACTACAAAACTGTGCAACGATCTCTCAGTCAACTGACGTACTTTCCATCGTTGGTATAAATTAATTCACATCGTCAGTGATACCCAGACTCATGTTACCAAGACTCCAGATCACATCACCACTGGCTCTCCCTAGAATGGGGTAGAATTGGACAGTAGTGCTTCTGTGAGGGGTTGAAGATTTCCTTCGTCGTCGATGCTTACTCGAAATGGAAAGTACAAACAACACAACATTTTCTGACGGGATCGAACAGAATGAGAACGCGACGACATTATTCAAAGTGGCACTGAGTTACCAGATCGCCACCTCCATGTTCCTTGGAGCACTTATTATCTGTGCCATATTTGGAAATGCGTGTGTGGTTGCAGCCATCGCTCTGGAGAGATCCCTCCAGAATGTGGCGAACTATCTGATCGGATCACTGGCCGTCACGGACCTTATGGTGTCGGTGCTGGTGCTCCCCATGGCAGCACTTTATCAAGTATTAAATAAGTGGACCCTCGGTCAGGTAACTTGCGAGATTTTCATTTCTCTAGACGTGTTGTGCTGCACATCGTCAATACTACACCTTTGCGCAATCGCTTTGGACAGATACTGGGCTATAACAGACCCCATAGATTACGTGAACAAAAGGACTCCTAGACGCGCAGCAATCTTAATCAGCGTCACTTGGCTGGTAGGGTTTTCCATATCTATACCGCCGATGTTCGGATGGAGAAAAGCCGAGGACAGGGCAGACCCCGACGCCTGTAACATCAGCCAAGATCCCGGGTACACAATCTACTCGACTTTCGGCGCGTTTTACATCCCGCTGATTCTAATGCTTGTTCTTTATGGGAGGATATTCAAGGCTGCCAGATTTCGAATTCGAAAAACAGTTCGGAAAACTGAGAAAAAAAAAGTTTCGGACAAGTGCTTGACAGTGTCGCCCGCCCTGTTTCACAAAAAGACTAACGGAGAGCTGAGCAAAAACTGGAAGCGGAGCGTGGAACCCAAACCGAGCTCGTGCGTAAACGGCGCGGTCAAACACGCTGAAGACGGCGAATCACTGGAGATCATTGAAGTTCACAGCAACTCCAAAAATCACCTTCCCCTCCCTAACACTCCACAATCGGCTGTGTTTTTCGAGAACAGAAACGAAAAGAACACAGAGGCCAAGAGAAAAATTGCTTTGGCCAGAGAACGCAAAACAGTAAAGACACTTGGTATTATAATGGGCACGTTTATTTTGTGCTGGCTGCCTTTCTTCATTGTGGCTCTGGTTTTGCCCTTTTGCCCTACGAGTTGCCATATGCCCGTGTGGCTTAGTAACGTGATTAACTGGCTTGGTTACTCGAACTCGCTTTTAAACCCGATCATATATGCGTACTTCAACAAAGATTTCCAAAGTGCTTTCAAGAAAATTATTAAATGCAAGTTCTGCAAACCCTGAGCATCAACTGATATTTGCTCTTCGTGCAATAAAATTGTTGACATTGGACCATGCAGCATTGTTACCATGTGTTAATTGTTAGCAGGCACAATGAAAAGTGAACTGATAAAAGCTTTTATTATTTTTATTATTATTATTATTATTATTATTATTGCCGTCGTTGTTGTCATCGTCGTCGTCGTCCTGATCTTCCTCACCATAAGACAACTTCTAAAACACCTGATAAAATTGACATGTGTAGTTCCTGAAAAACCTTTGTTATTAATCTCAGAAACGAAATTGTCACTGATGGACATGACGCCAGGTATTATAGATTTTCTTTTACAGGCTTTACATTATTCCGAGGAATGAAAAAGTGCGGTTAGTGCCATGGCTTCGTGTCCTTACTATTTGAAATTTCCATTGAAGATGCATTTTGGTGTGTGTGACATAGTGGTCATTTGGATGGGCGAGGAGGAACGTCCTTCCCGGGAGCATCATTAATATCGATCTTGTTTCGTGGCGTTGAGACAATAAACAACTTTGTGACAGACAGCTGCATGCGTGTGGTCCACTTTGTGTAGTTAAGACTCAAATCTCAACAGATGATCGCAATACACATTTGTTCAGTTATTGAGTGCGCTGAGAAACCGTTTTTTTGTGATATGAGGAAGAATAATTATGTACTTTTAACGGGATATTACCCACACTCAGTGAGCTGCCACTATTTGAAAACACGTGTAGGAACGCAAATAACGTTCAATCAACATAACCAATGAACACACATACTCAAACACACACACACACATACACACACATATAGCAATTAAATAATAACCATTACAATACATTAATAATAACAAAAAAAAGTTACATTTGGTTTTATGTACCACTAAAATGGCAAATTTACCAGATCTTAAAGATGGCACTGCACAATTATTAATCAAAGTGCAACTCAGCATATTAACAAAAACAAAATCAAGATTGTGGAAAACCAAAATGCCTGGGTTGGGTAGATCATAAGTCATAAGTGTAATGACAAAATTCAGGCACATAAAAGCAAAGTATTTTTCATCGTAGAAAATGTGTGTGTGCTTGTGTTGTGTGTACAGATGTGTGACTGTGCATTTATGCACAAGTGCTTGAATGTTTAATGTGTGTGTGTAAATGTGTGTATGTGTTTGTGGGTGTGAATCGCATCACTGGGTGTCAGTCTATTACTATTCTTATTGTTATTGGACAAATTAACATAATCTGAAATAAAGTAATATTTAGTATTTGGTTGCAAATCCATTGCATTCGATGATTGCTTGAAGTCTGTGACCCATAGACATCACCAGACGCTGGGTATGTTCATTGGTCATGCTGTGCTGGGCCAATACTGCAGCCATCTTCAGTTCCTGTTTGTTTGGGGGGAATTTTGCCTTCAGTCTTGTCTTCAGCAAGTGAAACACATGCTCAACTGGATTCAGGACGGGTGATTGACTTGGCCAGTCAAGAACATGTCACTTTTGGCCCTGAAAAACTCCTTTAGCAGTGGGGTTTGGGGTCAATATCCTGCTGCAAGGTGAAGCACCGTCCAATGAGTTTTGAGGCATTTGCTTGGATCTGAGCAGATAGGATGTTTCTGTAGGCTGTTTTAGAATGAATCCTGCTGCTGCCCTCAACAGTTGACACACCAGTGAAGAGAAGTGAGCCAGTTCCGGTGGCAGCCATACTACGTGTGCAGCCATAACACGGCCGCCACCTTGTTTCATCCACTACAGTGGTCTTCCATGGTCTACCAGGTTGCTTGCTATTGCTGAGCGCACCAAAGCACGTTTGCTTCCTAACAATGTATCAACCAGTTGATTTTGACACGCCCAATGTTTGCCTATGTTTCTGATTGATCTATTCTGATTTTTCAGCCTCTGGATGGCCTGCTTTACTGGCATAGACACTTATTTGGTCCTCACCTTGAATGACAACAGCAACAGACTCCAAATGAATCAACTCTAGACCTGATTCATGATCCCTGGTATACGATAAATAGGCCCAACACCGTAGTGTCCCCATACCATGATTTTTGCGCCACCATGCTTCACTGTCTTCACAGTGTACTGTGGCTTGAATTCAGTACCCGGGGGTCGTCTGACGTACTGTCGACGACCACTAGACCTGAAAAGAACAATTTTACTCTCATCAGTCCACAGAATGCTACGCCATTTCTCTTTGGGCCAATCGATGTGTTCCTTGGCAAATTTTAACCGATTCTGCACATGCCGTTTTTTCAACAATAGTGCTTTACGGGGGCTTCTTGCTGATAGCTTAGCTTCGATCAAACGTCTTCTGACTGTAACAGCACTTACAGGTCATGGTGATGATTGGCTGAATCTTTGCCATTCTGACTATTTTTCGATCCATTTTAACAGTAGTTGCTAATTTTCTTAGTGTTTCGGGTTTTTGTTGCCATTTTAAAGCACTTGAGATATTTTTAGCTGAGCATCCTATAATTTGCTACACTTCTTAATATGTTTTTTCCTCTCCAATCAACTTTTTAATCAAATTACATTGTTCCTCCGAACAATGTTTGGAGCGGCCCATTTTACTTTGCAATTCAGGAAATATATTTTATAACAATGTGTGAAACATTTGCTTCCCTTCTTTCTTAATAAAGGACAATTAATGACATCTGTTTTTTCACAGAATGAATGAATTCTCTAATTAAACTCCACATTGATATTATTTTGAATACGCCTCTTTCAATGAATGAGTCAATTGTCATGACAGTTGGGTCTGTTGTTTTTCTATTACACTACTACATCTACAAGTAAATTATTTGCCATGCAGAAATATCACTACTACTAATAACAGTGGTTCATCAGGTTACTGATGTTGTACTGCTATTTTTTTTAACACAACTGTATATATATATATATATATATATATATATATATATATAGACACTGTATATATACCCAAAAACATAAAACATCATAAAGGTCAATAGAAAAATTTGTCAGAAAAAACAACCCTTCAAGTTATCCACCCATATCTACTGCATATCTTGCAGCAGAGTGATGATTTCAGGCTGGTATGATACCTCAGACCCTTGATGACTTAGAGCCATTTAGCCAATCCCACCCCCAATTCCCATAGAGATCCATTCAAATGCAGAGACGTTATAGTATTGCTTGTAAGAGTACCTGAAAATAAGATATCAAGAGTCTTTTGATGTTTTTGGGTCACAGACATCAGGAAGTCATGGCATGCCAAAGGATATGCACGCAGCCAAATATTAAATTTGATGACTATATTTAAGTTTATGTTAATTTGTCCAGTTTTGGTCCCCTAAAAAAAAAGGGGGGGGGGGGGGGCAAGGTATAAAAATGGCTACAATTGCTACACAGTTCACCCAATATGGATGAAAAAACTCTCAAATTAAAGCTGAAAGTCTACCTCATAGTCACTGTTCCATTTCAAATCCAATGTGCTACAGAGCCAAAACAACAAAAAATGTCCAAAAACCTACGGACTGCATTGTATATATATATATATATACAGTATATACAGTGCCCTCCACTATTATTGGCACCCCTGGTAAAGATGAGGGTTATAAAAAATTCACCGTTTGGTGAATTAGCCTAATCTCACACTGAAAAAAAAAAAAAAAATGCAACTTTTAATTGAAGTAAATTTATTATGAGAAAAACAAATCTCTCATCAAAAAATAATTATTTTTAACAAAACCATGTGTGCCACAATTATTGGCACCTCTGCCACCTCTATAGAATAATGTAATATCTTTTCATATTTGGTCGCATATCCTTTGCATGCCATAACTTCCTGATGTCTGTGACCCAACAACATCAAAAGTATCTTGATATCTTATTTTTTGGTACCTTTTCAAGCGATACCAGCAGAGTGATGGTTTAAGGCTTGTTTGATACGTCAGACCCTTGCTGACTTAGAGCCATTTAGCCAACCATGTGTTCCATATTGTTCCAGCGTAATTTACAGCTAAATCTAGTCCCACCCCCCAATTCCCATAGAGATCCACTCAAATGCAGAGACGTTATAGTATCGCTTGTAAGAGTACCAGAAAATAAGATATCAAGAGTCTTTTGTTGTTGGGTCACAGACATCAGGAAGTCATGGCATGCAAAAAATATGCGACTAAATATTAAAAATGATTACTTTATTCTATATATAAATGCAGGGGTGCCAATAATTGTGGCACATGTGGTTTTGTTAAAAATATTTTTTTTTTATGAGGGATTTTCTTTTCTCATAATAAATTTACTTAAATTAAAGGTCGGATTTGTCCCATTTTTTCAGTGTGACATTAAGCTAATTCACCAAACGTGAATTTTTTATAACACTTTTTACTCATCTTTACCAGAGGTGCCAATAATAGTGGAGTGCACTATATATATATATACAGACACACACTGTGGCTTTAAATAAAAAAATAAGAAAGCAGGCAGAGTGGCAACAGCTGAAGTTTGTTTCAGGATTTAGTTAGGATGTCAGGATGAAGTGAGTTTTCCATCGCTTGTGGTGAGCTCCTATTCCCAGAAAAGAGAAAAGATGAAAGAAGTTGAGTCAGCGGCATGCATGCAGGCAGGCAGCAGTGACTGGGAGAAGAGGGAGGAACCATTAGCTGAAGCATTAGATGTTTGCATTATCCCCAGCGGGCTTCCTGCAGTCTTCTTCTCTTAAGACACTTTCGCTGCGGGTTTATTCTTGTCTAAGGGAACCGCCATATGCTGCATGTTTGAAGATGTGAGAAGACGCTTTTTTCAAATTCAACCAATTTAAATCTATGAGAGAAGCAGCAAACTCTGCTCAACTGGCGCACAGACTAACCCCCCCCCCCTCCCCCCTCTAAAATCACAGAAACCATTTAAACCTAAATACTTTAATTCCATTAAACAATACAATTACAGTTGATAAACACTGTGTTTTCAGTGACTACTCTTTAAAAAAATAAAAATGAAAAAAATAAAACTATTGTCAATCTCAGGACTATTCAAGCCATTCCAACGTTTTTAATTTGCATTTTATGATGTCATATGAATCCAGATGTATGATTAATTTATGAAATTAGTAATAACATAACCCTGTTGGGGACTGTATAAGATGTTAATTAGCTTAAGGTTTACTGTTGAGCTTGAGAGTGTGTAGGTTTTCTCTTTTTCTTGCAGTAGCCATAAGTTAATAACTGTTCAACTGGATTTCTTATACTTGTGTATTTGCATGTACAAAATGTGTAAATATATTATTTAAAGGGCAGTCAGGAAGACTATAAAAATGATCAATCCATTAGCTTACTGCTGTAAATGATCACATAACTAAACCTGTTCAGTCATGCACTGTTAAAATGAAATGAACTCAAAAGCACCTGAACCACCAAAACTGTAAATAAAAAAATATAAATATTGCTCGTCATTGTGTTCAATCGTGCTATTTTTTATCTCAAATGCAGAATGAAGCAAACATCCATTTCAATGTATGTAGCCAAAAATCTTATAAATTTTCAAGATGAAAATATGTGACTAATCTATTTAAACCCCTTTTATTATTTTTTATTAAACTGAGTAAGATGCATCGTTTTACACATGTATCCTATTTTGCCTGGGTAAAATTAATCGAAAATAAAATAGTGTTTTACATTTTTTTGGGTACTTCAACTTAATTTGCACCGTCCATAGTTTGGTTGGCTTTCATTTGCCTACATCATTACATGGAAATCCGATTTGGCGCCTTTTACATATCGGAAATATCAATATAGAAGTCCATATACAATTTTAATTCATGTTAATATATGATGTGTGTTATGCGAACCAATCGGAACCACTCGCAGACAACAAAGATTCATAAGAATAAGGTTTTATTCAGGGTCGACAGAGCAAGGGTCAGCAAGAGAGTCCAGCAAACAGAGCAATACGAAAAAGGCAGGGCAAAGTCCAGAACAGGCAGGGGTCAGAACCGAGAGATCTGTCAGAGGCTGGAGAACCGGAGGGCAAAGAACTGGAGCAGGGCTTGGATGGGGATGGGCAGGCGGGCAAGAGGACTGGAGCAGGGCTGGACAGAAACAGACAAGGCAGGCAGGAGAAAAGGAGCAGGATGCGTAGACACAGGACTGGAAAACAAGGGCAGGGGGCAGGGGGCAGGGGGCAGGGAGCAGGCAGGAGAAACCACTGGAAAGTGTTGACAAGCACAAATGCAGGGCACAAGATGATCTGGCATAGGTAAAAAAAAACAGGGGTGCTTATATGCCAGATTAACGACGAGACAATGAGGAACAGGTGAGACGAACTAACATGAGGAAACACATATCAGGTGCGGGAAGCGGAGACATTAAATGGGGAAATGGGAAAACGTGGAATGGACTGAAACATAGAAAACACAAATGGGAAAACCAAGAATGGACTAAGACGTAGAGGCACGGGACGTGACAGATGTGTGCTCACATCGATACTTGACTTGTTTACATGTAATCCCAATGTAAAGTTGTGTTGTGTATCTTATTAAATCAACTATATTTTATTGTGTCATGCATATGCAAGGGCACAGTAACTGACAAGGTGTTATTAAATGCTTTGAACTTGGTGTTTCAAATCTCCAAGATTGTTGCCAACTTAGTTTCCTCCATTTATTTTAAAGGTTTCAAAATACTTCATTTTAGTAGTATATAGTTGCAAGTTTTCAATAGATATATGACGAATAAATGAGTGAATGCATTTACTATTGACTAAAATGCACATAAAATTCAGAAGCAGGGAAGATATACTCTTATGTTAGAAAAAGGGGTGTGTGAGCGATGAGGGGAAGGGAGAGAGAGTGGGAGACTGACTTTACAGAAAAGAGCCACACAGCTCTTGAGAATGTGTTCCTGGCAGAACATAGAAATGCGAGTGAAGGTGGCGTCATATCGAGAAGAAGTGAAGAGGAAGGAATAAAAATAAATGGAATTAAAAGAAGCAGGAGATGAAGAAAAAAAAGACTAATAGATTTTGAATCATAAAATCTCTTCTGAAGTGATTCATTCAGCAGTTGGTGTTAGCTAGTCTCTCCATTGATCTCTGTCAAGAAGGCACCGACTCAATATTGATCAAAAGTCACACTGTAGATCAGAGCAAATAGAATCATTTAAAAGGTTAATTAGATATACTGATAAATCGAATGTATCAGAAACATGCTGTTGTCGTGACATCATACAGAGCATTCTCTTCTGCCCTATACCTTCCACACTCACCTGGGCTGAAAGCCAACTTGTGGACTGAAGACTAACACCTGCATTAAAACACCTGCATCTCACCTGTATTGATAATTTGGGGGAGGGGGGGGGGGGTTGGAACACCCTCTCCCCCACCCCCCCAAGGGTCACATGGTGCAACAAGAAAGCTTGCACTAGTCAGAGAAGCAGTATTTTTTACTGACACAAGCTGCGGGCCCATAGATGCCTGGTGCATAATTGGAATGAGCTAATGTAACGGTAACCAGAAGGCCATTGGCTGACTTGCCTCCACCCCACCCCAAGAATAAAAAAGCATACTGTCTTCCACCGCTGGGATGTAATTGGCAAATTACATAACCCAGGCTCGAACCTGCAGCTATGAGGCCCAGTGTGAGCCAGCCACTCTGGAGCAACCACTCTCAGCAGCTCTAGAGCAGCCAATCTAAGCAGCTCTGGAACTGCCACTCTGAGCAGCTCTGGAGCAGCCAATCTGAGCAGCCACTCTCAGCAGCTCTGGAGCAGCCACTCTGAGCAGCCACTTTCAGCAGCTCTGGAGCAGACACTCTAAACAGCTCTGGAGCAGCCACTCTCAGCAGCTCTGGAGTAGCCGCTCTGAGCAGCTCTGGAGTAGCCGTTCTCAGCAGCTCTGGAGCAGCCGTTCTCAGCAACTCTGGAGTAGCCGCTCTGAGCAGCTCTGGAGTAGCCGTTCTCAGCAGCTCTGGAGCAGCCGTTCTCAGCAGCTCTGGAGTAGCCGCTCTGAGCAGCTCTGGAACAGCCACTCTCAGAAGCTCTGAATCTGTGCCAGATTATCTGTGTTTGTCTTTCAGCGGGAGTCCCTGAATCTGAAGCTCTGTTTTAATATTTAACCTAGGTGTGAATTACACAACCAGAATAAATAAGATGAAAATTGGGGCAAGCAGAAAAAAGACACAAGAAACTGTTAGAAGCTGGAAATACAGTGCATTCCGTAAGTATTTGGACAATGACACAATTTTTGTTGTTTTGGTTCTGTACTGCACATTGCATTTGAAATGGAACATTGGCTATAAGGTTATAGTGCAGACTTTCAGCTTTAATTTGAAGGATTTTACATCCATAACGGGTAACCGTGTATCAATTGTAGCCATTTTATATACATAGACCCCCATTTTAAGAGACCAAAAGTAATTGGACAAATTAACAAAACTTAAATAAAGTTATTATATTTCATATTTGGTTGCATATCCTTTGCATGCCATGATTTCCTGATGTCTGTGACCTAAAAACATGTTACACTTGATATCTTATTTTCAGGTACTCTTAGAAGTGATACTATAACCTGTCTGCATTTGAATGAACAGGGAATTGGGGGGTGGGTGGGACTAGATTAAGCTGTAAATTACATGGGAATAGTATGGAACACATAATTGGTTAAATGGCTGTAAATCATCAAGGGTCTTAGGTATCAAACAAGCCTAAACCATCACTCTGCTGCCAGATATGCAGTAGATATGGATGGATCACTGTAAGGATGGTTTCTCCTGACTCATTTTATTATTGAACTGTAAGGAAAAATTATGTGAATCCAGTGCATCCAGAATTGGTAATGAAATAATCAGAATATTCTGGGAAAAGGATAAATGGTAAATTATTGTTATTATTATTGTAAGTGTCATGTTTACATAGAAAAGAAAATACTGACAAACTTAAACTTCAACTCCCCTATCTTTTCTTTGCTACCTGCTTGTTGAGAAGTCGTCCGGTTCATTTTGTCCTCACTGTGATGTTTATTTCTGTAATATTTCGAGACAATATCAGGCACAAATGGCTACTGTGGATGGGCATCTCCTAAGGCACCTGTTTGGATGTGAGGACAGCACTGTGGGCCAGCTGCTGTGACTGACAGATGCACTGAATGGCCATTAAGCGTGAGCAGAAAATAAAGACCAAAGCCGGTCACCATAGCTACACTCGGGCGACACGGACTGTGGATCTGATGAGTGAGTATCTGGTGACATCAAAGCAGCGCTGCAGCTGCGACATACATACATGCATACCTGCAGGAGCGCAGTCCACCTCTGCTGTTCCATAAACAGCAGACCACCATGCAGTCCTTAAAGTTCCTGCTGCAGATGCTCATGGGAAACAGCAACTTCCACCCAGCGTACATACACACATGCATATGCAGTACATGTGTGCACCAGTGCACACACACACACACACACACACACACATGCATGCACACACTCACACAAACAACCACACACACTCACACAAACAACCACACACACACACACACGTATGCATGCACACACTCACACAAACAACCACACACACTCACACAAACAACCACACACACACACACTCATATTATACATACACACATTATACATACTCAATACAGTATAGTGACACATTCACCATTCAAGCACTCATAGACATCTAACATTTCTCTCCCCCCTCTCTCTCTCTCTCTCTCTCTCTCTCTCTCACACACACATACACACACACACACACACACAAACAGAGAGAGGTCTAAGAGTAGACGTGAACACTTAGACAGGATCCGGCGATCATGGAAATTACTTTTTTTGTGGGAGTTTGGAAAGAAGAGCCCAGAAGAACGGGAATAATATAGCTTTACATGAGTTTCTGTCACACAATCAATGCCCATTGATTTCCACTGCAGCCTCACAAATATGATCACAAAGGAGCTTCTTTCCACTTGGGGTGCTAATTATAGACATGCCCATCAAATTACAGGTTCTATCACCTGTGGGCCATCAGACAGACTGTTCTTCACCCTGGTCTGGCTCTGACTGTGATCACTGCTTTCTAAACTCTGCTTAATCTCACCTGAAAACTGCATCAAGTATTTTTACATTACGGCCACTTGAATCCAGAGAGACTTACTGTGACGTCCTGGCAGGTACGGACCCAAATGCACGACGAGACAGTCTTTGGTTAAGGAGGTTTTATTTAAGAATATTCCGGGTCGGATCCACGCCGGCAAAACAAATATAAACAATAAAGAATAGTCCGTGGAACCCGCAGAGAACTGGCACAGGAGATCCAGCGAAGTGGCTAGTAGCTGGTCACAGCCTGGGTCACAGCTTGAGTCGGACGGAGGTAGCCCAGGATCCACACCGGGAAACAGGAGTGGCAATACTGGACCGTGGAATACAGCTTGGGTAGCAAGCTAACAAGCGGAGAGACAAGCAAGACGACAAGACCATACACGAACAAACCGTAATACTTTGACAAGGAAACACAGGAACAGCACGGTAATATAACTAGTGTCATTAGAGCTGATAAGCTACAGCTTGCGGGAAATGCATGCGCGATCAGCGAATTGATTGAACGATTAGAGAATGCGTGAGGAATGCGGTGAAGGCGATTAAGTGTGAGTTGTGTTAATAAGATGTGGTGTAAGTAATCAAGTGTAATGTAGACCCAATCAGGTAATAAACGCAGACATGATACAATTAGGTTCGGTGGAAACAGAGGAACACATCAAGGAAGGAACGGGGAGCGGAGCGGATCGTTACAGTACCCCCCCGTCAAGGTACGCCTCCTGGCGGACCACAGGCTCTGGTCGACTGGGCCTGGCGGTGATGGAATTCCTGGATGAGGGTAGGGTCCAGGATAAGACGGGGGGCAACCCAGGAACGTTCCTCGGGCCCATACCCCTCCCAGTCGACCAGGTACTGGTGGCCTCGTCCCCGGCGCCGGACATCGAGGATGCTGGAGACTGTGAACGCGGGGGCACCATCAATGTCCCGGACAGGTGGGGGGGCAGGAGTGGGAGCGCTGAGAGGGCAGGAGATCACTGGCTTGACCTGACTGACATGGAAGGTGGGGTGGATTTTGAGGGAGGCAGGGAGACGGAGTTTGAGAGTGACTGGGTTAAGGATGGAGTGCACAGTGAAGGGTCCGACGAAGCGGGGTTGGAGCTTGCGGGAGGTGCCGGGGAGGGAGAAGGTGGAGGTAGAAAGCCAAACCTTCTGTCCCGGGCGGTAGCGAGGGGCTGCGGACCGGTGCTGATCCGCCAGGCGACGATTCCGGGAGGAGGTCTTTAGGAGGGCGTTGCGGGTGGCTTTCCAGATCCGCTGGCAGCGTCGGACGTGGGCGTCCACTGACGGGACCGCCACCTCGGCCTCCTGGGCGGGGAACAGGGGGGGTTGGAAGCCCTGGGAAGCCTCAAAGGGGGACCTCCCCGTGGACGAGCACACCAAGGTGTTGTGGGCGTACTCAACCCACGGGAGGAGCTGGGACCAGGAGGCAGGATTGCGGGCCGTCACGCACCGTAAGGCGGCTCCCAGGTCCTGGTTAGCCCTCTCTGCCTGACCGTTCGTCTGCGGGTGGAACCCGGAGGATAGGCTGGCGGTGGCGCCGAGTGCGGTACAGAATGCCTTCCAGACCGCGGAGGCAAACTGGGGGCCCCGGTCGGAGACGACATCCGCCGGGATCCCATGCAGCCGCACCACGTGCTGCACCAGGAGGTCGGCCGTCTCGAGGGCAGAGGGAAGTTTGGGGAGGGGAACAAAGTGCACCGCCTTGGAAAACCGGTCCACCAGGGTCAAAATGACAGTGTTACCGGCCGAAGGTGGTAGTCCGGTAACAAAGTCGACCCCGATGTGACTCCAAGGCCGGCCTGGGATGGGAAGGGGACGGAGGAGACCAGCAGGGGGGGAGTGAGACGCCTTACTCCTGGCGCAGACAGGGCAAGCGTGGACGAAGGCCAGGGTGTCCCGCCGGGCGGTGGGCCACCAGAAGCTCCTGCGCACCAGCTCCACGGTGCGGTTGCCTCCGGGGTGGCAGGCCAGTCGGGAGGAGTGAGCCCACTCCAGGACCTGGGAGCGGACCGGGTTAGGGACAAACAGGGCAGAAGAGGGGTTAGGGCGAGGGTCGGGATGCGTCACCTGAGCGTCCAACACGATTTTCTGGATGGGCCACCGGACCGCAGCCACGACGCAGGAAGCTGGAACGATGGTCTCCGGGACAGACAGGTCGGCAGGGGAGGAGTAGATCCGAGAGAGGGCGTCGGGTTTGATATTCTTAGAGCCGGGTTTGAAGGTGATGGAGTAATTAAAACGTGCAAAGAATAATGACCAACGGGCCTGTCGGGAGTTGAGTCTCTTAGCTGACTGGATGTATTGTAGGTTACGGTGGTCAGTCAGGATCAGGAACGGTTGAGTGGTCCCTTCAAGCCAGTGTCTCCATTCCTCCAGTGCCAGTTTGATGGCCAGCAACTCCCGATCCCTACCCCGTAGTTGCGTTGGGTGGGGGAGAGGCGGCGGGAGAAGAAGGCGCAGGGATGGAGCTTGTGGTTGAGGGGGGAGTGTTGGGACAGGATGGCCCCTACGCCTGTGTCCGAGGCGTCCACCTCCACCACAAATTGGCGGTCGGGTTCCGGGCAGCAGAGGATGGGGGCCGTGGTGAAGAGTGCCTTGAGTCTGGTGAATGCCTGATCTGCCCGGGGATTCCAGGCAAAAGGGTTTTTAATGGAAGTGAGGATGGTGAGGGGTGCGGCTACCTGGCTGTAGTTCCGGATGAACCTCCTATAGAAATTCGCGAATCCTAAGAACTGCTGCAGGTGCTTGCGAGTGGTAGGGATGGGCCACTCCGTAACAGCCTGGATTTTGGCCGGGTCCGGCCGTATGTCGCCCCTCTCCACCACAAAACCTAGGAACGAGACTGAGGGCGCATGGAACAGACATTTGTCGGCTTTGACAAATAGCTTGTTTTCCAACAGGCGTTGTAGCACCAGGGAGACATGGTCTTGGTGTTCCCGTTGGTTTTGTGAGAAAATCAGAATGTCATCCAGGTAGACGAACACAAAGCGGTTGAGAAAGTCCCTCAGTACATCGTTCACTAGGTTCTGAAAAACGGCTGGGGCATTAGTCAGGCCGAACGGGACCACCCGGTACTCGAAGTGGCCCAGGGGGGTGTTGAACGCGGTCTTCCACTCGTCCCCCTCCCGGATCCGTACCAGGTGGTAGGCGTTACGGAGATCCAGTTTAGTGAAGACCCGGGCGCCCTGCAGCAGTTCAAAGGCCGAATTCAGGAGGGGTAGAGGGTACTTGTTCCGGACGGTGATGGAGTTGAGGCCCCGGTAGTCGATGCAGGGGCGGAGGGAGCCATCCTTCTTCTTGACGAAGAAGAACCCTGCTCCGACGGGCGAGGAGGAGGGACGGATGGTGCCTGCTTCAAGGGAGGACTTGATGTAGTCCTCCATGGCCGTTCTCTCCGGACCGGATAGGCTGTACAGGCGGCCGGAGGGTAGGGGGGCACCCGGAAACAGGGAGATGGCACAATCGTAAGGTCTGTGGGGGGGTAAGGACAAGGCCAGGGACTTGGAGAAAACCCGGGACATGTGCTGGTAACAGTGGGGAACCCCCTTCAGGTCGGCCTCCGGAACGGATGTTTTTATTTCCGGGCTTGAAGGAGGTTCCGCCGAGTGGAGACAGGAGGTGTGGCATTGGGTGCTCCAGCTGGTGACGCTGGAGGTGATCCAGTTGAGCAGGGGGTTGTGTTCATGAAGCCAGGGCTGACCAAGGACCAGAAGGGAGTGGGGAGTGTTGATGATGTAAAGTTGCAGGGTCTCACGGTGGTTACCGGACAGGAGCAGTTGGATGGGGATGGTGCGGTGGGTGATGTGGGCCAGGCGGTGGCCGTCCAAGGCATAGGCATTAATGGGCCTCTCCAGTTCTTCCGTGGGGATCCCGGACTCGTCTACGAACTGGGAGTCCACGAAGTTGGAGTCGGCTCCTGAGTCAACAAGTGCCTGCACAGATACGGTGGCGGAGGCCGTAGTGCCCCACTTGAGGACCGCAGAGAGTTGGAAGCGGCCGGAGGTTAGGCTCTGTGTTTGGGTCTGGCTCGCCAGTAGGCCTAGAGTTGCTGACGAGCCCTCTCTTTTGGGCGCACCGGACAGGAGCTAAGGAGGTGATCCGTGCGGCCGCAATAGAAACATGCTCCAGTGGCCCGGCGTTGGCGGCGGCGCGCGGCAGGGTCGGACGTAGTGCCGCCCAGCTGCATAGGTTCCCCGGTCTCCGGAAGTTCGCAGGCCACGGGCGCCTGATGGCGGGGCGCAGGATGCGCGAATGTGGTTCCCAGAGGCGGTTGATTCGGCGCATACGCCCTCTTCTCGCGGGTGCGTGCGCGCAGACGGTTGTTGACGGTGATGGCCAAGGAAATGAGGTCGTTCAGCGTGGGCGTGTCGTCGCGGGTGGCCATCTCGTCCTTCATTTCCTCGGACAGGGCGGAGCGGAAGACGCCCTGTAGGGAGGCGTCGTTCCAGCCAGACTGCGCCGCGAGGATCCGGAATTTGATGGCGAATTCCGCCACACTGCGCTCGCCTTGTTTCAGCGCCAGGAGCTGCTGGTTTACATCTCTCCCGCACACGGGATGATCAAAAGTCCGCCGCATCTCCCTGGCGAAGTCCAGGTACTGGGTGCAGAGGTCGGGTTGCTTCTCCCACAACGCGGCGGCCCAGTCCCGCGCCTCTCCTCCCAGGCAAGTGATCACGTATGCCACGCGGGTGGCATCCGCGGAGTAGGAGGACGGCTGCATACGGAACGCCAGCTCGCACTGCAGCAGGAAGGGCTGGCATTTCCCCAGCTCGCCAGAGTATCGTTCGGGAGGGTTGGCCCGAGGCTCCCGATGAGGTAGTACCATCGCTGGTGCCTGTAGTTGAGGTGGATCCCCCGCTTCAGGACGGAGTCCTGACGTCTGGGCAGCCATCTGATTGACCATAATTCCCCATTGAGTGGTCCGTTCCATCATGTCCTGGAACATCGCCATGGTTTCGTCCAGGCGACGGCTTTGCTGGGCGATCTGGGTAGTCTGGCAGGCGAGCGCGTGTCGAATCTGCTCCGCGTCGGCTGGGTCCATTTCTGGTCAAAGTATTCTGTGACGTCCTGGCAGGTACGGACCCAAATGCACGACGAGACAGTCTTTGGTTAAGGAGGTTTTATTTAAGAATATTCCGGGTCGGATCCACGCCGGCAAAACAAATATAAACAATAAAGAATAGTCCGTGGAACCCGCAGAGAACTGGCACAGGAGATCCAGCGAAGTGGCTAGTAGCTGGTCACAGCCTGGGTCACAGCTTGAGTCGGACGGAGGTAGCCCAGGATCCACACCGGGAAACAGGAGTGGCAATACTGGACCGTGGAATACAGCTTGGGTAGCAAGCTAACAAGCGGAGAGACAAGCAAGACGACAAGACCATACACGAACAAACCGTAATACTTTGACAAGGAAACACAGGAACAGCACGGTAATATAACTAGTGTCATTAGAGCTGATAAGCTACAGCTTGCGGGAAATGCATGCGCGATCAGCGAATTGATTGAACGATTAGAGAATGCGTGAGGAATGCGGTGAAGGCGATTAAGTGTGAGTTGTGTTAATAAGATGTGGTGTAAGTAATCAAGTGTAATGTAGACCCAATCAGGTAATAAACGCAGACATGATACAATTAGGTTCGGGGGAAACAGAGGAACACATCAAGGAAGGAACGGGGAGCGGAGCGGATCGTTACACTTACACAACTTTGTCATTTTTACACAGTATCCATTTATACAGCTGGAGATTTTATTGAAGTAGTTCTGGTACCTTGCTCAAGGTTACAACGGTAGTGTCCTGCCTGGGAATCGAACCTGCAACCTTTAGGTTGCAAGCCCAGTTTCCTAACTGTCCAGTCCATATACAGTCAAGCTGGAAAGTCTGCACACCCCTTTCACCTTCTCCACGTTTTATTATGTTAGACATATTCTACAATAGATTGAGTTCATTTTTTGTCTCAAAATTCTACACAAAATAGCCCATAATGACAAAGTGAAAACAGGTTTTTAGACATTTGTGCTAATTTATTCAAAATCAAAATGTAAAATATCATATGTACACAAGTGTGCACACCCTGTGATCTGAGGTGCATTTTGTTTCCACTGATACTGATTGAGATGTTTCTACAACTTAATTGGAGTCCACTTGTGATAAATTCAATTGATTGAACATGATTGGGGATTGCCAACACCTGCCTATATAAGGTCCCACAGTTGATAGTGCATGTCAGAGCAAACTCCAAGCCATGGGGTCAAAGGAATTATCTGCAGCCCTCAGAAACAGGATTGTGTCAAGACATAGATATGGAAAAGGGTACGGAAAAATCTCTGCATCTTTCCAGGTCCCAAAGAGCACAGTGGCCACCATCATTCGTAAATGGAAGAAGTTTGGAACCACCAAGAATCTTCCTAGATCTGGCCGCCCGGCCAAACTGAGCAATCGGAGAAGACGGGCCTTGGCCAGGAAGGTGAGCAGGAACCCGAGAGTCACTCTGACAGAGCTCCAGCGTATCCAGGCAAGCAAATCCAAGGGTCATATTATTAAGAAACGTAATTTTAAAGATTTTAAGGAACAAGGTTTTTTGCATGATCTATTTTATTCTGACTTAGAGAAATTAAGGTTGATCCCAGACCCAGAATTAGCTGCTAACCATTTTTCTCACATTTTTAACTTCCTCACTGAGAAGCATGCAGAGTAAAAAACCGTTCTAGTCCATGGTTCTCTGATGACGTCACCAAAGCACTTTGACGCAGAGACTCTGCCTGGTCGAAAGCGAGGTCCTCGGGTAGTCCAGCTGACTGGTCGCAGTTCAGGAAGCTACGAAACAATTGTATCAGTACCATCAGGAAAGCCAAATCAGATTTTTATTTAAATTCCCTTAGAAATGCCCAAGGAAATTCAACTAGTTTCTGGATAACAATAAACTCCTTGAAGGCCAAGTCCACTTCTGCTCTCCCTCCTCAAATCTGTGTTGAGAACAACATTATCTCAGATAAAGACGAGATGTGTGATGCTTTTAATGAACATTTTGTGGCATCTGGTCATCTCTTTGACAGGCTGTCTAACAATCTATACTCCAATGGTCACATTCATAACTCAGTGAATGTGAACTTGGTGAACCCTTATCCTCCCTTTAGGGACAGATTTTCATTCAGTATGGTTAGCGATTACGAGGTTTTTAAGGCATTCTCACAGCTGAACACTTCAAAGTCAAAAGGCGAAGACGACATCGAACCATTTCTTCTACGCCTTAACGCGCATCTAATCGCTCCTTCACTTGCGCATATATTTAATTTAACATTTATCTCAGGTGAAATCCCCTCTGTTTGGAAGGCAGCCCAGGTCGTTCCTCTTTTTAAAGGGGATGACCCGATTGATTTGAATAATTATCGACCCATCTCTAAACTATCTTGCTTAGCTAAAGTCCTTGAAAGCTTGGCAAATGAACAGCTGCGAGCTTATCTAGACACTTATAATATTCTTCAACCTCAACAATCTGGGTTCAGGCCAGGACACAGCACAGTAACAGCTACATCGCATGTCTTAAACAACATACTGAATGGTATTGACAGTCAACAACACTGTGCTGCTCTCTTTGTTGACCTCTCAAAGGCGTTCGACACAGTGGATCATGATATTTTGTGAATGAAACTATCCCATATTGGTCTTGATGTCATTTCTGTAAACTGGTTTTCAAACTACCTATCCGGAAGAAAGCAAACAGTAGTGGCAAATGGTCATAAATCTAACTTTCTCATAGTTAGCAAAGGTGTTCCACAGGGATCCATTTTAGGCCCAGTACTGTTTACTTTATATATAAATTGCATTCTACCCTCCTCTACTCTGTATAACGTCCATTATTATGCAGACAATACAATTATATATTGTTTCGGAGACACCCCCGCCCAGTCTGCAAACTGGTTTTGACTCTTTTCAACAGGCACTTATTGACCTCAAACTTTTCTTGAACTCTGACAAAACTAAATCAATGCTATTCTCACGGTCCCGTAATATAGAAAACGGTCTCTGTATTTGCACTCAGCAAGGTGCACAAATTGAGACCGTTAGTTCATATAAATATCTCGGCATTTGGCTGGACACCAAACTGTCCTTCCAGACCCATGTGGAACATCTCACAAAGAAACTGAGGAGAAAGATTGGTTTTCTTTATAGAAATAAGTCCTGTCTTGCACCCTGTGTTAGAAAGTTAATTGTTCAGTCACTAATATTGTCTGTTTTTGATTATGGTGATATTGTTTATATGCACGCTGCACCCACCATCCTGAAGCCACTTGATGCGATGTATCTCTTGATGCCCCTCTCTGACAGCTCGAAGGGAGCAACATTGTCTTTTATTCATTTATAATGCCCTGATTGAGAAACTCCCCCTGTACATGTCCTCACTCATGTTAGCAATCAATATATTGCTTTTCGTGGTCAAGGAGGTAGGTCAAGGATACTCTTCAATTCAATTCGAAAGATTAAATCACTTTGTATTTATTGTGTCAGCTCAAAGAGGTCTTACAGAAGCATACAATTGGTTAGTACATATGTGGTCCTCTGGTAGCGCGCGCTCGAAGCGCGCTCTCGCGCACGCTCCTACTTATATACTGTAAAGTGAAAGTTAGTTCATCACTGGGCGTATAATTCAAACCAATCAAACCTTTAGAATTACTCATGTTCAGCTCATGGCTTGTATTTTTCCACAGGGTTTGCTAGGATAGAATCTTATCTTTTGTAGCAAACCCTTTTTTCTGAGGAATGTTTCACAGGACATCTTCCTACAGCCCCCCCTCTCAGAACTCTCATAACACAGGCCCAAGGTCACCCATTCTAAACTCCACTACCACAGACAAGTTTATATATTCTATTTACAACCTGTATTTTTATAGGATTAAATGTCAGAATCCCACACTCATTAGTCAAGTGAACACTAATTATCAAACCCGATCGCATTCACATATTAGATTGTCTGTTCCACAAGCAAGGACTGTACTAGGAAAGAGTGCATTTTCTTATTATGCTGCTGATAAATGGAATTCGTTGCAGAACATTCTGAAATTGAATCAGCTGATTCCCCTGGAATCCATCAGAGTACTTCTTGAGGGTACTCTGCATAATGAATGCTCTTGTTTTACCTGATTTGTTTTTACCTTCTTGTTTTTCTATTTTTTAAATTTTTATCTGTCTGTTTTCTATATAGTGTACTGTGTATTTTAGACTTCTTGAATTCTGAAATGAATCAGCTTATTCCCCTGGAATCCTTCAGAATACTTCTTGGGAGTACTCTGCATAATGAATGTTCTTGTTTTACCTGATTTGCTTTTACCTTCTTGTTTTTCTATTTTGTTTATTTCTATCTGTCTGTAATCTTAAATGTTTTCTTGTAACTACTGTAAATGTTTTCACTGTAACAGGGCTCCCTTGAAAATGAGAGCTTGCTCTCAAGGGCTCTTCCCTGTATAAATAAAGGAAGGAATCCTTGTGGAGATGGGAGAACCTTTCAGAAGATCAACCATCCAGGCAGAACTCCACCAATCAGGCCTTTATGGTAGAGTGGCCAGACGGAAGCCCCTCCTTAGTAAAAGGCACATCACAGCCCGCTTGGAGTTTGCCAAAAGGCACCTAGAGGACTCTCAAACCATGAGAATCAAGATTCTCTGGTCTGATGAAACCAAAATGTAACTTTTTGGCCTGAATACCAAGCGTCACGTCTGGAGGAAACCAGGCACCGTTCATCACCTGGCTAATACCATCCCTACAGTGAAGCATGGCGGTGGCAGCATCATGATGTGGGGATGGTTTTCAGCAGCGGGAATGGGGCGACTAGTCCTGATAGAGGGAAAGATGAATGCAGCTAAGTACACCGAGATCCTTGAAAAAAACCTGCTCCAGAGCGCTCTGGACCTCAGACTGGGGCTAAGGTTTACCTTCCAACATGACAACGACCCGAAGCACACAGCCAAGAGAACAAAAAAGTGGCTTTGGAGAAAGTCTGTGCATGTCCTTGAGTGGCCCAGCCAGAGACCAGACCTGAATCCAATTGAACATCTGTGCAAAGAGCTAAAAATGGCTGTGTACCGACGCTCCCCATCCAACCTGATGGAGCCTGCAAAGAAATGCCAAGAGGAATGGACAAAAATGTTCAGAAACAAGTGTGCCAAGCTCGTAGCTTCTTTCCCAAGACGCCTTGAAGCTGTAATCGCTGCCAAAGGTGCAGCAACCAAGTATTAGGCTAAGGGTGTGTACAGATATTAAACCCCTAAACAACCTATTTTTGTCAGTAAAATAAAATTTAATATTTTCTAAAAACCTGTTTTCGCTTCATCATTATTGGCTATTGTGTGTAGATATTTGAGGCAAAAAATTAACTCAATCTATTGTAGTATAAGTTGTGTATGTAGTATAATGTAGTATAACATAACAAAATGTGGAGACGGTGAAAGGGGTGTGCAGACTTTCCGGCTTGACTGTGTATATGGTTAGGAGACCATATATGTCTTTTAAAAAATACATTTAAATCTATCCAAACTAACACCCCTGTTTCGTGTATGTACTGAGAAATGGCTGAGAAGCAAAACTTAGGCCAGCGAATTTTAATTTAATTTGTGGTACAACCTTTCATTACATTACATTACATTTAGCAGGCCTACAATGCAAGAAAAACATAATTGCAGCCACTCGAGTACTCTGAGCAACAATCCTAGACCAGCAAGTGTACGCCATCATTAAAGCACTAATATGCTAACTAATATCCCAACATAGAACCATAATTCAAGTACAAATAATAATACAAATCAAATACATAATAGCATAGAGACATACATCTAGCTTCCATATAAAACTGGAATTATTTTTGAATTGGACATTTGCCAGAGCCAGTGATGCGAGCAGACCATTGACAAATGAGTTTGTGCAAAATTTTTCAATAAATTTCATAAGACAGAAAGCTCGAACCAACATCTCAATTTTTATTACGCAAAATAACAAACTAGAAAATTATTTTCAATCAATGTATTGATAGACAGAACTTTAAAATACTTTATAAGCACACTGTAACACATTGCTGTAATTTTTACAGTTAAATTTAACAAGACCTTACTGCATTAACTCTTTACCTGAAAATTACTGTAAATCGCAATGCACGTCAGGTCCTTCATAGATTCGGCTGTAAATATACAGTAAAGTATTTTTTTTACAGTAGCCTATTTTAAGGTGACCACAGAGAATTTTGGGATTACCAACGGTAAGAAGATGTCAAGCGGGAACACACAAAACAAGGTATGAATATTTTTACATATCTTAATATGCAATACTTTGAACTTTTTATGTACTTCGGCTAATTGGAATTAGCTACTGTTATAAGGTTGTATTTGAATATAATAAAGTAGCCTACATTAACTTTTATCTGTGTTAGCTAGCTAGCTAACGTTAGCTACCGCTACGTAGAAGTGGTCTAACACAGTGGTCAACCTCGGCCCTGGAGGCTACCCTGGTTATTCATCCCAGCGCCAATTACAATCCCAATGCAATGAATACTAATACAGTTTCCATGTTCACAAACGAAAAGTATCCCAGCCTATAAGCTAAACGTTTAAATAATCTCGAAAAAATGTTTTGCGATGCAAATCAAAATGATTTTACTACTCGCATAGCCTTGGAGGATTGTGTTCCGTATCTTGTCATATCTAAAATTGTTGGTTATATCTGATTGTATTTATTAGGCCATTATGAATATAAACTTCAAGGAACATTATCTAATTTCGGTCAAAACTGCATAAACATGAACATTGTCCAGTCATAACCATTTAACTGTTAGCTAAGTTAACTAACATAGGTAATATCTGGGCTATTGTGTCTTTGTGGTTCCTAAAGTGCATTTTTTAGATCAGTCCTGCTACTTGCTTTTCCCATGGCCTCACATATTGAGAGAATAGCCGAGAGGGAGAAATAAAATGTGAGTGCTGCGATTAAATTAATTATAGGTTTAGGTTTATTATTTAAAAAAGAGACATTTATAAATCCACATTAATAAACGTAATGAAAAATGTGCCAGATGTAGCGATTGTGGCTAATTTTCATCTGTAGTGCCCGGGCAGGTTGATGGAGAGACATTAGACTAGAATCTAGTAGGCCTATTAGACTATACTTCCCATATCATAACCTTATACGCCCGTTTGCCTTCTAAAAGTTATAAAAACCGAATTTAATACGGGCAAACTGTATGGGTTGACTCCCGCCATAAAGGCTTAGCTCAATCCAACCACATGGTGACACTATAGATTTCCAAATATGAAAAAATATCAGAAATTCACTGACAATCACTGTTCCATTGAATAGATTTAAAACTTGCAACTATGACAAAAGCCCTCATTAGGAACATGTGCTTTATAAGTCAAGTCTGTCTTGAATTGTTCACCATTTTGTATGACACTCATCTAGTACTTTTTCTGAGTTCAGAATTCTCTAAAAATGACTGATGTAAGTTGATGGCATAGTCCATCTCAGTTGGGATATACAGTGGAGACGGAAAGTATTTGGGCATTGACAATTTTTGTTGTTTTGGCTCTGTACTCTTTCGCTGGAGATAAGTTTTAAAGTGATTTTATCAAACCACTAAATCAATGTTATTTTCTAATTTATTCAACATTTCGGTCGTGCAAAAAAAAAAAACCTTTAAAATATCGCTTATACTTGGGTGCCGCTTTTTCTATTTATAGGATTTTTCCCGGGAGTTATGGTAAGGCATTAAATTAACTTCCGAAACAGGAAGCTTGGGGTTACAGTAAAGCATTCTGGGCAATTTTACTGCCCGAAGTCTGCAGGGCTGCATTCAAATCCAATTTAACACACTCCCTTCCCTTGTCTTCTCTTTGGTGGGAGCTATCTTGTGACGCAATTTGCTACGTGCAGCAAGCAAACTTAAAAGGTGCTCTGCAGGGGAGGATTGAAGAAAAACAAACAAAAACGGAACTGAACCACCCTTGCAACATTTCGGAAGTGCAACACCATAGAGTTGAAATGTGACTGCCACATACGTAGTTCTGTGGTGACCGCCCACTTTTTTCATGTAGAGCATTGCATTGTGGGATTCCCTTCTTGCTGGAAGCTTGCATTTTATACCCTTGGTGGAAGGGAGGATAAACGAGGGAATATAATTACTCCCTCCCCTTTCTTTAACTGGATCCGTATCACACTTTGTGTGGCTGCCATATTTCATCCTGGCATTTTGGGGAGTCCCCCCTTGAAACAAGGGAAGAGAACGACAGGAAGAAAAAATGAATTTCGGATCCGAACGCAGCCCTGTTTTGCGCACTTTGAGGGTCGAGGGACTAATTTCATGTAGCCTACTTCACTTGCATTTTTAACAGATTGGACCGCACTCGCCCTTGGCAACGCCAAACGTTCGATTTCTAAAGGGATTCCCCCAAGTGGAAGTGGCGAGGGAAAGGAGGGCAGAACATTTAACGGATTGGATCGCAGGTTCCGACTCACTGGTCAACACTTGTGTTACGGTTCTAACCGTTCCACGCCATGTTTTATGTTTATTGTTATGTCACGCCCTTATTTGTATTCACGTTCTGTCATAGTTTATTAGTTTGCATACATATTTCCATGTTTTTTTCCGCAGCCTTGCGTTCATGCTGTTTCTTCTCTTGCTGTCACTCACGCTTCCCTAATTGTTTCATTCTCCCTTGTCTAATTACTAATTGTTACGTGTGCCTGTCTCTCCCTCTGTCTTGTTTCCCCATCCAGAGAATTGGCCTGATTGTCTAATTGTAGTCACCTGGCCCATGCCTTTAAAAGACTGGCTTGCCCAGCAATCAGGAGTTGCTATTTACTTTTGTTCCTGCTTCCGAGTGAGACGTTTTTCTTCTCCCTCACGGCCTACGACCCCGAGTGTCTTTTGGACCGTGGTTTTCTCTATTTTCTTCATCTACTGACCTATTTCCTTTACTACACATATCGGCATCCACAGACGCACATACACGCATATAAATCTGCATTCACGCATCCATACGCTCCCTATTCCTTTTCCCCTTGTTAATAAATATATTTTTGGTATCGCAACTCAACGTCTCTGTGCCTTTTATGTTGCGGTCATTCAGGGAGTGGCCGTAACATAAAATTGGGGGCTCGTCCGGGATCTGGACGTTTTTTCGAGTCATTTTGATGGACCATTGATCCATTTGTTTAGATACCTGTAGCTTGTCGTTTAGTAATTAGTAGCAGTGTACTGCTCTTTCGGAAGCGTTATTCTTGAAATTGCTTTCTGGTTGCGTTAGCTGTTTTGTATGCAGTAACATCGTAGACAGGTAAGCATTTCTATTCTACTGACGACTTGTTGGTTATCTTTTGCTGTTTGGCGTTGTTTAGTAGTTTTCAGCGCGTGTAAACAGCTGACTCAGAAGCGCTGCTAGTGCTCTGGGTAAAAGCGTTGTTTTTCCTGATTGGACTTAGCTTCATCGCTTTAATTCTCACTAACTACCGTTTATGCACTACCAACGAAAGTAGTATTTTATCCCTGTAGTGGGGGTGTTAACAGACATTGCTTTGATTAGTGATTAACTGTTTGGCTTCTTGGTTTGAAGCTGTAGTTCCACGCGTTTAGTACTGTTTTTGCCGGTCCTGGCGTTTGCAAGCTGCTATATTAAATTGGCGTTACGGTCGTGGTATTCGACTGCTTGTGTTAGGTACGTTTTGCGTGGTGTTAAACTATTTTTGCTACTTTGAGTGTTTTTGTAGTAGTGGGAATATTTGCTGTGGCCTGAGCAGAGTGAGACATTTTTCCCTGATTGTTTTGGGTGGTAAATAAATTGTATTGCTGCAATTCTTTTTATTCTGCCTGTTGTCTTGTTGAGCTGTTTGGGACACTAGCTACTTGAAATATTGTGAGCTTTGCTCATATATATATTTTTTGGAGACTTGTTTTCCTAAGAGTTTAAGTCTCATTTTTGCCTGTCTATTAGAACCTGTTTCTGGTCTTCCTGGTGCATTCATTCACCTTTCGAAGGAGCTGAAGACGCAGCGTCGAACTGAGTTTGATTGTTCCTTGAGGTCCGAAATAGGAATCTAACCTGTGTTCCCTGAGGAGTCTCTTTTCTTGACCGGAGGGCTAAACACGTAGCGCTGGTTGGGACTGGATCGCTCTTTCTGTGGGCCTAGGTGGATTGTCTAAGGACGGCAGTTATTTTTCTGGCTGGCTGTAGCCTTAAATATTTTTTTCCTCCTAAAAACTAAGTGATTGCTCCCAGGCATTTTACTGGTCAAAAATGACATCTAAAACTGAAGACTTTATTTTAGATCCATCTGAAATATTGTTGGATAACTATACTAAAGATCAGTTGTTACATATTGCTGAGCATTATAAGATCGAAATTCCCAGTAAAAGACTAAAAGAGAATGTTAAAACAATTCTCAAAGCTGCCTTAAGTGATCTTGGTATTCTAATTGTCAAACCTAACTTGTCACCTCCCGGTAGTCCTATTTCCAATCCTCCACAAATGACTACATCGGAAATCGAATTGAAGCTTCAAGAACTAGCTCTGCGCGATAAACAACATGAGCGTGAAATTCAGTTAGGCTTTCGGAAGTTAGAAATTGAAGCTGAGGAAAGAAAAGCAGTTCAAGAATTTGAATTAAAAAAAATTGGAGCTTGAAAGCCGAAGTACCTCAACTCGCTCTGTAGACTCAGCTCGTGCAGGGTTTGATGTGAGTAGGCAGATACGCATGGTGCCACCATTTTCTGAAAAGGAGGTGGAAAAATATTTTGCCCATTTCGAACGGGTTGCCACTTCATTGAAATGGCCCGCCAATGTTTGGACTATTTTATTGCAGTGTGTTTTAACTGGTAAAGCCAGAGAGGCCTATTCCTCGCTTAATTTGGATGAGAGCTCTGATTACGAGATTGTGAAAACAGCAATCCTCCGCGCATATGAACTTGTGCCTGAAGCCTACCGTCAAAGATTCAGAAGTTTTTTAAAAACGGACAAACTAACTTATGTGGAATTTGCGAAGGAAAAAGAAACTTTGTTTGACCGGTGGTGTGCATCACAATTGGTGACAACCAAAGATCAGCTGCGAGATTTGGTAGTCTTGGAAGAATTTAAAAACTGTCTTCCAGACCCTATTGTGACATACTTGAATGAGCAAAAGGTCACTCAAGTTTTAAAGGCTGCTGTTCTAGCGGACGAATTTGTTTTAACTCACAAGACTCTTTTCTTGTCAAAACCCTCATCCCGGTTTGAAAGCCAACCACGATTTGAAAGAAACATTAAAAATGGTGGTTCTAATAAGGCTGATAGGCCTGCTTTTGGCTCTGACAGGAAACCGTTTTTTTTTCGAGGTGAAAATAAGGAAACGCACACAGGAAGTAAATCCGATCGTGAGAACAATTGTGTTTATTGTAAAGCTTTTGGTCACCGTGTCACTGCATGTCCTAAACTAGCAAGGAAAAACACTAAACCTCACTTGCTAGTTAATAAAAAGGAAACTTTTGATTATTCACCTTTTCTCCTAACTGGAGTTGTGTCTTTGCCAGGTACACCTGGTGTTACAATTAAAATACTTCGTGATACTGGCGCTGCTCAGTCATTCATTCTTGCTGACGTATTGCCCCTGTCTGACAGTACCTCCCTTGGTGCCAGTGTGCTGGTACAAGGTGTGGCGATGAATTATATTGATGTTCCGTTGCACAAAGTCACCCTGGATTCGGACTTAGTCACTGGGGATGTTGTGGTCGGGGTGCGTCCTAGTCTTCCTGTTGAAGGCGTGTCTTTCATTCTGGGGAACGATTTAGCTGGTGGTAAGGTTTTCCCTAACCCAGAGGTTACCACTAACCCTGTCAAATCCATGTCCTCTGACACACTTGGACAAACCTACCCTGACGTGTTTCCCACATGCGCCGTTACACGCGCGATGACTAAACAGTTTGAATCCGACGACGAGGATATTGTCAATTTAAGTGACACATTTTTGTGCAGATCCGATGTAAAAACCACTTCACTTAATATGAAGGATTTTAAATCTTGTGTTGATGTGTTTTTACCCCGGGAACAGCTGATTGTAGAGCAACGTAAAGATTTCTCTTCTCTTTTTGATCAGGCTGTGGATGAAAAGGAAATTTGTGAGTTGTCAGCAGGTTACTTCACACAGACCGGTGTATTAATGCGCAAATGGAGTCCTATTACTGCCTCCTCTCAAGAGGATTGGAAGGTTACCCATCAAATTGTGGTGCCTTTAAAATTTCAAAAAGAAATATTGACTTTGGCACACGACAGTCCCTTTGCTGGTCATTTGGGCATTACTAAAACATACGACCGGATTTTAAGGCATTTCTTTTGGCCTGGTCTAAAACGTGATGTTGCAAACCACTGTAAGACTTGCCATGACTGCCAATTGGCGGGGAAACCAAACCAAATAATTCCACCTGCTCCGTTGCATCCAATCCCAGTTGTTGCTGAGCCATTCCATCGGATCATTCTAGACTGTGTCGGTCCCTTACCACAGACTAAGAAGGGCAACCAATATATCTTAACCATTATGTGTGCTGCTACTCGGTTTCCAGAGGCTGTGCCTTTACGGAAAATAACAGCACCTGTTATCATTAATGCCTTGATAAAGTTTTTTTCCATCTTTGGGTTGCCAAAACTAATTCAGACTGACCAAGGGTCCAATTTTATGTCGCGAACATTTTCCCAAGTTTTACAGCAACTTGGTATTGAACACTGTCCTTCCAGCGCATATCATCCTGAGTCTCAGGGCGCTTTGGAACGATTTCACCAAACATTGAAATCCATGCTACGCTCTTATTGTCTCTCTGAGGAAAGGGAGTGGGATGATGGGGTTCCACTGTTGCTCTTTGCCGTCAGGGAGGTTGTTCAAGAGTCACTTGGGTTTAGTCCTTCGGATTTGGTATTTGGTCACACGGTGCGTGGCCCGCTTAAACTTTTAAAAGATAAATTGTTGGGCTCTAACGAACCCGAAAATATTCTTGATTTTGTTTCCCATTTTAGACTGCGCTTGCGAACTGCCTGTGACTTGGCAAGGAATACCCTCGCAGTGTCACAACGTCGCATGAAACGTCTTTTTGACAGACGCGCAAAAGTCCGCGTGTTTTTTCCTGGTGATCAAGTGTTGGCGTTCCTCCCTGTTCTTGGTTCCGCATTGCAGGCTCGTTATTGCGGCCCATATACAATTAAAGACAAAGTTGGGGAGTTGGATTATTTACTTATTACTCCAGAGCGCAGAAAGAAAGTTCGATTGTGTCATGTGAACATGTTAAAGGCTTATCATGATCGTAAAGCTACATGTCCCGCAAAGCCCGTGCTGGCCTTCTCTCTCTCTCCAACAGAGGAGCTGGCTGTTGCCTCTTCTATTTTCCCGGAGGGGGATATGGATGATGTGACAGCGCCCTCTAGATGTGTGCTGGAGGGGCGGTTGAGGAACTCGGAGATGTTGTCTGGTCTCTCTGAACGTCTTTCACATCTCTCACCAGCTGAGAGGGCGGACATATTGAGTCTTGTTGATTCCTATAAAGTCGTGTTTCCGGATGTGCCAAGCCAAACATCACTTGTTGAGCATGACATCGATGTGGGAGATTCAGCCCCCATCAAGCAACATGCATACCGTGTCAATCCTTTGAAACGCCAACATCTGAAGAAAGAGGTAGACTATATGGTGAAGCATCACATTGCAGAGCCCAGTAAAAGTCCATGGAGTTCTCCATGTTTACTGGTTAATAAACCTGATGGTTCTTACCGTTTTTGTACGAATTACCGCCGGCTAAATTCCATCACTAAGCCTGATAGCTATCCGCTACCCTTGATGGAGGACTGTATTGATCGTGTCGGGTCTGCTAAATTTGTCAGTACATTTGATTTATTAAAGGGATACTGGCAAGTCCCATTGTCTACCCGCGCCAAAGAAATATCAGCCTTCGTTACTCCGGATTCGTTCCTACAATACACGGTAATGGCATTTGGTCTTAGAAATGCTCCCGCTACATTTCAGAGGCTCATGAACTATGTTCTCGCAGGTCTACCTGGGTGTGAAGCCTACTTGGATGACGTTGTAGTATATAGTGCTACCTGGCCTGAACATGTACAACTTATCTCTGAACTTTTCAAACGCTTAGCTAAAGCCAATCTAACGGTGAACCTCGCAAAATGTGAGTTTGGCAAAGCTACAGTAACCTACCTTGGCAAAATTGTGGGCGGAGGATCTGTACGTCCAGTGAGCGCTAAGGTTGACGCTATCTCGCAGTTCCCTGCTCCAACTGACAGATGTCAGCTGCGTCGGTTTTTAGGCATGACTGGTTATTACCGCGGGTTTTGTTTAAATTTTTCCTCCGTTGCTGCTCCTTTAACGGACCTCCTTAGTCCGAAGGTTGCTTTTCTTTGGTCTGAAGAATGTCAGACTGCATTTCAGAACATAAAAGCACTTCTAATAAATGCCCCAATTCTTTCTGCCCCGGACTTCACCTGTCCCTTTAGACTAGCTGTAGATGCAAGTGATTTTGGTGCAGGTGCTGTCCTTTTGCAAGAACGTTCCGATGGTGTTGAGCATCCCGTCTGCTATTTCTCTAAGAAATTCAATGTCCATCAGCGGGGATACTCCACCATCGAGAAGGAGGCCCTCGCCCTAATCCTTGCTCTACAGCATTTTGAGGTCTACTTGGGTTCCTCCACCCATCCTGTTGTGGTATACACTGACCACAACCCTCTCGTCTTCCTACAAAAGATGCATAATTCAAACCAGCGGCTTATGAGGTGGAGTGTCTTCCTGCAAAGTTTTAATTTGGACATTAGACATATAAAAGGGAAGGACAATATCATTGCTGACGCTCTGTCCCGAATTTAGTCCATAAGAGCGTGTTAATATGTAAATACTTTATTTTTCTTTTTACTCAGGTAGGGATGATTCACTAGCCTACTTGTTTCTCGCTGACTGAGACCCGGCCGTCTAGGGGTGTTCCCTTTATTGGGTTCGCATACGCTGGGTATTGTTTTTTTTTCTCGTTTTGGTAAGTTAATATTCTGGTATTTCATTACAGTTGTTAATTTCATTGTAATGCTGTATCTTGTTTAGCTGTGCCATTAAAATTCTGCGGTAAAAGCTTCTGGCTACTGCAGAAAAAAAAAGAAAAAAAAAAAGATATATATATATAACATTAGTTTTTTTTTGTTTTACAGGATTCCTGTATACTGTACAATTGATTCTCTGTAGCCTATGGCCACAGTTTGGTCAAGGGGGTGTTACGTGTGCCTGTCTCTCCCTCTGTCTTGTTTCCCCATCCAGAGAATTGGCCTGATTGTCTAATTGGAGTCACCTGGCCCATGCCTTTAAAAGACTGGCTTGCCCAGCAATCAGGAGTTGCTATTTACTTTTGTTCCTGCTTCCGAGTGAGACGTTTTTCTTCTCCCTCACGGCCTACGACCCCGAGTGTCTTTTGGACCGTGGTTTTCTCTATTTTCTTCATCTACTGACCTATTTCCTTTACTACACATATCGGCATCCACAGACGCACATACACGCATATAAATCTGCATTCACGCATCCATACGCTCCCTATTCCTTTTCCCCTTGTTAATAAATATATTTTTGGTATCGCAACTCAACGTCTCTGTGCCTTTTATGTTGCGGTCATTCAGGGAGTGGCCGTAACACTAATATACTAACATTAGATCAGGATTGGGTAATACTAACTATCTAACCATGTGTTCATGTTTACCTTACGTTTCTCGTACATGTTAATTACTAATTTACTAACGCTAGGTCAGGATAGGTTAACTACTAATGATTTACTAATTGCCTCGTTACGTGTCATTTTCTCAAGCTGTTGTGAATTTCCTGCTGCTCTCAAGCTAAGTGTCTGCACCTGTCTACACCTGCATATAAAATCAGTGTTCATGTCATGTCCTGGCGAAATTGTTGCCTCACTAGCACTCTTAAGCATTTGTCAAGTTTACGTTTTCTGATTTCCTGTTTTGATCCAAGCCTGTTTTTTGACCACTGTTTACTGCCAGCCTTTTGTTTTCACTGCCTGTCCTGACCACGATTCCTGCTTGCTGATTTTGTACTTTTGCCACGCGGCGAGGACTCCGGTCTGACCCTGCTTGTTTTTTCTACTATTCTTTTGCCTTCTCCCTTTTGTACCTCTGCCACGCTGATTGCCTTCCTGGTTCCGAACTACTGCCTGGCTTACCGACGACGAGACTGCCTTCTCCCTCGGTACTTTTGTTTATTGGCTGGATCTTTTTGTGTATGACCTTTGCTTGTGCTAAGACAACGATTACTGGACTTTCCTTAATAAAACCCTTGCGGGTATTTATTACATCTGTTGTTCTGAGTTGTGCTTCTCGGGTCCAACCCTCCACGCACTACGTCTCAACTTGGTTACAATTCACATTGTAATGGTCATGTTAGACAACTCACCTAAATAATGTGAATATAATAATTACATTTCTCTGTTTTCCTTTTCTGTCGCCACTATTGTTGTGTCGGTGGATATGCTGGAACATTGTTATTACAGTGCTGGAATAACAATAGCAGAAGCAGGACATTTCTTTTTTGTGGAAAGAACCTATTAAGCTTATAGAATGTCTGCCTTTTATTAAAAAGAAAACATACCATCTTTTTCTCATTATTCTGTCCAAATCCATGCTGCTGCTGATGTTGGTCATATATTCTTCCCTTTCCCCACATGGCTGACTGTATAATAAATGGAAAGCTTCTTATTTTGCTTTCATTGTGAATCATTTTGCATGGCTGCTGCATGGTTCAAAGCTGGAAAAGGCTCGTAGTTTAAAGGTATATAATGATTGTAAATGTGAACTAGCCCACCTCAATAGAATGTATAAAATGTTTTATATATATAAATGCACTTTCCACAGTGCTAAGGTTTAATAAAGCCTGTTGATATCACAACTTCAATCTCACCACTGACTGAATTAAAAGCTGCGCTTCAGGATTTTGAAAAAAGAAAAAGAAAAGGTTCAGATGTAATTCAGACCCGCTTTGACTTTTGTGTATAAAAAGGCTTTTTGAAGGATTTTTTAGAAATCTATCTATGAGTATGTATTGATATTTCTTCATACAAACCCTCAACAGAATGCTATAAATTGCACGGGAAATGTGTGATAGCAATGTTTCTTTATTCACCTCATAAGAAAATAACAGCAGCCATAAGTAGAGGTTCAAAGACGGAATAGATTTGCATCTGCACTTCTTCCATAATTTTCCGAAAGCAGAATTCTGCAGTGAACACCGACAGACTATTCAGTAAAATGATAAAAAGGAAACAGAATTTTTAACAAATTGTCAATGGTTCCTTTTCAGGATAACCATGAGAGCTGAAAAATTAAAGAGGACCGGAGGGCGTCATTCAGTCAAGCTGGTCTTTGTTGTGATATGTAGCTACCAGCTAGGTCAGAATTAAACTAAGATAGTCCCCTCTTTCTTATACTTGTGTAAGTATGGCTAGACTGAAAACACTTGCCACACTCTTGCAATAAAATTTTAATTTGGTGCATGTACATGTGTGTGCACAACAAAATGAATTAATAACTTAATCACAAAACACATATTACTTTTCTTAAGACTCCAACATATTCATACATTGTTGCCAACCAGAAAGCCAATGAAACATTTAAACAAAAGAGGCTGCTTAGTAATTGCTCATTGCTTACGGTTTGTTGCATGTCACTGTAGCGAAGTGTGTTAGACTGCTCGTAATAACCAGGCACAGTCCGATACTTCAGGAAACCGTGTGTTTTATTTTGGACAAAAACACACGCACTCGCAATCCTCCCTTCCTTTCCTCCTCTGTTCCAGCCCTTTTGAAGACCTCAGGCTCACTGTTGAACAATCAAGGCAATTGGCTAATTGACCACAACAATCCTATAATCAATCGTCACCAATTGCCCGATTGCCAACAGCTGTGCCGGCTCCCTAAACCACCCGCGTTCACTCTCTCTCTTGCTAGCTGCGCCTAAAACCACGCCCCCCTACCACATACCCCCCCCGCCCGACTTAGGCCAGGAAGCCATCCGGCCAATGCTCAACTCCCCCCCCCCCCCCTCCTCCTCCACCGGACGGGAGAGAAAATCAGCCACCACCATCTGCGCTCCCGGCCTATGAATCACCTTGAAATTAAAAGGCTGTAAAGCCAGATACCACCGAGTGATTCGGGCGTTGGTATCCTTCATGCGGGGAAGCCATTGGAGGGGCGCATGGTCCGAGCAGAGGGTGAATGAGCGACCCAGCAGATAATAACGGAGGGACCCGACCGCCCATCTGATGGCCAGGCACTCCTTGTCGACCGTGCTGTACTTCACTTCCCGCTGTGATAGCTTTCGGCTAATGTACAGCACTGGTCGGTCGACCCCCTCCACCTGCTGAGTCAAAATGGCCCCCGGCCCTCTGTTCGATGCGTCAGTCTGCAAATTAAAGGGGAGAGAGAAATTAGGGGTGAACAAGAGCGGTTTCCCACACAAAGCTTCCTTTACCCTCTCAAATGCCTGCCGACACAGCTCCGTCCACTGAACCGGATCTGAGGCACCTTTCCGAGTCAAGTCGGTCAGGGGACTGGTCAGGTCCGAGAAAGCCGGGATGAACCTTCTGTAGTACCCGGCCAGTCCCAAAAACCTCCTCACCTCTTTTTTAGTCTTAGGTCGTGGACAGGTCGCGATCGCCGCGGTTTTGTCCACCAGAGGTCGCACCTGTCCACTTCCCAAGTGGTACCCCAAATATCGTACCTCCGCTCTGCCAATCGCACACTTCTTTGGGTTAGCCGTGAGTCCCGCCTGTCTCAGGGACTCCAGCACCGCCCCCACATGCCGCACATGCCGAGCCCAGCTGTCACGGTGTATTATGATATCATCCAGATAGGCTGCAGCGAAAGCCGCATGCGGACGCAGTACCCTGTCCATGAGACGTTGAAAAGTGGCAGGGGCTCCGAATAACCCAAACGGAAGTGTCCGGAATTGGTACAACCCGTCCGGAGCGGAGAAAGCCGTTTTTTCCTTGGACTCTGGAGACAAGGGAATCTGCCAGTAGCTCTTGGTCAAATCCAGTGTCGAAAAAAAACGAGCTGTGCCCAGCCGATCCAATAGGTCATCGACCCGAGGCATGGGATAGGCATCGAATCGTGACACTTTGTTTACTTTGCGATAGTCTACACAGAAGCGAACAGATCCATCCGGCTTACTCACTAGCACGATGGGGCTATTCCACACACTGTTAGACTCTTCTATTACGCCCAATTCCAACATTGTCTTTATTTCTGCCTGAACCACTTTCTTTTTATGTTCAGGCAGTCGGTAGGGGCGCGAACGCACCGTCACCCCCGGGGTTGTCTCAATATGGTGATTTATCAGATTGGTGTGGCCTGGTAGAGGGGAAAACACATCAGCGAACTGCTTTTGCAACCTGGCAAGATCCGTTCTCTGATTCGGTAAGAGATGGCTATCACAAAGGGGGGAGGTTTGATCGTTCGAATTTGGCACCTCCGGTCCCAGCTCATCTCTCTCCTGATCTACCGATACCAAGGAGACCGGTATCACCTCTTTCCACGCTTTTAATAGATTGAGGTGATAAATCTGTTTCGCCCCCTCTCTATCAGACCGCTCCACCTCATAATCGACTTCCCCCACTCGTCGTGTGACCATGAAGGGTCCTTGCCACTTGGCGAGTAATTTTGTGCTGGAAGTCGGTAGTAATACTAAGACTTTCTCTCCCGGTGAAAATTGACGTAGTTTCGTTCCTCTATTGTAGTGTTTTTGCTGACGTTCCTGAGCCTCGAGCAAATTCTCTCGTGATAATCTCCCCAGTGTATGGAGTTTTGCTCGCAGGTCCATAACGTATTGAATTTCGTTTTTACTGGGGCTTGGACCCTCCTCCCAGCTTTCTTTAACCAGGTCCAAAATACCCCGTGGTTTTCTACCAAACAGCAATTCAAAAGGAGAAAATCCCGTGGAGGCCTGGGGAACCTCTCGCACTGCAAATAATAGAGGAACTAACCACTTATCCCGATTTTGGCTGTCATCGTGTACAAACTTCCGAATCATGGATTTCAAAGTCCTATTAAAACGTTCCACGAGCCCATCCGTTTGTGGATGGTACACGCTAGTTTTAATTGACTGAACACCCAAAAGTTCATACAGTTCGCGTAGTGTGCGTGACATGAATGAAGTGCCTTAATCAGTCAGAATCTCTTTCGGGATTCCAACTCGGGAGATTATTTGAAACAATGCCTGCGCAACACTCTTAGCCGAGATATTGCGCAATGGCACTGCTTCGGGATACCGGGTTGCATAATCCACCAAAACTAATACAAATCGGTATCCCTGAGTGCTCCTGACAAATGGCCCGATGAGGTCCATGCCCACTCTATCGAACGGGACCTCAATTAATGGTAGGGGCCGCAATGGGGCTTTTGGAATGGCTGGGGAATTTACCAGCTGACAATCTGGACAGGACGCACACCACCTACGTACGTCCGCCCAGATGCCTGGCCAATAAAACCGGGCCATTATCCGGTTTAGTGTTTTTTCATACCCTAAGTGACCAGCCATGGGGTTGAAATGAGCCGCCTGGAAAATCATTTCCCGGCGGCTTTTCGGTACCAACAACTGAGTCGTCTCCTCACCTGTCTGAGTGTCACGACTCACTCGATACAACCTATCCTTAATAATTGCAAAATATGGGTGAGAGCGTGCAGCGTCAGGGCGCACCAGCTGACTATCAACACATATCACCTGGTCGAAGGCAAAGCGTAGGGTATCGTCTCGAGACTGAGCGAGTGGAAAATCCTCCATGGGTTGGAACACCGGCACCTGGGGAGTCTCCACTGGAGGCTCTCCCGGTGCCACCCCCCCCCCCCCCCCCCCCCCGTCAGTGTCGGACGACCCCGCGTCACCACTTTCCACTGCACACACCTCACACTTCCCTACCGGTCGTGATCGTACCCCCATCAATTTTTCCGCTATTTGTTTAAACCCCGCCCAATCTGTACCCAAAATCAGAGGGTGCGAGAGGTGGGAGCTAACCGCAGCCTCTAAGATATGCTTTTTTCCTTTTATCCGAATTTCCAATGGTACTATTGGGTATTTGTGTCGATCCCCATGCACGCACCTAATTACCACCCAACATGCCGATCTCAAAGCCTCGGTTCGAACCAGGCTCTGGTGAATCATGGTCTGCATAGCCCCTGAATCCAACAGCGCCCGGTGTTCACTCCCTTGCACCCTTACCAGAATGCAGTACGCCCCGTCTGAATCGGGAGCGGAGGTGGGCGGTCCGACCACCCGGACCACCTGTCCCACCTCCATGAGCGGACAATTGCGGCGCAGGTGGCCCAGCCGTCCACACCGCCAACACTCCGGTCCAGGCGTTTGAGGCACTCCCTGTGGGCCGGACTGCACCGCCACTGAGCCTGAGGGGGGAAAAGAGGGCAGAGCGTTACGGGGGCTGACAGCAGGGAAGGAGGGGTTCTGGGGACGATAAACAGAAAGGGGGGCGGAACGAGGGGCGAATTTCTTCCTGGGCGCCGGCTCCGGCTTTTGCTGCTGGGTGAAGGGGTGTTGCGCCAGGTGGTCCTCCGCCAGGGTGACGGCGGCATCCAGGTTAGTGGGTCTGTGGCAGTGGACCCAGCTCGCGGTCTCCGCCGGCAACCCCATGACGAGCCTCTCCAGGACCACCTGCTCCACGACTCCATCAGCGGATCTTATTTCCGGCCGGAGCCAGCGCCTCACCGTGTCCCACTCCCGGAATTGCTGTCGGTGCTCCTCCGGGGTACGACCCGTCCGGTCGAGGATCGCCTTCTTTAAGTTTCTAAACTCCGCCCTCGCGGCTGTCGGCAGGCTATGCGCCGCTTGTTGCGCCTCGCCTGACAGGAGGGGTAGGAGCCGCACGGCCCACTCCTCCATCGGCCACCGGGAGGTTTCCGCCGCCAGCTCAAATGCCTCAAGGAAGGCCTGCGCGTCATCCTCCGCCGTCATCTTCGGGATGTTGAACTTCGGGATGTTGAACTTCGGGGAGGAGACGCTCTGCCTTCCCCTAGCATCCCCGCCGGCTGTCAGCTGTATCAGAGCCTGTGTCTGGAGGCTAGACTGCTCACGCAGGGCTTGCATCTGCTCCCCATGAGCAGCTGCCTGTCGCTCCTGCATGGCAGCTAGCCCCTCCAGCACTCTGCCCAATGTTGTCATTGACATCACCTGCTCCCTCGTATCCGTCTCCATTCTTTGGTTATTTTCTTCGCTTTTTTTTTTTTCTCCGTACTTTTCCCGTACTGGCCACCACTGTAGCGAAGTGTGTTAGACCGCTCGTAATAACCAGGCAGAGTCCGATACTTCAGGAAACCGTGTGTTTTATTTTGGACAAAAACACACGCACTCGCAATCCTCCCTTCCTTTCCTCCTCTGTTCCAGCCCTTTTGAAGACCTCAGGCTCACTGTTGAACAATCAAGGCAATTGGCTAATTGACCACAACAATCCTATCATCAATCGTCACCAATTGCCCGATTGCCGACAGCTGTGCCGGCTCCCTAAACCACCCGCGTTCACTCTCTCTCTTGCTAGCTGCGCCTAAAACCACGCCCCCCTACCACAGTCACCAATGTCTGTAAACAGTCTATCCTAACCCTTAAGCCTGCTGTCTGAGTTTAATAATAGAGCTTGGGTGACCTTCAAGGCCTTGGCAACAGAGGGTGATTGGCAGGCTCATTGGACATCACAGGTATTGTTTAGACCTTTAGTTGAAGAGACCTATATGGACAAAGCTACTATGTTTGCTTTTTGCAACTCCACAACCCTGTTTACATCTGTATCTTGGGGTATTTGTGTTTGATATTGTACAGGTGCTTTGTATAGCCCTTATTTGGATTTATCTTTACAATGAAGCACAATTATAGCACAATCATATTGAATTTACTTGAGAGCAAGGGATGAACAGAGCATAGAAAAAAGGGGGGAAATCTTTTGAGCTCCTATGTTTTTTATTTGTCCAATTTAAAACAAGGTAAATTGAATTACTGTGGGTTTTTGAACACTTTTATGAAGACAGAAACTTGCAAGAACAATGCAAAAACGTTGTGTAAATGCACTGAAAACAAGGCAGGAAAGAATCTAAAATAAATGGGTGAGAAAAAGTTCTAAGTTTGTATCATAATTAAGATCAATGCTCTTTTTACTTGTACAAGATGGAGGACTACCGGCACACTGTCCCTCTATATGACTTTCTTGGTCTATTTGAAAGTCAGCCTTTTTATGGAAGTCAGCCTTTGTTCTACCCCTGTTAAAAGGAGGAGAACCCTCAAATCTGAATAACTACAGGCCTATTTCTACACTTTCAGTTCTGGCTAAGGTTTTGGAAACATTGGTGTGCAATCAGATGAAGTGACAACAAAATTGTAATTGATTACCAATCAGATTTTAGAAAACAGCAAGGCACCAATGCACTACTGCAGCAATGTAGGTGGTCATTATTTATGGTCTGGATAAAAAGCAACACTGTGTTTCCGTTTTTATTGACCTGTCAAAGGCATTTGATACCATTGACCATGACATCATGCTACAAAGATTAGTCAACATTGGTTTATCTGACATCAGGCAGTCACTTGGTTCAGAAACTACCTGTCAGATAGAACACAGTCCATCCAGTGTCTTTGCTAGTTTCAGACCTGCGCAAGTGTCATTTTAGCGCCTAAAACTCACGTTCTTTAACTAGCAAATTAACTTGTGCCCATAGCAAGTAAACTGGGTGGGTTGGTCTTAAGATGAGGGGTGACCAGGATAATTTTTGGCGAATTACTATCTTGAGCCAGCAGAAAGCGCTTGTGCTAAAACCACCACAAACCACACTGCAAACAATGTCTGTCTTAATAAGTGACTTAAAATCTTATTTTTTTCTCTTAAGTGTAAAATATTAGCTCGTTTTAAGTTACTTTTTGCTTGACAAGTGAAATCCACTGTGAAATCTTGAAATGATTAAAACAAAAATCTCACCCCATTTTTTTTCAGAAATAAGATTCTAAAGTCTAAATGTAAGATTAAAATGCTTGTAAGATTTACTTATTTTTTGGTTTTTGCAGTGCAGGGGCCTCATTTATAAAAAAAGTACTTTAGATCAAATTGGATCTTACGTGTGGCGTACGTATAAAATCACGACTTATCACGATTTATAAAATTTTGACGAATTCACTTGATGTACGCACATTACCTGCTGGTTATGCTGAAGTATTGCTGGCTTGAGAGCGTGAATGCTTATTGGTGTTGAAAATGATCGGTCTTGTTATCAGCCTATAAAATTAGTTTATTTAAAGAAAACAGATAGTGTCATGGGTAGTGCTGTCTCTTTTTGTTTTCTACCATTGTTTTCCGTTTGGCGTCGTCTGAAGCTCTATCGGATTTTTTCTTCCGCCGTCCCGGTGTTTGAATCTCTCCAGGTCATTATCTCCTACACCTGTGTTTGGTTTCCGTCGGCTATAAATAGAGCTTGACTTCCGCTTTCCGGTGCTTCTAGATTGACGTTGCAGTAGGACTAGAAAGCCGGTATAGGGTTTATTAAAAAGAAAAGAAAGAAAACAAAGAGCTGTAGTTACAGGCTTGCTATTTTGGTTCATTTCTTTTCAGTTCTCGACCTCTGATATACGCAGATCAATTAGTGCGTGAGGTCATTTCTTTGGTTGTTAGTTTCTCGCTGTTTTAGCGAATCTCCGCCTCCGTTTGAGGTTGTTTTGAGTTAGCCTTGTGCTAGGGAAGTTTTGTTTCCGCTTTTGCGTTCCCATTTTACTAGTGCGGTGTAATTCCGCTTCTGTGGCGTATCTAAACTAGATACGCTTTCTGTATCCTTATCTTTCGCGTTTGGTTCTCTATTTTCTAAACCCAAACCTGACAGAATCTAGAAGCCTTACAAACATGGAGCAATCAGCGTTAGATAAGGATAATGAACAAGCACAAGCCAGTCAGGGCGCTACGGGGGTTACAGTGGAGCAAGCACTCCTCTCCATGCAAATTCAGCAGGGTCAGCTGTGGGAACAGTTGCGTAGCCAGGGAGAGTGCCTCCAACGCTTGACAGAGAGCCTGCATAGACTTTCTGTGGCAAATAACCCTCCTCCAGTTGCACAAGCACCCACACCTCCCATAGCCGCTCCACGTACTATAAAGGAGCCAAAATTGCAATTACCGGATCGCTATGGTGGGGAATCAGGAAAATGCAGACCATTTCTAACTCAGTGTCTGATATTTTTTCAGGCACAACCCTCTCGTTTCTCCACACCTGAATCCAGGGTAGCATTTATTTTATTGCTATTAAATGGCCAGGCTCTTGCGTGAGCAGACCCTCTCATTCGAGCCAATGCACCTGTCATTCGTGATCCAGTTAAACTGATGGACGAGATGCAACTGGTTTTTGATCACGAGGTTTCAGGAGAGGAGGCGGCAAGGAGACTCACCAGCTTACGCCAAGGCACTAAAACCGTAGCTGAGTTCTCCATTACTTTTCGAGCGCTAGCCGGGGAGACGGGATGGCCAGACGGCCCGTTAAAATCCCTCTTCCTTCAAGCATTATCCAATTCCATCAAGGATGCGTTGGCTATGCTAGAACCACCGGCGACACTAAATACATTAATAACGTCTGCTATACGTCTCGATAACCGGATCAGAGAACGTGAACGTGAACGTGCGATTAAAGATCAGTCGCCCCGTTTAAGATCCGTGTTAAGAGACATTCCGCCTACTGTGCCCACATACCTCTCCGTTGATCAGGAAGAGCCTATGCAGGTGGATGGCTCGTCCCTCCATCAAAATAAGAGAGCGAGACCGCAGAGGTACTGGTGCCAGCATTGTAAGCGTAACGGTCATACTAAGGATCGATGCTATAAGTTGGTGGGAAACGAAGGGTCTCACTAGGGAGGTCGGGGTCCCTAGTGAGACAAGATTGTATTAACTCCCGGACCCTCATACCTGTCCGACTGGTTTGGGAGGGGCGTTCGGCAAACGTTACCGCTTTTATTGATTCAGGGGCCGTGGAGTCTTTTATTGACGCTAAATGGGCTAGGAAGTTACAAATCCCTACCAATCCCTTAATTAGTCCTCGCCAAGTTACTGCCCTGGATGGTCGTCCTTTGGGTTCTGGGCTCATTAAACTAAAGACGAATCCAATTGAGATGCGCATTCCTCTCCAGGGGCACTCGGAGAGAATATAATTTTTTAAAATAAACTCTCCGTCGTATCCTTTGGTACTGGGACATTCATGGTTAGGGCTACATAACCCGCATATCTGTTGGGGTAGGAATATTAATCCTATTCGTCAGTGGGGTTCCCACTGTTTATCGCATTGTTATCCTGCTGTTTACTCTGTTCCAAACGCTACTTTTGATCTGTCCGAACTTAATTCCGAGAGTGATTCGGATGAGGCAGATTCCTATCCGGACCGAGACACTTCCTCCTTCCTCACGGGGAGTGGTGAAGAGAGTCTGTCTTGGGATCCCTTTGCGGAGGGGCTTCTCACAGAGGAGGACGAACATTCCACCTCCGATTTCGAGTGGGATAGCTCGCCTGACAGATCCTCCGGTACTCCGGAGGTGGTAGGGGCGCTTGAGTCTAATCTACCCGCGGGGGTGCCTATTGAATATTCAGACCTCGCAGAGGTTTTTAGTAAACAGCGTGCTGCCAAATTACCACCACACAGACCATACGATTGTGCCATTGAGCTGTACCCTGGTACTGTGCCTCCCAGAGGCTCTTTGTACTCCTTGTCAGCCCCAGAGAGCACTGCTATGAAGCAGTACATTGAGGAGTCCTTAGCCAATGGGTTTATCACGCCGTCCACGTCACCAGCCGGTGCGGGGTTTTTTTTTATTAAAAAGAAAGACGGAGGGCTAAGACCCTGTATAGATTACCGGGGCCTCAATGCTATTACCATTAAGAACAGGTACCCTCTTCCCCTCATGAATTCTGCATTTGAGCGTTTACAGGGGGCATCGGTTTTTAGTAAACTCGACCTACGTAGCGCATACAATCTCGTGCGCATTCGTGAGGGGGATGAGTGGAAGACCGCGTTTAACACGCATCACGGACACTACGAATACCGGGTGATGCCGTTCGGCCTCACTAGCGCCCCCTCTGTTTTTCAGGCGCTAGTGAACGATGTCTTGAGAGAGATGCTGGAGAAATTCGTCTTCGTTTACTTAGACGATATTTTAATTTTTTCTCCGGATCTTCCCTCTCACATCAGACACGTTAGACAGGTGTTGGAGGCACTTCTTAAGGCCCAACTATTTGTTAAGGTTGAGAAGTGTTCTTTCCACACCAGTTCTGTCTCCTTTTTAGGCTTTATTGTTGCTGACGGTAAAGTCCTGATGGATCCAAATAAAGTTGCAGCGGTTAAGAATTGGCCCACCCCTACTTCGGTGAAGCAGGTGCAGCGCTTTTTGGGTTTCGCTAATTTTTATAGGAGATTTATCCGCAATTTTAGCTCAGTAGCGGCTCCTATCATAGCCCTCACAAAAAAAAAAGCATTTCCCGCCCGGTTTCAGTGGAACTCCAGGGCGGAGACCGCTTTTACTGAACTAAAAAGGAGGTTCTGCTGCGAGCCCATTCTTGCTACTCCCAATCCCTCCCTTCCCTTTGTGGTGGAGGTCGACGCTTCGGAGCTGGGGGTTGGGGCCATTCTGTCTCAGCATTCTCCGGTGGACCGCAAGCTTCACCCATGTGCATATTTTTCTCGTAGCCTTACACCTGCCGAGAGAAACTACGACATTGGTGATCTTGAACTGTTGGCGGTCAAATTGGCGCTGGAGGAGTGGCGTCATTGGTTGGAAGGAGCTGAGCCCCCTTTTACAGTCTGGACTGACCATAAGAATTTGCAGTATATTCAACAGGCCAAAACGCGCAATTCGCGACAAGCCCGTTGGGCCTTGTTTTTTACCAGATTTAATTTTATCCTTACCTATCGTCCCGGGTCAAAAAATATTAAACCTGATGCGTTATCACGCATTTATGACCGGTCGGATAAGGAGTCACGTCCCAAATCTGTGGTCCCAGTTCTAGTATTGTGGCCCCTGTTATGTGGGCCATTGAGGCGGCTGTGCAGAAGGCCCTGCGTTCTGATCCCGGCCCAGGAGGGGGTCCGCTTCACTGCTTGTTTGTTCCCCCTCGATTGAGGTCGCGTGTCCTTCAGTGGGGTCACACTTCCCAGTTAGCGGCTCATCCGGGCATGCACCGGACTAAGGAGTTTGTCTTACGTCGGTTTTGGTGGCCCAAGCTCGAGAGTGATGTGCGGGAGTTTGTCGCGGCATGTGCTATTTGCGCCCGTAATAAGGGTTCACGGCTTCTCCCTTCGGATCTCTTGCGCCCCCTGCCCATTCCCAGGCGCCCCTGGAGTCACATCGCCCTCGACTTCGTTACAGGTCTGCCACCTTCGCATGGGAATACGGTCATCTTGGTTATAGTTGACCGTTTTTCCAAAGCAGCTCATTTTGTCGCTCTGCCTAAACTGCCATCGGCACCTGAGACGGCCCAGCTAATGATAGACCATGTGTTTAGGGTGCACGGTTTACCTCTGGACGTGGTGTCGGATCGCGGGCCCCAATTCACCGCTAGATTCTGGCGTTCATTTTGTGCTCTGTTGGGGGCATCTGTCAGTCTTTCTTCCGGCTTTCACCCGGAGACTAACGGCCAGACAGAGCGCACCAATCAGAGTATGGAGAGTACTCTCCGGTATCTGGCCGCGGCCAATCCTAGCTCCTGGAGTTGCTTTCTTGCCTGGGCCGAATATGCGCATAATACCCTGCGTAACGCGTCCACGGGAATCTCTCCTTTTGAGGCTCAGCTGGGTTACCTACCTCCCTTGTTCCCTGAGCTGGAGAGAGATGCAGAAGTACCCTCCGCCGGATTCTTCATGCGTAGGTGTCGAGCGGTCTGGAAGCGCGTACGTGCATCGTTACTGCGCGCTTCAGCTAAACAGAAAGCAGTGGCTGACAGGCACCATCGTCCGGGTCCCTTCTACCGGGTGGGTCAACGGGTGTGGCTTTCCACACGGGACCTGCCGTTGCGAGTTGAGTCCCGCAAACTCGCGCCTCGATTCGTGGGCCCCTTTAAGATCGTGCGGAAACTTAACCCGGTCACGGTACGTCTTCAGTTACCATCTTCCATGCGCATCCACCCTACCTTTCATGTCTCACGCTTGAAACCGGTACTTGTGAGCGCCCTCGCTCCGGTTGACAAGCCGCCTCCCCCTCCTCGATTCTTGGAGGGAGGTACGGTGTACACCGTTCGGCGCATTTTGGCCGAGAGAAGGGTGGGCAGAGGGTACCAGTTCCTGGTGGACTGGGAGGGGTATGGTCCCGAGGAGCGCTGCTGGGTTTCGTCCAAGAATATTTTGGACCCCAATCTCATTAGGGACTTCCGAGACAGCAAAGCTTAGGGATTGTCTGGTACCATCCCTTAGTTGGGGGGTACTGTCATGGGTAGTGCTGTCTCTTTTTGTTTTCTACCATTGTTTTCCGTTTGGCGTCGTCTGAAGCTCTATCGGATTTTTTCTTCCGCCGTCCCGGTGTTTGAATCTCTCCAGGTCATTATCTCCTACACCTGTGTTTGGTTTCCGTCGGCTATAAATAGAGCTTGACTTCCGCTTTCCGGTGCTTCTAGATTGACGTTGCAGTAGGACTAGAAAGCCGGTATAGGGTTTATTAAAAAGAAAAGAAAGAAAACAAAGAGCTGTAGTTACAGGCTTGCTATTTTGGTTCATTTCTTTTCAGTTCTCGACCTCTGATATACGCAGATCAATTAGTGCATGAGGTCATTTCTTTGGTTGTTAGTTTCTCGCTGTTTTAGCGAATCTCCGCCTCCGTTTGAGGTTGTTTTGAGTTAGCCTTGTGCTAGGGAAGTTTTGTTTCCGCTTTTGCGTTCCCATTTTACTAGTGCGGTGTAATTCCGCTTCTGTGGCGTATCCAAACTAGATACGCTTTCTGTATCCTTATCTTTCGCGTTTGGTTCTCTATTTTCTAAACCCAAACCTGACAGAATCTAGAAGCCTTACAAACATGGAGCAATCAGCGTTAGATAAGGATAATGAACAAGCACAAGCCAGTCAGGGCGCTACGGGGGTTACAGTGGAGCAAGCACTCCTCTCCATGCAAATTCAGCAGGGTCAGCTGTGGGAACAGTTGCGTAGCCAGGGAGAGTGCCTCCAACGCTTGACAGAGAGCCTGCATAGACTTTCTGTGGCAAATAACCCTCCTCCAGTTGCACAAGCACCCACACCTCCCATAGCCGCTCCACGTACTATAAAGGAGCCAAAATTGCAATTACCGGATCGCTATGGTGGGGAATCAGGAAAATGCAGACCATTTCTAACTCAGTGTCTGATATTTTTTCAGGCACAACCCTCTCGTTTCTCCACACCTGAATCCAGGGTAGCATTTATTTTATTGCTATTAAATGGCCAGGCTCTTGCGTGAGCAGACCCTCTCATTCGAGCCAATGCACCTGTCATTCGTGATCCAGTTAAACTGATGGACGAGATGCAACTGGTTTTTGATCACGAGGTTTCAGGAGAGGAGGCGGCAAGGAGACTCACCAGCTTACGCCAAGGCACTAAAACCGTAGCTGAGTTCTCCATTACTTTTCGAGCGCTAGCCGGGGAGACGGGATGGCCAGACGGCCCGTTAAAATCCCTCTTCCTTCAAGCATTATCCAATTCCATCAAGGATGCGTTGGCTATGCTAGAACCACCGGCGACACTAAATACATTAATAACGTCTGCTATACGTCTCGATAACCGGATCAGAGAACGTGAACGTGAACGTGCGATTAAAGATCAGTCGCCCCGTTTAAGATCCGTGTTAAGAGACATTCCGCCTACTGTGCCCACATACCTCTCCGTTGATCAGGAAGAGCCTATGCAGGTGGATGGCTCGTCCCTCCATCAAAATAAGAGAGCGAGACCGCAGAGGTACTGGTGCCAGCATTGTAAGCGTAACGGTCATACTAAGGATCGATGCTATAAGTTGGTGGGAAACGAAGGGTCTCACTAGGGAGGTCGGGGTCCCTAGTGAGACAAGATTGTATTAACTCCCGGACCCTCATACCTGTCCGACTGGTTTGGGAGGGGCGTTCGGCAAACGTTACCGCTTTTATTGATTCAGGGGCCGTGGAGTCTTTTATTGACGCTAAATGGGCTAGGAAGTTACAAATCCCTACCAATCCCTTAATTAGTCCTCGCCAAGTTACTGCCCTGGATGGTCGTCCTTTGGGTTCTGGGCTCATTAAACTAAAGACGAATCCAATTGAGATGCGCATTCCTCTCCAGGGGCACTCGGAGAGAATATAATTTTTTTAAATAAACTCTCCGTCGTATCCTTTGGTACTGGGACATTCATGGTTAGGGCTACATAACCCGCATATCTGTTGGGGTAGGAATATTAATCCTATTCGTCAGTGGGGTTCCCACTGTTTATCGCATTGTTATCCTGCTGTTTACTCTGTTCCAAACGCTACTTTTGATCTGTCCGAACTTAATTCCGAGAGTGATTCGGATGAGGCAGATTCCTATCCGGACCGAGACACTTCCTCCTTCCTCACGGGGAGTGGTGAAGAGAGTCTGTCTTGGGATCCCTTTGCGGAGGGGCTTCTCACAGAGGAGGACGAACATTCCACCTCCGATTTCGAGTGGGATAGCTCGCCTGACAGATCCTCCGGTACTCCGGAGGTGGTAGGGGCGCTTGAGTCTAATCTACCCGCGGGGGTGCCTATTGAATATTCAGACCTCGCAGAGGTTTTTAGTAAACAGCGTGCTGCCAAATTACCACCACACAGACCATACGATTGTGCCATTGAGCTGTACCCTGGTACTGTGCCTCCCAGAGGCTCTTTGTACTCCTTGTCAGCCCCAGAGAGCACTGCTATGAAGCAGTACATTGAGGAGTCCTTAGCCAATGGGTTTATCACGCCGTCCACGTCACCAGCCGGTGCGGGGTTTTTTTTTATTAAAAAGAAAGACGGAGGGCTAAGACCCTGTATAGATTACCGGGGCCTCAATGCTATTACCATTAAGAACAGGTACCCTCTTCCCCTCATGAATTCTGCATTTGAGCGTTTACAGGGGGCATCGGTTTTTAGTAAACTCGACCTACGTAGCGCATACAATCTCGTGCGCATTCGTGAGGGGGATGAGTGGAAGACCGCGTTTAACACGCATCACGGACACTACGAATACCGGGTGATGCCGTTCGGCCTCACTAGCGCCCCCTCTGTTTTTCAGGCGCTAGTGAACGATGTCTTGAGAGAGATGCTGGAGAAATTCGTCTTCGTTTACTTAGACGATATTTTAATTTTTTCTCCGGATCTTCCCTCTCACATCAGACACGTTAGACAGGTGTTGGAGGCACTTCTTAAGGCCCAACTATTTGTTAAGGTTGAGAAGTGTTCTTTCCACACCAGTTCTGTCTCCTTTTTAGGCTTTATTGTTGCTGACGGTAAAGTCCTGATGGATCCAAATAAAGTTGCAGCGGTTAAGAATTGGCCCACCCCTACTTCGGTGAAGCAGGTGCAGCGCTTTTTGGGTTTCGCTAATTTTTATAGGAGATTTATCCGCAATTTTAGCTCAGTAGCGGCTCCTATCATAGCCCTCACAAAAAAAAAAGCATTTCCCGCCCGGTTTCAGTGGAACTCCAGGGCGGAGACCGCTTTTACTGAACTAAAAAGGAGGTTCTGCTGCGAGCCCATTCTTGCTACTCCCAATCCCTCCCTTCCCTTTGTGGTGGAGGTCGACGCTTCGGAGCTGGGGGTTGGGGCCATTCTGTCTCAGCATTCTCCGGTGGACCGCAAGCTTCACCCATGTGCATATTTTTCTCGTAGCCTTACACCTGCCGAGAGAAACTACGACATTGGTGATCTTGAACTGTTGGCGGTCAAATTGGCGCTGGAGGAGTGGCGTCATTGGTTGGAAGGAGCTGAGCCCCCTTTTACAGTCTGGACTGACCATAAGAATTTGCAGTATATTCAACAGGCCAAAACGCGCAATTCGCGACAAGCCCGTTGGGCCTTGTTTTTTACCAGATTTAATTTTATCCTTACCTATCGTCCCGGGTCAAAAAATATTAAACCTGATGCGTTATCACGCATTTATGACCGGTCGGATAAGGAGTCACGTCCCAAATCTGTGGTCCCAGTTCTAGTATTGTGGCCCCTGTTATGTGGGCCATTGAGGCGGCTGTGCAGAAGGCCCTGCGTTCTGATCCCGGCCCAGGAGGGGGTCCGCTTCACTGCTTGTTTGTTCCCCCTCGATTGAGGTCGCGTGTCCTTCAGTGGGGTCACACTTCCCAGTTAGCGGCTCATCCGGGCATGCACCGGACTAAGGAGTTTGTCTTACGTCGGTTTTGGTGGCCCAAGCTCGAGAGTGATGTGCGGGAGTTTGTCGCGGCATGTGCTATTTGCGCCCGTAATAAGGGTTCACGGCTTCTCCCTTCGGATCTCTTGCGCCCCCTGCCCATTCCCAGGCGCCCCTGGAGTCACATCGCCCTCGATCGCCGGCTTTCACCCGGAGACTAACGGCCAGACAGAGCGCACCAATCAGAGTATGGAGAGTACTCTCCGGTATCTGGCCGCGGCCAATCCTAGCTCCTGGAGTTGCTTTCTTGCCTGGGCCGAATATGCGCATAATACCCTGCGTAACGCGTCCACGGGAATCTCTCCTTTTGAGGCTCAGCTGGGTTACCTACCTCCCTTGTTCCCTGAGCTGGAGAGAGATGCAGAAGTACCCTCCGCCGGATTCTTCATGCGTAGGTGTCGAGCGGTCTGGAAGCGCGTACGTGCATCGTTACTGCGCGCTTCAGCTAAACAGAAAGCAGTGGCTGACAGGCACCATCGTCCGGGTCCCTTCTACCGGGTGGGTCAACGGGTGTGGCTTTCCACACGGGACCTGCCGTTGCGAGTTGAGTCCCGCAAACTCGCGCCTCGATTCGTGGGCCCCTTTAAGATCGTGCGGAAACTTAACCCGGTCACGGTACGTCTTCAGTTACCATCTTCCATGCGCATCCACCCTACCTTTCATGTCTCACGCTTGAAACCGGTACTTGTGAGCGCCCTCGCTCCGGTTGACAAGCCGCCTCCCCCTCCTCGATTCTTGGAGGGAGGTACGGTGTACACCGTTCGGCGCATTTTGGCCGAGAGAAGGGTGGGCAGAGGGTACCAGTTCCTGGTGGACTGGGAGGGGTATGGTCCCGAGGAGCGCTGCTGGGTTTCGTCCAAGAATATTTTGGACCCCAATCTCATTAGGGACTTCCGAGACAGCAAAGCTTAGGGATTGTCTGGTACCATCCCTTAGTTGGGGGGTACTGTCATGGGTAGTGCTGTCTCTTTTTGTTTTCTACCATTGTTTTCCGTTTGGCGTCGTCTGAAGCTCTATCGGATTTTTTCTTCCGCCGTCCCGGTGTTTGAATCTCTCCAGGTCATTATCTCCTACACCTGTGTTTGGTTTCCGTCGGCTATAAATAGAGCTTGACTTCCGCTTTCCGGTGCTTCTAGATTGACGTTGCAGTAGGACTAGAAAGCCGGTATAGGGTTTATTAAAAAGAAAAGAAAGAAAACAAAGAGCTGTAGTTACAGGCTTGCTATTTTGGTTCATTTCTTTTCAGTTCTCGACCTCTGATATACGCAGATCAATTAGTGCGTGAGGTCATTTCTTTGGTTGTTAGTTTCTCGCTGTTTTAGCGAATCTCCGCCTCCGTTTGAGGTTGTTTTGAGTTAGCCTTGTGCTAGGGAAGTTTTGTTTCCGCTTTTGCGTTCCCATTTTACTAGTGCGGTGTAATTCCGCTTCTGTGGCGTATCTAAACTAGATACGCTTTCTGTATCCTTATCTTTCGCGTTTGGTTCTCTATTTTCTAAACCCAAACCTGACAGAATCTAGAAGCCTTACAAACATGGAGCAATCAGCGTTAGATAAGGATAATGAACAAGCACAAGCCAGTCAGGGCGCTACGGGGGTTACAGTGGAGCAAGCACTCCTCTCCATGCAAATTCAGCAGGGTCAGCTGTGGGAACAGTTGCGTAGCCAGGGAGAGTGCCTCCAACGCTTGACAGAGAGCCTGCATAGACTTTCTGTGGCAAATAACCCTCCTCCAGTTGCACAAGCACCCACACCTCCCATAGCCGCTCCACGTACTATAAAGGAGCCAAAATTGCAATTACCGGATCGCTATGGTGGGGAATCAGGAAAATGCAGACCATTTCTAACTCAGTGTCTGATATTTTTTCAGGCACAACCCTCTCGTTTCTCCACACCTGAATCCAGGGTAGCATTTATTTTATTGCTATTAAATGGCCAGGCTCTTGCGTGAGCAGACCCTCTCATTCGAGCCAATGCACCTGTCATTCGTGATCCAGTTAAACTGATGGACGAGATGCAACTGGTTTTTGATCACGAGGTTTCAGGAGAGGAGGCGGCAAGGAGACTCACCAGCTTACGCCAAGGCACTAAAACCGTAGCTGAGTTCTCCATTACTTTTCGAGCGCTAGCCGGGGAGACGGGATGGCCAGACGGCCCGTTAAAATCCCTCTTCCTTCAAGCATTATCCAATTCCATCAAGGATGCGTTGGCTATGCTAGAACCACCGGCGACACTAAATACATTAATAACGTCTGCTATACGTCTCGATAACCGGATCAGAGAACGTGAACGTGAACGTGCGATTAAAGATCAGTCGCCCCGTTTAAGATCCGTGTTAAGAGACATTCCGCCTACTGTGCCCACATACCTCTCCGTTGATCAGGAAGAGCCTATGCAGGTGGATGGCTCGTCCCTCCATCAAAATAAGAGAGCGAGACCGCAGAGGTACTGGTGCCAGCATTGTAAGCGTAACGGTCATACTAAGGATCGATGCTATAAGTTGGTGGGAAACGAAGGGTCTCACTAGGGAGGTCGGGGTCCCTAGTGAGACAAGATTGTATTAACTCCCGGACCCTCATACCTGTCCGACTGGTTTGGGAGGGGCGTTCGGCAAACGTTACCGCTTTTATTGATTCAGGGGCCGTGGAGTCTTTTATTGACGCTAAATGGGCTAGGAAGTTACAAATCCCTACCAATCCCTTAATTAGTCCTCGCCAAGTTACTGCCCTGGATGGTCGTCCTTTGGGTTCTGGGCTCATTAAACTAAAGACGAATCCAATTGAGATGCGCATTCCTCTCCAGGGGCACTCGGAGAGAATATAATTTTTTTAAATAAACTCTCCGTCGTATCCTTTGGTACTGGGACATTCATGGTTAGGGCTACATAACCCGCATATCTGTTGGGGTAGGAATATTAATCCTATTCGTCAGTGGGGTTCCCACTGTTTATCGCATTGTTATCCTGCTGTTTACTCTGTTCCAAACGCTACTTTTGATCTGTCCGAACTTAATTCCGAGAGTGATTCGGATGAGGCAGATTCCTATCCGGACCGAGACACTTCCTCCTTCCTCACGGGGAGTGGTGAAGAGAGTCTGTCTTGGGATCCCTTTGCGGAGGGGCTTCTCACAGAGGAGGACGAACATTCCACCTCCGATTTCGAGTGGGATAGCTCGCCTGACAGATCCTCCGGTACTCCGGAGGTGGTAGGGGCGCTTGAGTCTAATCTACCCGCGGGGGTGCCTATTGAATATTCAGACCTCGCAGAGGTTTTTAGTAAACAGCGTGCTGCCAAATTACCACCACACAGACCATACGATTGTGCCATTGAGCTGTACCCTGGTACTGTGCCTCCCAGAGGCTCTTTGTACTCCTTGTCAGCCCCAGAGAGCACTGCTATGAAGCAGTACATTGAGGAGTCCTTAGCCAATGGGTTTATCACGCCGTCCACGTCACCAGCCGGTGCGGGGTTTTTTTTTATTAAAAAGAAAGACGGAGGGCTAAGACCCTGTATAGATTACCGGGGCCTCAATGCTATTACCATTAAGAACAGGTACCCTCTTCCCCTCATGAATTCTGCATTTGAGCGTTTACAGGGGGCATCGGTTTTTAGTAAACTCGACCTACGTAGCGCATACAATCTCGTGCGCATTCGTGAGGGGGATGAGTGGAAGACCGCGTTTAACACGCATCACGGACACTACGAATACCGGGTGATGCCGTTCGGCCTCACTAGCGCCCCCTCTGTTTTTCAGGCGCTAGTGAACGATGTCTTGAGAGAGATGCTGGAGAAATTCGTCTTCGTTTACTTAGACGATATTTTAATTTTTTCTCCGGATCTTCCCTCTCACATCAGACACGTTAGACAGGTGTTGGAGGCACTTCTTAAGGCCCAACTATTTGTTAAGGTTGAGAAGTGTTCTTTCCACACCAGTTCTGTCTCCTTTTTAGGCTTTATTGTTGCTGACGGTAAAGTCCTGATGGATCCAAATAAAGTTGCAGCGGTTAAGAATTGGCCCACCCCTACTTCGGTGAAGCAGGTGCAGCGCTTTTTGGGTTTCGCTAATTTTTATAGGAGATTTATCCGCAATTTTAGCTCAGTAGCGGCTCCTATCATAGCCCTCACAAAAAAAAAAGCATTTCCCGCCCGGTTTCAGTGGAACTCCAGGGCGGAGACCGCTTTTACTGAACTAAAAAGGAGGTTCTGCTGCGAGCCCATTCTTGCTACTCCCAATCCCTCCCTTCCCTTTGTGGTGGAGGTCGACGCTTCGGAGCTGGGGGTTGGGGCCATTCTGTCTCAGCATTCTCCGGTGGACCGCAAGCTTCACCCATGTGCATATTTTTCTCGTAGCCTTACACCTGCCGAGAGAAACTACGACATTGGTGATCTTGAACTGTTGGCGGTCAAATTGGCGCTGGAGGAGTGGCGTCATTGGTTGGAAGGAGCTGAGCCCCCTTTTACAGTCTGGACTGACCATAAGAATTTGCAGTATATTCAACAGGCCAAAACGCGCAATTCGCGACAAGCCCGTTGGGCCTTGTTTTTTACCAGATTTAATTTTATCCTTACCTATCGTCCCGGGTCAAAAAATATTAAACCTGATGCGTTATCACGCATTTATGACCGGTCGGATAAGGAGTCACGTCCCAAATCTGTGGTCCCAGTTCTAGTATTGTGGCCCCTGTTATGTGGGCCATTGAGGCGGCTGTGCAGAAGGCCCTGCGTTCTGATCCCGGCCCAGGAGGGGGTCCGCTTCACTGCTTGTTTGTTCCCCCTCGATTGAGGTCGCGTGTCCTTCAGTGGGGTCACACTTCCCAGTTAGCGGCTCATCCGGGCATGCACCGGACTAAGGAGTTTGTCTTACGTCGGTTTTGGTGGCCCAAGCTCGAGAGTGATGTGCGGGAGTTTGTCGCGGCATGTGCTATTTGCGCCCGTAATAAGGGTTCACGGCTTCTCCCTTCGGATCTCTTGCGCCCCCTGCCCATTCCCAGGCGCCCCTGGAGTCACATCGCCCTCGATCGCCGGCTTTCACCCGGAGACTAACGGCCAGACAGAGCGCACCAATCAGAGTATGGAGAGTACTCTCCGGTATCTGGCCGCGGCCAATCCTAGCTCCTGGAGTTGCTTTCTTGCCTGGGCCGAATATGCGCATAATACCCTGCGTAACGCGTCCACGGGAATCTCTCCTTTTGAGGCTCAGCTGGGTTACCTACCTCCCTTGTTCCCTGAGCTGGAGAGAGATGCAGAAGTACCCTCCGCCGGATTCTTCATGCGTAGGTGTCGAGCGGTCTGGAAGCGCGTACGTGCATCGTTACTGCGCGCTTCAGCTAAACAGAAAGCAGTGGCTGACAGGCACCATCGTCCGGGTCCCTTCTACCGGGTGGGTCAACGGGTGTGGCTTTCCACACGGGACCTGCCGTTGCGAGTTGAGTCCCGCAAACTCGCGCCTCGATTCGTGGGCCCCTTTAAGATCGTGCGGAAACTTAACCCGGTCACGGTACGTCTTCAGTTACCATCTTCCATGCGCATCCACCCTACCTTTCATGTCTCACGCTTGAAACCGGTACTTGTGAGCGCCCTCGCTCCGGTTGACAAGCCGCCTCCCCCTCCTCGATTCTTGGAGGGAGGTACGGTGTACACCGTTCGGCGCATTTTGGCCGAGAGAAGGGTGGGCAGAGGGTACCAGTTCCTGGTGGACTGGGAGGGGTATGGTCCCGAGGAGCGCTGCTGGGTTTCGTCCAAGAATATTTTGGACCCCAATCTCATTAGGGACTTCCGAGACAGCAAAGCTTAGGGATTGTCTGGTACCATCCCTTAGTTGGGGGGTACTGTCATGGGTAGTGCTGTCTCTTTTTGTTTTCTACCATTGTTTTCCGTTTGGCGTCGTCTGAAGCTCTATCGGATTTTTTCTTCCGCCGTCCCGGTGTTTGAATCTCTCCAGGTCATTATCTCCTACACCTGTGTTTGGTTTCCGTCGGCTATAAATAGAGCTTGACTTCCGCTTTCCGGTGCTTCTAGATTGACGTTGCAGTAGGACTAGAAAGCCGGTATAGGGTTTATTAAAAAGAAAAGAAAGAAAACAAAGAGCTGTAGTTACAGGCTTGCTATTTTGGTTCATTTCTTTTCAGTTCTCGACCTCTGATATACGCAGATCAATTAGTGCGTGAGGTCATTTCTTTGGTTGTTAGTTTCTCGCTGTTTTAGCGAATCTCCGCCTCCGTTTGAGGTTGTTTTGAGTTAGCCTTGTGCTAGGGAAGTTTTGTTTCCGCTTTTGCGTTCCCATTTTACTAGTGCGGTGTAATTCCGCTTCTGTGGCGTATCTAAACTAGATACGCTTTCTGTATCCTTATCTTTCGCGTTTGGTTCTCTATTTTCTAAACCCAAACCTGACAGAATCTAGAAGCCTTACAAACATGGAGCAATCAGCGTTAGATAAGGATAATGAACAAGCACAAGCCAGTCAGGGCGCTACGGGGGTTACAGTGGAGCAAGCACTCCTCTCCATGCAAATTCAGCAGGGTCAGCTGTGGGAACAGTTGCGTAGCCAGGGAGAGTGCCTCCAACGCTTGACAGAGAGCCTGCATAGACTTTCTGTGGCAAATAACCCTCCTCCAGTTGCACAAGCACCCACACCTCCCATAGCCGCTCCACGTACTATAAAGGAGCCAAAATTGCAATTACCGGATCGCTATGGTGGGGAATCAGGAAAATGCAGACCATTTCTAACTCAGTGTCTGATATTTTTTCAGGCACAACCCTCTCGTTTCTCCACACCTGAATCCAGGGTAGCATTTATTTTATTGCTATTAAATGGCCAGGCTCTTGCGTGAGCAGACCCTCTCATTCGAGCCAATGCACCTGTCATTCGTGATCCAGTTAAACTGATGGACGAGATGCAACTGGTTTTTGATCACGAGGTTTCAGGAGAGGAGGCGGCAAGGAGACTCACCAGCTTACGCCAAGGCACTAAAACCGTAGCTGAGTTCTCCATTACTTTTCGAGCGCTAGCCGGGGAGACGGGATGGCCAGACGGCCCGTTAAAATCCCTCTTCCTTCAAGCATTATCCAATTCCATCAAGGATGCGTTGGCTATGCTAGAACCACCGGCGACACTAAATACATTAATAACGTCTGCTATACGTCTCGATAACCGGATCAGAGAACGTGAACGTGAACGTGCGATTAAAGATCAGTCGCCCCGTTTAAGATCCGTGTTAAGAGACATTCCGCCTACTGTGCCCACATACCTCTCCGTTGATCAGGAAGAGCCTATGCAGGTGGATGGCTCGTCCCTCCATCAAAATAAGAGAGCGAGACCGCAGAGGTACTGGTGCCAGCATTGTAAGCGTAACGGTCATACTAAGGATCGATGCTATAAGTTGGTGGGAAACGAAGGGTCTCACTAGGGAGGTCGGGGTCCCTAGTGAGACAAGATTGTATTAACTCCCGGACCCTCATACCTGTCCGACTGGTTTGGGAGGGGCGTTCGGCAAACGTTACCGCTTTTATTGATTCAGGGGCCGTGGAGTCTTTTATTGACGCTAAATGGGCTAGGAAGTTACAAATCCCTACCAATCCCTTAATTAGTCCTCGCCAAGTTACTGCCCTGGATGGTCGTCCTTTGGGTTCTGGGCTCATTAAACTAAAGACGAATCCAATTGAGATGCGCATTCCTCTCCAGGGGCACTCGGAGAGAATATAATTTTTTTTAATAAACTCTCCGTCGTATCCTTTGGTACTGGGACATTCATGGTTAGGGCTACATAACCCGCATATCTGTTGGGGTAGGAATATTAATCCTATTCGTCAGTGGGGTTCCCACTGTTTATCGCATTGTTATCCTGCTGTTTACTCTGTTCCAAACGCTACTTTTGATCTGTCCGAACTTAATTCCGAGAGTGATTCGGATGAGGCAGATTCCTATCCGGACCGAGACACTTCCTCCTTCCTCACGGGGAGTGGTGAAGAGAGTCTGTCTTGGGATCCCTTTGCGGAGGGGCTTCTCACAGAGGAGGACGAACATTCCACCTCCGATTTCGAGTGGGATAGCTCGCCTGACAGATCCTCCGGTACTCCGGAGGTGGTAGGGGCGCTTGAGTCTAATCTACCCGCGGGGGTGCCTATTGAATATTCAGACCTCGCAGAGGTTTTTAGTAAACAGCGTGCTGCCAAATTACCACCACACAGACCATACGATTGTGCCATTGAGCTGTACCCTGGTACTGTGCCTCCCAGAGGCTCTTTGTACTCCTTGTCAGCCCCAGAGAGCACTGCTATGAAGCAGTACATTGAGGAGTCCTTAGCCAATGGGTTTATCACGCCGTCCACGTCACCAGCCGGTGCGGGGTTTTTTTTTATTAAAAAGAAAGACGGAGGGCTAAGACCCTGTATAGATTACCGGGGCCTCAATGCTATTACCATTAAGAACAGGTACCCTCTTCCCCTCATGAATTCTGCATTTGAGCGTTTACAGGGGGCATCGGTTTTTAGTAAACTCGACCTACGTAGCGCATACAATCTCGTGCGCATTCGTGAGGGGGATGAGTGGAAGACCGCGTTTAACACGCATCACGGACACTACGAATACCGGGTGATGCCGTTCGGCCTCACTAGCGCCCCCTCTGTTTTTCAGGCGCTAGTGAACGATGTCTTGAGAGAGATGCTGGAGAAATTCGTCTTCGTTTACTTAGACGATATTTTAATTTTTTCTCCGGATCTTCCCTCTCACATCAGACACGTTAGACAGGTGTTGGAGGCACTTCTTAAGGCCCAACTATTTGTTAAGGTTGAGAAGTGTTCTTTCCACACCAGTTCTGTCTCCTTTTTAGGCTTTATTGTTGCTGACGGTAAAGTCCTGATGGATCCAAATAAAGTTGCGGCCCCTGTTATGTGGGCCATTGAGGCGGCTGTGCAGAAGGCCCTGCGTTCTGATCCCGGCCCAGGAGGGGGTCCGCTTCACTGCTTGTTTGTTCCCCCTCGATTGAGGTCGCGTGTCCTTCAGTGGGGTCACACTTCCCAGTTAGCGGCTCATCCGGGCATGCACCGGACTAAGGAGTTTGTCTTACGTCGGTTTTGGTGGCCCAAGCTCGAGAGTGATGTGCGGGAGTTTGTCGCGGCATGTGCTATTTGCGCCCGTAATAAGGGTTCACGGCTTCTCCCTTCGGCTCTCTTGCGCCCCCTGCCCATTCCCAGGCGCCCCTGGAGTCACATCGCCCTCGACTTCGTTACAGGTCTGCCACCTTCGCATGGGAATACGGTCATCTTGGTTATAGTTGACCGTTTTTCCAAAGCAGCTCATTTTGTCGCTCTGCCTAAACTGCCATCGGCACCTGAGACGGCCCAGCTAATGATAGACCATGTGTTTAGGGTGCACGGTTTACCTCTGGACGTGGTGTCGGATCGCGGGCCCCAATTCACCGCTAGATTCTGGCGTTCATTTTGTGCTCTGTTGGGGGCATCTGTCAGTCTTTCTTCCGGCTTTCACCCGGAGACTAACGGCCAGACAGAGCGCACCAATCAGAGTATGGAGAGTACTCTCCGGTATCTGGCCGCGGCCAATCCTAGCTCCTGGAGTTGCTTTCTTGCCTGGGCCGAATATGCGCATAATACCCTGCGTAACGCGTCCACGGGAATCTCTCCTTTTGAGGCTCAGCTGGGTTACCTACCTCCCTTGTTCCCTGAGCTGGAGAGAGATGCAGAAGTACCCTCCGCCGGATTCTTCATGCGTAGGTGTCGAGCGGTCTGGAAGCGCGTACGTGCATCGTTACTGCGCGCTTCAGCTAAACAGAAAGCAGTGGCTGACAGGCACCGTCGTCCGGGTCCCTTCTACCGGGTGGGTCAACGGGTGTGGCTTTCCACACGGGACCTGCCGTTGCGAGTTGAGTCCCGCAAACTCGCGCCTCGATTCGTGGGCCCCTTTAAGATCGTGCGGAAACTTAACCCGGTCACGGTACGTCTTCAGTTACCATCTTCCATGCGCATCCACCCTACCTTTCATGTCTCACGCTTGAAACCGGTACTTGTGAGCGCCCTCGCTCCGGTTGACAAGCCGCCTCCCCCTCCTCGATTCTTGGAGGGAGGTACGGTGTACACCGTTCGGCGCATTTTGGCCGAGAGAAGGGTGGGCAGAGGGTACCAGTTCCTGGTGGACTGGGAGGGGTATGGTCCCGAGGAGCGCTGCTGGGTTTCGTCCAAGAATATTTTGGACCCCACTCTCATTAGGGACTTCCGAGACAGCAAAGCTTAGGGATTGTCTGGTACCGTCCCTTAGTTGGGGGGTACTGTCATGGGTAGTGCTGTCTCTTTTTGTTTTCTACCATTGTTTTCCGTTTGGCGTCGTCTGAAGCTCTATCGGATTTTTTCTTCCGCCGTCCCGGTGTTTGAATCTCTCCAGGTCATTATCTCCTACACCTGTGTTTGGTTTCCGTCGGCTATAAATAGAGCTTGACTTCCGCTTTCCGGTGCTTCTAGATTGACGTTGCAGTAGGACTAGAAAGCCGGTATAGGGTTTATTAAAAAGAAAAGAAAGAAAACAAAGAGCTGTAGTTACAGGCTTGCTATTTTGGTTCATTTCTTTTCAGTTCTCGACCTCTGATATACGCAGATCAATTAGTGCGTGAGGTCATTTCTTTGGTTGTTAGTTTCTCGCTGTTTTAGCGAATCTCCGCCTCCGTTTGAGGTTGTTTTGAGTTAGCCTTGTGCTAGGGAAGTTTTGTTTCCGCTTTTGCGTTCCCATTTTACTACTGCGGTGTAATTCCGCTTCTGTGGCGTATCTAAACTAGATACGCTTTCTGTATCCTTATCTTTCGCGTTTGGTTCTCTATTTTCTAAACCCAAACCTGACAGATAGTCTTATTATTGAATTTTAAGTTGTCCTTACATTAGGCTATATGCCATTATTGTATGACATATAGAAACTTGTAAATTGGAGCATAGCAAATGCGAGATAGATTATGATTCACAAAGTGTTGCTCATTAAAGAAAGGCTAATGTCTCCTATAAATAGTCTACTGTAACACTCAACCATGGCTGTGCTAGCTTTATTATAGGGCGCAATTACACAGCTCATTCACATGCATTCAATTAGAAGTTAATTTGAGATTTATAGAAGGAAAGTACATGACAGACGTACGCTACTTTAAACAAGCACAGCTAATTTTATAAATAATGCTGACGTCCATTTCAAGAAATGTGCTTATGTGAAAGATGACGTCCAAGTACTTTTTTTTATAAATGAGGCCCCTGGTTTTAAGTCATGTCACAGTTATTTCTATGTTATTTTAACAGTGCAATATAAGTACGTCTACATAGGCATAACACGCATACACCCTCCTGTCTGTTACACACACGGTCGCAAACAAGCATGCATACAAGATATCAAGATTACATTGTGAAATAGGGAAAATATTAATTTTCACTCCCGCAATAGACGCAAGTTGTCTCTGCAATCCCGGGAAAATGGGCATGTGTTAAAGCATTAATCTACCAGTAAAAACGCGTTGGTCATAATTCCATAAGCAGGACATTATAAAACAAGGAAAGTATGCATGAACCTATGGGTTCCCAACCTGACAGCTTTAGTGTATTTAGTGTCATCAAAAAATTGCCTTTTAAATAGTGGATTTTGGTGAATTCTAAAGAAAGATTATTTTAAGAATTATCTATAATAGTTGTAAACTATGTAATGTATAATAATAATCTGTTCGTTTTTTGTCCCAATCTGTTTTCCAAAAAGTAAAAATTGAAAATCTGCTACAATCCTGGTAAAATAACAGGAAGAAAGTTTCCTTTTCTATTTTTTATATTTATCATTCATAGGTAAGAAAAAAATAAAGCTATCTACGCCCCCCCCCCCTCCTCTCCATCCTCCCTCTCTCTCTCTCTGAGGGAAGACGTAGCAGATAAATGATGCACTTCAAACAGTGACACAGTCTTTGTTCTTGTGTGTCTGGTTCTGTTGACCATGCTCTGTCACCTAAAAGCACCAACTCACTACCAACCTTAAAGGAAGGAATACAGAAAGAAATAAAAGGATGAAAGGAAGAAAAAAAGAGAGAAAGATAGCAGACAGAGAGAGATTTAGAGAGGAAGCAACATCCAATTATCTTTTTCCTGAAAAGGAGCCAGAATATGAGAACTTCAAGAGATGAGAGCTTAATACAAACCAAACAAACCCAAAGCCCACAGACTCCCCACTAAAAGGATAAAAAAGAAGGGCAACGGAAAGCAGTTTTACCCCTCATTAAAAAAAAAAACAGCAAAACACAAAAATACAAGGAGTCCAATAACAAACAGGCGGGTACAGCACAATCAGCCCACTGTGCAGAAATGTGGGTCTAATTAAGTAGTTTCTTCAAACTAAATGAGGCTGAGCTGCCTGTGCTAGTTTAGCACTCACATACCTCACACAGAAACAAACACACAGACACAGAGACACACAAACACACACACAGAAACAAACAATCTCATACACACAAACACACACACACTCACACAGAAACACAAACACATGCCTAAAATCAGGCATAACAGACACATGCAACCTGTGCAGGCTAGCGCCAGGTGACACAGCTGTCAACAGTCATAGCCATAGCGGCCCTGTCTGGTTCTGGATCAGAGCAGAACCGCTTTCTGGCGTGGGCTCAACACCACATGGTGTGCACCCCTTACAAAACTGGATAGTTTGCTGCAAAAATATAATATGCAGCTAACGTGTAGTGCATTTGCTGCAAAAATTGTTTTCCACAAGATTTTGTCAGACTTTGGCAGTAGTGGTGAACTAAAAACTTTTCCAGAAGTGAATGGCAGTTCCCACAAAGCTAATTTGCATGTGAAAATATGAGCTTGTTGTAAACCTGTGGCAACAATGCCTAAGGTTTGCTGCAAATTTGCTGGATGGCCTATATTTGTGTAAGGGACTACAGAAAGGTACACACACACACACACACACACACACACACTGCTGTCTGAGAAGAGACCTTCCTTCAGAGGCAGAAAGGATGTTAGCAGTGTGTGTTTTATTGGCATGTGAACTTATTGGCAAAAAACACATTGGCATGTGTGTTTATTAACGGGATGTGAGCTCTGTGTTAATTCGTTGGATGTGAGCTCTGTTAACTGTTAATTAGCGGGATGTGAGATCTGGTTGAATTAGCGGGATGATAGCTGCGTATCAACTAGCGGGATGTGAGCCCTGTGTTAATTAGTGGGATTTGAGCTCTATGTAAATTATCAGAATTTGAGCTCTGTGTTCATTTGCAGGAGGTGAGCACTGTGCTTATTAGCGGGATGTGAGCGGGATTCCCCATGCACACTCATGTGAATAATGAGCGTCGCAGGCGAAGTGCGCAGAGCAAGTTCTGTCAAATAACTCTTTGCTGTGCCTGACCAATGATCGGCCTCAGCAAACACATTCTCATACTCAACCAATCACTTGCACACGTGTGCCTGTGGTAATTAAAGATCCCATTTCACTTATCGCAAAGAGTAGGGGTTTACCCGGTGTCCTGGCTAAATTCACAAACTGGCTCTTTCAATCTGCCATCTAATCATCCCCCAGTTTAATTGTCTAAAATCATTCTCTACCTCTCCACCTCACCTGTGTGGTGAGAATTCTGGCGCAAAATGGCTGCCGTTGCATCACTCAGGTGGGTGCTACACATTGGTGGTGGTAGAGGCGAGTTTCCCCCTCATCATTGTAAAGCGCTTTGAGGTTGGTGAGAAAGGCACTATATAAATGCAAGGCATTATTATTATTATTATTATTATTATTATCACATCACTAATGGAGCGCCCATTTTAAAAGCGAGGCTCAGATCTCTCCCATACTGCTTTGTCTGCACTGCACTTGTTTCGCTGTTTCATGCTCTAAAAAATATTCGGGTGTAGTTGTCCCAAAGGAGGATGCCGCTTTTGTGTTTTGTGGCGTTGCTTGTCAAGGCAGAAGCCTAGAGCTTTGTAGAAACTGAAAGCTAACTTTAAGTGACAATTCCGCAGTATTTTTCTAGCAGCCGGTATAGTCAATCTAACAGACAGAACCTTAAACACATGCACTCAGCTGCAATAAGTAGCCTAGCTAATCGGCTATATGGTCCGCCAGACACGAAAAAGACGATGTAGCTATTTAAGTAGCATTGTTATTTAAGATGTCCAGACCAGCTGCGTAGGCCTAACCCAAACCTTTAAACCTGACTGGGCGTTTAAAGATGCATTACTCAGTGTTTGAGCTAATAAGAACCACAGTGTTGTTGATTAGGCTATAAATGCAATAAGATGCCGTCTGTCACCGTTCTCTCTTTGCAGTGACAACTCGAATAACGTTTTATCAATAGAATAGGCCTACTCATAACAATCCACACAATATGAATAGCAAAGATTCTCAAACTCTTCAAAGCATTTCAAAGTAGCAACGGTGGGCACTATTAAATGCAGAGTATTAAATCAGTTGCCTTTACCTTCATTGTCGAGAAGTCCTCAATTTCATTAGCATTAGTCTGCAGCTGATTCCTTCTGAGATTTAAAGATCTCCAGTATTCTTCCATGGGTGATTGTTTTCAATACTTGGCAGAGTGAGCTGCGAGTTCTGCGTTTTTCTTTTCAGCTAGTCTTTTACCTATTTTCATTTTCTGCAGCAGAAAATTCGCTGGGCAGTGGATGTCGGCATCGGCAACATGCTAAACATGTATATAATTATTTTTTTATACTTACATTTTTTGGGCCAGTTTGTGCCTCCTAATGCATGTATGGGAACTTGTTAGCCTAAAACCGTAAGTCTTTAGTTATTGTGGCCATGGTGGCTAAGTAAGCTTCACTACGCTTTCTGTTTGTCTAACCATAGAGCAATTTTGGTCGCAGTGCCTTAATTTAGCCTCTTCTGGAAGGCACTGGTTACAAGCGGGTGGCGACTGTGCTTGCCGTACATGCTGGCGGGTGTGCTTAGTGGAACACAGCATAGTCTTCTCTATGATGCTGGAATGAGAGCCATACATTTAGTAGTCTCGTGAAGGCCAGATTTTGTGATAAACAATAGACTTGCCTAACGCGGTAAAGAGCCGCCCACTTTGACAAGATGGCGCCTTTGATTGATATGCAATATAACTAACCACAGACCGTCTATGTTCCGTGACGTATTGAGGCGGTACAGAGGGGGGTTGATTCAGAAACAGCGCTACAAAAACAACAGACCCGCATGAAACAAATGTGATTTACATAAATGGCACAGCGATCTCCAGTAAAACAGTCTATCCCACCAAAGAAATGTCGTGAACTTAAAAAACCTTCTTCAATCCAGCGTTAAGGTCTTAGTCCGAAACACTCATTGTTATTTATGGATTCGCAACATACGCTAGCTACCGATTAGTTAGCACAACTTGTTTTCTGGCGGACTGATAAAACCCAATGCACCGCGTCGTACCAGAAATACGCACACACTCCTGTGATTGACAGTGTTGCTAGCCAATGAGTTCTGACTGTCAGTTTTCTACAGTCTTACCCAGCTTATACAAGCCTATGTATCAGACGCTGTATACGAAGTGCAGCCTGCAGCTGTTATTATTGGGGGGAATAACATAATAAAGTATATATACTGCTCAAATAAATTAAGGGAACACTTAATCAACACAGTATAACACCAAGTCAATTAGACTTCTGGGATATCAATCTGTCCAGTTAGGAAGCGTAAACGATTGTGAATCAATTTACCTGCTTTGGTGCAAATGAAAGTGACAACAGATGGGCAGGAGAGGCAACAGCAAGACAACCCACAAAAAGTAAATGATTTTGCAGGTGGTAGCCACAGACCATTTCTCTCTCCTTGTCCTTCCTAGCAAATTTTAGTCTCTAGTATTGCATTTTACTAGTGCCCTTGTCACTACTGGTAGCATGAGACGGTACCTGCAGCCCATTCAGGTTGCACAGGTAGTCCAGCTTCTCCCGGATGTCACATCCATACGTGCCATCGCAAGAAGGTTTGCTGTGTCTCCCAGCACAGTCTCAAGAGCGTGGAGGAGATACCGGGAGACGGGCCATTACATGAGGAGAGTTGGACTGGGCCGTAGAAGGGCCGGGCCGGTATCTGCTCATTTGTGCGAGGAGGAACAGGAGGAGCACTGCCAGAGCCCTACAAAATGACCTCCAGCGGGCTACTCGTGTGCATGTTTCTGACCAGAAACAGACTCCATGAGGGTGGCATGAGGGCTCGACGTCCTGTAGTGGGACCTGTGCTCACAGCCCAGCACCGTGCAGCTCGATGGGCATTTGCAAGAGAACACCAGAATTTGCAAGAAAACACCAGAATTGGCAGGTTCGCCATTGGTGCCCCGTTCTTCACAGATGAGAGCAGGTTCACACTGAGCACATGTGACAGACGTGAAAGAGTCTGGAGACACCGTGGCGAATGTTATGCTGCCTGGAACATCATCCAGCATGACCGGTTTGGGTACTGGCTCCCTTAAAAATAGTATGTCCTTTTTCAATCCCTGTCATCTGGTCGCTTGTTCAGTGGTTATCTGGGATATCAATTTGGACTTCCTGGTTTTCAGGAAGCAGCAGGTGCTCTGCTGTACACATCTATTACTTAAGGTTAGAATGGCTAATGTCTGATCCAGGATCACAGCAGTGTTCCATCTCCGTGCTGGAGGGATATCGATATGGTTTTTCTTATTAATGGTCAGCCTCAGCAATCACATGTTCTCATACTCAACAAATCACTTGCACACATCACAAATGGAGCGCCCCTTTTAAAAGCGAGAGTCAGATCTCTCCCATACTGCTTTGGCTGAGCTGCTATTGTTTTGCTGTTTCTTTGCTGTTCTAAAAAAATATTTTGCTGCTCACCCTCCACCGCCCCAGCCTCCACCTGTTGTTTGGATCTGATCCTATGTACTTGGGGGGGAGGGGGGGAGGGGGGGGGGGGGGGGGGTTTGGTGTGTATCTCCTCTTTAGTAGGGGGGAGATGTCGTGCTCCCTGTTTGATAGGTAGGGCTCGCTAGTGCGTGCTCTAGAAGTACATAGAGCAGATCCATTCAGTGCCAAACATAAATTAAATATATTAGTTATCTTGACAGAAATGGCTTTAATATATGAGCAGAAGTCATCTCTGTTTATTACATTTTACATTTTGCGACTCTCACTCCTCTGAAGTATTAGCCGCAGCACATTTGTGCTAAACGGTTTAAATATTATAACCCTGTGGGCCTTTGATGATCATATGATGAATGCTCCTGTTATGAAGAATATTGTGTGTGCTTTTGTGAAGAAGCTGCAAGAAGCCGATGCTTTGTGAAGAGCTCTTCAGAGGCTCTGGGGTCATTTTGTTTCTGAGTGAGGAGGGACTATGTTCCTCCCTCTTGTGCACAGATGGATGACATCATTCACACTCCTGGCTGCAAAACAGCTTCTGTGTCTGCAGTGTGAGAGGTGAGAGGTCAGGGGATAGAGCCCCCCGGGTTATTCAACAGTGAATAAGAAAACAGGGCACAAATTCCAGTAACATTACACACACAGCTCCAGGAACATTACACACAGTTCCAGTAACATTACACACACAGCTCCAGTAACATTACACACACAGCTCCAGCAAAATGACACACACAGCTCCAGTAACATTACACACACAGCTCCAGTAACATTACACACACAGCTCCTGCAACATTACATACAGAACACCAGTAACATCACACACACAGCTCCAGCAACATTACACACACAGCTCCAGTAACATCACACACACAGCACCAGTAACACCATACACACAGCACCAGTAACATTACACACATAGCTCCAGTAACATTACACATACAGCTTCCACAACATTACATACACAGCTCTAGTAACATTACACACAGCTCCAGTAACATTACACACACAGCTCCAGTAACATTACACACACAGCTCCAGTAGCATTACACACACAGCTCCAGCAAAATGACACACACAACTCCAGTAATATTACACACACAGCTCCAGCAACATTACACACACAACTCCAGTAACATTACACACACAGCTCCAGTAACATTACACACACAGCTCCAGCAAAATGACACACACAGCTCCAGTAACATTACACACAGTTTCAGCAAAATGACACACACAACTCCAGTAACATTGCACACACAGCTCCAGGAACATTACACACACAGCTCCAGTAACATTACACACACAACTCCAGTAACATTACACTGACAGCTCCAGTAACATTACACACACAGCTCCAGTAACATTACACACATAGCTCCAGTAACATTACACACCCAACTCCAGTAACATTTCAGACACATCTCCAGTAACATTACACTCACAGCTCCAGTAACATTTCAGACACAGCTCCAGTAACATTACACACACAGCTCCAGTAACATTACACACACAACTCCAGTAACATTACACACACAGCTCCAGTAACATTACACACACAGCTCCAGCAAAATGACACTCACAGCTCCAGTAACATTACACTCACAGCTCCAGTAACATTTCAGACACAGCTCCAGCAACATTACACACACAGCTCCAGTAACATTACACACACAACTCCAGTAACATTACACTGACAGCTCCAGTAACATTACACACACAGCTCCAGTAACATTACACACACAGCTCCAGTAACATTACACACACAGCTCCAACAAAATGACACACACAGCTCCAGTAACATTACACACACAACTCCAGTGACATTACACACACAACTCCAGTAACATTACACTCACAGCTCCAGTAACATTACACTCACAACTCCAGTAACATTACACACACAACTCCAGTAACATTACACACACAACTCCAGTAACATTTCAGACACAGCTACAGTAACATTTCAGACACAGCTCCAGTAACATTACACACACAGCTCCAATAACATTACACTCACAGCTCCAGTAACATTACACTCACAGCTCGAGTAACATTACACACACAGCTCCAGTAACATTACACACACAGCTCCAGTAACATTACACACACAGCTCCAGTAACATTACACACACAGCTCCAGCAAAATGACACTCACAGCTCCAGTAACATTACACTCACAGCTCCAGTAACATTTCAGACACAGCTCCAGCAACATTACACACACAGCTCCAGTAACATTACACACACAACTCCAGTAACATTACACTGACAGCTCCAGTAACATTACACACACAGCTCCAGTAACATTACACACACAGCTCCAGCAAAATGACACACACAGCTCCAGTAACATTACACACACAACTCCAGTGACATTACACACACAACTCCAGTAACATTACACTCACAGCTCCAGTAACATTACACACACAGCTCCAGTAACATTACACACACAACTCCAGTAACATTTCAGACACATCTCCAGTAACATTACACTCACAGCTCCAGTAACATTTCAGACACAGCTCCAGTAACATTACACACACAACTCCAGTAACATTACACACACAACTCCAGTAACATTTCAGACACAGCTCCAGTAACATTACACTCACAGCTCCAGTAACATTTCAGACACAGCTCCAGTAACATTACACTCACAACTCCAGTAACATTACACACACAACTCCAGTAACATTTCAGACACAGCTCCAGTAACATTTCAGACACAGCTCCAGTAACATTACACTCACAGCTCCAGTAACATTTCACACACAACTCCAGTAACATTACACACACAGCTCCAGTAACATTTCACACACAGCTCCAGTAACATTACACACACAGCTCCAGCAAAATGACACACACAGCTCCAGTAACATTACACACACAGCTCCAGCAAAACGGCACACACAGCTCCAGTAACATTACACACACAGCTCCAGTAACATTACACACACAGCTCCAGTAACATTACACACACAGCTCCAGCAAAATGACACTCACAGCTCCAGTAACATTACACACACAGCTCCAGCAAAATGACACACACAGCTCCAGTAACATTACACTCACAGCTCCAGTAACATTACACACACAACTCCAGTAACATTACACACACAACTCCAGTAACATTACACACACAACTCCAGTAACATTTCAGACACAGCTCCGTAACATTACACTCACAGCTCCAGTAACATTACACACACAACTCCAGTAACATTTCAGACACAGCTCCAGTAACATTACACTCACAGCTCCAGTAACATTACACACACAACTCCAGTAACATTTCAGACACAGCTCCAGCAAAATGACACACACAGCTCCAGTAACATTACACACACAGCTCCAGCAAAACGACACACACAGCTCCAGTAACATTACACACACAGCTCCAGTAACATTACACACACAGCTCCAGCAAAATGACACTCACAGCTCCAGTAACATTACACACACAGTTCCAGCAAAATGACACACACAGCTCCAGTAACATTACACTCACAGCTCCAGTAACATTACACACACAACTCCAGTAACATTACACACACAACTCCAGTAACATTACACACACAACTCCAGTAACATTTCAGACACAGCTCCAGTAACATTACACTCACAGCTCCAGTAACATTACACACACAACTCCAGTAACATTTCAGACACAGCTCCAGTAACATTACACTCACAGCTCCAGTAACATTACACACACAACTCCAGTAACATTTCAGACACAGCTCCAGTAACATTACACTCACAGCTCCAGTAACATTACACACACAACTCCAGTAACATTACACACACAGCTCCAGTAACATTTCACACACAGCTCCAGTAACATTACACACACAGCTCCAGCAAAATGACACACACAGCTCCAGTAACATTACACACACAGCTCCAGCAAAACGACACACACAGCTCCAGTTACATTACACACACAACTCCAGTAACATTACACTCACAGCTCCAGTAACATTACACACACAGCTCCAGTAACATTACACACACAGCTCCAGCAAAATGACACACACAGCTCCAGTAACATTACACACACAGCTCCAGTAACATTTCAGACACAGCTCCAGTAACATTACACACACAGCTCCAGTAACATTACACACACAGCTCCAGCAAAATGACACACACAGCTCCAGTAACATTACACACACAGCTCCAGTAACATTTCAGACACAGCTCCAGTAACATTTCACACACAGCTCCAGTAACATTCACCCACAGCTCCAGTAACATTTAAAACACAGCTCCAAAATTATTACACACACAGCTCCAACAACATTACACACACAGCTGCAGCAACATTACACACACAGCTCCAACAATATTATACACGCCCCAGCAACATTACACTCACAGCTCCAGTAACATTTCAGACACAGCTCCAGTAACATTTCACACACAGCTCCAGAAACATTATACACATAGCTCCAGTAACATTACACAAATAGCTCCAGTAACATTACACACACAGCTCCAGTAACATTACACTCACAGCTCCAGTAACATTCACCCACAGCTCCAGTAACATTTAAAACACAGCTCCAAAATTATTACACACACAGCTCCAACAACATTACACACACAGCTCCAGTAACATTTCACACACAGCTCCAACAACATTACGCATACAGCTCCAATAACATCACACACAGCTTCAGTACCAAAAAATGTACATTCGAACAAATCAACAACAGCATCTCTTTCCAAATATAATGATATGGTTACTCATGAACGTCCACAGACCTTGTTGTGCACCTTCTTCTTTTTTTCCAAAAAATACTGTCTACTGAAGTATGCCAAGTTGTATCAGCCCAAAGTCTAAACCAAAGCACGCCAGTATTCTGGGGCTTATGTCAAAACAGTGCTCCCTGGAATACTGGCGCACTTTGGTTAAGACTGCGCGGATATACACAGTTGGCGTACTTCGGTAGAAAGTCGTTTTGTGGATGACTTTCACAGAGTCTGAAACAAAGAAGCAGTAGTGACTCTGTCAGAGAAGAAATAATAACCTTTTTACAATGAGTGGAGAAAAAATAAACCTTTCACAATGAGAGTGGATATATAATAACCCTTTCACAACAGGGGAAAAATAATAACCCTTTTACAATGAGTGGATATATAATAACCCTTTCACAACAGGGGAAAAATAATAACCCTTTTACAATGAGTGGAAAAATAATAAAACTTTCACAATCAGAGGAGAAATAATAACCTTTTCACAATCAGAGGACAAATAATAAAACTTTCACAATCAGAGAAGAAATAATAACCCCTTTACAATGAGTGGAAAAATAATAACCCTTTCACAATGAGTGAAGAAATAATAACCCTTTTATAATGAGTGGATAAATAATAACCTTTTCACAATCAGAGGAGAAATAATAACCCCATCACGATCAGAGATAAGTAATAAACCTTTCACAATCAGCGGAAAAATAATAACCCTTTCCAAATCAGGGAGACATAATAAGTTAATAACCCTTTCACAATATACAGAGAAATAATAGCCCCATCACAATCAGAGATATGTAATAACCCTTTCACAATGAGAGAAAAAATAATAACCCTTTCACAATAAACAGAGAAATAATAACCCTATCACAATAAACAGAGAAATAATAACCCTATCACAATCAGAGAGAAAAAATAACCTTTTCACAATCAGTGAGAAATAATAACCCTTTCAAAATGAACGGAGAAATAATAACCCTTTCACAACGAGAGGAGAAATAATAACCCTTTCACAATGAAAGGAAAAATAATAACCCTTTCACAATCATAGAGACATAATAACCCTTTCACAATCAGGGAAAAATCATAACCCTTTTTACAATGAACAGAGAAATAATAACCCTTTCACAACAAGAGGAGAAATAATAACATGTTCATAATCAGTTGGGAAATAATAACCGTTTCATAATCATTGGATAAATAATAACTTTTTCACAATCAGAAAAAAATAATTACCCTTTCTCAATCAGGGAGAAATAATAACTCTTTCACAATAATAATAAAAAATAACCCTTTCACAATAAACAGAGAAATAATAACCCCATCACAATCAGCAGAAATAATAACCCCATCACAATCAGCAGAAAAATAATAACCCTTTTACAGTGAGCGGAAAAATAATCACCCTTTCACAATAAGAAAAATAATAATAACCCTTTCACAATCAGGGAGAAATAATCACCCTTTCACAATAAAAGGAGAAATAATAACCGTTTCACAATGCGGGGAAAAAAAAAACCCTTTTCACAATGAACAGAAAAATAATAACCCTATCACAACCAGAGAGAAGTAATAACCCTTTCACAATCAGTGGAGAAATAATAACCCATTCACAATAAACAGATAAATAATAACCCTTTCACAATGAGTGGAGAAATAATAAACCTTTCACAATCAGAGGAGAAATTAATAACCCTTTCACAATCAGAAAAGAAATAATAACCATTTCACAATGAACAGAAAAATAATAACCCTTTCACAATCAGAAGAAAAGCAATAACCCTTCCTCAGCAAGGATAAATAATACCCCTTTCACAATCAGAGCAGAAATAATAACCCTTTCACAATCAGTGGAAAAATAATAACCATTTCAGTCAGAGGAAAAATAATAACCATTTCGCAATCAGGGGAGAAATAATAACCCTTTCACAATCAGGGAGAAATAATAACCCTTTCACAATAAACATAAAAATAATAATCCTTTCACAACCAGAGGAGAAGTAATAATCCTTTCACAGCAAAGAGAATAACTGGGGTCAATTTAACTCTCCAATCTCTCAGCAAAGGAGAAGTTTGTTTGATAACACCCCATTCAGGGTTTTTGAAAGCCAGTGACAGATCCTTTGAGATAGTTTCATATTCTGGACCTTAGCATATTCATGATGGTTCATCTATCTGTTTTACCTCTCTAGGGTATGGTAACACATAGTACACTCTAAGTAAATACACTGCCAGTTCATGATTTGATTAATAACCATGAGGAGCTTTCACGCAAAGGCAGTGCTGACTCCTCATTGCAGTTCTGAAAGCTGAACTTTGACCAAGATTCAAGTGTTTAGAACTGTCCTGGAGATGGTTATGTTGGGACAGCAGGAAATGTTTCAAGGTAAACTGTAGCGTAGCATGATGTAGTATTAAGGGCAGTCGTAGCTCATAGCTTTGCGTGGCACGCTCTATTTCCAGGCTCATCATTCGACTGAGTTATAATACTTCAACTGCTGTCTCAAGTGTCCACAGGTTTTGTCAGCAATATAACTGACCACAATCTGAACATGTTTTTTTCAGATTTTAAAGCAGAATAAATGCCAAAAATATTTTCTATGGATGAACAATTTTGACAGATTTTTTTCATCCTGTGTTGCATACTATAGACTATTAGGTGTAATCTTGTTGGAGTTTATAGCCTTTTTGTTGCTTTGTCTTACAACCTTTTTACTAGATCTTCTTGTTTTGAAATCATGGCCATAATCTTAAATTAGCATTTCTCATTTGGAGAGATTAAAAGACAAGTGTTGTTTTAAGTAATAAACTGTAAGAGGAGTTTGGTCTAATGCTAAAAACAGGCTTTTTGAGCATGGTTACTTGCTATTTGGTAAGGCTGCATTACTGCTAATATTACTGACTCCTCAAATCGATATTATAGAGAACAATTTTTACATTTGTCATTGTCAGATATTCTGCGGTCTCCCTAGTGTAAAGGAGAGTCCCTGGGTTGGTGGACGAGGCTATTGCGGAAAAAATCGCGGCAATTGATTGAAAAATGCAATGATGGAGTAGGTGCTCATTGCGGGATTTAAATATTAATGCGGAGCACACATGGGGAATGCGAGGGGCTGGGCCACGGGGGAAATAAAGGAGGCGCTAGAAAGAGCTAGAAGGGAGAGCTGAGGATGGGAAACGAGTAAGGGAGGTGGATTCCTCTGTACTCTCTGGTGCTTGGGCAGTTTTTTTTTTTGTTTAGTTAGGTTATTTTTATTTTGTATGAATGTGAGTGTTGCATGATCTGTGTGACAGCGGAAACACTTACCGAGTTGCGACAAGGCGGCCTTACTTCCGGGTTTGGCGAGAGGGCGACGGCGAGGTACTGCAGAACCGGTCGACGCGGATGGAGCCAGCGTGACCCAGGATTGTTGTGGAGCTTCTGTTTGGGGAGACATACATCCCGCAGACTGCAACAAACGTGCTTTCGCCATCCTGGAACAAGTGTGTGTGGGTTTAGACTCGGTACGAGTGGCAACTGAGCGGTGGTGGTGTTCCTCTCCTCCTAGAGTCCGTGTTCCACAGAATGGACCAGGGTGAATGAGACAAGAGCGGCGGTGAGCAGAGGAGGGACTGTGAGCCGGGGTTCGCTCGAGTGGTGGCAGCAAGGCACCCCGTTAGCAACTGCCTTGGAGGGCGGCCGAGCTGTTTTTGTGTGTTGTGTGTGTACTCATTAGTTGGGTTCTTTTTTAAAAATGTTATTTGGTGGCAGATCCTTCCGGCAGTGCGGCTCGGTCGAGACTCCACCACATTTCTTTTGTATTTATCGTTGTATGTTAGTGGCATCGAGTGTGTGAAGTTTTGTTCTCATGTGTATGCCCGAAGTGTCTGTTTAAGTGCCCCCTTGGAGTATTAGTTAACCGGGCAGGCGGCTGCCCTGGGCGAGCTATTCAGTGGTGTAGGTGGTCACGAGTGTGTGTGTGTGTCCAGTGCTTATTATAACTACACACCGGATTTAGTGTGGCGTGTGACTGGAACGGAGTGTGGTGTGGTGTGTGGGAACTGGGCATGCTTAGCTGGGGGGATTTCTGGCGAGATCTGGGAGTTGGTGGGAGGGGGACAAGAGAACAGACCGGCATCATTCCCTGTCAAAGCTTTTGTGTATTTTTATGAATTTTTGTAATAAATGATTGGCTTTTTACCTTTTACTCAGTTGTTGGTGTGCTCTTTGGAGAGTGTTGGGTCCTGCTGCATTAATATGGGTAAAGGAGAAGGGATTAGGACTGAGAGTCCGCTGCCTGTTTTTACATAACATACATAGGGAAAAGGGAGCGGGTTTATCATTCACAGAGACCCAGAGAATCCTCACAATAACTCTGAATAATTTAATAAGTATGAATAATTTCAAATCCATTTTTCTCTCATTCTCCTCAATTTCCAAAAATAGGTTCAGTCACTTATGCAAATGTGGGACTATTATATTTTGTCTGGAGTGTTTTTTTTTTTTTACTCAAACCCAGAATAATTGGAATATAATGGACAGTAATCAACAGCTTCAATAATCATTACCTCACTGAGTTTAACAACCAAAACTCTAGTGGGTTTATTACGGCCGTTTGCTTTATCGCTCTTAAACTGCCAACTGCACATTAATCTCAGTGAGTAATATTTTTATAATTTTCCTCCTCTCATTTCTCATTTCTGATAATTTCTCATTGTTTTTTTATCAGCGGGCCATCCGCCATGTTCTCTTGCTGTGTCAATCAAAAATCCATCAAATTTCCACGTGCACAGTTTAGCACACATTTGCATTTTTTTTCTTCCCCAGATGGATGTTGCCTAGAGCTGGCACTGACGCACACAACCTGTCTAATGTTACTGCTATTTTCCTATGTTTAATTTTTCCACTCTATGTGTACAGTACACCGAGTAAGCACATCAATAAAACTCCTTTCTGCCCTACCTCTCTTCACTGCCTGCTTGTGTTGCCTACACTCATATTTTTGGAAAATAAACCACTTTGCATTGTTACTACTGGAGTCGTGAGTAACTTGTTAATTGTGGGTAATGTTAAGTTATTGAATTTTGGGATACGCGTCAAAAATTAAGTTCAAACTGTGCACATTGACCTAGGTGGCATTAATAAAGAAACAATCTGAAATGAAACTACGTAGGATCTTGCCACTACATCAAGTTAAAAAGCTTTGTTTTTGTGGATTAATACAACATCGGACATTCGCATTAACGTTTCTCAGAATGGAAAGGATACAGACAGTAGCTAACAATGTTTTTTGATGTTATTGAAATGAGAAACGCGTTGCTGCATGTCAACTGACCATAAATAGATTTATTTTGGATGCATTTATAAAGATTTTTTAAAATTGAAAACGGAAGATAAACGTGTGAAACTGCTGTTAAGTGGATTGCATCAGACATAATGGCGGATCAGAAAAAAGACAAGGGCAGAGTCAGAGATCCATTTCGATTTCGATTTCGAAATGAGAACAGTTGGTTTTCAACATGAAGATTAAACCACAGATTAGACACCAAGACTTCTGGTGCACAGGGGATATAAAGAAAAGGAGGAGGAGGAGAAAAATACAGATGTAAGTCTAATGACTGTGTGTTTATTGACATTTATTCCATCAAAGGTATAAAGCTAGCTAGCTAGCTATTAGGGATGTAAGCTAACGGTACACTCAACTAACGGCAGGCTAGGCTACGATTCGTATCACGATACAGTGGTCATGGTACAGGGAGGGGGTAGGCTCTTCAAAATCGGCAGCTGTTTTCAGTATGATTTTTAAAAAATTATCTTTAAAAAAAAACTAGATGAGGCTCATGGTGGAGTACAGGCACGTCATGTGGTATAGCAAAGTAACACACTACAGCGAGTAGAATTTTTTTTATTAAAAGCACAAACACAATAATCACATTACCTTTATTAGACAATAGAGTGATATCATATATAAACTTATATCGCTTCTTAACCCGCTTCCGCTTCATCATCTTACACGAGCAAAAGAAAAACTTGATTATTTTTGCTCATGATAAGGCCATTATGTCGGCTCTTGACATGGATGAATTTGTAGCTACATGTTTTCTGCGGAAAAGAACAGAAGACTGATGTTGTGATCTCATGTAGCGTGCAGGAATGTGTATACAATTAAAAGTAGGATTGTGAAAGTAGGATTTTTTTTCTTCTTTTTTTTCACCCACCACCAACTTTGGGGGACAATTTCATTATTATTATTTTTTATTTATTTTATTATTATTGTTATTTTTATTTATTTATTTATTTATTGCCAACATGTTGTAATATAGTTCGTGAAAATATTGTATGTCCTCTTAGAATGGGTGGTAAATACATAAGAAAATAAACTTGATCAAAACACAAGATTCTAAAATACAAATGAAAATGATGAGCCAATTACAGTATCTTAGTTTCACATGTAAATAATAAATAGCATAAAGAGACTGAAATGATGAAAAACTACGACAGCTCATCTTTAATATACTTGTTTCCATATTAGATTAGATTTTGATTTGCTATTATTTGGCATAAATAAAGTGCTCTTATAGGGGGGGGCGGTTAAAAATGATCTTATCCACTAATGTACTGATTAGCCTACCATGGCTCTAGCTTTATATAGAAGCATTGGATGATACCATCTACAGATCTTGCGCCTAGGGCTACTAAAAGGCTAGGGCCGGCCCTGGATTTAGACGCCATAGCAATTGAGAATAAAAAGAAAAAAAAGGAAGTAGCTTTGCTACTAATGTTGCGCAAAATGAAGATGAACAAAGTGACTCACTAAAGTCAAACACTGATACTGTCACCGGATCAGAGAGAAACCGCATAAGGACAGATTAGAATTTCTGAAGAAAGCTGGACTTTATTTTGGTTGCCTGGTTAAAGGCCACTTAAGCAAAAAGTTCAAAAAAATAATGACATGCCAGTTCTGTTCTCAGAAGAATCCCAGTATGCTACACTTCTCAAAACAAGAGTTTAGTGCAAAGGAGAAAACAATTGAGACTCAAGTGTCTGTACTGGGGCTGGGGAAAATTGTATTCTTGCCATCGTGCCCATCAAAATAAAGTCCAGAAAGAGCAGCAGAGCTGTAGAGACTTATGCGTTCATAGACACAGGCAGCTCAGCTACATTTTGCACATTTTGGAGTCTCTAGCAAAGCAGCTGAATATTCAGGGAAGAAAGACTGAGCTTATTTTGAGCACCATGAGTCCTAAGAGGCGAGTGGAAAGTCATATCATCACAGATTTAGAAGTCAACTTTATAGAATTACTCAAGGTGATCACTCAAAAATATATTCCAGTCTCGAGAGAACATTCCTCAACAGAAGGATGTTGAGAAATGGCCATACCGCAGTGCGGTTCAAGTGCCTCATATCAATACTGAAATAGAGCTTCTGATTGGAACCAAGGAGCACAAGGTCTTAGAGCCATGGAAGGTGATCAACAGCAAGGAAAATGGCCCATATGCTGTCAGGACTGCACTTCAAAAAACCAACTTACATGACAATATACATTAATGTGCTACAGTCAACAGAATTTCTATTGAGAGCATGGAGCAACCACTTATGCAACAATTTGAACTTGATTTTCTGGAGCATGATTGTGACAACAAGTCAAAGATGTCACAAGAGAACCATCAGTTCATAAATTTTGTATGAGGTTCTGTACGCCATGTGGAGGGTCACTACTACATTGGATTTCCCACGAAGAAAATTACCACCAACAAACTAAATAACCGAAGTTCCGCAGTACAATACATTACATTACAGGCATTCAGCAGACACTCTTATCCAGAGTGACTTACACAAGTTTTGTTACGTTCTCCGTAGCGGTAGAGGTAAGGACCCAGACGCAGACCACAGGATAAGGCACAAGGAGTTCTTTATTCCGTTCAGGGGTCAAGCCAGGTGATCAGAGGTAGGTAGGTACAAAACAAACGACAGGCGATAGGGCAATGAGGGATAATCCAGGAAGTCGACAAACCAGGGAATCAGATTTCAGGCAGTGCAAAAGGATCAGGCAGGAGAATGGTCGGTATACAAACGTGGTCAAAGTCGAACGGCAAACTGGGCAGATAAGGGCAAGGCAAAAGAATAGTAGTAACAAAAGGGTATCGTTGAGGCAGAAACAGATCACTGGCATAAACACAGGTAGCAGGCACAGGAAAAGTAAAACGACAATCCGACACAGACTGGAAGTAACAAAGGGCTTAAATGCACAAGTAACTAATGACACAAGAGGAATCAGGTGTGTGAGGGGCGGGGTTCCAAACGAGAGACAATGAAATACATCTGGGAAACAATTAAACAACCACAGAGACAACTAGGGAAAACGCGGACTGGATTCCAAACATACACAATGACAGATGACCTGGAGTTTCAGGAAATCGTGCATAGAGTAAGATGACAGGAAGAGGAGATCAGATGCAGCTGAGAATGATTAGCAGAGAAAGAACAGCATGAAAAAAGTGCGCTCTAATATGTTAGTGAGATTAGTAACTATACACACACCCCTGCCGTTAGTATGATTAGTAAGTATATACAAATTAGTCTGTTAGTGGAGTTAGTAGATCTAATCTTATCGTTAGTCTGTTAGTGGTAATTAGTAAATCTAATTGCTCAGAGATAGGTAAGAAGCAAGAGGGAAACCGAACACCAATGAAAACACCGGAAAAGTACAGAGACGTAAAACTGGGAGTGACAGATCGAATGTAAACAAGCAGACACAAGACAACTAAGAAAACCCGGAAAATAAACAAGCCAGAATACAAACTAAGAATAACCAATAAATACAAAATAAAGATACAAATAACAGGCAATACTCAGATCCTTACAAGTTTTTAGCACCTTGCTCAAGGGTACAACGGCAGTGTCTTACCTGGGAATCGAACCTGCAGCCATTGGGTTACAAAGCCAGTTTCTTAACCATTATACTACACTGCCACCCAGTACAACGGGCACTTAATCTCAAGAAGAAACTTAAAAAGAATCTTGCATTCCATGAAGAGTACAATACTTTTATGGACAGCATGATTAGTAAAAGGTATGCAGTCAAGGTACCAGACCAGCCCTTAAACTGCTGTGATGGTAAAGTTTGGTATATCCCGCACTATGAAGTATATCATCCCAGGAAGAAGAAAATACCTGTGGTAAGAACTTCTACAGGTGCACCATTGAGAGCATTCTCACTGGCTGCATTACTACCTGGTACGGCAGCTGCTCCGCTGCTGATCGCAAGGCCCTTCAGAGGGTGGTGAAGACAGCGGAGCGCATCATTGGCTGCCACCTCCCCTCTGTGAAAGGCATCTACCACACACGATGCCTGAAGAAAGCACGGAAAATCATAAAAGACTACAGCCACCCAGGCTATGGACTGTTCTCGCTGCTGCCATCTGGTAGACGTTACCGGAGCATACGGGCACGGACTACCAGACTCACAAACAGTTTTTTCCCCGAGGCCATCAGGCTTCTCAACCAGCAACATTAATCGCATTAATCTCACCTCATTGTATGCTCTAGGCACTTCCTATGTACATTCAATGTACATTACCATAATTTAATTGAATTTATTGTTCATATCTATCGGCACCTCCACACTTTATATTTATAATATTTAATACTCTTACTCCTACTGTCCATATCTGGAACTGCTGCTAGTGTTTTACTGCTATGTATATTTATGTTATTCTTGCCCTTATTTGACTCTTTTTAACAATTTAATATATATATATATATATTTTTTTTATGCCTACTACAAAGTTGTTGCTTGCCATGTCCTAAGAATTTCATTGTTCAGAATGACCTTGTGTTATACTGTGCACTTGATAAATAAAAACACTTTGACTTTGATACGCCTTTGACAATGGCACTTACATAATTGTAACTTGTAATCACTGGCTCTTACACTTACCATGTGAACAGCACTTTTACAAGTCAATTTGGCTAAAAGCCGACACCAAATTACTTCTATTTATTGTTTTATTTAACCTGTATTTTACCAGGCAGGTCAATTAAGATTGGAATCTCATTTACAATGACGGCCTGGCCACTAAATTGACTGCATTGTAAATTGTGGCTAAAAGCCTACACCAAATGGTAAATGGTGGCTAAAGGTGTCTGCCAAATGACTAAATTTGTAGAAAGTTGTAGAAACCGTGCTGTCACTATGGTTGACCATGCATGGGCCTGCTGATTGGCTCAATACGCAGATAATACAAAAGCACACAGACTCAGCCAGAGCAAAGAGAATTTAATTCCGTCCATGAGCAAGTTCTGTTCCACTTCAATTATATTTTGCTGATTGTTTTTCTTCTGTGAGGTGACGTTAATTATAACCCTGCAAGCATTAATTCAAAGAGCTGTTGATCATTATAATAAGATGCAGCCTTGTCAGATTAATTGTGTTTCAAATTCTTCTTGTAATCTGTCTTACTCTCCAGTCATTTAGTGATTCTTTTCTATGAACATTCAAACACTGCAGCTAATGACTTTGTAAATTATCACACATTTTCACAACGTGGGCTCTGTCAATCCCACAGGGCCTTAACAAAAAACACCTCACATTTGTCAACAAGAAAAAGTAATGAATTCATTTAGAGGCGATTGCTAATCAGGATCAGGGTGTGCCGATGGTGACAGAAACAAGCGGAGAAGAAAGGGGCCTGTTGAAACTCTTCTCCGGCTTCCCTGCCTCGCTGCTGCTGTGATTCCCAGTGGGAATTCCCAGGAAATTATTGAGCTGTTCGGAAACGGTGGGGTGTTTTAAAACAGTGATTTAGCCATGTGCAATCAATAGCTCTGCAGCCAGAGCGGGCAGCTTGCACCCTCCACTCAACGGACAAATCAAGCCTGGAACTAAGGCCCCAGACAGGGGCAATGGAAGGCAAGCCTGAGCATATTTACAAACAGTTTGAAATGCAAATATTTAATGTTTAACAAATGTAATATACTTTATATTTTATAGAGATCACATGCACATATTTAATATGAGAAGCAGCACATAAAGTATTTCATATCCGTACAATTTGACAGTGTAGTCGTGTAGGGGAGGTGCAGTTGTTGCGTGACTCTTTATTGCAGAGGTCTTTCCTCTACCATGTAGAGTCCACGTAGAGAAATGAAAAAAGCAGCCTTGTCATGGCTGACAGCAAAAAGATACACCCCTCCCCCTCGGCCACATCCTCTATGCCCCCCCACCCCCACCCCGGCCTAAGTAAGCACACGGCAGCCAGGTGGGCCCCTGGGGGTTGATTCAAGGTCATCCCAGGCCCCTATCATGCCCAGAGCAGAGCGTTAGGCACTGGCCTTCCACCAGGCTGGAAGAGCACCACACGCTGGCCACACACCGCCCCCTTTGTGCCCAGTCGGATCATTCTGACCATCACTGTGAGCTGCGGGGGGAGGGATTAGATACAGTAAAGAAACGGGGCTTTGATGTCTGGGTGTGTTTGAGTGCTTAATGCCAGCGTGTGGCCCTTCACAACCATAGCTTCCTGGCGTGCCTGTGTGTTCCAGGAAAACCACTGGGCTAAAGGTGCTTGTGTGTGCTAGAGGAACCACTGGACTAAGTGTGCCTGTGTGTGCCAGGGAAACCATTGGGCTAAGTGTGCCCGTGTTTGCTAGGGAAACCACTGGGCTAAGTGTGCCTGTGTGCAAGGGAAACCACTGGGCAGAGTGTGCTGTGTGTGCTAGGAAAACCACTGGGCAAAGTGTGCCTGTGTGTGTTAGGGAAACCATTGGGGTAAGTGTGCCGTGTGTGCTAGGGAATCCACTGGGCTAAGTGTGCCTATGTGTGCCAGGTAAACCACTGGGCTAAGTGTGCCCGTGTATGCTTGGGAAACCACTGGGCTAAATGTGCCCATGCGTGCTAGGGAAACCACTTGGCAAAGTGTGTCACGAATCTACTGTCATGTCACGTTTTATTTTCTTTTCTTGTCTTTGTTAGATTTCTTGTTAATGTCACGTATTGTCATGCCACGTTTTATGTTTTGTTCTTGTTACTTTTCATTTTTATGTCATGTCACGTTTCATGTTTGATTATTGTTATGATTTATTTTCTCGTCATGTCACGTTTTATATTTGATTCATGTTACGTTTCCCGTTCATTGTTTAAGCATACACATTTCCGTGTTTTTCCGCAGCCTTGCGTTCATGCTGTTTCTTTATCTCTTGCTCTCGCTCACACTTCCATAATTGTTTCATTTTGCTGTGTCTATTTACTAATCTACTAACGTTAGATCAGGATTGGGTAATACTAACTCTCTAACCATGTGTTCATGTTTACCTTACGTTTCTCATGCATGTCATTTACTAATTTACTAACGCTAGGTCAGGATAGGTTTATTACTAACGAGTACTAATTATCTTGTTACCTTGTCAGTCTTCCACACCTGATTTCCATTTGCATGCTGCTCTCAAGCTAAGTGTCTGCACCTGTCTACACCTGCATTTAAGCTCAGTGTTCATGTCTGTTCTTTGCAAAATTGTTGCCCCTGTTTATCAGTGCACTATGGAGCATTTTTTCAAGCCTGTTTTTGATCATTGTTATTGACCTCTGTTTTGATACCACTGCCTGCACCATGAGTTTTTGCCTGCTGTCTTTTTGTACTTTTACCCTGCGGAACAGACTTCGGTCTTGACTCTTGCATTGCCTTCAACCCTGAGCCTGCCTACCATCTGCCTGTACTTCTGCCCTGCTGACAGCTACTCTGGTTACTGGATTATTTGCATGGTGTACAGATTCTGAGACTGCCTTCTCCCTCGGTACTGTACATTGGTTTTGGCTGGATTTTTGTATATGAACTTTGCTTGTTTTTTGACTACGCTCATTGGACATTCCTTGAATAAAGCCCTGATGGGACTTTATCCTTCGACCACTGTTTCTGAGTCATGCATTTCGGGTCCAACCCTCACGCACCCGTCTCAGTGTGCCTTTGTGTGCTAGGGAAACCACTGGTTTTCCTGGCGCACACAAGCACACTTAGTTCACAGTAAGCATTAAACACACACATGCATGCACATGCGCACGTTCGCACATCTTTTGAGTAGACAGCATGTGTAATGTAAAATTTGTGCATTGTTTACATTCCATGCGTAATGTACCTTTCTTGTAAGGTGTACATGCTGTGGATTGCCTGTTGTGCTGTGTTGCGTGTTCGTATTGCAGTCGGGTGCCAGTAGACAGTTTTCGGGAGCTGCTGTTGTAACCTTGAGCAGAGGGTATGCCTACTTTGTTTTCTAATCATCCTGCATATCAATTGATAATATGTAAAATGTATGCAGAGTAATTTATCCTGGTCATTGGCCATGGGGATATAAATAAAGACATATGCCCTGTTTGCATCTACATGTGTCCATTCATCAGGAGCCTATTACACAGAGTGACTCGCCCATCAGCGTATATAACTGATAAGACCAGACCAACAGAAGAGTTGATAATACACGGTAAGCATTAAAAAATAAACGCTCATTGCAAGTGATCTGGGCTGACGGACATTTCGTGATTGAGGGAAACAGAGGCAAGGTCATTCCACTCTTCGCCAAGGTGCAGTCATGAATCACCAAACAGGGATGTTGTGTATAGCCACCTGCCGCACTATTTATTGTGGGCCACTTTCAGTATTTTTGAACCCGGGCCCTAGTTTCGGATAGTCTTGGAAGAATCAAAATGGATGATTGAGAGGGATAGAGTGGTGTAACACCTCAGAATCTCTGATACTGTGTGTTAGAGAGGGCTGGAGTGATGTGTAACACCTCAGAATCTCTGATACTGTGTGTTAGAGAGGGGCAGAGTGGTGTAACACCTCAGAATCTCGGATACCATGTGTTAGTGAGGGACAGAGTGGTGTAACACCTCAGAATCTCTAATACTGTGTGTTAGAGAGGGACAGAGTGGTGTAACACCTCAGAATCTCTGATACTGTGTGTTAGAGGGGGGCAGAGTGGTGTAACACCTCAGAATCTCGGATACCATGTGTTAGTGAGGGACAGAGTGGTGTAACACCTCAGAATCTCTAATACTGTGTGTTAGAGAGGGACAGAGTGGTGTAACACCTCAGAATCTCTGATACTGTGTGTTAGAGAGGGGCAGAGTGGTGTAACACCTCAGAATCTCTAATACTGTGTGTTAGAGAGGGGCAGAGTGATGTAACACCTCAGAATCTCTAATACTGTGTGTTAGAGAGGGCTGGAGTGATGTGTAACACCTCAGAATCTCTGATACTGTGTGTTAGAGAGGGGCAGAGTGGTGTAACACCTCAGAATCTCTGATACCATGCGTTAGAGAGAGGCAGAGTGGTGTAACACCTCAGAATCTCTAATACCGTGTGTTAGAGAGGCAGAGTGGTGTAACACCTCAGAATCTCTAATACTGTGTGTTAGAGAGGGTTGGAGTGATGTGTAACACCTCAGAATCTCTGATACTGTGTGTTAGAGAGGGACAGAGTGGTGTAACACCTCAGAATCTCTGATACCATGTGTTAGAGAGGGACAGAGTGGTGTAACACCTCAGAATCTCTGATACGGTGTGTTAGAGAGGCAGAGTGGTGTAACACCTCAGAATCTCTGATACTGTGCGTTAGAGAGGGCTGGAGTGATGTGTAACACCTCAGAATCTCTGATACTGTGTGTTAGAGAGGGACAGAGTGGTGTAACACCTCAGAATCTCTAATACTGTGTGTTAGAGAGGGACAGAGTGGTGTAACACCTCAGAATCTCGGATACCATGTGTTAGAGAGGGACAGAGTGGTGTAACACCTCAGAATCTCTAATACTGTGTGTTAGAGAGGGCTGGAGTGATGTGTAACACCTCAGAATCTCTGATAATCTCTGATAGGGGTGTGCACTAGAATCTGAGTTTAGAGTAACTGAACTCAGCTGAGAAAATGTGAAGGAGATGTGGACAATGAAGAAGGTATTTCTGTCAGCATGGATTTTGACCAGTACCTGGCCTCTATCCCTGCCATTTATTTTCCTGTATAGCAAATAATAGTGAATGAAATGCAACACAGCCCCCTCACCTTTTATTATAAAAGGTGTATGGTCTGTCAGCCATATTCCACTGAGAGACAACAAGGCAGCTTTCCTTTGTGACAATGGGGGGAATAGTCAAAGACTTGTGTTATATCCTCAGCAGGGTGGGAAATGACCACCTGCTCATTTTCAGAATTGAGCGGACAATTCTGAAACTGCTGCCAGATATGCAGTAGATATGGATGGATAACTTTAAAGGTTGTTTCTCCTGATTCATTTTCTTATTGAACTCTATGGAAAAATAAGTCAGGAGAAACAACCCTTCAAGTGATCCATCCATATCTGCTGCAGAGTGATGGGTTGAGGCTTGTTTGATACCTCAAACCCTTGATGACTAACAACCATTTAGCCAAGCATGAGTTCCATGCTATTCCCATGTCATTTACAGTTTCATTTAGTCCCACCCCCCAATTTCCATAGTGATCCATTCAAATGCAGAGAGGTTATCTGCCCTACAAAAGCAAAAGGCCTTAACTTCTCAGAGTGTAGAACTGAGAAAAATGGCTTTAAAGTTTTATTGTTGCCCAGCCAAATTAGTTGTAGGCAGATTATTGGAAATGTGGCAGTTGTTTGTCTTTTTATGAAGTTATTTTATGTACATATTAATCCTGAGCTCAAACTTGACCTTTGACCCTTATTCGGAAGTTAAGGTATTTTGTCGTTGTATGGTCTACAAAATGATAAGGGGTCATGCCAAAGCAAAAAGCTATAACTTCCATTTGATCTCTCACTTGTTTGTTGATCACAATATAAACAATAACATGATAACATCTAGATAAAATCTCGAAATATATCATGCAACTGTCCGCTTAATATAATGTGAATGAGAATAAATCAATCAATTTGTAGGATTTTTAAGTACTCCATTACTTTGATTGTCTTTCGATGGTGCATTACTAACTCGCATCATGAGGCCCAAGTTTGTATCGACTTGAAACAAAACCTTGCAATATTTTCTTTCCCACCCCTTAACATGGCAAGTTGCAAATCATGCCCAACGTTAAATATGTTAAATATCAGTAAAATTTGAGATGTTGTATGTAGCCTAAGTTTCAGTATTTATTAGTCAAATATGTACTATACGGTGAAAAGGGCGTCACTATGATATAAATAAAGACAAAAATCTAGCCAATTGGTTAACACGTTGACAGATTTAGGACTTGAATGATTGGATGGATGCGATTGGATGTATTATTTTGGTGACTAGACATGGAAAATCCAGACATAGATGATAAGCAAAGTTTTTGCATGCCAGATAACTTTTTTCAACCAAATTATCGAGTGCACCATGCTACGCAATAAAGTAGTACACGGATACTCGACTTGCTTTATGGATTTACTTTGCTGAATGTAAGAGCATTGAATGTGAGAGAGAGCCTAATTGGATTTAACTTGTTGAACGTGAGAGAAGGGCATCCTTGTGCTTTACAATTGATATTTTACTGGGCTATAAAAGGTAGGCTAACGTTTTAATTGTGCGTTGCTTGCATGCGTGCGTGTGTGTGTAGCCTACTTCTCACAAGGAGGTGTGTCGATTCAGTGACCCGTTAACGTTACCACTGTTATATTCGGCAGTCAGACATTCAGCCGTGTTGTGTTGCACGAATTGACAGGCAGGATTCGCTTGTCCTGGATGCTTTGAACGCAGTACTGATTGCATATGGGAGCAGTTTTCCAGTTCTCTCATTAGCTAGCATGTAACATTAGCTAACGTTTGCTCGAGCAAGCTAGTAAATTTGTAGATTGCCTATCTAATATATCCTCAGTAGGCTAGTCTTTCTTATCTTTGCCTGGGTGTCAAGCTATTATGCGTGTGTTAGAAATACTTCGGTGACAGATATTATATAAAGGTATAACACAGGTAACGTCAGCGCCGTAAACAGTAACTCAACTTTGATGCGCAGCAAGCAAAACAAAGGCTTAACCTTAACCTTAACTCAACTCGAACGTTTCACAGTGCTGTGAAACAAAGGCAAGGAACCTTAACTGCCTTGGCTTCTGTAGCACTTTTGGAAGTTACGGCAAAGACAACCCACTATTTTCTCAAAAAAACAACACAATTGACTCAAGATATTTCTCCACATGATAAAGCAGGTCTTTATAGTTCCGAAAATGTAAAAAACTAATTTTCGACCAAAGATGAAGTTACGCCCCTTTGTCTTTGCACGGCAGTTATAGTATCACTTGTAAGAGTACCTGAAAATAAGATATCAAGAGTCTTTTGATATCCTTTTATACCCAGTCATGGTAGCATCATCTGTTTACCTGTGGAATGTTCCATACTGGTGTTTTTGAACCTCCTAGTCTGTCCCCACTTGTTTGGAACGTGTTGCAGGCATCAAATTTAGAATTAGCGTATATTTACAAAAATCTAAAAAGTTCATAAGATAAAACAGCAAATATCTTTTCTTTGTACTGTTTTCAATTAAATATATGCAATTTTTTTTTTACAAATCCCAATTACTGCTTTCTGCTTTTATGTGCAGTTTACATACTGTCCCAACATTTTTTTAATTGGGGTTTGTAGAATTAAACATGAGAAACGAGAAAATGAGGTTAAGTTCCCTGCAGAGAAATACTGGGTCATTCTATGAAAAGGGATACCTTTTGTATCACCAAAAAACAATCGGCAAAAAAACTGTGATATCAACAGATAAACTCTCCATTTTTAAATATATTATTTCTCAATATAAAACCATAAATAATTTAAACCATAGAAAATAATGAACATTTTTGAAAATAATTTTAGAGAATTGAAAACACTTTTGTACAGAAGAGGGGTAATATCACAAGATTATTAGACATTTGGTTGGAAAAAAATGTTTGAAAGCTGAATTTTTCAGGAGAGATTCCTGGATGATCACTGATTGCATATCTGATGAGTCTCCAAGAGTCCTCAATTAGGGTTTTGCATAATTCACATAATAATGAGGCAAACTCAGAAAATCACCAATTGTGCCCTATTGTGATGGATTTAGTAGCAGATAATCAAACACAGAGGTGAGGGAGATCAGACAAGTCACCCACATAGATGAGGACCAATATAGGAGATTGTTACGTCTGGACTGTGAAAAACCCAATAGCAGACCAGGATAAAGCAGAAACGTAGTTTATTTTCGAGTCCGGGGTCAAAGGCCAGGAGATCAGATATCGAGACAGTACAAAAACAGAAGGCAATAGAGTAGTCAGGAGTCCAAAAATCGAAAAACCGGGGAAGCACAGGCAGAGGTACAAACACAGGCAAAGGCAAAGTCGAAAAACAAGCAAACAGTCGAAACCAAAAAGCAATAAGGCAAACAAACAGAATCACAAGGCTAAATCGAGGTCGTACGGAAAGGGTGTCTCAGGTATATCAATAAATCTCTGGCTTTATAATCGCAGGCTCATGAAATAAGGGTAACGTTCTGACAGGGAACAAACAGATCTGTGGGTCTTATATACGTATAGGAAAGGGAGGGGTAACAGACTACGTGAGGTTAACACATTAGGTAACAATGATACAATCACAAAAACATAACAAAAACATGGAAGGGACTCGGAAACATGCATAACAAACAACGGGCTCGAAGAGGAGCGGAGTGTGCTCAGTAATCACAAGAGGTGAAGTCTACATACAAACAGCTGGCGCGAATTACAGAGATCGCGGAAAAACTGGTTAATCTGTTAGTATCTAACTACAAGACAGACAGTTAGTTGTTAGTATACATTTATGTTAATTGGTTTAGTAAGTGCGCTTAACTAATAAAGCACCCGAGTGATTGTTAGCGCGAGTTAGTAATCTATACAATTACACGTAAAGGAAATCAGGAAGTAGCAGAAACGAAACCCTCGGAAAATCCCGAAGTCACCTAAACAGTGCATACACGAGACAGGGTAAACAAACACACAAATGCGACTCGGACAACCCACAAACAGAGGGGAATGCAATGGTAATGATAAAGAATAATACAAACAGACAGACATAATTACAGAATATCACAGAGATATAACACAAACAGACAAAAATAAAAACTGGAGGGGATCTCTATGCCCAGAAACACGAAGGAAATATTGAAGGCCCAGGTGCGACAGATGAGGACTCTAAACGTGTTCTAACGAACACCACTAAGATGGACAATAATCCATAGTGGATGGGGAAAATAAGGAGAACACAAATAACCTCGCGATACAAAGCGAGGAACTCTATATCCGAGCAAAACAAAATAAATAAGCATTACGCTCATCTAACTCGAGTGAACAAAAAGAAAGGAAGGAGAAAAATAAAAGAACCCTAAACCTTAGGGCGAGAGCATTCGTAGGTTTGAGTGGGAAATAAAGAATCCAAAACCTTTGCTCTGAAATAAGAGAGTGAAAGAGCACACTTAACTTTTTCTAAATTGTACTGCTAACAAGAACCGCATAGAGAAGCAAAGTGGTCGATAGCACGCACAACTCCTATACCTTTACCCGCTAGAATGTAACACTTATCTAACTCCCATAGTGGAGTGAACAAAAGAAAGAAAGGAGAAAAAAATAAAATAAAATAAACCTTAGGGCGAGAGCATTCGTAGGTATGAGTGGGAAACAAAGAATCCAAAACCTCTGCTCTGAAATAAAAGAACTAAAGAGCGCACTTTACTTTTTCTAAATTGTACTGCTAACAAGTCCCGCGTTGAGAAGCAAAGCGGTCGATAGCAGCACAACTTCCGATATCTTTATCGGCTAGAATGTTACATGAAATAACATAGAAGCAGGGGTATAAATAGTCAGCGGAAATGCAGGACAGGTGAACTCACTAATCACCGAGGCGAAAGCAAAACCCGTATCGGAACACAGAAAAATTACATAGATTTACAGTTAAACAGAAAAAAGGAATACTAAGCACGGAGATAAGGGAAGGAAGCACGATCCATGAAAAAAACAGGAACTAATTCCTGACAGCAAAACAGCCAAACTAAATCTACCCACGAAAATAGGGCGAAGTTGAATAGAACGGGTGAAACACATGTAAGTTACTATCACGAGGTTGCTTAAACCTGGCTATACCTGGCTCAATGTAAAAATGAATGACAAAGAAGCACCGGGGAAGCGGAAGTAAGAAACTTAAATACCCCACAGGTAGAAGCACAGGTGAAACGAATAATGAGCACAGGAAAGCAAAACCCCGGACCGGAACGTGGAAAAAATCCGATAGATTCTCAATCAGGAAACAGGACGAGAATCGCAGCGGAAAAGAAAACAAAACCCACAAACCAGCTCTAAGGGACGACCCCATACAATCCCTCTGGCTTCTTGCTCCGAAATGCCTTAATAAGTTTGGGGTCCAAAATATTCCTGGACGGAACCTAACACCGTTCCTCTAGCCCATAACCCTCCCAGTCCACTAAAAACTGCATGCCCCTACCCACACGTCTCTCCACCAAAATGCGGCGGACAGTATATACCGAGCCTCCCTCCATGATCCGAGGAAGTTTCTCAGCCGGAGATAAGGGACTGATCAGCAATGGCTTAAGCCGTGAAACGTGGAAAGTCAGATGAATTCGCATGGAGCGTGGCAGTTCAAGACAGACCATCACCGGGTTTATTTTCCGGATGATCTTGAATGGGTTTATGTAACGCGGAGCAAGTTTGTGAGACTCAACCCACAGAGGAAGATCTCGCAAAGAAAGCCAGACTCTCTACCCCACGCAATAGGAGGGAGCTAACTGACGATGTCTGTCGGCGGAAGCTTACTGAAAAGCAGAAACAAAATTTGCGCACATCCTTCTCTATCCCAGGCCACCAAAACCGTCTGGAAAGAAAATCCTTAGTACGATGGGCGCCAGGACGAGCAACCAACTGCGAGGAATGACCCTACTGCAGCACTCGCGACCCCAATCCAGAAGGCACAAACAGGGAATTAGCCAGACCTCCCCCTGTACCCGGATCAAGGCGTAACGCCCTCTGTACCGCCACCTCAATATCCCACAAAACGGGAGCTAAGAATTGGGCTGCTGGCACAATGGGCTCGGATGAATTGGGCAAATATGCGCGACAGAGCATCCGGTTTAACATTCTTGGATCCCAGGTGGTAGGTAAACAAGAAGTTAAACCGAGTAAAAAATAACGCCCAGAGAGCCTGCCGGGAATTATGTTTTTTTGCCTGCTGGACATACTCTAAATCTTTGTGGTCTATCCACACAGTGAAGGGGTGTTCGGCTCCCTCTAGCTAATGGCGCCATTCTTCTAGGGCCAATTTCACAGCTAACAACTTTTGAACTCTCGACGTCATAATTTTTCTCGGCCGGAGTGAGGGCACAAGAGAAGTAAGCACAGGGGTGCATTTTACGATCGACCGGAGAGTGCTGTGACAAAATGGCCCCAGAGACCGACCCCTCCAGATTAGGTGAAAAAGCAACCTCCTCCGGCTCAGAATCAGAAATGTCAACTCGTTCCTCAGAAATTTTGGATGGAGTGAAATGACCTTGAACGGTACATAAAAGCCCTCATTGTTGAATCACTAACTGATTCCCTCCACACCTAATATAGAGATTGTGTTTGACCAACCACGTGTTACCCAACACAAGAGGGTAAACAGGGGAATCCACCAACAGAAACTGAATACTCGCAACGTGACTGTGTTTAAGAGTAGACATGGTGAGGATAGAAGTACACACTACTCCATCTACCTGCATAGGCTCGTCAGTACTACTACTACTCGTCGTTAATTACCGGAAGAGAGTACTTTGTGAATGGAGTAAAAAAGAACCTCCTCCGGTGGTCTTTTCTTTGCTCTCTTCGACTTAAACGGTCCCGGAGACGATTGTCAATGTGAATAGCGGCAGATACTAACGTATCCAGTGAATTGGACTGCTCTAGAATGGTTAACACATCTTGAACAGACTCGTCTAAAGTGTCCGGAAAGAACATCATTAAGGGAGCCTCTGGCCAACCTGTCTGAACAGCTAACACTCTGAACTTTATGGCAAACTCAGCCACAATGTCGCTACCCTGGTGAAGGCATTTAAGCCTTCGAAGACCGACTCCATTTCATTCATAAGTGCTTTAGTGGTAGCTAATATCGGAGAACTGTCTTCGAGTAACAGGGTAGCCCAATCAAGCGCGGATCCGGTGAGCAGTGAAAGTATGAACGCCACCTCGGATGCTTGAGAAATAAACCATGATGGTTGAGCTTTTCAAAAAATTTCACATTGGGCAAGAAACCCTCAGCACTTGCCAGATCGCCCATCATAACGAAGGGGAAGCTGTAATTTGGGCTTTCTGGATGGAATGGGTAACTGGGAGGGTTAAAATTTGCTTGGGGAACTGGAAGAACAGGAAGAGTGACTGTGAGAGACAGGACACGGAGACTCTGTGTGAGCTCTAATAATTTCACCCTGTCCATGCAACTGCTCACACAGCACTTCCTGTTTAGTGCATAAAGCAAGCACTGGTTTCCTTCTTTTTCTGGTTTTTAAAACGATAAAAGGCTTAGCACCAAAATACTTAGGTGACTGCATTCAGGAACATGTGCCTAGTTAGATCCTCCACTGCTTCTTTTTTAGTGATTCCGAAAGTAAACTGTAAGAGAAGCAGTGAGGTGGCTTTTAGCTTTTATGCCCCTAGGTTTTGGAACCCCCTAACAGGAAATATCAGAGAGGCAGAAACACTTTTAAGAAACTTCTTAAAACACACTTATTTAAACTTGCCTTCAGTTAGCCTGCTCTGCCTTTGAATTTTCTTACTTTTAGGCTATTGATACTGTTTTTATTATTATACTATTGTTTTATTTACTTATTTCTATTTTTCAGGTTTTACTTGGGTTTTTAATAAGCTAAAAACCTGGCTTTTACGCTGGCTTTTAATTAGGTTCTTAGGTTATAATGTTGGGTTTTATCTTTACATTCACTATCTTCCATCTTATTTTACATTATGTTCAGTTGTTGCTTGTTGTCTGTTGAGCACTTGAAAAGTTTGTATGTACTGTGCACAGTAGATAGCAAGTAGCAAGAACTATGGCACTCTGTTTTTATGTTGATTTTTTGTCTGTTTTTTTATTGCTCTGTGTTGTATTTTGTTTTTATTGTTGTGAAGCACTTTGGGCTGCATTTTTTTAATGAAATGTGCTATACAAATAAAGTGTATTATTATTATTACTTAATTAATATGAATACATAATAAACTGTGGCCATTTTAGTTTAGGTGGTGCAGTTCCGTTTATGTATGCGTCATATACATAATTTCAACTAATGCCTTACAAATATGAGTTTTTATAATAAGTCTCATTAAAAACACTTAATAAATGGTTAATAGATCATTTACTAATGCTTTACAAATTCTTTATAACGAAATCTTAAAATAAAGTGTTACCAAAAATTATATTTCATAAATTTTTTAAATTTATTTCAGAATTTATGCACATAAATTATAAATAACATTATGTCAAGCTATTGAAAAGTGCACTGGAGAAGAGTTGTGGTAAAACCATGCAACAAATGGATGCGGTATAAACACACAGATGGCTTTGCTGGTTCGGAGCCACACACCATCCATGTGTAATGGGTTTATAATGGTTCGGAGATTCAAATGCAAAGGTGGGGGAATCAGAACAAGTCAGCTCACATCAGTGAAGACCAATAACAGGGAGAGAAAAATAATACAGGAAGAAAAAATAAACAGGAACTTAACTCCTTAAGGCTAAATAGCCACAAAACGAAAATCAACCCACAAAAACGGGCGAACTAGTAAACTAGTATTACCAACTAAATCTCCCGAACTCACATCATGAGCAAGGACGGGAAACTTAGCGAACAAAAGAACACTCGCGGCTACCTTAGCTCAAAGCCGGTAGAGTGTAAACTAAGTAGTAGTACAAAGAAAAACTGTCTCCTAGAGAACAGCAATGTACAAAGTAGATAGCACCAAACGCTACCAGGAGGAAAACAACCCAATACCCGATTAACTAGCTATAGCAAGTCCCCCCTGAACATAAACAAAGTTTAATATCAGGAGGTCGATAGTACCTGGCTATACCTGGCTCGAATGCAAAGTCGTAAGACAAACAAGCACCGGAGAAGCGGAAGTGAGGAACTTAAATACCCCGCAATGTAGAAGCCCAGGTGAAAACAATAACGAGGACTGCAAACCACGAAACAGAACAAGAAAAAAATCTGATTGATTCACAATCATGAAAACCAGAACGAGAACCGCAAAATAAAATTAAACAACAGCCAGGAACCACTACACCAAGCCCATAGAATGCAGGTAGTATCTGAGTGTGAGGTTGTAGCTGTTTTTGCTCAGAAATGTGGGAGTTGTGATTTTAAACCGGATTTAATGGGCAGGCACAGAGCACACACGCATGCATCTATCATAACAATTTATTGGCTCCCTGTCAGCTTGAATTAATGAATCACCAGCAGCATATGGAGCAGGATCCATGCATTTTTATGAAATGACAGGTCCACAAGGGTTTTTCCGAGTACTGGTCAGTGCTCTGGGTTCACACATAGGCATTTCTCCAAGCACTCTCAAATGCAGGAAGAAATTTAAGTAGGTCTGATCGCAACTTTAAAGTTTTTCATGCCTTATGCCCGACCACGTTTTTTTTCACCAGCCAAAGAGCGGCCTGAAATCTCTCCGAATGCAGAAAGCGAAACTTAAATTCTCAGAAGGAAACAGCAAGGGATTGATCCACCCAATCATGACATTGAAAATAATACAGTATTTTCTGATGTATTCTTACCATGTACATATAAAAAAGTAAAGTTAAATGTACCTGCTAAGCTACATAAGTGTAAGTGTTATCTGTAATTGTGTGTTAAACAGCAATTGTGCATAATGCACATTATTATTTTATTGATTGACACTTTTATATTTTAGTTGTTCATTATCACATCAATTATTCTATTGTGCCAGTCTTTTCAATCTTATTAGCTAATGAGTTTTTTTTATTAGATGATACACTTCCTGTTAGACTCCATTTTGAATTTGCCTGTGCGCTGAAACATGTGCAGTTGTTCAGAGTTGTTCAGTAAAGCAACCAAAAATCTCCTTCCAGTTTCTGTTCATGTTTGAAAGTAATCCATCACCAAATACGAACCCCCAAAATTACATAAACTACAGTACCATATCCAATGAAGTTACTTTTTTCCTCAAACTTTAGGTAAATCCTGATATTACTGTAAACAATGTTTATCAATGTTGTTGGGGTGCAGACGATTGATGACAATATTGCAGGGGATTGACGCCAGCAGGTTATTAACAGAATTTTTAATTTTGGTACGTTTGGTGGTATTCACGGTTTGACAATCGGGCAACAATGGAATGCACACTGTCCTCTGTAACTCCATGCACAGATCAATCCCTCGCTCCAGTTTCACTGTAGGCAGAACAATTAAAGACAGACTTAACCACTCTTCCCCCGCTCTCTCTGCCTGCATCTGGCACTGTGACACGCCCCTCCTCCACAATTACATTTTAAAAAATCAGCGATGAGTATGGACGTCAAAAAAATTCAGCGTTGACATCAAAAATGGCAAAGTCTGGGTTGTTGCTTGTCTGGTCTGGTTAAAGATCTCAATGCAGTGACAAGCCCCACTGATGGTATTGTCACCAGGGATGCTCGAGGCTGGCAAGGCTGGCCCTGTCTCCTCATGCAAGAACAACCCCTTTGGTCAACCAGGTTTGTCAACAAATCAACAAATCCAACAAAGAACTGTAAAAATGAATGACTGGTTAAAATGCAAATCATGAAACATATTATTACTATGTCCTTCTCTGACAAGCCAACATGCCACTGCCTTTCAGAGCTTCTAAATTGTCAACAGCTGAGTTGGCACCATTTTCAAGGTGTCAAAACACTTTATAACAGTCCACTTGGTTGTGACATCACTTCAATCCCCACTGATAAGTGGAACAATGAACTAAACATCAGTGAAAATTGTACTTTCTGGAAAGTTGTTGCCAACCATTCTTTCAACTCAACCAGAGTCTCTCAAAGTCTGTATTGGGGTGAAAGGTCACCTTCATTCTTTCTTCATCATGTTTATTTTGTTCAGAAGAGCATTTCCAGCTTAGGTGTTTTCCTGCCAGATTGACTAAAATGTCACTGATTTCATGCACTGATGGATGCTTGATAAACTAGTTGATCTTTTGGATTTATTCCCCATCACTTTGTCAACTGTATAAGCAGAAGTTTATAGTTAACAAGCAAGATGTAAACATTCAACAGCATAGGCGATTGTATTTCCATAGTGATCATTCGTTGATGATTTTATCAAGTTTTCTTCATCCCAAAACAAATGGGCTTTGGAGCTGTTAACATCATGGTTACATGGTTATCATGGCAGGCAGCTTGTGCCATTTTGGCTGATAAATTGGTCATCAGCCCCAGTAGCCCTGGTAAACATTTGTTCTGAATCTGCCAAGATCCTCAGTCCTCTGCTCTAGCATTAGCACGACTATGTGGCTCCTGCAAATTAAAATGCATGAGTTCTGTTCTTTCTGCTAATGGGCTCTACGTGCTTAACAATCCAGCAGAGGTCCATACTCGTATTTTAATTGCTCTCTCGCTTTTGATGAACCAGTTTCCCTGCACTAGCAGTGTGGTGTCTGTGATTGATGCCTTTAATCCACAGGGGTGGAGTATAAAATAACCAGAACCGGCTCTCGCTCAGCATGTTTACACACAAAACGACTAATTCAGCATCCACACACACTCAAACCCAAATGTTCTCTGCCTGTGTGAGTGTGTGTTTAAGTCTTGGTGTCAGTGTGTGTGTGTGTGTGTGTGTGTGTGTGTGTGTGTGTGTGTGTGTGTGTGTGTGTGCTCCTCCCTGCTCACGTGAACAGTAATGAAAATCAGGCCATCATGTTAACGCAGTTTGATCTTCTTCAACATTTTATAAACAAAGTAAAATGAATCCAAACACATACTAAAAATAATTGAATACCATTACACTTTAAGACAGGGGAGGGAAATTCCATTCCCGGAAGGCCAGTGTGTTTGCAGGTTTTTGCTTCCACCAATTATCCAGGCTCAATTAGCTCTAGAGCTTATTAACTCTACACACTAACACTGGTTCACTTGTAACTATATTAGACCACAGTAAAACATACAGGGAAATAAGAAGAGTTATCAGTCGTGATTGATGGGTTTGTCGAGAAAATTAGGTAAAATGTTAGTACACCAAAGACTATTGGGCTAATTCAATAATTAAGAGCATAAATTGGAATGAAATCCAGAAACAGACACCACACTGCTTGCCCACCACTGCATTAAAGTATAATATGCCAATAAATGTTGTTTATTGGAACGCAGTTTTTTATTCCTCTACAGCAGAGCAAAAACAGAACACTCTTCCTGGTTCAGAAGCATGGTATGAGCACTATAAGATGTATTTCCTCCATTTCTAAATGTGGGTCACCCGCTCCACTCCTCCAAAGCAGACATTGTTCATGAGCAGGTAATACAGTGCCCTTCTTCACTCTTTGATTCTTGTGTTAAACACCTCTGTCTCATGGGCTTCTACTGTTATTTCCAATAAAAACCTGAGCTCTGCAGAACCTAACATGGCAATAAAAAAGGCTTCTCTCTTTGCCTCCAGAGGATAGCCTGATAATATTATCCCCGGTAAATATTGCCAAAGGTGATCCTCAGAGGTTTTACAGCTAGCAACATGAGTCCACGGTGACAGGTAACACCTTGCAAGCCATTGTTTTTATGGGTTCTCTTCTATTTTCTTTTTCCAAATAAAACATTTACCGGGGTTTAGGTTTTACATATATGCTGGTTTGCAGATAACTCAAAATGAATTTACAGCTCCTAATAGATGCAGGGCAGTATATACAGTATGAGATCATAACAGAATCTTCGACAATGTTGCACAGGGCATATGGCAGTGCCCTGGAAACACTGCCTCTCCAACCTCTTTAAAAAGAGGCTGCCTGCTTTGTAACTTTTTTGTTGTGAACTAGCCCAGCTGTAGTTTCTTTATAAATGAGTTCAAGCGAACCATCATAAACTGTCAATGTTTGATCATAAGTAAGTTGACAACTTAAAGGGTAACAAAGCACACTGTTTTAGCTAGACTCCGCCCCCTTTTCAAATTTCAAAAAGTGTGCACACGTGGTCACTGCACTGAACTCTCTCCACGAGAGAATGTCTGTTGTCAGGACATTGCAAAGGTAAGAGTGTAGCATGCATATGTAGAGGGTTGAAACCCACTATTGTGACTCAATATGTTCAGAAAACTATGCACCCCCATACCACAATTTTTTTTTCTTTTGTTCATTTTTATTGTAAAGTTAATGCTGAGATAAAACCAGGGCCGTGTCTGAATTAGCACTCTTCCACACTATTCAGTAGCCTTGGTGAGTAGATAGAACGAGAAAGTTGTTCAGTAGGCAAACATTTTTGAAATGAGCCATTCAATATCAAATCACCCAGTTTGAGAAAAATTTCCCAGGTCACCCTTTCAGATTCCCCTGAAAAAATGTACAGGTGTTTCTATACCAAACTTATGGAGAAGTCCCCCATATTATGTCTGTATCTCTAATAGTTTTGAAACTACAGCCCTTTGAAATTCTAATTAATTTTATGCATTTTGCCGAACAAGCCTTTCGGTCAAACTTCCGACATTCATAGCTCCTCTGGTATGACATGTATGGCTTTAAAACTTCATGACTATGACTAACTTTGTCTGTATAATTCAAAAATGTAATCAGATCAGGTGTGCTTTTTCTCTTACAAGGTTCTGAAAATAAAATCTGAAAATTCTAAACGTAACAAAACGACACCCTCTTTGAGAGCTTCTCACTCAAACAGGATACTAGATAAAGCACTCAAAGTTTTTATCCTGTCATTTATGACATATTAGGCCTTGCGTATGCAGTAACCATATGTATTACTGTTATAGAAGTGTCAGAATAATTTTTTAAATGTGCTCAATTTACAAATTTTCTCAAAATTGCCTATTTTCATGTCCTCATTTACCCATGTGGGCAGTTAACCATCATTTTCATAGTTTTACCATGTATTCTTATACAGTCAAGCCAGAAAGTGTGCACACCCCTTTCACCTTCTCCACGTTTTACTATGATACAGACTTATACTACAATAGATTGAGTAAATTTTTTGCCTCAAACATCTACACACAATAGCCAATAATGACGAAGTGAAAACAGGTTTTTAGAAAATATGCAATTTTATTTTACTGACAAAAATACGTTATTTAGGGGTTACATATGTATACACACCCTTAGCCTAATACTTGGTTGCTGCACCTTTGGCAGCGATTACAGCTTCAAGGCATCTTGGGAAAGAAGCTACGAGCTTGGCACACTTGTTTCTGGACATTTATGCCCATTCCTCTTGGCATATCCTTGCAAGCTCCATCAGGTTGAATGGGGAGCATCGGTACACAGCTATTTTCAGCTCTTTCCACAGATGTTCAATTGGATTCAGGTCTGGGCTCTGGGTGGGCCACTCAAGGACATGCACCAACTTTCTCTGAAGCCACTACTTTGTTCTCTTGGCTGTGTGCTTCGGGTCGTTGTCATGTTAGAAGGTCAACCTTCGCCCCAGTCTGAGGTCCAGAGCGCTCTGGAGCAGGTTTTCTTCAAGGATCTCGGCATTCATCTTTCCCTCTATCAGGACTAGTCGCCCGTTCCTGCTGCTGAAAAACATCCCCACATCATGATGCTGCCACCGCCATGCTTCACTGTAGGGATGGTATTAGCCAGGTGATGAGCGGTGCCTGGTTTCCTCCAGACGTAACGCTTGGTATTCAGACCAAAAAGTTCCATTTTGGTTTCATCAGACCAGAGAGTCTTGATTCTCATGGTTTGAGAGTCCTCTAGGTGCCTTTTGGCAAACTCCAAGCGGGCTGTGATGTGCCTTTTACTAAGGAGGGGCTTCCGTCTGGCCACTCTACCATAAAGGCCTGATTGGTGGAGTGCTGCCTGGATGGTTGATCTTCTGAAAGGTTCTCCCATCTCCACAAAGATACGCTGGAGCTCTGTCAGAGTGACCCTCGGGTTCTTGCTCACCTCCCTAGCTAAGGCCCATCTTCCCCGATTGCTCAGTTTGGCCGGGCGGCCAGGTCTAGGAAGATTCTTGGTGGTTCCAAACTTCTTGCATTTACGAATGATGGTGGCCACTGTGCTCTTTGGGACCTGTAAAGCTGCAGAGATTTTTCCGTACCCTTTTTCAGATCTATGCCTTGACACAATCCTGTTTCTGAGGTCTGCAGCTAATTCCTTTGACCCCATGGCTTGGAGTTTGCTCTGACCTGCACTGTCAACTGTGGGACCTTATACAGGCAGGTTTTGGCAATCCCCAATCATGTCCAATCAATTGAATGTATCACAGGTGGACTCCAATTAAGTTGTAGAAACATCTCAAGCAGTATCAGTGGAAACAAAATGCACCTCAGCTCACTTTTGGGTGTCATATCAAAGGGTGTGCACACTTGTGTACATATGATATTTTACATTTTGATTTTTAATAAATTAGCACAAATGTCTGAAAACCAGTTTTTACTTTGTCATTATGGGTTTTTTTGTGTACAATTTTGAGACAAAAAATGAACTCAATCTATTGTAGAATATGTCTGTAACGTAATAAAACGTGGAGAAGGTGAAAGGGGTGTGCAGACTTTCCGGCTTGACTGTATATCTGAAGATGATCTGACAAAAACTTGGTGTTGTTGCTGAGCTTCCTTCTGGAGTCATGATTTTTTAAATGCATATTAAATACTCGATATCGTATCAGTGTCACAAAGTGACTTATACAGTGAGCAAAAACTATTTGTTTGCTGAAATATTTACAAAATATTGTCTTTGTCAAATATTCTACTATGCAACATTCAGATGGTTCACATTTACATGTAAAAACATGAATTATTGTTTAAATAATTCTTTGATAAAAGCATAAATCAGATTTATGCATTGAAAGGACAAAATACATTTTTCTTTTATTAATCTTTTTTTTAACTTTAGATATAAATTTTTACACTATTATTGTGTTCTTGCTGTGACATCACTGAAACATGTTGGTACTTGTCTCCTTGCATCTAACATCAGCAAGAAGTACATGATCTTGGGTAAGTATTGCTTCATGAATTAATCCTCACTTGCCCAGACACGTCAGAAAGATTGCACAATGTTTTCTTTATATAAAAGCAAATGGATTTAGGATAATCATAATCACTCAGGTCATCAAGATGGAGACCAGTGCTTTATCTCAGTGTAATCTTGGAAATAGATTGGAAGATGAATGTCATAAAATTACTTATTCAAGAAAACAAGGATTTCTGAAATTCAGTTCATTCTCTGATGAGGAAAAAGCTTTAATTCACTGGAGATGAGGAATTTCACTGGATGAAGATGACAGCGTGTGTTTCCATCATGAGAAACTATTTTTAACACGGTATAAAAGCCTTCAACGCTTTTGTGTGGATCCAAGAAGCATTCATAAGAAGAAGATATCTTGTGCCATTTTAATATCTGATTGTCTAAAAAAAAGTTAATTTAATTTTAAGGGCATCAATTGTTAGTTGATGCATTTTTTCTGTTGTGTTACAAAATTATGCTTATTTGATCCATTTTTATCTTAAAACTTCATCAGAAAATCAAACAGTATGTGACAACTATGAATTATGGAATTAAACTTTGCTTTGCGACTTTAGATTTTTTTCCGTGGCGACACGTTGAAATTATCCCAATTTAGCTGTAAAACCACAGACATGGCAACACTGGTGGGACGTCTTATGACCTGCTTACAACGCTTCCACAGTACGGTTGGAAAATAGTATGGCGGATATTTTTAGCGGACTGCTAAACAGTACACTTCTGCCAGTGCACTGTATGCAGGAGACAGGGTGCAGTAGATAGGGCTCTGATTCAGACACAGCCCAAGTAATTAATTTGGCTTCATGAGGAAATTACATATCCAGACCGCCAGAGTGCACCCCTCTGCGGTGGCAGATAGGAACAGGGTTGCAGGAAAAGCGCCAGAAGAATAAGGCCTGCAATAAATTGAAACTTCATTTACTTGTTCTAAATATGGCCAAGTTACAACTAACAATATTGCCTAAAGTAGCTCACACTAAATGCACTAGCTCCATTCCAAAGCAATGCTATCCAAACTTTTCTAAATTAGTTAATGCAACTTGGCCCTGTGTTTCTTAATCTTACCATCTCAAGAGAATGTGGTCAATGAAACCGTATGTTCCACATCAAACTGCAAAATGAGAATAATTTATATTGGAAATACTCTGATTCAGATGGGTTGCAGTTAGAAATTAAACAGATTACTACACTATAGGGCATGTTTGAACAATTGTCTGCATCCACTGCTTTGGGTCTATGAAAAGCACAGAATTAATAAAATGCATTATCATTGTCATCGTTCTTCACCGGAGTTGGGGATTTCGGGACTGATCCGGGAGTGCAGGCAGTCTTTGGAGGGCAGCAGGGGAAGGAGAACATAATGCGGGGGAGGAATGAAGAGACAACTGGGAGGATTGACGCAGTTCGGCGCTCCGTTTCGGCGGTGGGCAGAGACCGCGGCGCTGCGTGTATAGAGGAGAGTCGTGGAGGCGGAGTTTGTGTGTTGGACTGCTTGGTGACACTGGACATCTCGGGACAGCGGGACTATTTTTTTTAATCGTGGCTGTATTGCACTTTAATTCACTTAATTGATGTAATGATTCTGTTGGATTTCTTTGTTTGATATGTCTGTTTGTGTGTTGTGGGTCTGCCCCACGTCTGTCTTTTTTTGTTGTTGCTGGGGCTACAACTGATGTTCCCTTGTGGGAAAATAAGTTATTCTATTCTATTATACTTATTATAATTATTATTATGTATTTATTTGGAATATTTGGATTTCTATCAAAACCTGCGTGGCCCAACAGAGCATATCCTTGTGTTCACAAAATTCGGTTCGCAAATATAACTATTATTATGTTAAGAAACTTAGTACTATTACTTATTTGCCATCATCTGACCCACAAACATGTCTGGATACGTTTGTAAAAATCCTATATGTACGCTATTTTCTAGGTAAAAATATTGCTAATGTTTATCTGAATTTATGTATTCATCCCCCCATTCTCTATTGTACATGATGTTTTTTTATATAAATGTCTGTTTGTGAATTGTAAAGAAATCTGTACATTTTCTAAAGTAAACTTGCCAACAGAGTATAACCATATCCTTTCTGGAGTGTAATTATTCATCAACTGTTAAAAACATTGGGTGCGTTTACATGCACTCAATATTCTGATCATATTCAGAATATGGCTGTTATCGGATTATTCAAATTGTCATGTAAACGCAATATTCCGAAAAGCTTTTTCGGAAAAATGCAGTTATCGGAATATGAGAAATCCGATAACTACACCTGGATTTCTGCCGTGTTTTTCGTTTTATTGGTTGCATGTAAACGCTTAGTCCGATCTAGATTGTTTTTTTTTTAAATCTACGCATGTGCGTGTTTGACAGCAACAGCCATGGCAACAGCTACTCCGGATATTGTTAGTAACGTAACGCTAACGTCAAAACAGTTTAGAGAGGTCAGAGAGAGGTCAGAGAGAGTAATGTCAACCAACGGGAGAAGTCATTTCTGGAGCGAGGAGGAAACCCTCCTGATGTTATCCGAAATAATAAAGAGGAATATACTTCATCTCATAGATGGGAAAAAAGTTAGAAACGCGGAAATAATTAGCACGTTTACATGCACTCAATAATTCTCTTATGGGTTTCGTCGTCATATGGTAAATTAATTCACCGATTCAGAATGGAGAGGCAACTTCAGTATGGCTCGGAGATCATTTATGAAACTTTGTGGTTTGGTACAGAACATAATGAGCCCTGACGAAGTGACAGTGCGCCCAGCTGTACCTCTTCAAATGCGAGTCGCAATAGCGCTGTACTAAGTCGGTAGCTGCGGGGAGTACAGGCTGATAGCGAACCAGTTTGATGTCCACAAGTCTACGGTCTGAATCGGTTAATTCATTTAGCACCACTCTCTCCCACCAGTCCTTGCTCTTAACGCGCATCCAGCATGACCGGGTCCTTAACAGTGCTGGAGGAAGGCCTATTCTGGGTCCAATAATCAGCGCTTGTTGTAACGTTAAAGCTCTTCGTCGTCTTCTGCTCATAACACAGAACGCTTGAAAGACAGTGTTAGTTGCCAACCGCAACCATAACATCTGCCATATGACGACGAAACTCATAAGAGCATTCCTGTCTAACGTTACCATGTTTAATGTTACTTTCTTATACGTTATACGCTGCTGTTCTTTCTTATGTAACTAACGTTAGGCTATAGTTAACGTGTTTACTAACTTACGGTTACGCATACCAACCCGCGTGCTGTTTCTAGCAACCCAACAGGAAGTATAGTCACGTTATGTATAAACGTTAAAATGTGTAATTTATAATATATAACGTTAGGCTAATATATGTTTCTAATTTACGTTTGAGTTACACATCGCGTTCAGGGAAAGAAATCGGAATATTGACTGAATCATGTAAACCTGGATTTTTCCCATTATCGCATTACTTAAGTGCATGTAAACGCATTTATCGTATTATTGCCATGTTCGGATTACTCCCAGTTATCATAATATTGAGTGCATGTAAACGCACCCATTTATTGAAATCAATAGTTGTTCCATGAGGCACATTATTATTATAAATCCGATCTCATCAGGTATTGCTAGAGTATAGGCTATCCTCAATTCTTAATGTATTATCTTAAATTCTTAATTGTCCAAGCAGTTAATTTTATGGTGACATTGTGTTATGTGTGTAAAGGATACACTGAACAGAGCTGAAGAGAAGAAATTAATGAAGACATAATAAAAAAATGTTGGCCGAGGCGAGCGTTGAACGTTCGGTTTCCACAGAGTTAGACATGACCGCAAGAGCACAGCAGGCTCCACACAGACTAATTTTTTGTCACCATCTGTGTGAGATTAACACATGTAGTCAATGGCACAGTTATTTATTAAAACATTTTTTAAATTAATGCAACAACGCGATGTTAACCAGATATTTCTTTGCTTGACAAATGGCCATGGGATACCTGTTCCCAGAACGTAGCTAGCCTATTGCATTCTGCTGTGGTGTCCAGTGACTAAATTATTTTACGTGATATTGTCATGGATCTTACCTTTCTTCCCTTATTTCCGCGTCGCTTTATTCGTTTTTATCGTAATCGGATTTTCCTGTGTTCCGCCACGGGTTTTGCTTTCGCCTCGTCATTACTGAGTTCACCTGGCATTTATTTCCGCTCACTATTTATACCCCGCTTCCGGCCTCTCTCGTTGCTTCCATGTTATTTCACATGACATTCGAGCCGGTAAAAAAGGGTATAGGAAGTTGTATTGCTATCGACCGCTTTGATTAGCAACGCGGGACTTGTTAGCAGTACAACCTTAGAAAGAAAGCAGTTCTTGTTAATACGCTCTTATTTCAGAGCAGAGGTTTTAGTTTTCTTTTGTTTCTCTACTCTAACCTACGAGTGTCTCACCCAAAGTTTTTGGGGTCTTTTCAGTTCTCTGTTTTTGTTGTTTCACTCCACAAACGGGAGTTAGATAAGCGTTATTGCTTATTTCTTTGTTTTGCTCGATTATCGAGCTCCTCGTTTTTATTGCGAGGTTTGTGTTCTTTTATTTTTATTTGTTTCTTCACTACGGATCATTGTCCGTTTCTAGTGGTGTTCTTAGGAACACTTTAAGATTGCCCAGCTATTGCATTTGGATCTCCAACATTCCCATCTCTGTCTCTGACAGAGATCCCTTACAGATATAGGCTATAGGCCATTTGTCAGTATCCATCTGAGTTTCATAATTTTGCTGTCGTACAAGTGAAACATTGAACAGTTAATATTGGAAACGTCTTTTGCCTTTGCAATAAAAATATGTTTGTTAATGTGAAAATAATAACAGTGTAACATTGTAATTGGAACATCTCAGGGTTTGTTAATGTAATGTAAAGACATGTAACATGTAGCACTGTTTTGGAAATGTGTTTTGTGGTACTTGTCTCACCTGAAAAGTGAAGAAGAATAAGGCCTACAATAAAATGAAACTTGTGCTGTTTTGTATCTACCACAGTGTATTGGGGGGGGGGGGGACACCCTGACCCTTCTCAGGTTAGGGTGGTAACAAATATACTACATCTCCTAAACTATCATTTATACAATATGAAAAAACAAAAAACAAGGGACTATCAAGCTAATTATAAAAAAAAATACCAAAAATAGGCTACTATTTCTACTTACTAGAATATTCTAAAAAGGTAAACTGTAAGCTATATCTACAGTCAAGCCGGAAAGTCTGCAAACCCCTTTCCCCTTCTCCACGTTTTATTATGTTACAGACATATTCTACAATAGATTGAGTTCATTTTTTGTCTCAGAATTATACACAAAATAGCCCATCATGACAAAGTGAAAAGGTTTTTAGACATTTGTGCTAATTAATTAAAAATCTAAATGTAAAATATCATATGTACACAAGTGTGCACACCCTTTGATATGACAACCAAAAGTGAGCTGAGAGGCATTTTGTTTCCACTGATACTGCTTGAGATGTTTCTACAACTTAATTGGAGTCCACCTGTGATAAATTCAATTGATTTGACATGATTGGGGATTGCCAACACCTGCCTATATAAGGTCCCACAGTTGACAGTGCATGTCAGAGCAAACTCCAAGCCATGGGGTCAAAGGAATTATCTGCAGACCTCAGAAACAGGATTGTGTCAAGGCATAGATCTGGAGAAGGGTACAGAAAAATCTCTGCAGCTTTACAGGTCCCAAAGAGCACAGTAGCCACCATCATTCGTAAATGGAAGAAGTTTGGCACCACCAAGAATCTTCCTAGACCTGGCCCCCCGGCCAAACTGAGCAATCGGGGAAGACGGGCCTTGGCCAGGGAGGTGAGCAGGAATCCGAGGGTCACTCTGACAGAGCTCCAGCTTATCCTTGTGGAGATGGGAAAACCTTTCAGAAGATCAACCATCCAGGCAGCACTCCACCAATCAGACCTTTATGGTAGAGTGGCCAGACGGAAGCCCCTCCTTAGTAAAAGGCACATCACAGCCCGCTTGGAGTTTGCTAAAAGGCACCTAGAGGACTCTCAAACCATGAGAATCAAGAGTCTCTGGTCTGATGAAACCAAAATGTAACTTTTTGGCCTGAATACCAAGCGTCATGTCTGGAGGAAACTAGGCACCGCTCATCACCTGGCTAATACCTTCCCTACAGTGAAGCATGGCGGTGGCAGCATCATGATGTGGGGATGGTTTTCAGCAGCGGGAATGGGGCGACTAGTCCTAATAGAGGGAAAGATGAATGCAGCTAAGTACACCGAGAACCTTGAAGAAAACCTCCTCCAGAGCGCTCTGGACCTCAGACTGGGGCGAAGGTTTACCTTCCAACATGACAACGACCTGAATCACACAGCCAAGAGAACAAAGGAGTGGCTTCGGAGAAAGTCTGTGCATGTCCTTGAGTGGCCCGGCCAGAGCCCAGACCTGAATCCAATTGAACATCTGTGGAAAGAGCTGAAAATGGCTGTGTACCGCCGTTCCCCATCCAACCTGATGGAGCTTGCAAGGATATGCCAAGAGGAATTGGCAAAAATGTCCAGAAACAAGTGTGCCAAGCTCGTAGCTTCTTTCCCAAGACGCCTTGAATCTGTAATCGCTGCCAAAGGTGCAGCAACCAAGTATTAGGCTAAGGGTGTGTACAGATATGTAACCCCTAAATAACTTATTTTTGTCAGTAAAATAAAATTGCATATTTTCTAAAAACCTGTTTTCACTTTGTCATTATTGGCTATTGTGTGTAGATGTTTGAGGCAAAACATGAACTCAATCTATTGTAGTATGAGTCTGTAATGTAATAAAATGTGGAGAAGGTGAAAGGGGTGTGCAGACTTTCCGGCTTGACTGTATATATGTATACCGCTCGCGCTCTCTCCTATCTCCTCTCCACGCAGATCAACCGCTGAGATTCGCTTTCATAGCTGGGCGTAGCCCTTGCTACAAAACTTTTGGGGCGTAGCACACAGGTTTCAATTCAATTTTGTCCCCGGGAGTCATCTGCCAGCTGGATGAAGTTTCTGGCCAGTGACGGACTGAATGTGCAGTACCTAACGTTTTACCACTAGAGACACTTTTCAGCCAGATCCTTTGGGTGTATGCTGTTTTGCGCTGACTGCAGTAAAATGTCAAGATTTGGACCAGAATCAAGTAACACTTAGAAAAAACAAATGTATCAGTTTTCATCTAAAGTAAGTGGTTTTAGTGCTTTGTTACCATTTCATTTTTTATGTTATTCCAACCCAATAGCCTAATAAAGTTTGGAGAAATAGGACCCATCACATTAACAAAGATGGAGCAGTACAGTGGCTATAGTTTATGTTTGTTTGCTAATGTTACACAGACAGACTACATGCCCCCACTTTACAAATGTAGGGTTTTCCAAAAAAGTGACTTAGACCCACCGCCAAGCAAATTTCAGCTCCTCTACCCTTGCAAACTAGCGTTAGTACAACTATACACAATACAATTAGTACAAATACTATGAATGCACAGTACACGTGTGTTGGTACCATACCGACTAAGAATACCGACCCTAACAATAACAGCAGCTCAGCGATCAAGATCAACTTGTTTCTTGACCACAGGAACAAATAAAAAGCATGACCTTTTACTTTTTAGCTTGCTAGCTTGCTAAAATGGTAAGAGTCCATTTCCACGTTGTTAGCTAGCTTGTTAATTAGCTAGCTAGCCAGCTGGGAATCCCACATTCGTAAAGAGCAAGCCAGCGTTATGCTAGGTTCACTTGCGTAACTTAAAATTATATTTGGTCTTGGGTCAAAATAGTCTCACAGTATGTTTTCTGTCATGGATAGCTAGCTGGCCACCTACTCCATTGGCTTCAAAACTGCAGCTATAGGGTCATAGCCAAAGCAAGTTGAAGCTGTTTTCATTCAGCTGAGCGCCTATGTGATGAGATCACCAATCACCAAGGTACATCAAACAAATACAGCACAGAGAACTGAGCTACAGATAAATTCAGCACAGGGAACTGAGCTACAGTTAACTACAGCACAGGGAACTGAGCTACAGTTAAATACAGCATAGGGAACTGAGCTACAGTTAAATACAGCACAGGGAACTGAGCTACAGTTAAATACAGCACAGGGAACTGAGCTACAGTTAAATACAGCCCAGAGAACTGAGCTACAGTTAAATACAGCATAGGGAACTGAGCTACAGTTAAATACAGCACAGGGAACTGAGCTACAGTTAAATACAGCGCAGGGAACTGAGCTACAGTTAAATACAGTGCAGGGAACAGAGCTACAGTTAAATACAGCGCAGAGAACTGAGCTACAGTTAAATACAGCCCAGAGAACTGAGCTACAGTTAAATACAGCATAGGGAACTGAGCTACAGTTAAATACAGCACAGGGAACTGAGCTACAGTTAAATACAGCGCAGGGAACTGAGCTACAGTTAAATACAGTGCAGGGAACAGAGCTACAGTTAAATACAGTGCAGGGAACTGAGCTACAGTTAACTACAGCACAGGGAACTGAGCTACAGTTAAATACAGCACAGGGAACTGAGCTACAGTTAAATACAGCGCAGGGAACTGAGCTACAGTTAAATACAGTGCAGGGAACTGAGCTACAGTTAAATACAGCATACGGAACTGAGCTACAGTTAAATACAGCGCAGGGAACTGAGCTACAGTTAAATACAGCGCAGGGAACTGAGCTACAGTTAAATACAGCGCAGGGAACTGAGCTACAGTTAAATACAGCGCAGGGAACTGAGCTACAGTTAAATACAGCATACGGAACTGAGCTAGTTAAATACAGCGCAGGGAACTGAGCTACAGTTAAAAACAGTGCAGGGAACTGAGCTACAGTTAAACAGCACAAGGAACTGAGCTACAGTTATATACAGCGCAGGGAACTGAGCTACAGTTAAATACAGCACAGGGAACTGAGCTACAGTTAAATACAGCGCAGAGAACTGAGCTACAGTTAAATACAGCGCAGAGAACTGAGCTACAGTTAAATACAGCCCAGATAACTGAGCTACAGTTAAATACAGCACAGGGAACTGAGCTACAGTTAAATACAGCCCAGATAACTGAGCTACAGTTAAATACAGCGCAGGGAACTGAGCTACAGTTACATACAGCGCAGGGAACTGAGCTACAGTTAAATACAGCGCAGGGAACTGAGCTACAGTTAAACAGCACAAGGAACTGAGCTACAGTTATATACAGCGCAGGGAACTGAGCTACAGTTAAATACAGCACAGGGAACTGAGCTACAGTTAAATACAGCGCAGAGAACTGAGCTACAGTTAAATACAGCCCAGATAACTGAGCTACAGTTAAATACAGCACAGGGAACTGAGCTACAGTTAAATACAGCCCAGATAACTGAGCTACAGTTAAATACAGTGCAGGGAACTGAGCTACAGTTAAATACAGCCCAGAGAACTGAGCTACAGTTAAATACAGCACAGGGAACTGAGCTACAGTTAAATACAGCGCAGAGAACTGAGCTACAGTTAAATACAGCGCAGAGAACTGAGCTACAGTTAAATACAGCCCAGAGAACTGAGCTACAGTTAAATACAGCATACGGAACTGAGCTACAGTTAAACAGCACAGGGAAAAGCTACAGTGTTCCAGTCTCATTATATAACCCTCTATGCTGAGGATTTGCAGTCATCTGTTGCGTGTATGGTCACTATTTCCATTTCTACAGCACATTGGCAATTATATGCTATTCTCTATCCCCCAGAACCTTTGTACTGTGGTCATCTGATTATGCAAATTAGCCACTGTTATAATTTGGAAAAAAAAAGTATTCATTAAAATGACTGCAGATTTTGTGAATTATGCTTGTCTGTGGAATACATTTGCATTGATAAAAATCTAATATTCAATCTATTATTAGATTAGATTTATAAATTAAAAAAAAAAATTTGGCCCACAACATGTTATACACGATTTTTTGTCTGAAATGTATCTTCAGCTAGGACATGAGTGTGACCCTACCCTACCTCTCAGGAGTGTGGAATGTGACCTGATACTGAATCATAAGACAAACTATGGGCTGTTCTTTGTTATTGTTGTTGCCTGTTTTTTCACACATCCTGTCAAAATATACATTTCCACAGAGACATTTTATTCTGAGACATATTAGAGAATATATTTACCCAGATCAAAACACGGTGGGAGGCTTAGTCAGACACAGAAGGGGTGGCCACATTGTGTATGATCTGCCAATCAAAGCATTTTTCTGTATAGATTAAAGTAGTTATGTCAGTTGTGGTCAAAGTAGGGTTCACTTTCCTTCATTATTACCCATCTACACTGATAATATCCTCACAATGAGAAGGGGTAGCAAATGAAACGTACGACCAAACGCGACAGTAGGGGATTTCTAACTGCTCGAATAAGAACACCACAAAGCGGGGGAGGAAAACCCGCAAAGAGGGAATAAACCACAAAGAAAATAATAAACTCTTCTAAAAACGAGTAACACTACCAAAAACAAAAGCGACCCAAGCCGGGCGAGAGACTCTTAACTAGAGTATAAACAGAACAAACAGAAAGAAAACCCTCTAGCACACCCGAGATGGAGCCGAGAGGGAAACACAAAAAAACGGGTAGAGAGTAAACAAGCTAAAACTAGCTAAACTCTAAAGACACCCGAAAACAAGTCCCGTGTAACCACGATAATTAAGTGGTGAAACGGTTGTGATCGAACTGTTCGTCCTATACCATAAATTACCGGCTTCTCTTGTTAAATGAATGGCAATAACAAGCACAGAGAAGTGGAAGTGCACGGCTTAAATCTCCGCAGGTAATCGGCCCAGGTGTAACGGCTGATCACCTGAGGAGAACGAAACTCCGGGACGGAAGATGAAAAATCCGATGGACTGTAATATCGTCACGAAAAAACAACAAACGTCGCTGCAAAAAAGGCAGAGCAGGTACAGCCCATGACACACACACAAATGAACACACACAAACAAATAATTAAGAGCCTCAAGCAATCAGTGATGAGACCATGTATAGGTGACCTGACTTTTAAACACTGAAATTGCTAATTGATTACCAGAAACATAATACTTTTTAATTGCAACAAAATCAAGAGTTGTCTATCTCATCAATATTTATGCAGCCTAAAAACCGAACATTAAGTACCAGATAACTCATTAGTCTGATGGAAGGGGTTTTGGGGGGGGGGGGGGGGGGGGGTGTAAAGTTAAAATTTCAATTATCTTTAAAGAGAGTATGGGTATGGCAGTATAACATATACATTATAGAAATTTATTTTACACTCAAAGCTGTCTTTTAAACCCATTTTATACAAACCTAATTTCATCCCCTAGTGACCCCTATTGCCAGAAACCATTTCTTTCAGCTGTTGAAGAACTCGACCATCCAAGGCAGAACACTGCCTGAGCATTCTTCCTGGAGCATGCAAATTGGCGTGATTGAGTGTTTTACTGATCACAGTTAGAGGATGTCAAACGTTGTAGAAATGTTTGAGCCCTCATTTTCCATTTGGAGGAGCGATGGAGTAAATCATCATACGTGTACACTACTGCACTTATCTAATTGTACTGAACTGTAACCAGACAGCCAGGAGGATGGTGTCTAGACCTGTGCCTCAATGACCTCATAATAACACATATGTCTCCAGTATTAATATGTCCTCCGGGTTCTGTCTTTTTTAAAATACTATATTCACTCTAGTTTGGGTTTGGGTTGCCGTTGCCCTAGTCGGGGAAGTGAGGATTAAGCAAAATGTTTATTTTGAGTTGTCCTGACTGAAATGTAAATTCCAAACTGGCAGGCCTGAACAACCATTACCATTCAATTGATGATTGATTAATTGAATGTCACAGATTGGCATTAAACATAAAATAAAAAAGGAATGGTATTCTAATGGTATTCTGTAGCCACGCTGAGGCCATGATACCACCTTAAATAGTTTTTTGTTCAGGTGTCTCGTCTCTCAAGGAGAGACACCATGACAGCCTTTCTGTGCATAGATGAGCGCCTCAGCATATCTTTTCATTTCCCAAGGACAGTTTTGCTAGTTAGAGGTCGCATATTTTGAGCACAAAGTAAGGCGCAAGGTTCAAAAGGCTCTTCATTAATTATAGGTATGTCTTGGGTGTAACATGCAATAAACCAATCTCCTTTAATAGCCGCATGTATGCGAATAAATACCTGTGCGGCTCGAAATACGAGAGTGTGTCAGTGTAATTTACAGCTGAATCTAGTCTCACCCCCCAATTCCTATAGAGATCCATTCAAATGCTTGTAGTATCGCTTGTAACAATACCTGGAAATAAGATATCGAGAGTCTTTTGATGTTGATGGGTCACAGACTTCAGGAAGTAACAGCATGCAAAGGATATGCGACCAAATATTAGATATGATACTTTAAAAATATGTTAAAGCAAAGGGTATGAATACTTATGTAAATGAACAATTTCAGTTTTCGATTTTTAATACATTTGCAAAATTTAAAAACATGTTTTCACTTTGTCATTATGGGCTATTTTGTGTAGAATCTTGAAACAAAAAATGAACTCAATCTATTGTAGAATATATCTGTAATGTAATAAAACGTGGAGAAGGTGAAAGGGGTGTTCAGACTTTCCGGCTTGACTGTATCTCACTGGCTGTCCTAGTGGCAAATTGTGATTACGATGCAAAGTCTTGAGTGGACCTATTCCATTCTCAGGTTTTAAGCGATTGACAGGCAATTCTGAAAGTTGGTCTTCAACTATGTACACTTGAGACTGCCATCTATCGGTTAATTTATGTTTTCCTATAAGACCTAGATTACGGATCAATACGCGATCACCTTTACTCAGCTCACAGTAACACACTTTTTGATCGTAGTATAGCTTATTCCTTTTATTCATCGTATCTACTGCAGACTGAGCTCTTTAGTGAGCTGCCTGTAGCATGTAGCGCTTAAGCATGGTTACATACTGCAAGTAAGACACCTCTGAGGAGTCATCAGCAGACACTCCAAAACACAAATCTACTGGTAATCTGGCTTCTTTTTTTTTGTTTCTGATTTTTTCCCCATTTTCTCCCAATTTAGTAGCCAATTGAACCCCTATTCTACTTCAATTCCCCCCGTGTAGCAACCGCTAGAGAACCACCGCTATACAACCCCGTCAGCCGGTAGTAGGAAAGAGGCCGCCACGTCCTCTACAGGGCGCGACTCCCCAAGCTCCTGACCGTGATTCCAACTCGCCCGGGGCCTTATTTTGCGTAGCGATTCTCATCCGAGCCCTCCCCCCACCCGGAAGCAGCCGCCAATTGCTGCTCCCACAGGGCGCTGGCCATGCTCGGAAAATGGCAGGACCGGGGCGCGAACCCCGATCCTCGGAGTACAACTGCGCTGACTGAAAGTCAGCGCCTTTTACCGCTGTACCACCGCAGCGGCGTAATCTGGCTTCTCAACCAAACATTAAAAAATAGGGAGAATATCCAGTAGCCTCATTGTGTGTACAATTATATGCATACACCAGACTGCTAACGTGTTGGCTCCATTTGGACTTCTGTTTTGGATCCAAAGTACCGAGCATGTCCAGCAAAGTCCTATTAAATCTTTCAGGTTGGGGATCAGCTTGTAGGTGATACGGTGTTGTGCGGGATTTATTTATCCCCAGCACGTCTAAAGGCTCACATTCCTTGTTCGGAATGTATATGCTTAGGTAAACCATAATAGATGAAAAACTTTTCCCAAAGTACCTTTGCTACTGTTGTGGCTTTTTGATCCTTCGTAGTAAATGCTTGGGCATAACGCATACCAAGATCTTACAAACATTCTTAGTGTCTGGTTCAATGGACAGGAAATACAATCATACTAAGTCCATAGGCCTAGTACTAGTAATATGCAATAAAGGAGCAAACCGTTTTGGCAAAGAATTCCTCTGTATGCACCTAACGCATTTTACAGTACTGTTCTACTTCCATTTGCATTTGAGGCCAGTAAAATCGATCACACACTAGTCAATAGGTTTTATCACACCCTAGGTGACCAGCATCATCATGCAATGATTTTAAAACCAAATTTCTGAACTGCCTAGGCAGTACCAGTTGTTTTGTTTCATGCTGATTAGGTATTTCAGTCAGTCTGTATAGCAACCCATTATCAAGTTTTAACTTAGTTCATTCTCTAAGTAGAAGAGAAACATCTGGTTGAGAAGTCAATACCCTGCTGATGAACAGCTTGCCACACGTCTCCAATGCATGGATCTTCTCTCTGAGCTGTTTGGAGTTCCGCAGGGCTCACCATGGGAAGGCAACCATGGTTATTCACAGTAGTAACATTACAATAGGCAGGAGGTACTGCAGACATTGAGGCTCCCACCTGGTCAACTACTCGCATTGAATGGGACTTGAAAGTTTGTTATTCCACACTGAGAGACTTCTTTCCAATCATCATCAGGCAGAGACGTCACATGAGGACGACGGGACAAAGCGTCAGCATCTACATGCCATTTTCTAGGTCTGTATTTTAGGCTAAAATTGTAAGCTGACAATGCAGCTAGCCACCTATGCCCAGTTGCTTCGAACTTTGCAGTTGTTAGCACATAGGTTAATGGGTTGTTGTCAGTCCTCACTTCAAAAGGCATAGCTTATCAACTACCGCCAACTTTAAAGCTAGAAATTCAAGCTTGTGAGTGGGGTAGTTTTTTTCGGAAGGTGACAAACTTCGACCAACAAATGCAACAGGCTTTAACCCTTCTCCTTGGTCCTGATAAAGTACTCCTTCTAAGCCGTCATGACTTGTGTCTACATGCAACACATATGGCAATGCCGAGTAGGCAAAGGCTAATACAGGAGCTTGTGTCAATCTTTCTTTAAGCTCATTAAAGGCAATCTCACATTTTTCATCCCACCTATGACCAAAAGGTTCAGATGGACGGTAGTCTTTGATGCTTTCTTCTGGCATGGTGGATATCCCTGCATCAACTGGTTTAAGGGTCGACACACACTAGAAAAACCCCTCACAAATCTTTTATAATAGCCACAGAAACCCAAAAAAGTCAGTAGCTATATGTGGTGATACAATGTGGCCTACATAACTCACAGAACTTTGGCAAAAGACTGGTTTAGTCCCTCCTCTTTCAATCTATCTAGAACTTTGAGCAACCTCTCTTCATGCTCCTCCAAGGTTTTTGCTAAAATTATCAAATCATTCAGACTAAAACCTTCAACATGTTCATATCGCCCACAGTACGTTCCATAACTCATTGAAAAGTCACAGGAGCACCCGTTATGCCCTGAGGTATGCACTCAAATTGGTAAAAACCCTGCAGGGCAAATGAAAGCCGTTTTTTCTTTATCAGCTGGAGCCATAGGGTTAGGGTTAGGGTTAGGGTTAAACCACTTACTACCATTCAGGCAGTTTAGGGCATCATCAACACGTGGCACTGTGTATTGATCGGGAATGGTGCGTTTGTGTAGGGTTTTATAGTCCACACACATTCTAACAGTCCCATTATTTTTGTGTACTACGATGGGAGAAGAATAAAGACTGTGAGACTCAGAAATGATCTCAGCAGCTTTTAGATCACTTAGGTGGTTTCTCAAATCAGCTGGTGCTAACCTACGAGACCTCTCTCTAAAAGGTGTAGGATCAGTAAGCCTTAGCTCATGTTGGGCATTTTGAGCACAACCTACATCAAACTCATGGCATGAAAATACATCCAAACGTCAGCACTAAACAGATGAGCAATAGGTGTTTGCCTATTTATGGTCACTTCATGAGCAGACACATTGCGAATAGTAACAGTTATTTTCTTAGCAGACACTGGTATGCCTTTCAGCAGTTCAGGTCTCACTAACAAACCATCTGGAAAAAATGTCTCTTCTGGCTAGTCGATCAACAATTCCCCTTTAAGACATGTCCCCAAAACCATATATCCGTTATCTCCATGACTTCGACAGGCTTTATAATTAATGGTTTATGCTGTGTGTACCATATAGTCCCACAATTTCCATCACCACCCAGTTTAACATTCTGCACATCTCTCAAAATAACTTTGTAAGCCTCTCTAATCATATGATGAATGTGCAAAGTGCTCAAGAAATTCTCACCCTCTTCTTGGAGGCAAATGTCAAAAAAAGTTTTCTGACAACATTAGTATTTGTACCGATGATTAGAGACACACCCCTATTTGTCGCAGGGTCAGGGCACACTAGAGCTAGTGTGTCCACCACTTTAGGCACTCCTACTACCCCTCCAGGTAACTCTAGTTTCACTGACAGGCATCCATCTTATGGGTACTGAAGAGCACTCAGACCCCAAATTTTCAAATTCTGTAAAGGCGTAAGTGGCAAATGCTTCAAGTACTTATCATAGAAAGAGCGATACAGTATTGTGACCTGTGACCCACTATCTAAAAGAGCATGACCAAAAATGCCTTCATTCTGTAATGACACAATAGGAGCAGGCCCAATCAACCCTGTAGGCCAGCCCTTCTCCTCATTCATAACAACTTGATTCTAACGGGAACAAATTTTTAACAGGGCACTAACCTGCTCCCTCATTGGGCCCCGCTGAAATTTCCCGAACGTTTTTTTTGTTTGTATCAATTTCTTATTTACTTTTCTCAAATCCTCTGCACCCTCACACTCATGGCTCATGTGTCCATCTTCAACTCAATGATAACAGAAAATACCTTCTCTGTTCAAATTTGCTGAAGCAACTGGAGTGGATGACACTACTACCCTAGCAGGAGTCTCGTTCTGTTTACTTGAACATGTTTGTTTCTTTTCCTGAACTTGTCCCACTTTCTGTTCTACTATTGATTTGTCCTGCTTCGCTGACTTCTCAGCAACCTTTAATAACTGTGTGACTTGACCAGTTAGCACACGCACTTCTTGTTTCAAGGTACTTAGTTCATTTTGAACCTCAGTGGACACACCTGTGGCATGCGCAGGAGAAACCCTCACTGTACTTGGAAGACTTTTTCTATTTCAAATCAAATCCTCCTCTTCTCTAACTTCCCGCAACAAGTCAGAAAATTAAAGTGGCTCACGTAGCTTACTGGTTAAACGAAGGCGCATTGCTACCATGTCTTGTGAGAGAGCACCTCGCACAGCCTGTTCTAAACTAATATGATTCATCTCTGTAGAAGCTATCCCTCCTTTCCTATACACCCGGTGCAACAATTTATCCAGCTGATGTATGTACTCAGATAACTTTTCACCGTCCTTTTGAAAGGTAGTGCAAACTTTTACCATTAAATCTCCAGCGTTTTCGGTACTACCGAATGCAGTCTCCAATGCAGCGAGATAATCGTTCGCTGTAGCAGACAAATTCTCAACACGCATAAACCTAATAATGTCAGCAGCAGGCCCCTTTAAGCTCTCAGCAATTCGCTGTTGTTTTACTTTGTCCGTACACTGTCATTCCTCAATCATTTGCACAGCTTGATCAATCCACGATTCATACTCCTCTTCCCCTACTGGCGTTGGCTTTGTGCCATGGAAGAAACACAATTTACGATAACCTGGCCCCTCAATGGGAACACCGTTACATTTATCCACTAGTGAACTAATAGCAGTTGCTAGTTCCCGGTTTAAATCCATACTTGGACTACCCACAACCCCCCTCACATCTTCCACTGTTTTCCCTTCATTCTGAAGGAATAACGACAGTTTGGAAGAAAAATCTTCATCACTTGCCCTGGGCAACACAACAGGCGGGCTATCATTGGTAGCTAGCATTAGCAACGGTAGGCCTACCGGTGCACATGTACAAACAACCCACGGCCCTAGCTCTCCTAGGATACCAATCTGCTGAGGTACCCGATAAACATCTATCACAGTGGACGATTACACTAACAAACAGCATTTTGTCTATCTTATTCTAGGTAACGATCAATGAATTTACTTTTTGCCTTTCACAGTGTCCAACACTCGGTATACATCAGTATCGGGCACTCCGCTAAGCACTAGACATCGCGCCGTATCTAACTGTCTCTCACTACACCAGCAACCCAGCTCAGTAGTGTCCATATTGAATGCAGCAACAGTTCCTCACAAAGAAAATATGCACCAACATATAGGCTACCAGTGACAATACAAACTGTAACGTAACATAGTCAACTTAAACCTAAACACTTTCTCTACACAGACAGCTATAATCACCAAAATCACTATAAAGTAGCCTATAAATCCCGGACGCGAAATTGTGCAAAATTAAATGTTCTTTTTATATTCACAAGTCTACTGAAAACTGGTGTCCTTTCACAACAGATTCTGCGTAAGTGATGACAAAAATGTTAAAATGCACATACCCTCAGTATCTGAGAGAAGCTACTGAGAAAATGAGGCGTTCAGCTATTAAACAAATATGGGCTGCAAAGAATGAAAGGCACTGACTGGCTCAAATAGGGGGGCATAACCACATAAGTATGTGAAAGTTCTAACCCATTCATAAGTTATAACTACTTTCTACAACTACTTTCTTTCTCAGATGTACCCCCATACCCCATTCCCACCCACCCACTAAGTCAATGCACTGGTAAGTAAGACAGGAAGCTGCTTTAATATGTCAAGCAGACATGCTGAGAGTGCGAAGGCACAGAGGAAATTGGTCAAGGATGTGACCGATATGAAAAAAACATACAATATGCAGAAAGAAAGCTTTTTGTTCCCCTGTACGTATATATAGTATAATCAGATGAGATCTCCAATTGGTGAGCCCAGCACACTTCCTGTAGCAGGCTGGGCATGTTGCAGCATGCTTTGTATAATATTTAACAGGAGGGAGTGACCATTGGCTCTTATTCATGGTGCCAAATGTGACTACTGGGTCAATCCTTTTGGACCTGTTAACTTTTGAAAAAAATATTTTAGATTTTTCATGTTTTTAACATTTAATTAGAAAAGGGATGTTTAACTGTCTGGAAAACATATTGGCCAAACTCAGGCACTTAAATCCTTATAATTATGGGCAGTTTGTTTGTTTGTTGACCGTGACAGTATTCCACCCTGTTAAGGACATATGAATAACAATCACAAAGTGTTAAAAATGCAAGTGCATTACAATATTTACATTTTCTTGTGCATTATGTGTCCCTTATTCTATTATATTTGTTTATTGTCTAAAAATAATTACTAAACAATTTATTTTTTATATGTTCATGTTTTGTTCAGCTAACAGGGTGGAATGGAGCATAACAGGCTGGAATGTAACATAACAGGGTGGAATTAACACCAACAATAAACAGAAAATCAACAACTCATGGGGATGTCATAGGGTTGACATTATAAAACTTTGAAAAAAAGATAAAACTGTTCATACTTACTTCAGTTGGCTCAGTTGAATTCCCTCCAAAGGAAATTATGTCATTTCCTGAGCATTATATAATGGGAAGTGTAGGCTATTTTCTTAAAGAAGAAAAACTACAAACTAACAGGGTGGGAAATTATTTTGGGGACACACAGTAAATCACAAAGATTATTATTATTTATTTTATTTTTCATGAAAAATATGTATGACTAGAAAGATTAGAATTTTTTTTTTTTATTTGAGTATTTTATTATTTAATGACTAATATTTCTTGCTAATTTGTGCTGGGGACATGGCAAAAACAAACATGTGTACCAAATACAAAGTGGTTAAAATACAAAATAATATCTTTAAGACTCTTTTTTTGTTATTTATATGATAAGGATGATCTAAACCTATAATTTAAGCCTTTTAGAATAAACATTTTAAACATTTTACATCTAATATGAAGTAGGATTTCCTGGGAACATTAAAAGGCACTGGTTAACAGGATTGACCCTACTTCATTATTCACTAGTTCACTGTGATCGATGAATGTGATGAACATGAAATATTAAGTAAAATGATCAGAAGCGTATACACAACTATTCAGTAAAATGGGATGCCATTCAGATCGCTTTGGTCTGCACTGTAGAATCATCAAGTTTAGCAACAAGAAAATATGCTCGTAATGAATTCTGATTCCACTCATATACATCAAAGAAGAAGTAATGAGAAACAAATTCAAATCAATTATTAATGTAATATATCTGTGTTTCCTCTAGCTAGAGATTAAGCAGGAAACCTGTAAGTGTGTGGCGTCACTGGTCTTTCACATTCATATGATTACATTTCTGCACAAGAAAACAAGTTTGGGCCCACAAGCATAACAATACATCTGTTGCCTTGGAAAAATGGCTGTGAATGACAGAATTCTGTTGGATATTATATTTTTTGAAAAAGTCTTGATATCATATCATGGGCAGGACTTTACCAAGCGATTAGCCTACTTTCTGTGTACAAAAATACAATGTGTCATATAGTTGTCTTTACCTGTGGGGATTACAGTGTGAGAAACCATTACAGATTAGCAGAAAATCAGAGGGATGGAAACGGAGGCTAATCTCTCTAATCGTTCAGATTATCAGGGAGCTGCTCTCTTTCCATGCATAATTTGAATGTTTGTGCGATGCTATGGTTTTGACAGAAACCATATGATTATTTTAAGAAATCATGATTAAATCAAGCCCCTTGCCTATCTTTTTCTCATGCACACACACACACACACACATATAAAGTTTGACCTGTAGTTGCAATTTGTGGAATTTGCACAATTAATTCTTTCAATCAAATTACTTGTTTTATAATTTTTTTTTAGAAAACCTTAACCCTTTATGGTGTGGATAAAATAAGAACTATTTGGGAATGGAGAAAAAACTGTACCATTTAGCGCTTTCTTAACATCCTAATGACCCTAAACACATGGTAAAAGCTTCAAAGGAAAGGTCAGTACTCAGCTGGCACAGCCAAAGCCCAGACGAAAAGCCCACAGAGAATCTGTGGTATGACCTGAAAATTGCTGTCCTCTGATGCTTTCCATCTGACTTGGCAGAGTTGGATCAAATTTGCATGGAGGAATGGGCAAAATTTCAATAATCTAAAAGTACAAAGCTGCAAACATTGAGGTACACACACACACTCTCTCTTTCTCTCTCACACATGCATGCACAGAAATGCATGCGTGCGCGAGCACACACACACGCACACACATGCAGAGGGACATTAATCAAACTCATCCCAGGCTTTCATGGCCAAAATGTTTTATTCTGTACATTTAATTCCCATTAATTTAATTATAATATAACCACAAATACAAAGCATAAATCATATTGGCCAAGTCAACAAATGAGGAAAAATCTTTCATTGAGGCAGAGATCAGGACAGAGTACATACGGCCACTCAAAACTAATGTTTCCATAATGGTATTGTCATGTGTTCTGTGATAATGTTGCCCATTAGTTGATGGCCATTAGCATATTTATCTCAGTGCCAATATCTTATCTTAATACAGCCCTTATCTACCTGTACAGCATTTGTCGTCAGCAAACAGACATTAGCATGTGAAAGTTGTAGGTAGGTACATATTGAAATTCAAAGAGAAGAATAACGTAGTATTTTAATCATACAGTGATATACTATGGGACATTTACAACCTCTTATTTTATTTCACAGAACAGTCTGCACATATTAATGTAATACTGTAATATTTCAGCCTCCACATTTGTCGTCTTACAGGCAACATATGTTTATGGATATTGATGCAGATCCTTTTTTCTGCCTTGCGTTTGTGGGATGCTAAGCGCATGTCATATTTCACATGGTGTATTGTGGGGAGTTCCTCCCCGGAAGTCATAGTGGATGGGGCAGTATCGCGCAGCAATGGTCAACACTGTTAAAGGTACACAGTTATTGAACAGTTCTTCCGATGAGTCTTTACAGAAGCTGGTCTCCCCTGTTTTTGTCATCAGGATGCAGATGTGGGCACTGCTGGAGAGAGACGGAGGGAGAGAGGAAGAGATGTGGAAGATGAGCTCAGCATGCAGTGACATAAGAGAGAGAGAGAGAGTGAGAAGGAAGAAGAGGGAGGGAGAGAGGAGTGCAGAGGACTAGGTTGACATGCAGTGAGAGTGAAAATGGCGGTAGCAGCCGGCGGGCAGGTACGCGTGCGCGGCGGTATCACAGAGAGGAGTGCTCAAACAAGATGACCTGCGTCCCACTCCCACTCGCACTGGGGGGTCTGGAGGTCCTCATCAGCCCGATTCGGGAGTACACCACCATGTCCGCCGACGGCAGGAGGGGGCTGGGCGGGGTGGTGTGTATTAAGGGCGGGGCTGGGTGGAGCGGGGGCGGGGGTGGGTGAAAGGGGGGAGGTTGGGGTGTGTGGTGGAACGGAGGCGGGGGTGTGGCGCACGAGGGTGGGGGCGGGAGGGGCAGTGCGGGCGGGAAGGAGGGCGGTCGAGGGGGCGGGCGGGGGCGGTGATGGACAGGGCTCTTTCAGCGTGTAGCGGGCGGAGTGGTAGAAGTTGATGTACTGCAGGGAGCCGCTGTGGGCCCATCTGTGCCTGTAGCAGAGCAGCAGTGCGGTGCACCCCAGAACGAGGATCACCGCCCCGGCAACGACCATGAGGAATATGGCAACGCTGGCCTCCAGCATTGCTCCCGGCTGCTCACAGGGCTGCGGGGGGCCCAGCTGGGGCCCTGCATCACCCCTCGGCCAGGTGGGGTCTCCAGGTGAGGGCTGCGCGGGTATCTGCATATGAACAATACTGGTGACCTGCTCCATCTGCATTGAGCCCAGTCCTCTCTGTAAGGAAGCCTCTGTCACCTAAAGCTCCAGGGATCCAACCGGAGCACAGCTATTGTTCCAGTGTCCAATTGGAGCCCAGCTTCTGGTCCGCGTTCCAATTAAAGGACAGCTACTTGTCCACGGTCCAATCAGGGCCAAGATGTGGCTCGGCAACCCAGTCAGAATCCAAGTACTGGTCCAGGGTCCAATCAGAGAAGTCAGCCGTTAAAGACTGGAGTCAGACTTTGAAATGTATGCATTCAGTGACCCGAAAGAGGTCAATCTACTTGGCCATTACTCTCTGCTGGAAGTGATAAACAGAGTTCCACTGTCTGCAAGGAATAGGTGAGCAGACATTCCTTGTGTCTGTGTGAGAGAGAGTTTGGGTGTGTGTGTGTGTGTGTGTGTGTGTATGTGTGCGTGTGCATGCGTGTGTGTGTTTGTGCGTGCGTGCGTGCATGCGTGTGTGTGTGTGTGTGTGTGCACGTGGGTGTTTGGATAATTATCCGCAAGACTGAGGGAGAAGATTAAAAACACCTGAAATTAATATCACTGATTTTGGATTATTTCCCAGAAATTCTGTACACCTATGATATTATTCTGGGCTCAGAAAACATGGCAAAGATAACAGCTGGCAGATACCTGCTGTACCAGCACACTATTTATCACTTTTATGCAGCTGATGGTGGAGCCAGAGAACAGAGAGATTTATGAAAGGATAAATCTGTGTCCAGAAAATAATTAATCCTGCAGGTGGTGAGATGGCATCTCTGGGCTCGACGTGGAAGCAGGGGCGGGGTGAAGCTGAGGCGGGCACTGGGATATGGCTGTCACATCCACCTAGGACACTTGCCATCATACAGTATACCAGCGACGCCAAGCTTCTGCCACAGGATGGGCTGGGTGCATGGAATGGCTGCAGTGACAGGAAGAATGGGAGGAGTCAGAGGATTATGACATCAGCACCATTGTTGTAGCACGTTTTTTTTTTTGGCTTCCACCAAGAACTTTCCAGAAATGCTCCAAAGAAAGTGTAATCTGGTTAAGCTATAAAAAAAAAAGTGAAATAAAGATGATACATTTAATTAATACACATAAATCAGCTATTTAGTGAAACCATAGAACAAGCAACCTATTATCACTGAAATATCTCATCACACTCTTGAGTATCATACAAAAAATAAGAAAGCACTAACAATTACATCAAAGGACATAAATTACACTTTTTGCGCAGCACAACTCTTTCTACAATTATTAAATAAAAACATTACCAATTTAATCAGCTGAAAAAGAGACAAATTACTCACTTTATCCAGATGATGCTTGTTACTGCTAAATAACCCTGTCAGGATGGCCAGGCTCTGTGGCACTCCAGGGCAAAGCAGAGACCTTCAGCCTACTGCAGGAAACCAAACCAGGGCAGGAAGTACAGCATTTCCTTTGAAACACGAAAAGGTGATTGGCTAAAACTGCCCATTCCCAAGGATGCAGGAAACGCCTGGAGGATGTCACGAAAAACGTTTTTTTTTGTTTTGTTGAAGAGCCGAGTGAGTTGGTGAGAGGAGACAATTGTTCACACCGTTCCTTCAGGCAAGTTGTTCCCTGGGAAACTTCTCCCTGCCTCTGCCCCTGTCTGGTAGTCACAGACCAGCTCTGATAAGCACTCAACATCAACTGGAGATTCAAACCCAAAACCATTTAGTCCAGGGTCTGCTGGAATGTGAGAGTCGTAAACACACAACAAAGCCTGTACCTTTACAGCAGTAACGCACAACCAGGTGACACAGCATTATTTTAATGTTAATGTTTAATGTTGCTAGGCCAGACCTCTCAGCAACCTGAAGTGTGTTTCTCATTTGCATTATCATACATGTAGCTCGTTGGCCACATCTGTCCAACTGCCAGGGCTACTTTCAGTGAGGAAAACTGATACCAAAGCAGAGAAATCAGTTCACATCTGATGGATATCAGCTCAAAGGACTCATAGTTTTCACGGATTTGGAGGAAATGGCGGCAGGAAATAAATAAATAAAGACATTTATCATTTACATGTACAGTACATGTAACAAAATGTTCCAGGTGGCTGCACCTTAGAGTATGTAATATGTAGAGACAGCGATGCCAATAGAGAGCACATCCAAACCAGGAAGTATAATTGTTGAGCTGAACAGACAAGCTCAGTTGTGTCCCTGCACAACATGCACAACATGGAAGGCACACAGTGACATGAAGAAGACTACGTCAAAGCCTTAAGAGTTTGTAATTGATTGCCAAAAATAATAAGTAATTAAAAAATATATATGTATTGACAGAGTTAAAGCACAACTGAACTTGTGCTGTGTAGTTACCTGGCCATGATATAAGTCCAAATGGTGGCAAAATATGTTTGGTCGTTGCTCTGTACTCCCCTGGGGTGATAATCCACAATAGGATATTTGTCACTCTCCATTCACTTCTATAGGGCAGCTAAAACGCTCTCAAAATTACATTTCTGCCACGATAACTCACGTATTTAATATATGAATGAACATATAATATTTTGGTTTGGCACTGAATGGATCTGTTTTATGTACTTCTAGTGCATGCACCAGCGTGCACTACCTATCAAACAGAGAGCACGACACATCTCCCCTCATCTGCAGTGACATGCTATCCCATCTGGCTTGCACTTTAGTTGGGCCCTCATTTGATTTTCAACAGGACAATGACCCAAAACACACCTCCAGGCTGTATAAGAGCTATTGGAGAAAGAAGGAGAGTGATTGAATGCTTCATCAGATGTCCTAATCTAACACCCCAACCTAAACCTAAATCCAATAGAGATGGTTTCGGATGAGTTGAACCGGAGAGTGAAGGAAAAGCAGCCAAGTGCTCAGCATATGTGGGAATTCCTTCGAGACTGTTGGAAAAGCATCCCAGGTGGCTACCGATGAGAGAATGCCAAGAGCGCAAAGCTGTTATCAAGGCAGAAGGTAGCTACTTTGAATAATCTAAAATATAAGATACATTTTGATTTGTTTAACATTTTTTTGGTCACTGTATAATTACATGTATGTTATTTCATAGTTTTTTAAATGTTTTTACTGTTATTATAAACTAAAAAAAATAGTTAAAATAAATAAAACCCCATCTATGAGTAGGTGTGTCCAAATGTTTGACTGGTACTGTGCGTGCTATAAGCTATTAGCTGGAAGTGAATGGAGAGCGACAAATACCTTATTCTGGATTATCACCACCGGGAGCACAGAGCAACTAATGAACATATTTCGCCACCATTTGGACTCATATCATGGTCAGGCAACTACACAACCCAAAGTTCAGTTGTTTTTTAACATCAATACAGTATATGAGTATTTTTATTTTGCTGTCATAAATGAATGAAGCCCAAAATGGGGAACCTGCCTTTTTGATGGCAAATCTAGATATCAGCAGAGGATGACACTATATCCGGTGCAGAGGTTGAGAGCCAAAAGCTGGCCTCTTGGGCTGCATGAACCTGAGGAACTGTAATGAGTGGGTTTGATTTAGTGAACTGGTGCGCCGTTACACCCACATTGGTGACACTCCCTGTCAAAGATGGGTGAAGGAGGGGCTTTCTTGTTTATTTAAATCAAACAGGAACTGGCGCAAACATGGCTCAACAAACCGACACAGCTGTAATAGCTGCGAGGTCGTCGTCATCATAACATTACGCCATCAGTGCGAATCCAGTTAACCCGGTCCATGCCCGAGCGCATAATTGAACCCTCTCAATGAGCAGCATAGACTGTAGGATTATGGGAAATTAAATATCCAACAGCAGTGTGGGAAACTAAGTTTCTTGCAACCTGAGGGAAAAATAAGGTTGGGCTTCCAAGTGCAGTATGCTAATTATAATCCCTATAACAAGAAAAAACACATTATTTAAAATTAATTTATTGCAAACTAGTCTTCACATTACATCACATTATGTGACATAATTTATGTCTCTCATTGGCCAAAGAACATGATTCCATTCTGATGTCATGTTAAATGCTGCCCACAATTAAAAGAAAAATTGTGCATGCCTATTTTTCAAAAGATATACATGTCTATTTAATTTTCAGTCCCTATCTCCACCTATACACCGGAATCTGACATTTACTTAACAGTCATACTCTGCACCTAAACACTAATCTATTGAGTAAGTCTTTGACACGCACAAATGGATAAAGGTGACTGAAAAGAGCTTAAATTGTTTTTGGTTGCTACTGTATGTGCACACAAGCATGAAGAGGTTATGTCAGATATTTTGCAGTGTCCCTTGTGGAGGGGAATTTAGGGTCCCTGGGTTGGTGCAGAGGAAATTGGGCTATTGTGGAGGAAATCACGACCAGTGAATGAATAATTGATTGATGGAATAGGTGCTGATAGTGGGATTGAAATACTAATGTGGAGCTCACATGGAGAATGCGAGGGGCTGGGCCACGGGGAGAGATAAAAAGGCACACCTGAGGTAGAAGAGCGAGCCGAGGATGGGAGATGAGTGAGGGAGGTTGATTCCTCTGCACTTGCTGATGCTTGGGAAGTTTATTTTCTCTTTTTGTTTGGTTATTTTTATTTTGGGTGTGGATTCTTTTTTTTTGGTGTGAGTGTTGTGTGCTTTATGTGATGGCAGAAACGCTTACCTGTTTGACGGCGAGTTGCGTTGGGAGTCTGGAGCCTGCGGTGACGGAAAAACACAACTGCAGAGTTCGTCACCGCGGATGGAGCCAGAGTGACCCTTGTATTTTTGTGGAGCTGCTGTTAGGGGAGACATACCTCCCCCAGACCATAAGGAACATGCTTCTACCGTCCTGCTTTCACCTTCCATGAGTTCAGGCCCGGTACGAGTGGGAACTGAGCGGTGGTGGTGTTTTTCTCCCTCCACATAGAGTCGGTGTTCCACAGACTGGACCGGAGTGAACGTGATGAGAGCGGTGGCGAGCAGAGGAGGGATTGTGAAGCCTGAGTCCACTCGAGTGGTGACAGCAAGGCACCCCGTTGGCGACCATCTTGGAAGGCGGCCGAACTGTTTTGTTTGTGTGCTGTGTGTGTACTTTTTAGTTGGGTTGGTTTCTTTTATTTTATTTGGTTGTAGCTTCTTCCGGCAGTGCGGCGTGGTTGGGACTCCACCACATCTCTTTTGTGTTTATCGTTGTATGTTAGTGGTGTTGAGTGTATGAAGTTTTGTTTTATGTGTATGCTGGAAATATCAGTCTGTTGAGTTGCCCCCTCGAAGTGTTAGTTGGGCCAGGCAGGTGGCTACCCTGGGGCGAGCTATTCTGTGGTGTGGGTGGTCACGAGTGTGTGTGTCCAGTGCTTATCCTAACTATACACCGGATTTGGTGTGGTGTTTGATTGAAACGGAGTGTCGTGTGGTGTTCTCAGAGTTGGTGGGAGGTGGGGGGGGGGGGTGTGCTCTTTGGAGAGTGGTGGGTTACCTGCATTAATAGCGGTAAAGGGGAAAGGATTAGGACACCTGATTTCTCTGTTACAATTATAAATGGATATTTCACAGTGAACATAGTCCATTCAACCTAGCTTTGCAGGTGTGGGGGATACAATTACAAAACTGCACTACAGCTCCTCTATCTTTAAGTTTAATTTACTTCACAGTGGTGGACACTATCTGGTGGTACCTATATTCTGAAAGTTGATACACCTTTATCTTGATATAATTTATTTACTGTAAAGATGACAAAGTGCTTTCCAATAAAAGGAGCCAGACCTCAGATTATCAGAGGTCAGAGGACAGAAGTGAATAAAGTGTAGAAATATAAAAAACTTAATATCATTCTGTGAAATGTAATTTGTACTAATACCCACATGTGCCCTTTACCTATTGAGTATTTCTATAAAATACAGAGCAGAAGCAGAGATTGCCCCTTAGGCATTTTTTCCCATGAGACCGTCTATGTAACGTTGTTTTCTAGTTGTTTTATTGTTTATCAGTCATGCCCAAAAATAATTGATGAATAACATCTGAATCTTGACAATGTAGGCCTATGAACGTGAACCAAAAAACGTAGTTGCATTGTCACTTGGTAATGTTATCAGGACGATTGAGAAATGAATACAGAAACGTAGAAACCAGACATCCTACTGCCATCATTAAAAATACGTGGTAGCAACGTGTCCTTTGAGTTGTATTTGGATCATTGTGTAAAAGTAAAAAATGAGACAGTGGATCAATGTGCTTTACCTGACGACGTGAATCTTTCACAAAAGTGCCGATGCTATAATGTCATTATTTGACCGGCTCATAAATGTCGGTACTCAAAATACAGCTCAACGTAGGAACCAGGACATATGTTAAATGACGTTATTATACAATCTCATACAAGTTGCATCAGGATAACTGCGTAAAGGTTTTAAAAAAAAAAAATTATGAAAATAAATAAAAGCAAGTACTCCACGATGTGTGTTGGCTACCCTTGAGCTGTCACAAACGATGTCATTTTCCGCGTTCCGTTTCTGAGTTTTCCTTTTCCCTGCCAATTATTCGGTTTACCTGTTCATTTACCTCTCAGGTATTTAAACCTCTCACTTCTGCTTCCTGGCGCTTCTTCGTCATATCATGCCTTCACGTATTCAGTGGGTTTACATGCACTCAATATTCCGATAACTGGGAGTAATCTGAACATGGCAATAATACAATAAATGCGTTTACATGCACTTAAGTAATGCGATAATGGGAAAAATCCAGGTTTACATGATTCAGTCAATATTTCGATTTCTTTCCCTGAACGCGATGTGTAACTCAAACGTAAATTAGAAACATATATTAGCCTAACGTTATATATTATAAATTACATATTGTACTTAGGGCCCCGGATAATTGCAGAAACAGCACTGGGTTTGATAGAATAGCAGCCGATGCACAATCTCGGGGGCGACGATGCACGGATGAAATGGAGCAAGCGAGCCGACCACCCGCAAGATGCAATAGCATGTGCATGCGGCAAGCGGAAGCGTACAAATTTACTTTGCAATGCGCTTGAACCCCCTCTTGCAATGACAGCACAATCCAATTAGCAAAACGCACCGTTGCATAACAAAGCTGGCAAGCAGCGATACAACAAAAAAATTTACAAATGGAAAAAGATGTAGCAAACCAAACGTTAGAGCATTGACAGATGAGCCCAAAAAATTAGTAAATTTGTGATTAAAAAACAAAAAAAGACATTATGGCTTAGCAAAACAAAAACACCAAGCAGTTCAACGAAAACCACCAACCCAGCTTTCCAGTTCAAAAAGTAAACCACAATTGCCATAACAACTATCAACACAGTCCGAACGTGCCCAAAAAAACCGCCTCCAGTAAAGAGATTGATGATTAAACGGGTTATTAAAACTAGCTGATGCCGCCTAAAAGCCCTTTCAAGCAAATGACAAAGGAAAAGCTAAACTACATGGGAAAACGGTTTTCAAAAGTGTACGTACAAAAAAACTTTGGAAGCTTTTTGGTGTTTTGTGCTTTTAAACTCTATTGGCTTGGTAAGGGTTTTTGGCTTGTTTTGCTTTCTTGTGTGTGTGTCTTGTTTAATCTTTTTGTTGTAGGTGTTTGTGGTGTGTTGTGTGTGTGTGTTTGTGGGCCTCTTGGTTTTTGTGTGTGTGTGTGTGTACAATTTTGTTGCTGTACGTGTTTGTGTGTGTGTGTTTTGTTTAATTGTTGGTGGTCTACATATGGAAGTCAATTGATGGTGTGGCTTTTGGAGGGGGTTTTTTGGGCACCGGGAGAAACAACATATTGGAGAGCAGTGGGTTGGGTCGCGGTTATGGCAGGCGGGTTATTCAAACTGGTTATTGGGTCCACGGCTAGAAAATAACGTATAAGAATGGTTGGTTTTGTTAACGTGGTATTAGTAAGTAAAACGTTGTAATGGTAACGTATAACATTATACCAGATTTGTTAAGGATTTAAACACTGTCTTTCAAGCGTTGATAACGGCGTCTGCAAGACAAGCGTTAGAATGTGATGTTCTTATGGTTAGCGTTGAATATTGGAACACAATGGCCCTTCCAAGCATGTGTTAGACGAAAGACTTAGACCAGCGTTAAGAGAATTACTGCTTAAACAAGGACTTGTGGAAAGGACAGGGAGCTGTGAGGCCGGTGACCTTGGAATTCCGGAGAACCAGCAAATTTAAGAATTCAGACTTGTCGACACCAAAACGACCTTGTAGAACGCTAGCACCGTTGCACTATCCGCGTTACCGACTACCTGGTTTGACTAGCGCTTGAATAGCTACATTTACGAAGCTATTTTCTATGTACACCGACAGACGAAGAGGTCGGTTCAGACATTACTCCATTTGAATCGTTGACATACAGTTATTTAATTTACCATTTGTATTTCCGCGTTTTATGAAGTTTATTTCGGATATATTACGAAAAGATCATGAGTGTTTTTATTTCTTTTTTTATTTCTTATGTTTCCTTGGTTTTTCCTCCTCGCTCTTGAAGTAACATTTTCACGTCTTTTAACATCTCTCCACTTTCTCTTCCGGTCTACGTTGACAACTCTACTTTTTTAAAAAGGCTCATTCGGAGTTGCGTTCTCATCAACGATTTACAAAAAACCAATAAAAAAAAAAACACGCACAACGCAGATTTTAAAAAAAACGAAAAATCGGGCATAAGTTTAAGGTGAACCAATAAAATAAAAAACAACATGCAAAATTCAAAACGTAAAACTCGGCCAAATCCATATTCGAATTCGATTTTTTCCGAAAAAAAACAAATTTTTTATTGCTGTCACGAACCAAAGTGCTTCAACAACAAAAATTGGCTTACCACAAGAACAGGTCCAGGGTACAGGAACACAGGAATGGGTCCAAAATAAGTAGCCGAAGCTCCAACCAGTCAAAACACACGCAGGAAACTGGGGAGGGGAAACTCCCAAACCGGAGCGAACGGGAACGAAGGTTTGTTCCGGAAGGGGGAACTGGACTTGAACTGGAATCACACTGGTTCCGAAGGACGGAAACCGGAGGAACTGGAATTTGGGAACTGGAGGATCCAACGGAACTGGGGGACGGGGAACGAAGGGGACGTTTCCGAACCGGAACTGGAACTGATCCGGGAGGTGGAACAGGAACTGGGGGGAGGACGGGGTAGGGAACGAATTGGAGGAACCGGACTTGGAAGGGACTGGGAACTGGGGGAAACAGGAGGGGGGAAAACTGTCGGAGGGCCGAAAGTCCAACAGGACTGGGGGAACCGGGAGGTGGTTTTGGAGGGAACCTGGAACTGGACTTGATTTGCGGGAACCAGGTTTTTAGTTCCGAACCGGTATGGGGAAGGTTTTTAAGGATTCCGAACCACCACGGAACGAGGTTTCCCCGGAGGAACTGGACGGGGATTTCCAACAGGACGGGACTCTGGAAGGGAGACTGATCACAGAACGGGGCTGGACCGGAGGGTCCAACAGGGCGCAGGCAAAGGCAGAGCATGGGTGGGCAGGCAAGGACGACACAGACAGGGAGACTGGAGAACACAGACATGGATGGGACTGAACACACTGGATCCATGGGAGACACTGGATCGGAGGGGAGGAGGAGGATCGGGGGGGTACCCAAACAGCACATTAGTGAAACACAGGAAACAACATACAGGAACGAATGACGAAACGAAGTTGAACGAACGATATGGTGCCGAAGAGCAGCATGAAACCAATCACCAAATTGATGAATCACCCCAAAAATTGATTGATGTATTGGAATGTATTGATGAATTATGAATGTGCGGAGGAATGCATGAGGAGAAGGAAAAGGGAAGATAGGTTGAACCTAAGAGGAGACAGAGAGAACAGAGCAGATCAGACAGAAGGGGCAGCCACAGCAGCGGAAGGGAACACACACACACAGGGGATCCACAGGAACACGGGAGGCAAGGGAAAAAACATGGAGGGGAGACAGGAAGGGAGCGGACGTTACAATTGCGTTTACATGAAATTTGAAAAATCCGATAACAGCCATATTCCGAATTATGAATCGGAATATGAGTGCAGGTAAACACCCAGTGTTGGTGTTGTTTATTTTTTCCTAAAAGATTTCTTCTTTTTTTTACTTTCTGCTTACTGGAGAGGTTTACTGTGAGTTTTTTTTTATTTTTTTTTATTTTTTTTTTTATTTATTTATCAGTTATAGTCTCTACGTTCCGATGTGTCTTTTTTTTTTTTTTCTCTCTCAAGCTTTTTCTCCTGCATTTCTGTTTGGGAGTCTCTTTGCCTTACCCTTCTACTCGTGTCTACGAGCTACACTCGGTTTTGTCTGTGGTTTATTATTTTGGCTATTGCCAGGGAGTTTTTCATCCCTTGTTTTTGTTAATACTATTTCGGGTAACTAGACTCCTTTAGTGGTCCTCGCTTCTGAGGGTGACTTGTTCTGTATCTACCAAACCCTCACTTGTAACATTATGATTAGGGTGTTATTTCTCACATAGCCGCAACCATGTTATTATAGCCTTTAGGAAACTTTCATTTCCAACAATAATGGAACGCAAAATCAATGTCAGAGTTTGTCTGTCAAATTGCAATATTATTATGACGTTTGATTTTGTATGGTGCCACAACATTGTAATCTTAACGTTGAATAAACTTAAATTTTCAACCATCATGAGACATAAATCCAACATTGTAGGGTGATGGTCAAATTACAACATTGAATAAACTTTAATTTTCATCCTTCATGTACCTCAAATGCAACAGCACAGATTGACTATCAAATTGCAACATCATTACAATGTACTATTTTTAACGTTGTGAATTTAATGTTTAATAAACTTCAAATTTCAACCACTTTGACGTTATATACTGCCCATCAATTTGAGACGTTATTCCAATGTTTCATGTCTAACTGAGCTGCAGCATAGCCATTCTAACGTTTAAAAACCTTTCACTTTCAACCGTCACATACCCTCAAACTAACATAAGGTTAGTAAGGTTTTTAACGTTGGTTCAACCATAAAACAATATAAAATGCCTAAGGGGTGTTAACCACAAAATTAGCTTTCTTCTCTCTATGGGCCTCTGGTCAGTTGTGTTTAGCTCAATTAACACTATGTGACTCCATTTGAACACTAAACCAACATAATCAGATTTAAAATATAAACATTTTAATGATCTACATCATTAGATACATAAATATGTACATGATTACATAATTTCATTGCTGAACATGCATAAATACATAATTCTACAGTAGATTTGTCTGTTTGGTGTTTTAGCTTTGATCTGTATTGATGTTTGCCCATGCTCCCTGAACCCAGATCCAGTTCTGTCTGCCTGAGTGCAAATTGGCCAAGATTTAATACAGAGTAGAGCGCAAACACCCCGATAAACCAATAAAACTGCTTTCAGATAAGAAGAAAGCCTATTCTCATGCCACACATAGTGCAGTAATCCCTCACATGAATTCCCATCACTGTTGTTTGCCACACAGTAAAATGAGAAGTGCAGTGGACACAGAGCATCAGTAAAAGGTGAATTCAGATTAAGCGCTGGTCGATTTGTCATCCTGTCTTATCAAACCCAATAACAGGGCCGTACCTTTCCTTATATCTTCCTTAATTAGCGCCCCCCCCAGTAGACATTTGGAGAAACCGTAGTAATGCATTTGATATTTCAGTTTTAATTTGTTTGCCATTTGAGTTCAATAACTTCAAATTAAGCTTCAAATTAAATTCTAACTAGGACCCCACTGGACCCTTCCTGAAAAATACTTCTGTAATAAAACAGAATCACCAAGCTGAACCTGACGCCTTTTTCTTTCCTCTATAGATGATGTGGTAATCAATCATGCATGCTTATAGGTCCAGCCCATATCAGGCTCAACTCACTGTGTTATGACACAATTCAGTTATGGGCATAACAGACCTGACACACAGAGTGACAGATTATAGACTAGTCAGTATAGACACTTTTTAATTTAATTTACAGAACCCAAGCGCAGGAAAAAATAATAAATATTTGCTGGGACTGAAGTGAAAAATATATCTGATATATGGCTCTATGCCCGGGGGTCATGCTGCCCTTCTCTAGCTACCCTACAGGGGTCTCAAACAACTATGCCCTGGGGTCACACTGCCCTCCTCTGGCTGCACTACAGGGGTCTCAAACAACTATGCCCTGGGGTTACACTGCCCTTCTCTGGCGACCCTATAGGGGTCTCAAACAACTATGCACTGGGGTTACACTGCCCTCCTCTGGCTAACCTACAGGGGTTTCAAATGACAATGCCCTGGGGTCACACTTCCCTCTTCTGGCTACCCTACAGAGGTCTCAAACAACGATGTCCTGGGGTCACACTACCCTCCTCTGGCTACCCTACAGGGGTCTCAAACAACTATGCCCTGGAGTCACACTGCCCTCCTCTGGCTACCCTACAGGGGTCTCAAATGACAATGCCCTGGGGTCACACTTCCCTCCTCTGGCTACCCTACAGGGGTCTCAAACAACTATGCCCTGGGGTCACAAACAACTATGCCCTGGGGTTACACTGCCCTTCTCTGGCTACCCTATAGGGGTCTCAAACAACTATGCACTGGGGTTACACTGCCCTCCTCTGGCTAACCTACAGGGGTTTCAAATGACAATGCCCTGGGGTCACACTTCCCTCTTCTGGCTACCCTACAGAGGTCTCAAACAACGATGTCCTGGGGTCACACTACCCTCCTCTGGCTACCCTACAGGGGTCTCAAACAACTATGCCCTGGAGTCACACTGCCCTCCTCTGGCTACCCTACAGGGGTCTCAAATGACAATGCCCTGGGGTCACACTTCCCTCCTCTGGCTACCCTACAGGGGTCTCAAACAACTATGCCCTGGGGTCACACTGCCCTCCTCTGGCTACCCTACAGGGGTCTCAAACGACAATGCCCGGGGGTCATGCTGCCCTTCTCTAGCTACCCTACAGGGGTCTCAAACAACTATTCCCTGGGGTCACACTGCCCTCCTCTGGCTACACTACAGGGGTCTCAAACAACTATGCCCTGGGGTCACACTGCCCTCCTCTGGCTACCCTACAGGGGTCTCAAACAACTATGCACTGGGGTCACACTGCCCTTCTCTGGCTACCCTACAGGGGTCCCAAACAACGATGCCCTGGGGTCACACTGCCCTCCTCTGGCTACTCTACAGGGGTCTCAAACGACGATGCCCTGGGGTCACACTGCCCTATTCTGGCTACCCTACAGCGATCTCAAACGACGATGCCCTGGGGTCACACTGCCCTATTCTGGCTACCCTACAGCGATCTCAAACGACGATGCCCTGGGGTCACACTGTCCTCCTCTGGCTACCCTACAGGGGTCACAAACAACTATGCCCTGGGGTCACACTGCCCTCCTCTGGCTACCCTACAGGCATTCAAAATGATCTGTGTCTCTGCACCCACTTCCCACCACCCATCTGCTCTTTCACACTTCTGAACGCCTGTCAGAACTGCATTAGTAGTGTATGGCTTTTCATAAGTTCCTCTCTGCATATTACTATGAAAGTAATAAATAATAATGCAGAACATGGACATTATTAGATTGCGAAACCGCCCTTTTTTCAAGGCCTGCAGCCCTTCAGTGGAGTGGGAAATGACTGAGGCCCTGGTTTAAAAAAAAACAAAACCCTTTCAGATATATTATTCAAAGCTTCTTATCGCTTCTCTTCCATATTAAATTCCGCTTGTATGAAATGAGTTAAATGCACACAAAATGTGACATTTTGCACAACATGAATACATTTAAAATCACCGTTGTACACTGCCCTCAAACACTGCTGGAATGCTAAAAAAGCGTGAATTTTCTTAGTCTCAGTATTGTTTATCCATTATGAAACACAAGGTATTTTTGATAATGGTGAGTGGTTATTAAAGGGAGAGAGAGAGACTGTCTCCCCATCTGTCAGCTGTGTCCATCTGTCCTAGTCCCTAAGGTTTCCTGAGTTTTATCCATTTAACATTCATCACGACTATAATCATGATCGTAATCCTGCCATCTTATCACCAGAGGAAGCTAGTGCAGAGTGTACTATGCGCCTCGATGCGTCTAACCAAACCCTTTCCCTGGGGTTCACTTTTACTCGATCATGGACTGTCCTCTGGCAGCTCCGAACAGATTGATGCATGCGCTCAAATTTTAAATGAGCTCACTAAAATATCTGAACTATATTAAATACGTAGCTACACAATTTTCTGAATGTCATACTCGGCAAAAATCGAAATGAGTTAACGACTGCTAAACCGCCACAACAGCAATGTCAAATATCACACCAGCCGACATTCACATCCAATTACCTTGCTCTTATAAAACAGGGCTGCGACCTCAGCGATGGCTCTGCTGCTGTTAAAATGATAATTATTGCATAATATTGATCTAAATGGGGTTGGGCTGCAGTCAAACTGCATTGCGCTTCTCTCTCCTCTCTCTTTCCTCCTTAGCAGTCCAACTCTCTTTCTTCTCAGTACATTTGGGCATAACCATTAGTTTCTGTTTTTTTAAATAATGTGTTGTATACTTGAATGGGATGACAAATGTCCTGTGCATTTAGCTGTATTGTTACATAAATCAAAAAAGGGAACCACGCATGTTTTCCATATGAATATATTTTGCATACATTGCACTCGCTTCTTGCTCCAGAGAACACGCTTAGAAAAATCAATGAAAGCGCAACGCAAAATGTCTGAGATTACATTTGCGGGACTACATCATGTATCATTTAGAAACCAAATTGATTATATTAAAAAACAGCATTTGTGCATAAATAGTAACACATTCCTGGCGCAAAAAAAAGATGCCGCCGTTATGAGAGAAAAGAACAAATCTCAGAAACACATTGTTTTAAAATTCTCCCTGGTTTTCACTTCATTCTAATCAGCAGTGCCTGATACCAGCTCTGTTTCTGCTGCCAGTCAAAAAGCTCAAACAGATGGGAATGCCAATGTGCTCATGTATTATTTAAAACTTGAATATAATACTATTGTTACAATGCACAAACCTCAAGAAGAAATCAATTAATCTAAAATTATTAATTAAAGTCCAAAGCCAGATTGATTTATGATTGAAAATGGGACTGCAGTCTGACAGCCACCCTGTCCATCAGTTTGCCTGGTTGAAATGTATCCAATCCAATCCAATCCATTTTATTTATAAAGCACGTTTAAAACAACTGAGTTGACCAAAGTGCTGTACAGTAGTCAACAAAGCATAAAAACACAGCAGCAACACGCAGGACATAACAATAAGACAATAAAACAGTAAAAGAATAAAAACAGTAAAAGAATAAAAACAGACAAACAAGAAACCATGCGACTCTCATGGACTAATCTTTAAAAGGCCAAAGAGAACAAGTGCGTCTTTAGGCGTGATTTAAAAATATGGAGCGTAGGGGCCAGCCTGACAGGGAGGGGTAACTCATTCCAGAGTTTGGGGGCAGCTACACTAAAAGCTCGGTCTCCCCTGCAGTTTAGCCTGGCTTTAGGGACCACCAGGAGGGACTGGTCAGCCGACCTCAGGGTTCGAGAAGGGGTATAGGGGTGGAGGAGGTCGGTGATATATGATGGGGCCAGTCCATTCAGGGCTTTATATGCAAACAATACAATTTTAAAATGAATGCGAAAATGCACAGGAAGCCAGTGGAGAGAGGTCAACACAGGGGTGATGTGCTCATGTTTTCGAGTGCCTGTTAAAAGCCGAGCCGCGGCGTTTTGGACCAGCTGCAGCCGTGACAGCGAGGCCTGGCTGATGCCAACATACAGGGCATTGCAGTAGTCAAGTCTGGTCGAAATAAAAGCGTGCATAACTTTTTCCAGGTCATTAAAAGTTAAAAAAAGGCTTGATTTTTTAGAGCTGTTTGAGCTGGAAGAAGCTGGACCTGACCACAGAGTTTACTTGTTTATCAAATTTTAACTCACTGTCAAATTTAACTCCCAGGTTAGTGACAGTGGTTTTGGTAGCTGATTCAAGGGGGCCCAGGTCTGGAAGTACAGTACCAGGACCACTAGGTCCAAAAACAATGACCTCTGTCTTTTTGTCATTAAAATTTAAAAAGTTCAAGGCTAGCCAGGCTTTGATGTCCTTGAGGCATTCCAGCAGAGATTTCAGGGAGTTCGGGTCATTGTGTTTCAGAGGCAGGTATATCTGAGAATCATCTGCATAAAAATGGAAGGAGATGCCATGTTTTTTAATGATGGGCCCTAAAGGGAGGAGATACAGAGCAAAGAGGAGGGGGCCAAGGATGGAACCTTGGGGAACCCACATGGGAGGGGCGCAGAGGAGGACAGGAACTTACCAAGACCTACAGAAAAACTTCTGTTTGCTAGGTAGGACCGAAACCACTCCAGGGCTATGCCTTTGATTCCCACATAATGCTCTAAGTGAGCTATAAGGATGGCATGGTCTACTGTGTCAAAGGCAGCAGTTAAATCTAAAAGCACAAGAATAATGGAGTCCCCAGAGTTGGAGGCTAATAAAATGTAGTTAAAAACTTTTAACAGGGCAGATTCTGTGCTGTGAAGGGCTTTAAAACCCGACTGGAAAACCTCAAGTATGCCATGTGCATCTAGAAAAGCCTGCAGCTTTAAGGCTACCACTTTTTCCAGAATCTTTGATATAAAAGGGAGCTTGGAGATCGGTCTGAAATTAGAGAGGATCGAGGTGTCCAGACCAGGTTTTTTTAGCAGAGGCTGAACCACAGCCTGGTTATAGCTTGCTGGTACATTACCTGAAAACAGGCTGCTGTTTATCAAGATTTGGACAGAGGGTCCAATAGTGTCCCAAATTTCTTTAAAAAAGCGAGGGGGAATAGCATCAGTGGGGGAGCCAGAGGGTTTCATTTGAGAAACAATTTTCGTCAAACTGGAGAGAGAAACAGGCTCAAATTGATTAAAAACAGCAGAGCAAGAGGCAGGAACAGACGGATCATAGCAAGGAGGTAAAATGTTAGCTCTTATGGTTGCTATTTTTTCAACAAAGAAATGCAGAAACTCTTCACAGGTTTCAGTGGAAGCTTCCAGGCAACTGGATTGGGGGGGGGGTTAAGAACAGAGTTAATAGTACTAAATAAAACACGGGGCTTATCGCAGTTATTATTAATAATATCAGAAAAGTATTTCATTTTCTGGGCCTTCACAGTAGCCTGATATTTACACCAACTTTCCTTTAATATATCATAAGACACTTGCAGCTTGTCCTTCTTCCATTTACGTTCAGCTCTCCGGCACTCCTGTCGAGCAGTTCGAGTGACGTCATTTATCCAAGGCTCAGAGTTTGATTTCAGGCGCTTGGGTTTAAGGGGAGCGACAGAATCGAGGATGTTTTGACAGGTGGAGAGAAATTTAGAGTTTAACTCCTCTGTATTTAAACGGAGTGAGGACTCAGATTCAGCCTCAATAGCACTATTAAAGGCAACAGAGAACTGGACGGCAGTGGAAGGTTTAAACATGCGACAGGAACGGACAGGTGCACCCTGAGACACGGTATGACAGGGAAGAGAAATCTCAAATATAATAGGCATATGATCAGAAAAGACGGCGTCACATATTTCAACATTAAGAACAGGCAGACCATATGACAAGATAAGATCAAGAGTGTGTCCGTGCACTTGTGTGGGACCAGTCACAGACTGCACAAGTTCAAACGCATCAATGAGATTTAAAAAGTTCCTCACCAACAGACGTGGACGTTCATATCACCCAAAATGATGACATGATCATACTTAGGCATTATGCCAGCCAGGAACTCGGAGAAGTCATTGATGAAGTGTTTGTTGTATTTAGGTGGACGGTAGATGACTGCACACAGAATTGGGTGAGAGCGACCCAATTCAAACATGTTCAGTTCAAAGCTGGTGAAGGAGACAGCGGAGAGTTGCTTACAGTCAAAGCAGGTCCTAAACATGGTGGCGCACCCGCCTCCACGGCCAGTGGTTCTCGGCGAGTTCAAATATGAACAGTCAGGCGGTAAAAGTTCAGAAAAAGAGCTTAACTCACCAACACTGATCCGCGGAGACGGGGTGAGCAGGGGCGGGAGAGCTGGGGCTGGTCATCCGAGCTGACAGTGGGTAGACCTCCCGGTAATGCTACCAGCCAGGAGCCAACAGGATCCAGGGAATGACGGGACACAAAGCGGCGATGCAGTAATCCGTGTTCAGTCAACAGGCCGCGGGGAAACTGGTTAGATGCTCCACGACGTGACAGAGCCAGGTATATCTTCAGTTTTACCTGCAGTCCGCTGTTTTTTCCGCGGCATTTATAACGCTTCCTCCGATGAGGTGGGGCTTGGCGGTAGAGGTGCACAGGTATTTCTGACAGGAACGGGGGCGGGGGAAAGGCATTCTCTCCACCCAGATCAAACTGGATAAATTTTTCGGCAAAGAGTCGAATATTTAAAAGTGCTTGGTGATCATATACCAGTAGAGAGTCGACATGGTTAATCACACGTGACAGAAACAGCACAAACACAAACACAGCTGACAGCGGCAGACGGCAGGCCACGCACACTGGCGCCATCACTTCCAGGTCAACTTTTCAGAGAAAAAACTAACACTGTGTATGTATGCAGTAGAAGGCATAGGTTTGTGCTGGTGAATGTTATGTGCATTTTAGCTGCAGATTTCACATTCAAGTTTATTTAATGTACTGAATTCAGAATTGTTGGCACTCTTGACAAAGATGACCAAAAGTAAAAAGATGTATAAAATAAACAACACAGGCAACAAACGGTACTGTATGGGACAATCATATTCTTTTAGAATAAGAAAATTGTTCAGAGAAAAGTATTGTTTTTAACAAGCAATCTTTTTTTGTTCTTGCTAGAGTTCACAATTCCATTGACGATAACTAAAGCCCCAGAGGAGGTGCAAAACAACCCTGCAATAAGATCCACCATTGTATTCTACTGTAGGTATGACGTCCTTTTCAACAAAATCCACCATCACATATCAACAAGATCCACCATCATATTTCACTGTCAGTATGACGTACTTTTCAACAAGATCCACCATCATATTTCACTGTAGGTATGACGTCCTTTTCAACAAGATCCACCATCATATTTCACTGTAGGTATAATGTCCTTTTCAACAAGATACACCATCATATTTCACTGTAGGTATGACGTCATTTTCAACAAGATCCACCATCATATTTCACTGTAGGTATAATGTCCTTTTCAACGAGATCCACCATCATATTTCAACAAGATCAACCATCATATTTCACTGTAGGTATGATGTGCTTTTTAACAAGATCCACCCTCATATTCCACTGTAGGTATGATTTATTTTTCAACAAGATCCACCATCATATTCTACTGTAGGTATGATTTATTTTTCAACAAGATCCACCATCATATTCTACTGTAAGTATGACATCCTTTTCAACAAAATCCACCATCATATTTTACTGTAGGTATGACATCCTTTTTAACAAAATCCACTATCATATCCAACTGTAGGCATGACGTCCTTTTAACCAAGATCTACCATCATACTTTACTGTAGGTATGATGTCCTTTTCAACAGGATCCACCATCATATTTTACTGTAGGTATGACGTCCTTTTCAACAAGATCCACCATCATATTTCACTGTAGGTATGATGTCCTTTTCAACAAGATCCACCATCATATTTCACTGTAGGTATGATGTCCTTTTCAACAAGATCCACCATCATATTTCACTGTAGGTATGATGTCCTTTTCAACAAGATCCACCATCATATTTCACTGTAGGTATGATGTCCTTTTCAACAAGATCCACCATCATATTTCACTGTAGGTATGACGTCCTTTTCAACAAGATCCACCATCATATTTCACTGTAGGTATGATGTCCTTTTCAACAAGATCCACCATCATATTTCACTGTAAGTATGATGTCCTTTTCAACAAGATCCACCATCATATTTCACTGTCCGTATGACGTCCTTTTCAACAAGATCCTCCATCATATTTCACTGTATGTATGACGTCCTTTTCAACAAGATCCACCATCATATTTCTCTGTAAGTATGACGTCCTTTTCAACAAGATCCACCATCATATTTCACTATAGGTATGATGTCCTTTTCAACAAGATCCACCATCATATTTCACTGTAGGTATGATGTCCTTTTCAACAAGATCCACCATCATATTTCACTGTAAGTATGATGTCCTTTTCAACAAGATCCACCATCATATTTCACTGTCCGTATGACGTCCTTTTCAACAAGATCCACCATCATATTTCACTGTAGGTATGACGTCCTTTTCAACAAGATCCACCATCATATTTCACTGTAGGTATGATGTCCTTTTCAACAAGATCCACCATCATATTTCACTGTAGGTATGACGTCCTTTTCAACAAGATCCACCATCATATTTCACTGTAGGTATGATGTCCTTTTCAACAAGATCCACCATCATATTTCACTGTAAGTATGATGTCCTTTTCAACAAGATCCACCATCATATTTCACTGTAAGTATGATGTCCTTTTCAATAAGATCCACCATCATATTTCACTGTCCGTATGACGTCCTTTTCAACAAGATCCTCCATCATATTTCACTGTACGTATGACGTCCTTTTCAACAAGATCCACCATCATATTTCACTGTAAGTATGACGTCCTTTTCAACAAGATCCACCATCATATTTCACTCATATTTCACTGTAAGTATGATGTCCTTTTCAACAAGATCCACCATCATATTTCACTGTCCGTATGACGTCCTTTTCAACAAGATCCACCATCATATTTCACTGTAGGTATGACGTCCTTTTCAACAAGATCCACCATCATATTTCACTGTAAGTATGACGTCCTTTTCAACAAGATCCACCATCATATTTCACTGTAGGTATGATGTCCTTTTCAACAAGATCCACCATCATATTTCACTGTAGGTATGATGTCCTTTTCAACAAGATCCACCATCATATTTCACTGTAAGTATGATGTCCTTTTCAACAAGATCCACCATCATATTTCACTGCAGGTATGATGTCCTTTTCAACAAGATCCACCATCATATTTCACTGTAGGTATGATGTCCTTTTCAACAAGATCCACTATCATATCCAACTGTAGGCATGACGTCCTTTTCAACAAGATCCACCATCATATTTCACTGTAGGTATGATGTCCTTTTCAACAAGATCCACCATCATATTTCACTGTAAGTATGATGTCCTTTTCAACAAGATCCACCATCATATTTCACTGCAGGTATGATGTCCTTTTCAACAAGATCCATCATCATATTTCACTGTAGGTATGATGTTCTTTTCAACATAAGCATCATTCTTCAAACGCCAAACGCATTGCTCAATTCTATGGTCTCATCTGACCATAACACCCAGTACTAGGTGAAGTTCCAATTCTGAATGCATATGATGGGTGATTAGTAGTATTTTCACAATTACGATTCAAGTCATATGGAAAAAAAATATTAAAAAGATGCCTCATGTTATGAAATACACCAACTGTGCAGAAATTAAATGAATTTCCATAGGTCATATTGCTACTGTAAGAGTACAGGAAATGCATGTAAAATGAACATTTTGAAAATGGAGCTGGACCATCAGTCCCAACTGGTCTCAGTGAACATCAGATAATGCCATGCATTTACTTCTTTGCACATTAAACAGGTCCTATTGTTCCATTAATCAGTTCAAGTTGTCATGGGAGCACTAACAGCTGATATGTGAACAGTTTGTCCCAATCAATAAAAGCATGATTTATTGTCATTTATTTAAGATAGGCTTGGGATTATCTTTACCCTGTCAATCCCACAAGTTTTTGTTCATTTATTGATTTATTTAGCTTTATTATAGCCAGAAATGGCCAAAGCAATCACCCCGCCTCTTTACATTGAAACATTTCAAACGTGATCACCCTGCCACTTTACACTGAAATAGCTCTAATGCGATCACCCCGCTTTTTTTACATTGAAACAGCTCTAATGCAATCACCCGACCGCTTTACACTGAAACAGCTTTAATGCGATCACCCCACCTCTTTACACTGAAGCAGCTCTAATGCGATCACCCTGCCTTTTTACACTGAAACAGCTCTAATGCGATCACCCCGCCACTTTACACTGCAACAGCTCTAATGCGATCACCCCGTCACTTTACACTGAAACAGCTTTAATGCAATCACCCCACCTCTTTACACTGAAACAGCTCTAATGCGATCACCCCACCTCTCACCCCGCCTCTTTACACTGAAACAGATCTAATGCGATCACCCCACCTCTTTACACTGAAACAGCTCTAATGCAATCACCCCGCCACTTTACACTGAAACAGCTCTAATGCGATTACCCCGTCACTTTACACTGAAACAGCTCTAATGCAATCACCCCGCCACTTTACACTGAAACAGCTCTAATGCGATTACCCCGTCACTTTACACTGAAACAGCTCTAATGTGATTACCCCGCCTCTTTACACTGAAACAGCTCTAATGCAATCACCCCGCCACTTTACACTGAAACAGCTCTAATGCGATTACCCCGTCACTTTACACTGAAACAGCTCTAATGTGATTACCCCGCCTCTTTACACTGAAACAGCTCTAATGCGATTACCCCGTCACTTTACACTGAAACAGCTCTAATGTGATTACCCCGCCTCTTTACACTGAAGCAGCTCTAATGCGATCACCCTGCCTTTTTACACTGAAACAGCTCTAATGCGATCACCCTGCCTTTTTACACTGAAACAGCTCTAATGCGATCACCCCGCCACTTTACACTGCAACAGCTCTAATGCGATCACCCCGTCACTTTACACTGAAACAGCTTTAATGCAATCACCCCACCTCTTTACACTGAAACAGCTCTAATGCGATCACCCCACCTCTCACCCCGCCTCTTTACACTGAAACAGATCTAATGCGATCACCCCACCTCTTTACACTGAAACAGCTCTAATGCAATCACCCCGCCACTTTACACTGAAACAGCTCTAATGCGATTACCCCGTCACTTTACACTGAAACAGCTCTAATGCAATCACCCCGCCACTTTACACTGAAACAGCTCTAATGCGATTACCCCGTCACTTTACACTGAAACAGCTCTAATGTGATTACCCCGCCTCTTTACACTGAAGCAGCTCTAATGCGATCACCCTGCCACTTTACACTGAAGCAGCTCTAATGCGATCACCCCGCCTCTTTACACTGAAGCAGCTCTAATGCGGTCACCCTGCCACTTTACACTGAAACAGCTCTAATGCAATCACCCCGTCACTTTACACTGAAACAGCTCTAATGCGATCACCCCGCCTCTTTACACTGAAACAGCTCTAATGCGATCACCCCGTCACTTTACACTGAAACAGCTCTAATGCGATCACCCTGCCACTTTACACTGAAACAGCTCTAATGCGATCACCCTGCCACTTTACACTGAAACAGCTCTAATGCGATCACCCCGCCTCTTTACACTGAAGCAGCTCTAATGCGGTCACCCTGCCACTTTACACTGAAACAGCTCTAATGCAATCACCCCGTCACTTTACACTGAAACAGCTCTAATGCGGTCACCCTGCCTCTTTACACTGAAACAGCACAAATGTGATCACATTAGAGAAAGAGAGAGAGAGAGGTTACTTAGAAAACATGTAATATAGTTAGTACCATGAACAAGCCCTATCCAATTACATTGTCTGTCTCTCAATGGCCGCAATCTAAATACTAGATATCCTACAGGAAAAGGATCCAAAGAGGGCCACTCCTCGAGCCATGTGCTGCAAATTAACAGGAACCCTTAACAATGACAACCGCTCACTTAATTTACATTCATTTAGCTATAAAGTCAATAAACTGAATCAGAGTGAGAAAAGTAAGACAGTTATTAATTACTTAGAATCAATAAAGAGAATTAGCATGAGAAATTTGTCAGTCTGTTTTTGTTGCCTATGTACCAGATTACCGAGAGAGATTTTGACATCCTGTTTTTTGAGCTGCTGTTGAAAAGCCTGTGATCCATAGTAAGTTGTATCAATAGACACATAAAAATGTAAATTGCAGACTCTCTTCTTACAGTGGATCCAAAGACCCAGCTGCATAAAATCCATCCCTGTGAGATTTGTGGCGGATAATCACTCCGATGGAAAAGGCTACATCGTTAAGATAAATGGTAATTCAGGGATCTGTTGTAGAAAGTCAAGCAGTGGGTGAAAGAGCTGGTTTAAATTAGAGATTGCTCGACAAGCTCTATAAGGTTACATCAGGATAATGTCGGGCTAGATTGCTGCAAATCAAATCTGGTCTATTTGAGTGAGAACCGTAAACAACTTACTGATGGCAATGTTTACAGAAACTGAGAACAAAACGCACAAAACAAAGTTCTTGAAAGTGATTAATATGAATGATACACAGAGCTCCGGGCTGTGTACATAAATGTAGAAGGCTGGGCTGTGTTCAGCAAGCAGAGAGCTGGGCTGTGTTCAGCAAGCAGAGAGCTGGGCTGTGTTCAGTAGAGCAGAGCACTGGGCTGTGTGCAATAATGTAAAAGGTGGTCTATGCTCAGTAGAGCAGATAGCTGGGCTGTGTTCAGTAGTGCTGAGCACTGGGCTGTGTACATAAATGTAGAAGGCTGGGCTGTGTTCAGTAGAGCAGAGGGCTGGGCTGTGTAAAAAAATGTAGAAGGCTGGGCTGTGTTCAGTCGAGCAGATAGCTGGGCTGTGTTCAGTAGAGCAGAGAGATGGGCTGTGTTGAGTAGAGCAGAGCGCTGGGCTGTGTACAATAACGTAAAAGGTGGGCTATACTCAGTAGAGCAGATAGCTGGGCTGTGTTCAGTAGAGCTGAGCACTGGGCTGTGTACATAAATGTAGAAGGCTGGGTTGTGTTCAGTAGAGCTGAGCACTGGGCTGTGTACATCAATGTAGAAGGCTGGGCTGTGTTCAGTAAAAAAAGATAGCAGGGCTGTGTTCAGTAGAGCAGATAGCTGGGCTGTGTAAAAAAATGTCAAAGGCTGGGCTGTGTTCATAGAGCAGATAGCTGGGCTGTTTTCAGTAGAGCAGAGAGATGAGCTGTGTTCCGTAGAGCATGAGCTGGGCTGTGGACATAAATGTACAAGGTTGGGCTGTGTTCATTAAAGCAGAGGCTGCATAACACTGCACTCCTAACACACAGACATACAGAAAGAGCTGGTGTTGAGGCTGGGCCTCATATCCTGTGCAACTGATTTATGACAAATAGGCGTGGGATTTTAGCAACAGATAACTTCCTTATAAATAATTCTGAGCATAAAATTAGATGGAATTACATGAGTTAATCAAAGTGGTGATTTCCTCATAGATTTTTTTTAAGAAAGAGAAAGACCACCCGACTCTCCTGGGGAGAGGGACAGCTACTGGATGGGTGAACCCACTCTGATGAGCCTACGGGCTGGACCGTTAGGGCCTACCACATCTTCTAATTTAATGATGCAGTAAAACCTGGTATTTACACACCTGTATTTTGACAGGGCAGTGACTGTCAGAAAGCCTTTCATTGATCATTCCAGATATTTTTACAGTAATGAAATACATTCCAACAGAGCAAAAAAAAAACAATAAAGCTTTTTTTTCCATAAATATGAGGCTGCTACACTTAAGCTGATAATTACTCTCAAGCTCCTTGTCATCCTGCCAGACTAAATATGAGGTTGGGTGTGGGACACTAATACAGCTTTGAGAACTGACAGTTTGTCTAAGCACAACGAGGTAAGACAATACATCTGTCATATTTTAATATGTATGCATGTTAGCAGATGTTCTTCTCTGGAGCTTCTTACAAGGCCATTGTGCCAGGATGTGTATAGTTTAAAATCAAATGAGCTGCAAGTTCAGAAGCACAACTACACAACAATAGGGAACATATCAGTATTAAAAAATTAAGCAAATCTCTCTCACACACACACACACACACACACAATTTTTTGCTCTTCATCAGTTACTGAAGCTTTTTATGTACATTCATTTACTTTTGGCATTGTCTTTGTTTTTAACCCATTTTAAGGGCAATACATTTGTATAATCAAACACAATTTGTTAAACAAGCAGGGTAATTTGGCGTTTTCTAACGTGAGACTGAAGCCATATTCCGGTAGCTTATTCTCAGCTGCTGCAGGTGCTTTTAACTAAATTTAACCGAATATAGCCTATTTTCTAAAATAACAGCACTGTCGGGTATTACCTGAAATCCGTGCCGGTGTTTAACCCTAATGTTAAAGACTATTATTGTGTATATCAAAAAGCTTCATCATAGTTTGTCCGAATAATATTGATCAAACTATTGACCCATATAGCCTATTCCTTGCTTGCGCTACACATGCACAAGCATGTCTGTTTCACATATAAGCAATCCGCTAAGGAAGAAAAACAGGATTTTAAAGAGAATAGGACATTTTGATTGGTTTATTACGGTGGCCCAGAGGTGCAATCCACATTTCTAAAAAGCAATCTTTGTTTCTAAATAGAAATCCTCTTTTCAAAAAAGAAATCCTTGTTTCTAAATGTAAACCTTGTTTCTAAAACACAATCCTCGTTTCTAAAACACAATCCTCGTTTCTAAAACAAAATCCTCGTTTCTAAAACACAATCCTCGTTTCGAAAACAAAATCCTCGTTTCGAAAACAAAATCCTTATTTCAAAATAAAAATCCTTATTGCTAAATTAAATCATTGTTTCTAAAACACAATCCTTGTTTCTAAATAGAAATCCTTGTTTCTAAATAGAAATCCTTGTTTCTAAAACAAAATCCTTGTTTCTTAATATAAATCTTAGTTTCCAAAATAAAATCCATAATTATAAATAGAAATCCTCATTTCTAAAACAAAATCCTTATTTCTAAATGTAAATCCTCGTTTCTAAAACAAAATCCTTATTTCTAAATGTAAATCTTCATTTCTAAAACAAAATCCCTATTTCTAAATTAAATCCTTGTTTCTAAAAGTTAACCCGAGTTTCTAAATTGAAATCCGAGTTTCTAAATTGAAATCCTCATTTCTAAATTGAAATCCGAGTTTCTAAATTTAAATCCTCATTTCTAAATTGAAATTGTAAATCTGGGAATTAGCAACACAAATCATTTCGAGTTCTCCAAATCGTAAAATCTGGAAACATCAACTAAAATCATGTTACAAACCAAATTGTAAAATGATGTATTCCGCTATTGCTGTGGGAAAAGGGAAAAGTTATGAAGTAATATTAATATTCTTGCAACCGGGTTAGACTGCTCTTTAGATTAACGGGATTAGCTAATAAGGGACCACAAATCAAAGGTACTCGTACCACGTTACCTTCCGCTTTTAGTCTGGTCTACCTTGATCCCAGTTTATCCAAAGAATAGCCTGTGTATATTACAGTAAATCATCAGCCACCAACGCTGATTCTGTACTCGTTTATCTGACTCCATTTAATATTATAATTTAGTATGTACAATTTCCACTTGATTTGTTAAAGGACTCTCATACTTTAAAGACGGTTCTCTGAGCTGGATGTGTCTGTTAACACCGCGCTTTACATTGGGCCCTTAATGTACACGACTCACAGCTGACTAGATATCTGCGGTTATCTCAGAGGTTGCGGAAGCAGCCACTTTGTGCGGTATACTCTATGGTTAAGACTCAGGGACCGACTAAAGGAATATTGGCAACCACCGTTCTCAACATGTATAACCGCCAGGCGGAGGTGATCTACTTTAAGACATAGTTCTACAGGTGCAATACTCCGTGATACATTAAGCTTAAATAGTCAACCTCCCTAGACCAGCTGAGGGGATAACCATGACTGAGGAAATTAATCAACCCATTACCGGTGCACAGAGATAATACGTCAATGTTCAGAGAAACCACACAAATCAAGTTTAACTAATTTATTACCAGGTAGGTTACTTACTTAAATTATCAATACATAGTTACAGATTGAACATTCCAAATTCAAATACAGTACAGAGAAAAATACTTAGTCATACCTGGCAATTTGCTACACACAATGACCTGAAGTACGATGTGCGGAAAGACTGGCTACAGCCTTCCCAGATTGGTTTATTTCCTTTGCTTAAATGCTCAAACTCTGTGTTTGATCTGGCTGCAGACGGTCGTAAAACCATAAACTGGTCAGCACTATTAGACCCCTTCTATGGGGTTTGACAGAATGGTTTTTTCTAAGGACCATTTCACAACGGCAGCTTACGCCTGTGTTATGAAATATACATTCCATTCATGTTGCACATTTAGGACATGTAGACCATTGCACCACTCACACAGAGACCCTCAAAATGATATCAAACATCAGTAGGTCTAAGTTTGTGTTGCCATGAGACTCCCCATCGCCACAGTGTTCTCAGATGTGATTGATATTAATGCCACAAAGGTACCAGAATTCCTGTTGAGAATATTACATTTACACCCTAGTTGTCCCTGTTAATGTAGGTACGTTAACTTGATGTATTTACTAATGTAACACTCAAAAACGGAACAATACATGATTATCTCTCTGGAAAGAGTGTATAATGTATGTTCCAGTGCCCAGACTAGTTCCAGTGTATACTGTACAATGTAGCAAAAGTATCAATCACATCTGTATGTTTTTAAGCTTTTTAAGGACAAAAGCAATCTATACCATGTTGTGTTGTGTGTGAAAAATATGTTTAAGGACAGAGATTTAACCTGCCCTGATAACGCCATGTGGGGGCACTATGGCACTGTTTGTGTGCCTGTCTCCACGACAGTCCAAGCATTTCCTCCAAAGCCGTGACACCTGAAGACATTCTTTGACCGTCATAAACTTCACGCCAGATGGTCCCAGCAGATTTTACGGCATTGAAGTTCTGGTTTATTACATCCTTACAGGGTCCACCCCCGGTGTTGTGTGTTCAGGTGCCCGGGGATCTCAATTTCAGTCTTACAAAATCCTCATTTCTAAATTTAAATCCTTGTTTCTATTAAGCCTGAAAGCTAAATGCTACAGTTAGCCTGTGCGCAAAGCATACTGGGACCAGATGACGTATGCACGAGTGAGTCTGAGAGTGCAACTTGCATAGCATGTCTAACGAACAGCTGGTCTCCTGGCATAATAACTATCACAAAATTGCCGAACAAACTAAAGTTGAGTTTTCTTGCAGACATATTAACATAAAGCCTGTTAACAAGTCCAATCATTTCAGGAATATAACGGAAACTCGCTCTTATACGGAACTGCACCTTGATTACAGTAGCCTACATTAAGCCAATCGTGTGGTTCACTGTTTGTCACCGACAAAAAACGGGCTTATCATTTCCCGTTCATTGTAGGCTACGTTGCCTACAGTACGGTACACACTAACTAGCTGTTATTTGATGTAAAACGAAATTGATCTCTCGCCAAAGCAAAATGAACTCCATGTAGGCTAACTTAGCCTGCATGTGGTCCTGACAAATTGCTAACTAGGCTACTAATTGTAGTAAGTTTAGATTCTTTAAAAAAAAAATAAAGTCAACACTTTTTATAGACATGATAATAGCTTGACCAATGAATGTTATCGTGAGTGGTAGCTTAACTACGGTGGCCCAGAGGTGCAATCCACATTTCTAAAAAGCGATCTTTGTTTCTAAATAGAAATCCTCTTTTCTAAAAAGAAATCCTTGTTTCTAAAACAAAATCCTTATTTCTAAATTGAATCCTTGTTTCTAAAAAAAATATCCTTGTTTCTAAATGTAAATCCTTGTTTCTAAATGTAAATCCTTGTTTCTAAAACACAATCCTCGTTTCTAAAACACAATCCTCGTTTCTAAAACACAATCCTCGTTTCTAAAACACAATCCTCGTTTCTAAAACAAAATCCTTATTTCAAATTAGAAATCCTTATTGCTAAATTAAATCCTTGTTTCTAAAACACAATCCTTGTTTCTAAAACACAATCCTTGTTTCTAAAACAAAATCCTTGTTTCTTAATATAAATCTTAGTTTCCAAAATAAAATCCATAATTCTAAATAGAAATCCTAATTTCTAAAACAAAATCCTTATTTCTAAATGTAAATCCTCGTTTCTAAAACAAAATCCTTATTTCTAAATGTAAATCTTCATTTCTAAAACAAAATCCTTATTTCCAAATGAAATCCTTGTTTCTAACGCTGCGTTCACACATCCAGCAACTTCGGTCGCCCAGTCGCCGGAAGTCCATTCATTCTCTATGAAGTTGAGCGACTGGTCAGCGACCTGAGCGACTAGAAAACTGAGCGACCAAAATCGGCCGATAAATGATGCCCGAAACTTAACTTTTGAGCGACCATCGGCCGTAACAGCCAATCAGAGTTCCGCGCTTCATATTTCTCCAACCGATACGAAACCATTTCGTGAAAAGGGGTCCCACTGTTGCCAGCAGCCGGTCGAACTGCTCACAATCCAGCCGAAAATAACGCTGGAAGCGGTCCCCGTCCAGGCGGAGTTCCTGCACCAGCCGGTGAAATTCTCCGAGCTGCCGGCGGCGTTGTACGGTGCTATGCACCCAGAGCCTCCGGCGCTTCCTCCGGCATAAATAAATTAGGGCGACAGCTAGCAGTTTTTTTTTCCGGTTCATTTTCCAAAGTGGTAATCATGAAGCTGAAGACTCAATTTATAGTAAAAAAAATATCCCTCCAAAACGTTCCAATAAAGGAGGGAAAGAATCTAATTGGAAGTTTAATATAATTTCATGAACGTAATCTACGTAATATTGCCTATCCAACTAAGATAGGCGAAATAGGGTTAGCAGCGGTAACAACAGTAAATAATTTATATATTATCATTGTATAATTATCAGTGTCATAACATAACCTTAAAGGATATGTGTAGCTGTTCTACCAATATCACATTGAGCCAAAAAAATACATGTTGAGTTTTATACATACGTCTATCTATGTATCTAGCGTAGATAGTAGATCAAGATCGGTAGCTCGCGACGAAGATAGATATAGGCTAGCCTATCGCTAGATAGCGAGAACACATCATTATCAGTGTCATGACATAACTATAAAGAATAGGATGCATCGCAAATATGTCTTTGTTATACGTAGGCTATTGCCGTTGTTTCTCTTTATCAAATAATTGTAGCTGCACGAACTGACTTGGATGACACAACGGGAAGCTCTTGCCCCGCCCCCAGCCTCGTAGAATTGACCGACTCAGCGACCAGTTGCTCGCTGTGTGAACACAGGGTAAAAGTTAATCCGAGTTTCTAAAAGTTAATCCGAGTTTCTAAATTGAAATCCGAGTTTCTAAATTGAAATCCTTGTTTCTATTAAGCCTGAAAGCTAAATGCTACAGTTAGCCTGTGCGCAAAGCATACTGGGACCAGGTGACGTATGCACGAGTGAGTCTGAGAGTGCAATTTGCATAGCAAGTCAAACGAGCAGCTGGTCTCCTGGCATAATAACTATCACAAAATTGCCGAACAAACTAAAGTTGAGTTTTCTTGCAGACATATTAACATAAAGCCTGTTAACAAGTCCAATCATTTCAGGAATATAACGGAAACTCGTTCTTATACGGAACTGCAGCTTGATTACAGTAGCCTACATTAAGCCAATCGTGTGGTTCACTGTTTGTCACCTACAAAAAACAGGCTTATCGTTTCCCGTTCATTGTTGCACTGTAGGCTACGTTGCCTACAGTACGGTACACACTAACTAGCTAAGTTATTTGATGTAAAACGAAATTGATCTCTTGCCAAACGAACTCAATTTAGCCTGCATGTGGTCCAGACACCCTACCAATTGTGGTCAACTTCGATGCTTTGACAGAAAAGTTGTTAATTATTTTATGATGATCATAATGAATTGTGAGTTGTACGCTAACTTTCAGATTACGTTAGCTGTACATTACAAAAAATACTGTAAATTCGTGAAAATAATGCAGGGCCATGATTCACCCAGTAGATGGCGGCCCGAGGCTGGCAGCACGATATGGCGCTATGGGAAAACCCCCCGCCCCATCTATCCTCGAACTGATATTTGTATAACCACCAGCTACAGACGCAGTCTGCCAGATCATCACAAAAATGTTGCTGTGCTAAAGTTCAGAATTTAACCAGTATATTTCATAGAGCTGCTATAAAACTAAAAACCGATGTGATTGGAACAAAAACCAGCACGCAGACGAACCATAGACTGTCGAAAAAGGCTGTGTTCGAAACCGTACACTACTTGCTACATTTTGTTCAAATCGGCACGTACTACTGGTCGTCTATTAATGCGGTTTCGAACACAGTCAAGCTTCTGCTCTAAACCAAAGAAACTCGGCCAATCCGCGCCCAGGACTCCCCGTTCTACGTAACGTTGCTCACTCAAGTCGTGCCACTGCTAACGGAAGGTTTAACCTAACGCGTGTTTCGTGGACTTGAAAAGCTATTTACCAATTTGTTAGTACGGTGTACTATACATTATTTTTTACACAAGCCAAGTTATTCGCTGGCCTTGCTTGCTTAACGTTGCCAAGCAAGGTATATTGCTATATAAAATACTGTAAATCCTTGAAAATAGCTACTGTATTAGCCATGATTCACCCAGTAGAGCGGGACTGGTAGCAGCATGACGCTAACTGCGCAACAAATGAGCTATTCAAGTGTATAGGGCAGGCTAATTCATAACGCTTTCATTAACCTTAATTTGTGACTTTATGTATGGAGGGGGCACACTCGGCTAATTGTGAGATTTAAAAAATTAGGCCGTAGCTACATAAAAGGAAAACCATGTTTGTTTCTTAATTAGCTACGTTGTCTAAATTAAACGTGTGAAAGGTAGGCTATAGGCGAGCCGATGGCTCAGATCACAAACACCGCTTTTGAAAGTGGAACAGCAAAGTTTCCAGTTTGTGGAAAGTGCTCTCTAGTTTTTAAGTTAACGTGCGTACGGATAAATGTTCTGCAAAATGTTCTGCACTACCGCATTCCTGTGGTTTCCCCTGCCTCGATTACTTGCGATTGAAAAGTAAAACCGACATTGGCATGTCAAAATTGGAAATTAAATTCTAAGTTTATGTGAAATTTTATTGTGTTGGCAGATTTCAGATATCAAGAGGCAGCCTTCTAATGGATTTCATCATGCTTAGAATTGCCTAATAGGTATATCAGTACAGCAAGAACATGAAACACAAGGCTGATATTATAGTATGTAGATTGCTTTATTATTACATAAACCAAGAGGACATGACATTTGTTGCTTTAAGGGCCTGGTTCCTTCGGTAAAAATGTTATACATTTCCCGCAGTGATTGCAGAACGACTGCAGAACTGAAAGGGCCTTGCCACAAAATGGACAAAACATAATGAAAAAATACGACACGGAAAAAAATGTTTTACGCGAGTACTGGAGGATAACTAAGGTAACTATCAAGCAATATACCTTGCTTGGCAACGTTAAGCAAGCAAGGCCAGCGAATAACTTGGCTTGTGTAAAAAATAATGTATAGTACACCGTACTAACAAATTGGTAAATAGCTTTTCAAGTCCACGAAGCACGCGTTAGGTTAAACTTTCCGTTAGCAGTGGCACGACTTGAGTGAGCAACGTTACGTAGAACGGGGAGTCCTGGCCGCGGATTGGCCGAGTTTCTTTGGTTTAGAGCAGAAGCTTGACTGTGTTCGAAACCGCATTAATAGACGACCAGTAGTACGTGCCGATTTGAACAAAATGTAGCAAGTAGTGTACGTATAGGAGCCAAAGTACCCTAGATGTAATTTTGACTTAGAATAGGGTTATACCTTATTTATTTATGTAGGCTAGTTGCCTACAGATTTAGCCTCCAGAGAAATTAGAATTCAGTTTAGCTGTATAATAGAGTATTTTCTTATTTACACTAAATATGTTTATATTGATGGCTTTTGATATTATTATCTGCATTAGGAATGCTGTTTTGATATAGATAAGCATAGGAAACAGTTTTATCTAGCTCAGTTCTCATGTTAGATATTAGGTCTACTGTCCCTTTAAGAAGATCGCGCTTCTCTGTCACATCAAGAGCGCCTAGGTGGGTCAGTGTTGTGTCGGCGGTGAGACTGAAGCTATACAGTTTTTGTACCGTAGCGTTTGTTTTGTGGCAATTACAGCCAGCCCTTGTAGTTAGGAAGAATATTATTTTGGATCACTCCTGTACAAAGATTTCACTTCAATAAAGCGGTGTTATCTTTTTACATCCGGAGTACAGTGGAGGTTTTTCCTGGCTAGCCAAGAGTTTTAACGCACGAGTAGCTAACTTTCAGTGGAACAGACCGTCGTCCCTCACAGTACGGTTTCGAACACAGCCTTTTTCGACAGTCTATGGTTAGTCTACGTGCTGGCTTTTGTTCCAATCACATCGGTTTTTAGTTTTATAGCAGCTCTATGAAATATACTGGTTCAATTCTGAACTTGAGCACAGCAACATTTTTGTGATGCTCTTGCAGACTGCGTCTCTAGCTGGTGGTTATACAAATATCAGTTTGAGGATAGATGAGGGGGGTTCCCATAGTGCCATATCGTGCTGCCAGCCTCCGGCCGCCATCTACTGAATCATGGCCCTGCAGTATTTTCACGAATTAACAGTATTTTTTTGGAATGTACATCTAACGTTATCTGAAAGTTAGCGTACAACTCACAATTCATTATGATCATCATAAAATAATTAACAACTTTTCTGTCAAAGCATCGAAGTTGAACCACAATTGGTAGGGTGTCTGGACCACATGCAGGCTAAATTGAGTTCGTTTGGCAAGAGATCAATTTCGTTTTACATCAAATAACTTAGCTAGTTAGTGTGTACCGTACTGTAGGCAACGTAGCCTACAGTGCAACAATGAACGGGAAACGATAAGCCTGTTTTTTGTAGGTGACAAACAGTGAACCACACGATTGGCTTAATGTAGGCTACTGCAATCAAGCTGCAGTTCCGTATAAGAGCGAGTTTCCGTTATATTCCTGAAATGATTGGACTTGTTAACAGGCTTTATGTTAATATGTCTGCAAGAAAACTCAACTTTAGTTTGTTCGACAATTTTGTGATAGTTATTATGCCAGGAGACCAGCTTCTCGTTAGACTTTCTATGCAAATTGCACTCCTCAGACTCACTCGTGCATACGTCATCTGGTCCCAGTATGCTTTGCGCACAGGCTAACTGTAGAATTTAGCTTTCAGGCTTAATAGAAACAAGGATTTAAATTTATAAACTCGGATTTAAATTTATAAACTCGGATTTAAATTTAGAAACTCGGATTTAAATTTAGAAACTCGGATTTCAATTTAGAAACTCGGATTAACTTTTAGAAACAAGGATTTAATTTAGAAATAAGGATTTTGTTTTAGAAATTAAGATTTACATTTAGAAATAAGGATTTTGTTTTAGAAACGAGGATTTACATTTAGAAATAAGGATTTTGTTTTAGAAATGAGGATTTCTATTTATAATTATGGATTTTATTTTGGAAACTAAGATTTATATTAAGAAACAAGGATTTTGTTTTAGAAACAAGGATTGTGTTTTAGAAACAAGGATTTAATTTAGCAATAAGGATTTCTATTTTGAAATAAGGATTTTGTTTTAGAAACGAGGATTTTGTTTTCGAAATGAGGATTGTGTTTTAGAAACGAGGATTGTGTTTTAGAAACGAGGATTTACATTTAGAAATAAGGATTTACATTTAGAAACAAGGATTTATTTTTAGAAAAGAGGATTTCTATTTAGAAACAAAGATTGCTTTTTAGAAATGTGGATTGCACCTCTGGGCCACCGTAGTTTATTGCATGTTTCGCCCAAGACACATCTATAATTAATGAAGTTCAGCCCATTTGCACGTTCTGCCGTGCTTAGCACTCAAAAAACATGCCGTCTAACTGGCAAAAGTGGACTAAAGCAATTACGCCATGTGTTTAGACCAAGCGCTATGATCACCAAGATAGAGCCCAGGGAGTGTTACCTAGTGACAGGCAGAGATTACATAGGGAGTGTTGGCTACCACAATGCAGAGATCACACAGGGAGTGTTAGCTAGTATTGTGCAGAGATCACACAGAGAGTGTTAGCTAGCGCTGTGCAGAGATCTCACAGGGAGTGTTAGCTAGTGCCGTGTAGAGATCACACAGAGTGTTAGATAGTACTGTGCAGAGATCACACAGAGAGTGTTAGCAAGTACTGTGCAGAGATCACACATGGATCACACATGCGCACCAGTTTATATGCATTGCAGAGGTCGAGTTTGGAAAAAATAGGGCCTTAATGCAGGGCCTTAATCCTCCATCTTTATTCTTGACAAAAAAGAAGCCTGCACCAGCAGGCGAAGTGGATGGTCTTATAAACCCATTAGCTAGTGCTTTCTCAATATATTCCTTCATGGCCGAACTCTCTGGGGCAGATAAGGAATAAAGATTACCTCTGGTAGGAGTGGTACCAGGGTACAACTCAATAGCACAGTCATATGAGCGGTGAGGAGGGAGGGAAGTAGCTCTCTGCTTGCTAAAAACCTCGACCAATTCAGTATATTCGACTGGGACATTAGGAGGCAAGGGAAATTCAAGCGTCCCGGCTATTTTAGCACCTGCTACCTGAATAGGTGAATCAGGAGAAGGTGACTATTTGATCTCAGAATCTGAAATTTCATCCGGAGAGAAGCCCCGCCCAAGTGGAATACCCATCCGCCAAAGAGTCCCACTCCAAACTCTCGCCAACAGCCTTGGAGCCAAAACTAGAATCCTCCTGACTAAACCGGGAGATAACGTCCTCGGGGTCAGAGTCAGAGCTCGAGTTGTACCCTCTTTAGTGTTCACCGGAAACGCAGGAAAAAGTAGAGTGGCCCTGGGCTGAGTGCCCCACTGAAAAATTATGGATTTATCCCTCCCCCGTTTAATGTGAGGGCTATGCTGGATGAGCCATGTGTGACCCAGCACTAGGGAGTAAGCAGGAGAATCAACTAAAAAAAATAAAAAGTTTTCAGTATGATTCTTATGGAGGGTGTGCATAGAGAGGACTTCAGTGGTTTCTACAATGGTACCTGAGCCCAACGGGCAACCATCGAGTGCAGTGACCGTATGGGGCTGAGCAAGGCAAAGGATGGGTATCTGCTGTTTTTTGGCCCACCGGGCATCAATAAAGCACTCTACAGCCCCGGAGTCGATAAAAGCGTCGACCTGAAGGGAGCGCTGTTGCCATGTAATGTTGACTGGTAGTAGTGTCCGAGGTATAATACCACTATGTCTCGCTAGCAGCCCCGGTCAAAACTGGCAAAAGTGGACTAAAGCACTTTACGCCATGTGTTTAGACCAAGCGCTAAGATCACCAAGATAGAGACCAGGGAGTGTTACCTAGTGACAGGCAGAGATTACATAGGGAGTGTTGGCTACCACAATGCAGAGATCTCACAGGGAGTGTTAGCTAGTGCTGTGCAGAGATCACACATGGAGTGTTACCTTGCGCCATGCAGAGATCACACAGGGAATGTTAGCTACCGCTGTGCAGAGATCACACAGAGAGTGTTACCTAGCGCCATGCAGAGATCACACAGGGAGTGTTAGCTACCGCTGTGCAGAGATCACACAGAGAGTGTTACCTAGCGCCATGCAGAGATCACACAGGGAGTGTTACCTAGCGCCATGCAGAGATTACATAGGGAGTGTTAGCTACCGCCATGCAGAGATCACACAGGGAGTGTTAGCTACCGCTGTGCAGAGATCACACAGAGAGTGTTACCTAGCGCCATGCAGAGATCACACAGGGAGTGTTACCTAGCGCCATGCAGAGATTACATAGGGAGTGTTAGCTACCGCCATGCAGAGATCACACAGGGAGTGTTAGCTACTGCTGTGCAGAGATCGCACAGAGAGTGTTACCTAGCGCCATGCAGAGATTACATAGGGAGTGTTAGCTACCGCCATGCAGAGATCACACAGGGAGTGTTAGCTAGCGCTGTGCAGAGATCACACATGGAGTGTTACCTAGCGCCATGCAGAGATTACATAGGGAGTGTTGGCTAGCACAATGCAGAGATCACAGACGGAGTGTTACTAGTGCTGTGCAGAGATCACACAGGGAGTGTTATCTAGGGGTCTAGGGCTGTGCAGAGATCTCACTGGGAGTGTTAGCTAGCGCTGCATAGCCATGTGGTGGAGCTTGCCGTTCAAGGTATTATCTGCTCAATGTGCTCTTACAGCTGTTATCGCACATCTCCTAGACCTGCCCGCCAAAACAGGAAATTGCTTTTCTCCTTCTCTCTGCCTCTAGAAGTCATTATGTGTTTTTTGTTCAAAAGATACATAGACACACAAACACACACGTACGCACACAAACACACACATGCCCGTGCACACACACACACACACTTGTATTTGTATAGGGCCTTTCTAATACCCAAGGTCACTTCAGAGAATATAGGCTATTGTATCCTATGAAAAATTGTATCCTATAATTAACCTTACTAAGTAGATCTACCTTTATTGGCATATTCTCATCTGTTATGTATTGGTCTCGTTCAAAGCCCAGATAATCAACAGAACTTTGACATATTTCCTTATGCTGGGCGTATGCATATTCCTCAGTAATCAGGCAGGCTTTGAGAAATTAACCTTCCCATTGCCAATTTGGCATAATAATGACCCGCCCCATCACCAGGAGAGAGCAAAAAATAAAGGGAAAAGGTGCCTTCCATAATCATAAACCTACCCCCTCTCTCTCTCTCTCTAAAAAATAATAATGTGATATTGCATCATAATAAGCTTGATGATAGCACGGTAGTATCATTAACGTTGTTCGTATAAAGTTACGTCCCGTACCACGTTTGTTCTTTACCCATCATGCAACAGGAAAAGAGACCATTAAATCAAGCATGGATCCCGCATTGGCGAAGCACAGTTACTTTTTTTCAGGAAATAAAGCTGACAATGAAGACAGTTAAATCCAGAGCTGTGAATGCTCCCGAGCGTCCCCAAGGAGACAAACTCGCTGTCACCTCCTCCCGTCCCTGCGCGCCATGCAGGCATACTGTTAATGAGCTCCACGCCTCATCTTCCGCCTCATCTGCTTTGATGTGCCGGTCAGACTCACGAGCCTCTTTGTGGGGCAGCCCCCATGTGAGCCAGTGCAGAATGGTTGTCACGGTTATTATGCTAATTATTTCAGGTGCCATTGCTCCCATTAATGGCCAGCTGAGAGGAAGTGGCTGACATCAAATGATCTTCTGCTTTCCAGTTACTGAACGAGCATGAGGCTATTACGCAACCAGGTCTGTACCGTCTCCATAATAGTTTATTAACTAATACTTTAGATTGTAATTGTGAAAACAGCGACTGGCTTATGCACTACTTGCTTATGCTCTATGCATTTATTGTACACCTATCAGACATACAGTGACCATACACAAATATATAAAATGATCTCCTAAAAGAACCTATGCATAGCTAATGTTCTCATGATGACTTGTGAATCGAATTGTAGGTCTGAGAGCTATGTAAATATGTGGTGTAGTTTTCATTAAAGACAAAACATCCACAAGGGAACCCGCAACACTGCTTTAAAAATATCCTCAGTAACCGGGCAGGCGCAGTAACCCTAACGCAACCCTAAACCTAACCCTAACCCAACACACACAATTTCACCATGATCAGTCACCTGCAGGAGAGGGTTAACGGGACACAGTTGAAGATTAAATACACTGTATATAAACAGAGAAACAACCTGATCTGACAGACAACATGAGACAGTGAAAAAAATAAAAATGGAGGAATAAATGCGGTTAGAAAATGAGTGTGTAAATAAATACAGTGATGGAGAAAATCCGATTGAGTTTCATATGAAAAATATAAAAATAAGTCTACTGATGGGCCTGTGTACTCAGTTGGGACTAGCTAAATTAATGTTCAAAAGTGTATTATCTTCTTTGAGTGGAGAGTGAATCTTAAATTAAGACTGAGCTGTAGTTGCAAATTCAGTGTAAGCCGAGTAAAGTGTTTCTTTATTTACAATGCACCCTTCATACTATTATTGTATAGCCAAAGATTTATACAGAAAGAAAAAACAGCCAATCAAATAAAACATGCAAGCTGTGCAAAATATAAAACAGATGTAACATGCGTTCTCATCTTGGTTTGTGCCTAAATACACTCTGGTGCATTTTGCACTAATTTCAGCTGGTCAGTGGTTTAGAAAAAGTCTTTGATAAAAATGAGTTAGCTCTAATCAGTTAGTGAAGAATTTAACATATCTGTAATTCTGTCAACATAGAAGATGATCTGACCTGACACTGAAACTAATGTCATTCCACTAAAAAATTGGAAAAGACGTGTGTGTGCGTGTACGAGTGCGTTTGTGTGTGCACATGTGGGAAAAGACGAAACACAAAAGCACATACAACCTGGGGATGGGTGAGTCACTGTGAATGTTTGGACTGTATGAGAGATCATGTGTATTCATGTGATGTCATCGCAGCTGTAATTTTGTTAGTATCCCATAGAGGGTGAGATAAATTGGAAATGTGTCCCAAGTATCCTGACTAAGTAGAGCTGTTCATCTCTTCTGTGGAATTCACAACTCTGTTCATGGTGCTGAATATACAACTCCAGTATCCAGACATAACTGTGGCCTCCATTTTCACTTCCGCAGACAGTGGTACAGATTGTGAGGCCCTTCCATGCATATTAAATGCAAGCGTGACACATTTCGCCTTGGACAAAGTTGATTAGATAAGACACCCAAAGAACAAAATGACTGCCTTTCTTTTTCACGGCTTGACCTCTATGGAAATTAAAATGTCACCAAGACATTCATCTCCATTTTACTTTCCTATTGAGCCCCCCTCCCTCTACCTCCAGCCTTCGGGCATTCCAGAATAAAATGTGACTTAACCTCCGTTGTCCTTTTTAACATTAGCAGCTCAAGGGCAGCATTTTCAGGTGACAATATTCACAGGTCGATTATTACTGCTTTCCTGGCCTTAAAAGTCAGGTTTAGAGCGGAATCTAAGAGGAAATATGACTATATCGGTTCAAAAAAGGGTTTTTGTTTTATAAATGATGTGTGTGTGTGTGTGTGTGTGTGTGTGTGTGTGTGTGTGTGTTGTGGTGCCAGAAAGAAAATTGGAGTACTGTCCACCAGGGGGCAGCACTGGCCCTACATACAGGTATGGCAACAGCTGTGATTCATTGTAATAACTTTGGCTGCTGCCCATTACCTAATTATTGGGCTTAATAAAAGACCTGGTTCTCAGGCTCAGGGAGACTTTGTTTTGATGTTGGCTGCAGGTTGTTTTTTTGCATCCTGTTGTGATTTTTTACATGGTTTTTGCCTGTCTTTTTTACTTTCAAGTTTTGGTTTCCAGATTGGCCTGAGCCTCCACTGTACCACAGTTCTGCTCCGTTTATTGCACAATTAAAAGGCGACAAGCAAACCATTTATTTAGTTTTCATCCTGTCTGTTCACCACGTGATCAGTGGCCACCACAACCCAGTCAGTCAGTCAGTGAGTGAGTGAGTGAGCGAGTGAGCGAGGAGTTGCACGGATCTATCGTGGAATGAATTAAACTATTAAATTGCATCCAAATCTCATTTGACATTTATTCCCTTTTCACTTGTACCCCTTCAATGAAGGAGATTTACTGAAATGTAATTTCATTAATCTGACTGCACTCTCAAAGCAGGAAAGCTATGAAGACAAGGAGCATCATGCAGTGTTTGCATATGTGGGTGCATGTGTGTACGTATGAGTGTGTGTGTGTGTGTGTGTGTGTGTGTGTGTGTGTGTCTGCACGTGTGTGTTCACATTTTCTCACAGGTATATTTCCGTAATGTGTTTCCTCAGGGGGTCCAAGTTATATTTCTTTCAAATCGCTCTCTGCAACTCTTGGGAGGGAAAAATAATAAAACCACCTCATGTATAACAGTGATGTAGTGGTGAGAATGTTGTATGTGCTCTATTTTTGTTTTTACATTGAATTTATTTTTATTTAGACTTTACTTCCAGGTTGTGCACACTCATGCTCATGTCCCACTCGAACATGAGCACATGTCTTGGCTTTCTTGCTACACTGTTATCAGGGAGACAAAATATGAAAGAAGTTCACTTGCAAACAGAGCGATGACACTTCTCAGCTTTCAGCATCCCAGTGTTAGCGTACTAATTTAGCTTCACATAAAGCTCCAAATGAACGGAATCTAACATCTATAAAAATTTAATTATACGTGAGAAATTTCCCTAAGGGTCACAAGTATTTCAAGTGCTACACTGAGTCACCTCAGCTGCTGTGGTGCTCCCAGAAACATGCTCAGAAGCTCGAACAGAACTGTGGTTTGTTTTCTAAATGATTTACATCATTGTATTGGTGTGTAGCTTCACCATCTCCCATCTTCAAAGCAAAAAATAAAAAAAATCATTCTAAACATTTCAACTGAAGGAACACCATGCTTTTAGTAACCATGGAGATGGCAAATGAGTATTTTGTGTTGAACAAAAGGGAGACGAGTGACCAGCTTTTTCTTTTAAAGAGGAGCAAAAATACCAGCCCTGAAAAATCCCTTTTACCCCTTCATCTATCACTAAAAAATTCTCTTAAAATGTATATTCATATCACTACGGTTTGAGCCAGGGGAGCAGGTCCAAATGTGTGAATCAGTGCTGAGTGCTGTTAGCTGCTCAGCATTTTACTTCAATTCGTAATTACACTAAGCAGAGCGAGAGCAAAACCCAAAACCTTGCACCACAATTACCTCAAAACCTGGCCCAAACCCGAAAAAAAGAAAAAAACACCAATCATGCTCAACTCCCACACTCAACCCAACCATATCTCCATCTCTTCTTCATTTACCACACAAACAACCTCCCCCAATACACCACATTCTTTTAAATGTTGCCACGTCATGCATCAATATAAAATACTCAAATTCTACCCTAAGGCACGCAGAGACATAACCCCTAAGCAACCCCTGTGCACCCACCACCTCACAGCATATTTCTGCGTGTGACCTATGACGCAAGTTTTGCCTGCCAATATAAAAAGTTGACCAGTACTACCCTGTAGTGCTTCTGCAAACTGAACTTTGGTCCACAGACAAACTCCCCCACAGAAAAAAATCACACCCAGCCTGTTACGCCCCTTCGCCAGTAGGAATGGTGTTTAGTAACACTGGCATTGTTGTGCATATAGCACGCTTTGCGCAGACCTATTGCCACACCTTTGGTTTATTTTGTTTTTGTGGTCCATTGTGAAGGAGAAAAGCAATTTGTATCCCATCAGTTTTGCTAATGCGTGAGTAATTATTTTGTTTGCCAACTGACCTTTGGTGAGTATTAATGCAGCAATGTATCTGAATTGTTTAGAACTTTAAACCGTTCACCCCTTGTTAGGTTAGTCGTCGGACAGTTCATTGAGACTTGTCACTTTTTTTTCGTTTGTTATTTTTTGGTGATTATGAGTGGGGGCATGCTTCAGAGGCCTGAAGTGACTCGTTGCTAATGGTACTCATGAGTTCAGCGTTTAAAGTCGCCTCGAGCGCAAAAAGCCACGGAAAATATTAGTTAGTTTATTCCTTAGAAGGGACTGAATGATTTTAGAAAGAGAAGAATTCTATCACGTAAATATTAATTGCAAGCCTGTGTGTTGTTGATTTCTTGTTTGTTGTTTAATTGCCTGGTGCCCTAATACTGCGTTTTTTTTTTATTGGATTGATGATTATATTATAGAGAGTTTTTTTTCAGGCAGTGCGTCTTGTTTGGGTAATTTCCATTTATTCGGCTCTGCCAATTAGAAAACTTTGGTGTTCAGTGTCCTTGTAATTTAATTTTGGACCAAAATATTAGTCTGCTTGCTTATTGGACAACCTTAATTGGCACTGCATCCATTGGGGCTTAATTGCTTGTTGAGCACATTCCGTAGGCTATTGTTGCCGCATGCTGATAACCCTTAGTATCTTAGTATTATATATTAAGTGTGTTTTGGTGGACTTCGATTAAGTTTTTTTGTATTTCTATAATGGCTTCGGTTGACAAGTTTTTTGCAGAACCCTATGAGGAGGTACTTGATCGCTATACTAAAGAACAGTTGTTAAAAATTGCTGCGCATCTTCAAATTGAGATTCCTAGTAAATGCTACAAAGAGAATGTTAAAACTATTTTAAGAGCTACTTTGATTGATCGTGACATTCTCCCAGCTAAAACGGAAGAATCTGTTACTCCTGGTCTTTCTTTAATTGACGCAAGTGAATCCACTTTGCGGTTTAGAGAGCTGGAGTTAGCTAATGCTTTGGAATAAAAAAAACAAGAGATCAAGTTAAAAAGGTTGGAGGTTGAGGAACAGGATAGAAAAAAAAGAAAGCTAAAGGATAGAGAAAAAGAGAGGGAGCTAAAGGATAGAGAAATTTTTTTTTTACACTATTTGAACGCGTAGCCGAGACATTGAAATGGCCTGACATTGAAAGAATGTTGTTATTGCAATGTGTGTTTATTGGAAAAGCGCAGAAGGTACAGTCAAGCCGGAAAGTCTGCACACCCCTTTCACCTTCTCCACGTTTTATTACGTTAGACATATTCTACAATAGATTGAGTTCATTTTTTGTCACAAAATTCTAAACAAAATAGCCCATAATGACAAAGTGAAAACAGGTTTTTAGACATTTGTGCTAATTTATTAAAAATCTAAATGTAAAATATCATATGTACACAAGTGTGCACACCCTTTGATATGACACCCAAAAGTGAGCTGAGGTGCATTTTGTTTCCACTGATACTGCTTGAGATGTTTATACAATTTAATTGGAGTCCACCTGTGATAAATTCAATTGATTGGACATGATTCGGGATTGCCAACACCTGCCTATATAAGGTCCCACAGTTGACAGTGCATGTCAGAGCAAACTCCAAGCCATGGGGTCAAAGGAATTATCAGCATACCTCAGAAACAGGATTGTGTCAAGGCATAGATCTGGGTACAGAAAAATCTCTGCAGCTTTACAGGTCCCAAAGAGCACAGTGGCCATCATCATTTGTAAATGGAGGAAGTTTGGAACCACCAAGAATCTTCCTAGACCTGGCCGCCCGGCCAAACTGAGCAATCGGGGAAGACGGGCCTTGGCTAGGGAGGTGAGCAGGAACCCGAGGGTCACTCTGAGAGCTCCAGCGTATTCTTGTGGAGATGGGAGAACCTTTCAGAAGATCAACCATCCAGGCAGCACTCCACCAATCAGGTCTTTATGGTAGAGTGGCCAGACAGAAGCCCCTCCTTAGTAAAAGGCACATCACAGCTCGCTTGGAGTTTGCCAAAAGACACCTAGAGGACTCTCAAACCATGAGAATAAAGATTCTCTGGTCTGATTAAACCAAAATGTAACTTTTTGGCCTGAATACCAAGCGTCACGTCTGGAGGAAACCAGGCATCGCTCATCACCTGGCTAATATCATCCCTACAGTGAAGCCTGGCGGTGGCAGCATCATGATGTGGGGATGTTTTTCAGCAGCGGGAACGGGACGACTAGTCCTGATAGAGGGATAGATGAATGTAGCTAAGTACACCGAGATCCTTGAAGAAAACCTGCTCCAGAGCGCTCTGGACCTCAGACTGGGGCGAAGGTTTACCTTCCAACATGACAACGACCCGAAGCACACAGCCAAGAGAACAAAGAAGTGGCTTCGGAGAAAGTTTGTGCATGTCCTTGAGTGGCCCAGCCAGAGGCTAGACCTGAATCCTATTGAACATCTGTAGAAAGAGCTGAAAATGGCTGTGTACCGACGCTCCCCATCCAACCTGACGGAGCTTGCAAGGATATGCCAAGGGGAATTGGCAAAAATGTCCAGAAACAAGTGTGCCAAGCTCGTAGCTTCTTTCCAAAGACGCATTGAAGCTGTAATCGCTGCCAAAGGTGCAGCAACCAAGTATTAGTCTAAGGGTGTGTACAGATATGTAACCCCTAAATAACCTATTTTTGTCAGTAAAATAAAATTGTATATTTTCGAAAAACCTGTTTTCTTCGTCATTATTGGCTATTGTGTGTAGATGTTTGAGGCAAAAAATGTACTCAATCTATTGTAGTATAAGTCTAACGTAATTAAACGTAGAGAAGGTGAAAGGGGTGTGCAGACCTTCCGGCTTGACTGTACAGGTGCAGCTCAAAATTTTTTAATATCGTTCAATATTTTTTGTCACTCATTTCATAAAGTGAAACTCATATATTATATAGATTCATTACACACAGAGTGAAATATTTCAAGCCTTTATTTCTTGTAATTTTGATGATTATGGCTTACAGCTAATGAAAACCCAAATTCAGTGTCTCAGAAAATTAGAATATTGTGAAAAAGTTAAATATTGGAAACTCATGGTGTCACACTCTAATCAGCTAATTAACTCAAAACATCTGCAAAGGTTTCCTGAGCCTTTAAATGGTTTCTCAGTCTGGTTCAGTAGGCTACACAATCATGGGGAAGACTGCTGACTTGACAGATGTCCAGAAGACAGTCATTGACACCCTCCACAAGGAGGGTAAGCCAAAAAAGGTCATTGCTAAAGAAGCTGGTTGTTCACAGAGTGCTGTATCCAAGCATATTCATAGAAAGTTGAGTGGAAGGAAAAAGTGTGGTAGGAAAAGGTGCACAAGCAACAGGGATAATCGCAGCCTTGAGAGGATTGTCAAGCAAAATCCATTCAAGAATTTGGGGGAGCTTCACAAGGAGTGGACTGAGGCTGGAGTCAGTGCATCAAGAGCCACCACGCACAGACAAATCCAGGACATGGGCTACAAATGTCGCATTCCTCGTGTCAAGCCACTCCTGAACCAGAGACAACGTCAGAAGCGTCTTACCTGGGCTAAGGAGAAAAAAAACTGGACTGTCCAGTTTTCAGATGAAAGTAAATTTTGCATTTCATTTGGAAATCAAGGTCCCAGAGTCTTGAAGTCCAGTGTGAAGTTTCCACAGTCAGTGATGATTTGGGGTGCCATGTCATCTGCTGGTGTTGGTCCACTGTGTTTTCTGAAGTCCACAGTCAACGCAGCCATCTACCAGGAAATTTTAGAGCACTTCATGCTTCCTTCTGCTGACAAGCTTTATGGAGATGCTGATTTCATTTTCCAGCAGGACTTGGCACCTGCCCACACTGCCAAAAGTACCAAAAGCTGGTTCAATGACTATGGTATTACTGTGCTTGATTGGCCAGCAAACTCGCCTGACCTGAACCCCATAGAGAATCTATGGGGTATTGTCAAGAGGAAGATGAGAGACACCAGACCCAACAATGCAGACGACCTGAAGGCCGCTATCAAAGCAACCTGGGCTTCCATTACACCTCAGCAGTGCCACGCCGCATTGATGCAGTAATTCATGCAAAAGGAGCCCCAACCAAGTATTGAGTGCATATAAATGAACATACTTTTCAGAAGGCTGACATTTCTGTTTAAAATATCCTTTTTTATTGATCTTATGTAATATTCAAATTTTCTGAGACACTGAATTTGGGTTTTCATTAGCTGTAAGCCATAATCATCAAAATTACAAGAAATAAAGGCTTGAAATATTTCACTCTATGTGTAATGAATCTATATAATATATGAGTTTCACTTTCTGACATGAGTGACAACAAATATTGAACCTTTTCACGATATTCAAATTTTTTGAGCTGCACCTGTATATTCCTCCCTTACATCAGATCAGAGGCCTACAGACAAAAATTTGGAAAAATTCGAAATTTGAAAAAAGGAGACAAGAAAACTTATGTTGAGTTTGCTCGTGAGTCTGAGTCATTATTTGTTTGCTGGTGTACATCCACAGAGGTTAATACATTTGAAAAGTTACGTAATCTGGTGGTGTTAGACAACTTTTACTACTCTGTGCCCGAACGGATTGCCGCTTATATTAATGAGCGCAAAGTTAATGCACCTGCAGCGACTGCAGAGCTGGCTGATGAGTTAGTTTTGACCCACAAAGGGGTGTTTGAGGATAACTCGTGAAATGTTTACGTGCCTAGAGATTTTTTCCAGTCTCCTGTAGTTAAACCTGGTAATGCTACTGCTCTACTACTTTTTTTTAATGCTACTACTTTGAATACCTCTATGAATAAGAGAGGTGATAGTAATTTCACTGATAAAGATATGGACACCCGGTATTGTAATTATTGTAAAGGACGTGGACATTTGGTATCTAATTGTTATATCTTAAAAGTAAAGTCTAATGTAAAATCTGCAATGCTGATTACTCCCCCACTGACAACAAACGTTGAACTGGGCTCTTGTGAACGGAAGTCCAAGTTGTTGGAAAGCAATGTTTCGAATTATACTCCCTTTATTATGAGTGGTCTAGTATCTTTGCCTGGTACTGCAGTGAAAGTCCCAGTGAAGATCCTCCGAGACACTGGTGCAGCTCAGTCTTTTCTCCTTGAAGAGGTTTTACCTCTTTCAGAGGAGACGTTTACTGGCCGTAGTGTGTTGGTTCAAGGTTTTGAAATGGCCTTTGTGAATATATTGATGACACTCTCGGATTCCGGGAAGGAACAGGACGTTTTTTTTTTGGTTTATTTTTTTTTTTTTTTTTTCTTTTTTTTTTTTTTTTTTTTTTTTCCTTTTTCTTTTCTTTTCCCGCTTTTCTTTTTCAGCTCCCTTTCCAGCCCCGCCCCCCCCCGCCCCTCTCCCATTTTCAAGCCAATCTTCAATTCATCAAAACAATTCCACAATTAATTCGATTTCATATTCGGCTCTATGGCTGTGACTGATTTCCGCTTAGCCGCTCTGGTCTCTCTGACTCTCCAGCTCTTCAGCTCTCTGCAAGCACTGGGCCCACCACCCCCACCCCCCCCATACCCCCGCCCCCCCGGCCCAGCCGGGAGCCCCCGCCACCGAGCCTGGGCCCCCCCCCCGCGAGGAGAAAAAAGGGGGGAGAGGAAAGGAAAAGGGGGGGGGGGGGGTCGCGGGGAAAGGAGGGGGGGGGGAAAGGGAGAAGGGGGTTGGCGGGCGGGGGGGGGGGGGGAGAAAGGGACCGCGGCGGCGGCTGGGGCGGCGGCGGGCTGCTGTAAACACGCCCAGCGGGCTTCGCCCAGGATAACTGCCAGCTGGGTTTCGGGGTGGGATGTGGGCGCACCGCAGCGTGGTGGGTCGTGCCTGCCGGCAGCGCACTCCCTTTTCTTCCTCCACCACCCCCGCGGCCCCACGGATTTCTGGCTGCAGCCATCACCGGCCATGTCAGTGAGCCGCATGGGCGCACGCAAAGGGGGGGCCCCCAGGAAGCAGGGGGGCCCCCGAACCGAGCGCCCCTTCCGGTCTGGGCTGGCGCCCGGAGGGGGCTCCTAGCCCAGACCCAGACGATCCAGGATTCCCCCCGGGGCCCGGCCCGGCCCGCTGCTGCCGGCAGCCGGGGCCGCCCCTGCCGGGGCCCCCTGGCCTTCCCCCCCCCCCAGGGGAGGGGGGACCACCCCTCTCCCACCTCCACCACACACACTGGCCCGCCTCTGCCAGCCGAAAAGGCTGGGCGTCATCGTCGGTCGTCATCGTGGGCGTTTTTTTTTGGCTCTGGATTATGGGGGGGGGGATGGGGACCCTGCCCCCCCCCCCCCCCCCCTGCCCCCCTGCCGCTGTCGTCAGCGTCTCCGTGTAGCTGCAGCCCCAGAGCCCCAGCTGCTCTTGATGCTCGCCGCTTGCCCGCCCTTGCCATGGGTCATGGCTTTCAGCATCGCGCGCGCGCGCGCTGAGCGCTACTACTACTGGCTGCCCCCTGGCTCTGTTCCATCTTTTTTTATTATTATTTTTTTTTTTTTTTTTTTTTTTTTTTTTTTATTTTTTATGTCTCTATCTGTGTCTGTCTCCCCCCCCTCCCCCCGTACGGGGCCCACTGTGGCAAAGTAGAGTGCCACCAGAACGGAAAGAAGACAGAAGAACACACGTTAACCACACCCACCTTTTTTATTTTTTTTTTTTTTTTTTTTTTTTTTTTTTTGGCTTTGGCTTTCGTTTTCGTTTCCTTCACAGCCAGCCAGCCAGCCCCCGCCCCGCCGCCTCTCCCTTTTCAAGCCCCCGGCTCACTGCACAGCAATCAGAAACAATTAAACCATTATAATTCAATTTCCCCGTGACTGATTATTTTAACTTATGAGCTGCTGGGCGCCGGGTCCGAGAGCCGCTCAGCTCTCCCTCTCTCTGCAAGCAGAGGCTAACCACGCCCACCCTGCCACAATTGACATCACTTCCGATTTAGTGACCAGTAATGTAGTGGTAGGAGTGCGTCCCTTATTACCGGTAGGTGTAACCTTCGTATTAGGTAATGACTTAGCAGGTGGTGCCATTTGGAAAGGCGTGGAGAGGCCTTTGGAGGTTGTATCTGTGCCAGTTCCATTCTTGAACTCTGATTTTTGTGCTCAGAAGTTCCCAGATGTTTTCCCTGCCTGCGCTGTAACTCACGCTATGACTCGCCAATGTAAGGTGAACTCTGTTTCTCATGTACCCAAGACTGAATCGTCTAACAGTTTGGATTCCAGTGACCAGTTAGATCTCATTGAGACATTTATTGCCAATCCAGATATAAGCGATCCACCTCAGGTCTTCCTAACTGACTCTGCAAAAGTTTTTCGCTCTGTGCAGAAGGTGTGGACAAGCGTGACTGATTTGACAGCTTCTCAAGCGGAAATAGTGGCAGCCCAAAAAGCTGATCCTGATTCATCTTCCTTTTTTGAGAAAGTAGTTCCAGTAAGTAAGTAAGTCTAATTAAATCGCATGCTTCTCTTTTTCCTGATGTTCCTTCCCATGCTGGTAGAGCATGACATCGATGTGGGTGATGCACGCCCTATCAAGCAACATTTTTATTGTGTATCACCCGAGAAAAATGAACACCTGCATAAAGAAATCAAATATATGCTTGAAAATAATATTGCAAAACCTAATTTTTCTAGCTGGTCAAGTCCTTGCTTGTTGATTGCCGAGCCAGATGGTTCTTATCGGTTTTGCACGGATTATCAACGTGTCAATGCTGTGACTAGACCTGATTGTTACCATCTTCCCAGAATGGAAGACTGCATAGACAGTGTTGGTGCAGCCCAATTTGTTAGCAAGTTTGATTTACTCAAGGGGTACTGGCAGGTTCCCTTAACCGATCGAGCAAAAGACGTCTCTGCTTTTGTTACTCCTCAGGTTTATTTTTTTATTCCGTCATGTATTTTGGTATGCATAATGCCCCCGCAACGTTTCAAAGGCTCATGAACTGTGTATTGTCTGGTCTTGATGGGTGCGCTGCATATTTAGATTATGTAATTGTGTTCAGTGACACCTGGTCCCAGCATTTGGATCGAATTAAAGCACTGTTTGTTTCTTAGTGGAAGCAAACCTTTCAGTTAACCTGGCTAAATGTGAGTTTGCCCAAGCAACTGTCACCTATCTGGGGAAAGTTGTTAGCCACGGTGCATGCAAAAGTTGAGGCTATTGACCGTTTTCCCGTACTAACTACCAAGAAGGAGGTGATGAGATTTTTAGGCATGTCTGGTTATTACTGTAGTTTCTGCCCAAATTTCTCCTCAGTAGTTTCTCCTTTAACTGACCTCCTTGGCCTTAAGGTCCAGTTTTTTTAGTCTCCTGCTTGTCAGGAGGCATTTGAAAAGGTGAAAACCCTGCTGTGCTGTGCTCCAAGAAGATGAGGAGCACATTGAACATCCTGTTAGTTATTTTTCTCGTAAATTTAACAAACACCAACATAACTACTCCACGATTGATAAGGAGGCTTTGGCTCTGGTGTAGGCAGTGCCGCATTTTGATGTGTATTTTGGCTCAGTGACACATCCGGTAATTATTTTTACAGACCATAATCCTTTGGTTTTTCTTCATCAGATGTGAAACAAAAAGCAGTGCCTCATGCGCTGGAGTTTATATCTACAGGGATATAACCTACAATTTCGACACCTTCGGGGTAAGAACAATGTGGTAGCAGACGCATTGTCCCGTGGATGTGCCGGCGTCGTGGGGGTCACGTGAGACCCTGGGCAGTATTATTTGAATGATGGGGCAGCATTTCTTCTGTTTTGTTTTTTTTCGTTGTTTTTCTCAGGAGTTGTGGAGCAGCAGTGCGGCTGGATGTGCATGATGATCGAGATGTCTATGGGTCTTGGATGTTTACCTTTTGGGGACTGGTGTCCTCAGCCGGTGGTAAGGGTATTACGCCCCTTCGCCAGTAGGGGGTGTTAGTTGTCTCACCTGGTCTAATTATTTGCAGGAAATGGAGAACACCTGCATGGGGGCCTATTTAAGTGCTGATCCACCACTTCATTCACTCTTGTTCACATCTGGACCACATTGCCCTGGCTAAGATGCCTGATTCCGGCTGTTAATATAGAAATTATATAGAGGGGCGCAATAAATTATAACTTTTTTGATAAACTTGGTGTTGGTTCCGATTATGTTGGGTACTACACCGACTACGTAACATAGCCACAAACACAGTTTTCAATAAACCAAACAGTTCTTGCAACCTCTCGCATGCCATAAAGAGGTGCAACACTGTTTCCTGGCATCTACAAAAAGGACACCCCTGGGGGCCTTGTTTAACACTCTCCACCTGCTCTCATGGGCCTGACTTTGATGCACACTGCATACAAGTCCTTCCCCTTCACCTCCTGGAACTTCCCCAAACCTGGCGAAGTGAAGGATAACAGCTTCCCGTCCCCCTCCTGCCATTTTTCTACTGCTGCTGTCACGCTAACTATCGGGAATCCCCTTCAGGTACCTGATTAATCGCTCCCCTCTGGTTTATGCAGGTGAGCCAGCCTATCCCTGCCTCCACAAACCGCCACTGCAGGATGACTGACCTCAATCAATGGCTTTGACACAATTGCAGGGTTGTGAAAAATAGGTTCCTCCCACTCCCATGCTCTTTGCTCCAGACCATTCTTACGAGAGGGCCTCAACAGCTGCCATGCCTTCAACACGACCATAGAGAACTCTGTGAGCCCTGTGCTATTAAGCCTGTCCATTCCTTGTTCCTTGTTAAAAACAAATTGTCCATTATTGAGCTGCCTGGAACACAGTCAGATTAGTCAATGTGCACCAGCGATGCCAAGTGGGTCTTCAACTGGTTGATGAGGGCCTTGGACAAGATCTTGTAATCCGTACAAAGAAGCGCCACCGACCACCAGTTCTTTGGTAAACATAAGTCTCCTTTTTTTAGTAGCAGAATGAGAACTGCTCAGCAACAGCTGGCCAGAAGTTCCCCTGCCATTCACATTTTCTGAGACACTGAATTTGGGTTTTCATTAGCTGTAAGCCATAATCATCAAAATTACAAGAAATAAAGGCTTGAAATATTTCACTCTATGTGTAATGAATCTATATAATATATGAGTTTCACTTTCTGAAATGAGTGACAAAAAATATATATATTTATATATAACTTTTTCACAATATTCAAATTTTTTGAGCTGCACCTGTACACCCATTCACATAAGGATTATCTTATGACACATGCAGTCACACACACACAGGGGCATGCTTGTGCACACAAATGCACACGCACGCTCACAAATTGTTTTTCTCTCTCATGCACACTCTCTTTCTCGCTCTCTATCTCTATTGTAAGTAACCCTGATATGGATCAGCCAAAAAGAGGATCAGGTTTCATGCAATATTTATTTTTCAGAGACCAGTCAGTTTGCCTTATGTAGTCTCTTTTTTCAGACAGGGAAAGCAGAGAAAGTGACGGGATAGAGATGGGAGGTGCCATGGTGGGGTATCGAACCCCCAAACATGGGGGATTCACATATGAGTTGGCAGTCGGTCGTACTATGGACTCTCCAATTCAGCATGCCCATTTTACTGTAATCTTTGTTGATTTTGATTGGTTTTATATGAACAGAATGTAGTTGTACAGACAGAGGCTGATTTTAATGATAATTTGACTGGCACCTCACATTGGATATTCTGAGCCAAATCACACTGCATTTCTGCCAAATAACAAAAAAATGGTCATCAAAACATATGGAAGAAGACGGGAGCCTTTACGAGGCCATGCCATTTCCATAACAATTATGGAATGCTGAATGGCCCTGAACCTAACTGCACACACCAACACACACACACACACTTGCACTGACACACACACATACACACACACTTGCGCACACACACACACACACACACACACACACACATACACACACAGTGGTGCCATAAAAGTTAAAGTCTTTCATTCAACATTATATTCCCTCTTTTGTCATCGCGGAGCTGCCAATCACACCAACACAGCTTCCCAGAGAATACAGAGTAACAGAAGGAGATCATCGCTGATGCATGGCATGGCCCCAAACAGAGAGAGGGAGAGAGAGAGAGGGGTGGGGGGGGTGGGAAAGAAAGAGACTTTGTAATCTTTAAGAGATTAAACTGTGAATATGGTTTAAAAGGGACACACTCTCTTGAAGTCCCACGCATCAATCAGCTCTTCATCAGCCCTAATCGGCAGTAACAAACTGCCAGAGTGCTCAAAAATGTTCCTGCCCAAACCTGGCGCCAACACAGGGGAAAGTATCTCACTCCTGGGTAGAGATGCAACTGTATGCAGAGCCATAGTTACACACATCACAGACAAGATTTAATGTACTATAATGTTTATGTTGAACCTCATGGTTATGGTGGAAGAAATGCTAGCATGTGTCCACACATGAGGCCTTCTTTATCAAACTGCTATAGATTCATTCTGACATTTACCATGATAAATTTAGTATGTTTCTGTTTATCAGTTTGATTTGTCATATTTAAAGTAAGGATTTGTCCATATATTTGAGTGAGTGCTGATTCACCCTAAATGACTAGGGTGTGCCTTAGGGTGGGTGGGCTGGCCAGAAAATATTACTTTGGACAACTATGATAATCACATAATTATTTCAACTGAACATGCCAAATAAAATGGGCAAGTTATTTGTTATTTCAATTATTGTATGGTAGGCCTACAACTGACAATAAATACATGCAAATATTGTGATTGGAGTATCATATCTTGACCCACCCCCTCTACGCGGTGTGTCACTTTCGATTTGCCTGCACAAACATGCTTCAGCGATTCACTAGCCAGTTGATCATTTCGCTGTCTCTCAGCCTTCCCTTCAAACAAAAAGCCCTTGCCAACCACACATTTTATTTAATTTTTATTTGATTTAAAAAAAAAGGTAGGCTAGTACTGTGTCAGTTGTTTTTCACTGGTAGCTTTGAGGTTGATTGTAGAATCTTCAACATTTAAGCATTTAAGGAGTATAATTTTTTCTGTAGTTTGTTTTTGTGTGTTGCCCTGCACTGTGACAAGGCATATTAAAGCTAACCTTAATTCTTCACAATAAGATACAATAATAGGCTACACATTATGTTAGCCACAGGTGCAGGCATGAAGTGTACTTGTAGGTTCATTAACTAATATGATGTAAACAGTTGTACAGAATGCTGAGCATGGGCTGGAATTTTAAAAAAGTGTTTTTTTACCTGTAGCTGAATGATTGAAGAAAGGACCACTGCATATTGTGGAACAAATTACACTTATGGGAAGCCAGGGTTTCCAAGTCCTCTCATTGTTGGATGAGAGGATAAGTGAAAACATCAGCGCCTGGCATTATGTCTGACAGTCACCCCTGTCTTATTACCGGTCTTACTTTCGCCCTCAAATTGAAATTTTTACTTAAGTTCTGGACTTAAAAACGATTAGATATCTTTGAGCAGGGTCATCGATCCAAAAGTGTTCTCAGTCAACCGTCAATGGACAAAGGGCTCATTCCATGGCTCGTTGTGGAAATGTCCTTGCACGACAGCATTAATGAGTAGCAGTCAGGGAGGGGGACGGCAGATTTTAAGATGAATTGCATCAAGCAGACAGGGAGGGGACTGCAGGTGAGCGGATTGTGGGCTCCCTTCGCTGTCTGCAGTAGCTAAACAACACCCCCCCCCCGACTAAATTCTCAAGCGTGCAATCTCTTCTGAATTTTAAAGCAAGACTTATCTTTTTTTCGCTGCGGTTCTCGTCCTCTCTCTCTGGTTGGGAATCTATCGGGGTTTTGCTTCACCTCGCCTATTATTAGTTTCACCTGTGCTACTGCCTGTGGGGTATTTAATCTCCTCACTTCCGCTTCCCGGCGCTTTTTTGTCATTCCTACTTACATTGAGCCAGGTATAGTCAGGTACAAGTGACCTCGTGATATTAAAGCTTTGCTTTATGTTTACGAGGGACTTGCTTTTTTGCGTTAGTTATTGCGTAAAGGATTATTCCTCATTAAAGCTATACTGTTCGATGTACTCCGTACTGTTCTCCCTGAGACAGTCTCCTTTGTGTTTCATTTTCATTTCACCTTCTTACCGGCTGTTTTAGTGTTATGTGCAAAAGGTGTTTATTTTCTATTGTTTCCCCGTTTCAGCTCTAGTTTTGAGCTTGGGAGACTGTTTTGTTCTCTCACTCGTGTTTTCGAGTTTGCCTTATTTTCCTGGGTTGATTATTTTATTTTAGTAGCTACTAGGGATTATTCTTTTTTTTTTTTTTCCCCATTAGTGGTAAGTTCCCTTAGTGGTCCTCACCTTTGTGGGTGACTTGTTTTGATCTCCATCCTCGTCGCATTTGATTCTCCGCTATTGAAACCACTACAATTTAACTCAAAATCTTTCACAAATGGAAGGCAAAACAGTTAACATTAAAGGAGCACGTATTAACATCTCTCTCTGTGTGTACGACCGAATACACATGTAATTTCAACAATTGTGAAAGAATCAATTAAAAGTCTGCCAGAGATATTTCAACTTGATCCAAGGTTATATACATTTTTTGTGTTTTGGTGGATTTTAATTAAATTACTTTTAGCCCCTGACTATTTGGAATTTTTTTTGGGGTGCCCAATCACTCCTATTTGTTGGTCCCTTGTTTCTGCAGTACCCTGCCTTAATTTGAGAGAGTACAGACAAGCATGTGCATTCCTGATCGATGGACCAATTGTGATAGTTCATAACATAGAATACCTCATAAACAGTCAGGCAGGGTAGGGTACCCGAACAGACGAGAAATGGAATAGGAGAAATATTGACCACTTACGCAGTTCTTCGCTATACCACCTTTCCTATAGTGCATTCCCATGTCTACAACAGTGAGTGATGAGGGAACCAGCAGAACCTGTCACAAAAATAGTCCACTTAAATGTGCAGAGAGGGTAATCTACACCTCATTCCCGGGGGTAGGCAACCCTGGTCCTAGACTGCCAGACCCGGTCTTTGTTTTTGCTCTATCCAAACCTATACCTACCTAACTGGATTAGTTTTAATTAATCAGGTGTAATAAATGCAGGTGACCATGTGCTGGAGGCACTCGGCTTTTCACCATTCAGAATATTCAAGCAAAGGCTTTTCATTTTTCAAGCTCTTGTGATCAAGCTCAGATGGAACAAAAACCAGAAATGGCACCAGCACTCCAGGACTGCCTACCCCTGTGCTAGACTATCCACAGTTTGGTTTTGCAGTTTTGTTCTTCTTTATTCTTTGTTCTTCTAGAGCATTTGAGCATATGCTTAATTTTTTTCTCCTCTTTCACTAACTAGTTCACTTCTTTTTGCATTGAACTCTTTATGTTCTATGTGACCTTGGCTGAAACAAAATCTATTCACAGTAGCGCTGGCCCCAAACGTTTGAATGGTTCGGAATCCGTTCGGTATATTGACATTCGAATCTCAATTCTGGATTCCGATTATTATTATAAATTTTTTTTATTACTATTTATACCATGACTTGAATAAATACTTGATTCTGATTGGTGGGGGGTGGTTCTGAGGGTGGGCATTACATTTGTGTATACCGCCCAGCAATGAAGTAGTGCTGGCAACATTTGAATCAGCGTTCTAAATTAATACGCCGCCTATGTTATCTGCTGCCAGCGCCATATAGTCGACCCTTTTATGAATGGTAACCAGGGCGACACCAACAGCTGATTAATAAAGCCGGCAAATAACGCTAAATCCGCTGATTTAAAAAGTTTGTATTCGCCAAATATCTTAGTTACAACGAATTTAATCTAGAAAAGCAGTTTTGTGGTTAGAAGTGCAGTATTTATTCAGTTTGGAAATATGAACGTAACATAGTAGCTAGGGCTTTACCAAATGTAATGTTAACGTGAGCAACGCTGGTTGCGAAATGCAAATGCGAGCATGTTACTTCACAAAGCACGCTTAAAAAAACATTTTATCCAGCGAAATGTCTTAGATGACAAGTTACATCTAACAGTAACAAACTTTGTAGCCTATCTATAGTAGGCTATTTTTTCAGATGTTCCCATCTCATGATGCAAATCTGAAATGCAATTTCCTTAGCCTTGGCTGTTTAAAATAGGCTACGTGACCAAAGCATTTTTAAAAAGCAAGACGGGGAGAAGGAGATAAATTGAGTTGCGGTTTCATGCAATTTTTTAAAATAATGTAACTAATGACAAAAATAACCAAAATTGGTGCTAATTTTATAGTATAAAGTTGAGAAGGAACTATTTTATAAAATAAAATAAATAAATAAATGAAATAATTATAGGCTACTGATCTGCTGATTTTATAACAACTTTGTGCAATAAAATTGAATTTTGGAAATAACTTTTGTGTTATTTCATCCTTTCAAAAAACGAGCATATAAAACTTGAAACCCTTCATTCACGGCTAGGCTATACAATCTCGCCCCCCACTGGATCTATAATGATCCAGTAATGAGCTTTCGGTTATGAAAAAGCATTAATAGACCTACAGTATTCCTCATTTCTAAACGTGTATTTGTGAGAACGAACGTTTGGAGCTTCATTCGGAAACACCAACGAATGTCCAAAGCCTAAAAAATGGTATTCGGGCCAGGCCTAATTTACAGTGTGGCTGATTTTTATTTTTCAAAGAATGAGTGAGGGTATGCTTTTTTAATTCCTTAAACAAGCAACACTAACTGAAGATATTGCCGAAGGGCACTGCGATTAGATTAATTGCATGCTGTGCCAGTGCCTTTAAAAAATAAACAGGAAAATCTACTTTTGGTCATATCTGACCAGATCCATGTTTTGGATACATGTTTCAAATACAAAATACAGAATAGTAGCTACAAAATTAGATATTACTTGATGAGATTGAGTAAATATTTCTGGAGCTATGACTGTTTTGTCATGGTTTGGCAGCCTTACGTTTATCTCTACGGTCGTTTCTTCTCGGAGCTGCATGAGGGCGCTCTTGCAGTACTTTTCCGCCACCTGTGCCAAGCTTTTTTCCCCCACTCGGCACTTATCCGGCGCACCTGTTTTTGGGTTCCTGCTGGCTATAAAAGCTCAGTGCTTCCTTCTTCTGGTGCTTCTGTATTATCATTGCTACTTGACCTCGAAGCCGGTACGGTATAGGTACTAAAGCGTCCTCTTCACTTTTAAGCTATGCTTAAAAGTAACGCGGGACTTGCTTTTTAGTTGCATTAGAGTTCCTTACTTGGATTTTGTTTTCTCTTCTGCACTTTCTGTTCCTCATTCTGGTTTTCTTTTCTGTTCTGAGACAGATTTCCTTTGTTACCTCCTTATCTTCACCTCTCTATTTAAGTGCTCGCTCATATTGAGAGCGAGAGGTTTTTAGATTTCTACTCTGTCGCGTCTGGTCCTCCGAACCCTATACTCTCCTTACATGTTTGAATATTTTGCAAAGTTTAAAAGCCTTCTAAAAATTTTGTTGTGAATTCTGCTCTTTCTCATCACAAAATACACCCTCAAACCAGGAACTATTGTATGAAATTGCTATATTTCTGCAGTCCCTAACCCAGTGCTTGCAATGATTTTGAATGAGTTTGATTAGTATAGTGTTTAACCCTTTCGCACGTAAGTTCCAAAATATTTCCAATGGTCCCAAAGCGTAAGTTTTTTTTTGTGCGCACCAGCTGTTCTAGAATTCGACTTTTACATCACAGCACTAGTCTTCACACGGTTGGCAGTTAGCTAATATAAACACACACACATACATATACATAGCCTACACTACATATATATATATATATATATTACACTAGATGACTCTCAGTATGTGGGAGGCGCCAAGGGACAGTCATCATCTGACTCCATAGCTAACTGCATTTTTCATTTGTATGAATAAAAATATCTGTCAGCTAATTGTTCGTGTGGTGAACATTTCTTTATTTTCTATATTTTTTGCATGTTTTCAAATACTTGTTACAAATGGTGTATTCTGATTCTAGCAAACATTGCAATGGACACCCATGATGTTGGTAAAATACCTTTTTGAAGGTTGTATATTACTGCTCACGATATGCTATGAGATGCTATTTATCTCTGATAAAGCTAATAACACGGGCGCAGCCACATAACGTCATCTCTGGTCCAACCAAAGATGATAACGTGACAAGACTAACTCACTTGTTATGGGCAATCTTCCAGGTTAACTTGGTTGAGAATTGATATGGTTAAACTTGGTCTCTTCATCTTGTATCATTTTTGGTTGAATGCGGAAGAACAAGATGGCAGCACCGCAAAACAATATTAGCCTACTGCCAGATTATTTCCGCAAATGCGTTTTTCGAGTATTTCGTCAAATATTTGGATCATGGATGAGTTTCCCTGTGATGTAATACATTGTAAATTGTAATCGCTATAAGATTGTTTATATTATATTTTCTGTCAGCCTGTAGTTTGCTCATTTTGACAGCTTGGTTAGCACTAACGTTAGCTGTAGCTAAATCAACGTTATAGGCTAGGGTGTATTTGCTGCTTATATTACTTCTGAGAAAGTGTGAACGTCTGCATAAACAAATAAATGTAAATGTTGTAACAATGTTTATTTCGTACAATGTTTTTGTGGAACATAGAGTGTTTAGTCCTAGAAATAATGAGGGTTAACCCACAGGCTTATTGTTGCGTCATTTGTAAATGGATGTTCTAATCTTGTGTTCTAATCACACCGGTGTGACCGTACGCTTCAGGAACCACTCTAGGGTTAAACCATAAGTTCATAAAAATATGAAAAATGCATACATATTGAGTTTGAATATTGAGTTTGAATCTTGAATAAATCATGTTCCAAAAAAAGTGCAGTTTGGCAATGTGGTATAATAGTTAAAAGGGCATTTTACAAATAGCTGTTCTGTGAAAATAAAGTAACCATGCAGAATTTTCTCACATTTATAACAAGCCAAATTTCACAAAAATTGGCTTAAACTTAAAAGATAATTTCGGCCTTAGGCCTATTTTTATTATTTCCATCACGTTGATCAGTAGCCTAATAATAATAATTTTGTCACATTTTAATAAAAAAATGTTTTGCTCCAAACAAATAGGCTAATGTTAATTTTCGATAGCCTACATTTTTGCACTGTAGAAACACTTCCATATACGTGCACTGTGGCAGGCAATATCAGTGCAATAAAACTGAACATTATTGTTAAAGTCTGAGACAAGTGGTTCGCTTGATGACTAAAGCGGCACAAAAAAAAGGTGCGACAAAAGTATTACCGATCAGCATGGTGGAAATAGTTTGTAAAAATAGGTCAGAGTAAAAAGTTATTCTTTAAGCGATTAAAAGCGATTTGTTTAAAGGGCATTTTACGAATAGCTTTTCTGAGAAAATTGAACATCAAGTATAGTGTTATTCAGAAATAAGTATAGTGTTATCAAGTATAGTGTTATTCACCTGTGTTATTCAGAAATTTCTCACATTTATAACAAGCTGAATTTTTGAGAGAATCAAGTGAGTAATAGTAGATTTTATCAGGGGAAGTCTGCATCTGTCAGTACTGTAGTTTATACGCGGATCTTGACCTCCCTAATATGGTGGCCGTGCAGACCTATCTGAGCAGGGTGAATAAAGTATCTAGATTTTTATATCTATGTATTCGCCCATTGTTAGAATATTACGCAACAGAGAGTCTCAGGAGTCTCCAGTATTGTGAAACGTTACAGTAGATGGATGTTATGACCCTCGGTTAAGTTTCAAGTTTTGGAGAAATCATGTTTCAAATACTCCCATGAGCCTCAGCGCATGTGGCATCATTTCCACTCCAAAACTCCTTTTGGACAAATGAAGAAGAAAAGAATGGCAGTTTCTGTCAGTAAACAAGAATACTTTGTAACAGTAGAGCACCAGTATTACGTTATATTGCAACTTGTCATCACTGAGACCGATGAAGTATGATCTCCATCTTTAAAACCAAATCAATTACGGACATATTTGAAAACATTAAAGTTTTGTTTAGGACTCAAACAATTAGACTCTGGAAGACTAACTCGTCCCAATATTTAACGAAATTCCACATATTTCACGTAAAGATTTGAATTTAGAAATGTAGGTGAATGGTAGATTTGATCTTCAGGAATGCAATTATGGTGTTAACTCAATTTTGACTGGATAGTAACTTTGTAATGTTTTTTGCCTCTCCTGTGAAATGGTCACGTACGAGATATGAATCACAACCTTGCATCGGGTCGCATATAATGCATATAGATACACTTAAGTTCTCTCACATTGTTGGTCACTCTGGATAAGAGTGTCTGCTAAATTAATGCGGTGGAAAAATCAAGAGCAAAGTTCTTTAAAGTGCACAAAACTAAAAAAAACTGGTTACAGTGCATTTAAGAATGTTTCTGCCTTCATTAGACTGAAATATAATGAGCAATACGATTTTTTGTTATACAATGAAGTGGAATGAAACTAGGGGTCTGTTTTTTTCCGTAAGAGGAGCAGAGAAGAAAGGTTTCATTCAAAGCAGGCTTCCCCCTCTGCCTCTCCTTGATTGAGAGGGAGATCAATTGCTACAAATTGTGCAGCTGGACATGAAAAGAAAACCTCTACATCTCTACAAAAAAGAACCGTAACACCCCCCCCCAAAACCCCTGGTGCAACCCCACTGTGTGCTCTGTATCTCTGTGATCTGAATCAAATCAATTTCCGAATATTTGGTTTCTGTCCCTGAATTTTGAAGTGCAACAGTCTGAACGAAATTTATGTTAAAACACATCTTCCCGGAGATTTTACAGGAGTCCAGCAGAGTAATCTCTTTCCATCGCCCACCAACTGAGCCCGTTGCCAGTGTCCACTCCACGCCTCTCGCAGTCATAGATCGACACACAAGAGCCATAATGGAGGCCCTTAGATTATGCAAAGAGCTGCGCCGTCTCAATATTGCATTCCCTTCCGTTGTTTAAAAAGAACAACTTCAGATGGAGAAGGGACTATCACCCAGGCGTGAAGACCAAGCGAACCAGCAATCACGGCCGCAATCGAAAAATCAGAACAGCGAGTCCAGGTGCACTGGACGGGGTACGGAGAAGCTGGAGTGGCTCTCAGAAAATCACAACACTCTCATTACCGGCCTTCGCCGATCGCCCCGCGACTGCATCAGGGGTCTGATTACCGCCGAGGAACAGGGAGTGCAATCATGCCCGTCGAGGGCCACCGTTTCCCCATGACTCACAGTCTCTCCGCCGGCACATGCAATCATCGCGGAGAGACAGGAACAGAGGAATACAATAATGAAAGAGAAAGGGAAAGTGTGACTTTAGGGGTCATTATAAGCATGCGAGGGGGGGGGGGTGTTCTGCTACTCAGAGGAAAAAGTAGAAAGATCTGTCAGTGTGTGGGCGGAGCCTCTGGGAAAACCCCACCCCTGTTGCGGATAAAAGCGTAAACGCCACAGAAAGCATGCAGTCCATATGTTCCAGCAATCTACACATTCGTCAGGGGACCCTGTGATTGTTCCACTGGCATGTTTCACACATTCTGTGGGAAATAAAGAGAAGATCAGAAAAAAATAATATGACAATTTCCCAATGATACAAACCTGTTACCTGTCATGTACAGTGTGTGAGGGGAGGGTGTATACCCCACTTGCTGTCAATGCTTCATCAGTGTGTGTGAGGGGAGGGGGGCCAGAGGGTGTATACCCCACTTGCTGTCAATGCTTCATCGTCCCCCTCCTCCTACCCATTGTGTCGAAACCTTCAGTGCAGCTCAGTTAAGCCTCAGCAGGAGAACAGAGCTGCAGCCCAAAACCTACATACTTCATAAATTCATACATGTGGATGACTTTAGCCCCTTCGTGCAGACCCCCTAGTGGCTACATCAAGATAGCTATTACAGCCGCGAATGCAATAACGTTAGGTAGCGCTGTGGAAATGTCGACGTTGCTGGACAATTGAAGAGAGAATCTATTCAGGGTTAATTAGAAAACAGTTGTAGCTTCTTAAAAGTAGGCTATTTGGTTCCTTAAACTGTTTATTTTATTGCCCTGTGCAGTGGAACTTGAGAGGCCGAAGTATTCGCAAGTGGCGACACTAACAATCCTGCATCTGAATTATGAGGCTTTTCTTAAAGTAGCCTAATTACAATTTCAGAAAAATGTGAATACCATAATTGGGATGTCGATGACTACCACTAGGGCAGTGGTTCTTAAACTTTGTCCTGGGGGCCCCTGCGTAGGCTGGTTTTTGTTCCAACCACAATTGCAATCCCAAAATTTTAAAAAAATTTATATTTTTTTAAATGAGATGTTTTTCATGTTTAGAGAGATTATTTCCCTTCTGAAGCCACATTATTTTAGCAATAGCTATGCATGTCATGAAGAATAAAAGTCCAATGTTCACATTGTGCAATATAAAAAAGAGGCAAAAATGTTTTAACTGATCAAATTAAACAAATTAAAGACTGAGGTGAATCAATAGGCTCCTAATTGGTGAAATTGTGGAATCATGGCAACTAAAACTAGCTAGTTGGTAAATAATGAACAATTCAGAAGACAAAGCAAATGATAATGAGCCAAACTTGCATTGTGTTAATAATTTTAAGGAAAAAAAATTTAAAACTTGAAACACAAGCGTTCAACTACTGAATTTGGAGCCTATTGATTCGCCTCAGTCTTTAAATTGATCAAATTGTTACCTTGTGTTATTGTTCGCAAGATAGCACTGTAAGAAAAATGTGAACAAGGGTATGCATAACTATTTCTGACATAATCTGTCTTAAGAGGGTAAATAATCCCTCTGAACATGAAAGACGCCTAATTAAGAAAAAAGGAACAGCTTGTTAAAATTGTGAGATTGCAATTGTGGTTGGAACGAAAACCAGCATACACAGGGGGGCCCCCAGGACCAAGTTTGAGAACCACAGAGTTTAAAATGTTATAAACTTATCTTATCTACTAGTGTACTGATTAGCCTGCCATGGCTTTATCTTTATATGAAAGCATCTCAAATCTCGGCTAGGGCTTTGAAAAAAAAAAAAACTTCTCCAAAATGTTCATAAATAAAACATTTTATTTTAGAAAATGCCCTGTGTGAGGTAGTGTAGAAATGCAGGAAATTCGTTTTAAAAGGCTCAAATTTTTATGGGGGAGGACCCACAGACCCCCCGATACTTCATTCCCACCTTGTGCCCCACCAACATCTCTTGATTTCCCCCCAATCAAAGCAGTCTAGAAATGACCCTGACCACAGCAATTTCTCAATTATGTTATTTTTGATAGAAATTGTCAGGACTGCGCCGTAGTGTCCCAAGATGTCCAGCAGATGGCGGCAGAGTGCACCTTAGTTGGATTTTTGTGGACTGTGATTTGGACTTGGCTCACCTTAAGTGGGTTCACCTGTTTGTCGTTGCTGATTGCCTGCACCTGTATTTAAGGCGTGTTTGTGTTTTGCCCTGCATTCGAGCCTCATGTGTTCTCCCCAAGAGATACCTGTACCTGCGTTTGCCTTTGTGGAACCTTTCCTTATTAAATAGTTTATTTTTGGCTCCTGAACTCAGCGTCCTGTATCTAAACTCAGTACCTTAAGTTTGCATTGTGACAGTAGGCTCGAATCAACAACATGAGTTTAACAGGCGCCGAAGGAGGAGACATCAGCCTGGCCCAAGTGCTCAGGGCTTTGGAGACTCATGGATCCTCAATCCAGCAGATCCAGGCCTGGATATCTCAGCAAATGCAGCAGAACCCCCCGGCTGGCAAGACCCTCCTACAGAAACCCGAGCGGTATGATGGTACCCCAGAAACCTGCCAGGGATTTTTGATGCAGTGTGACCTGTTTTTTATCATGCAACCGGATCAGTTCCCCTCAGAGAAAGCTAAGGTCGCTTTTATGATTTCCCTACTATCTGGCAAAGCTCTAGCGTGGGCTACTGCCCTGTGGGAGGCTACTTCCCCACTTTGTGCTGATGAAGCAGAATTCTCCAAGGCACTACACCAGGTTTTCAACCATCCTGTGAGTGGCAGAGAAGCAGCACGTCGCATCAGCACGCTCCGCCAAGAAGCCAGAGCCGTTTCTGAATACGCGATAGAATTCCGCACCTTAGCAGCTGAAAGTAAATGGAACAATGAAGCACTTATGACCACTTTTTACAACGGCCTGTCGGAGGCGGTCAAAGATGATTTGGCTAGTCGGGAGTGGGGTGCTACCTTAGATGAGCTCATTACCACCTCTATCTGCCTCGATCAGCGCATACGCGAAAGGAGGCGTGAGCGCAGTTTTCCCAATCCCGCTGCTCAGCCCTCACAAGCAGAGGCTATGGAGATAGGCAGGAACCGCATTACACCTGCTGAAAGAGAGCGTCGCCGCAGAGAGAGATGCTGCCTTTACTGCGGAGAAGCTGGTCATTACCAGGACCGATGTCCCCAGCTGCCGGGAAACGAAAACGCTCATTAGGAGGAGGGGACAACTTAGTGAGCGGTTTGGTCCAATCTCAGTCCCCCAACCCGGCTAAGCGCCTAACCCTGAGTGCTCAACTCACCTGGACCCCAGAGAACCCTGAGAATGTCCCTATCACTGTGCTGATTGATTCCGGCTCGGAGGAGAATCTGATGGACTCTGCTCTGGCCACACGCCTCGGTCTACCGATCATGGCTCTTCCCAATCCTGTGAGAATCCAGGCGCTCGACAGACGACCCCTAGGCTCCGGTAGGATTGATTACGTGACACACCCCTTATTGCTACAGATTGGTTCACATAAGGAGACTATTTCTTTGGCTTTAGTCGAATCTCAACCTGACAGGGTAGTGCTAGGGTTTCCCTGGCTTCAGAAGCACAACCCCCTGTTCAATTGGTCCACTGGGTAATTATTGTCATGGAGCCCAGAGGGCATTTTACATTACATTACAGTCATTTAGCAGACGCTTTTATCCAAAGCGACGTACAGTAAGTGCATATAGAAAGGTCATCGAAGTAACTACAGAACAGATAAGAAAGCACATTCTTCTCATACAGTATCAGCTATCCCTAGTAACGAACACAGTGCAGTTCACAGTGAACTGGGTAAATCATCTCTACTACAATTCTATTCTAAATAGTATAAACTTGAGTACACAGTTCAACAAGAAGACATACCATGAGGTCCTAGATAAGTATTAGTCCAGGTGGAGCCTGAAAAGGTGTGTTTTCAGGCCACGACGGAAAGCAGGCAGGGTTGGTATTGAGCGTAGGGGAATGGGAAGTTCAGCCAAACATGTTACACCGGTGATAGTGTTCCGCTGCCTGTTCATCTCCTGAGCTCACTTCAGTCCCCGCCGAGTATCATGACTTAGCTGAAGTGTTTAGCAAGGCTAGAGCTACAGCACTGCCTCCTCACAGATCTTACGACTGTGCCATTGACCTGTTGCCTAACACTATTCCCCCCCGGGGACGACTGTACCCTCTCTCCATCCCAGAGACTCAGGCCATGGAGGACTACATTAGTGAGTCTCTTACTAATGGGCTCATTAGGCCTTCGACTTCCCCAGTGTCAGCAGGATTCTTTTTTGTACCCAAGAAAGATGGCGGTCTACGACCGTGCATAGACTACCGAACACTGAACAACATCACAGTGAAAAACAAATATCCGTTGCCACTCATGTCGTCTGCCTTTGATCTTCTTGGAGGGGCTACAGTATTCACTAAGCTAGACCTGCGGAATGCATACCATTTGGTTCGCATCAGAGAGAATGATGAGTGGAAGACTGCATTTAGCACCCCTAGTGGACATTATGAGTACTTTGTGATGCCATTTGGTCTGACTAATGCACCCGCTGTATTCCAGGCCTTTGTAAACAACGTGCTCAGAGACTTCCTCAATCGCAGTGTGTTTGTCTACCTTGATGATGTGCTCATCTTTTCCAAGTCCCTTACAGAACATCGTCAGCACGTCCGGCAGGTTCTACAGCGGTTACTGGACAACCAGCTGTTCGTCAAACTGGAGAAGTGTGAGTTTCACGTTACGCGCACCTCCTTTTTGGGGTATGTCGTCTCCCCGGATGGTGTGATCATGGACAAGTCCAGGGTGCAGGCAGTACAGGACTGGCCGGTTCCAACCATTCTCAAACAGGTACAGCGTTTTGTGGGGTTTGCTAACTTTTATCGTCGCTTCATTCGTGGTTTCAGCTCCATTGTAGCACCCATCACAGCAGTGACCCGTGGAGCCCCGACCAAACTCAGATGGACCCCGGAGGCACAAGCGGCATTCGAGCACCTCAAGGCTCGGTTTACATCGGCTCCCCTGCTGAGGCATCCCGACCCTACCCTACCGTTTGTATTGGAGGTGGACGCGTCCAGTTCTGGAGTTGGAGCTGTGCTTTCCCAGAAAACAGGTATGGACAATAAGACTCACCCGTGTGCCTTTTTCTCCCGCAAGCTCAGTGACGCGGAGAGGAACTATGACGCCGGTGACAGGGAGCTGTTGGCCATCCTACGGGGGCTTGAAGAATGGAGACACTGGTTGGAAGGAGCACGCCACCCTTTCACGGTCATCACGGATCATAGAAACCTCCAGTACATCCGTGAAGCCAAACGCCTGAACCCCCGACAAGCCAGGTGGGCTCTGTTTTTCACCCGATTCAGGTTTGTCATCACGTTTCGCCCCGGAACCAAGAACGCCAAGGCTGATGCCTTATCGCGCCAGTATGACACTGATGTTACTGACTCAGTCCCGGAGTGCATCATTCCCCCCAGCTGTGTGGTGGGACAGGTGACGCTCGCCCTGGAGGACGCCATCCTGCGTGCGCAAGAGGAGGACCCGGGTCCTGGTGGGGTACCCCAGGGCTGTCTGTATGTCCCACTCAACGCCCGCTCTGATGTTCTGCAATGGGGGCATGGCTCACCAGTGACGGGACATCCTGGGACTGCCCGCACGATGGAGCTCGTTAGCCGCCGCTTTTGGTGGCCGCGCATAAGAAGTGACATTGAGGAGTATGTCCACGCGTGTACTATCTGTGCTACACAGAAGTCGGGAAACCAAGCCCCGGCAGGCCTGCTTCACCCCCTGCCGGTTCCATATCGACCATGGTCCCACATCTCGATGGACTTCATCACGAGCCTGCCACCTTCTGATGGTAACACAGTGATTTTTGTAATCGTGGACCGATTTTCTAAAGCTGCCCACTTTGTCCCTTTACCTAAGCTGCCTTCTGCGAAGGAAACCGCCGATGTGGTGGTCCGGGAGGTGGTGCGTTACCATGGCATCCCAAGTGACATTGTCTCTGATAGAGGCCCCCAATTCATGTCCAAGTATTGGAGTGCATTTTGGTCCTTGTATGAAACTTCTGTCAGTCTTTCATCAGGTTATCATCCCGAGAGTAATGGACAGACGGAACATGTGAACCAGGAGCTGGAGAAATACTTACGCTGCATGGTCTCATCTAATCCGGGTGCCTGGAGTCGTAAGCTGGTGTGGGCTGAGATCGCCCACAACCAACTGAGTGGGTCCTCCACCGGTATGTCCCCCTTTGAGGTTCAGTATGGATATGTTCCGCCATTTTTTCCCTCTCAACAATCCGAGTCAGCGGTCCCCTCTGCTGATGCTGCTGTGGCCAGGTGCCGCCAGGCCTGGAAGAAGGCCCGTGCAGCGCTTACACGCACCACCGAACGCCATCGGATCCAGGCCAATCGCAGGAGAAGGCGCACCCCGACGTTCCGCCCTGGACAGAAAGTGTGGCTCTCCACCAAGAACCTGCCTCTGCGCACAGACTCCAAATTCACTCCCCGGTTCATCGGTCCATTTCCTGTGGAGAGGAGGATTAACCCGGTGGCTTACAGACTCAGGCTTCCTAGGACTCTCCGGGTAAGACCGGTGTTTCATGTCTCTTTACTAAAACCTCTTCTCCTCGCCCTTGTCCAGGCCTGCCCCGCTGCCGCCCCCTCCGCGGGTTGTCGCTGGTGGTCCGGTCTACACCGTCCGGAGGCTACTGGATTCCCGGCGGAGGGGGCGGGGCCACCAGTACCTGGTAGACTGGGAGGGCTACGGCCCGGAGGAGCGCTCGTGGGTGCCCTCCCGGCACATCTTGGATCCTGACCTCATCCGCGCCTTCCACCGCGCCCACCCTCTCAAGCCTGGCCCACCTGGAGGTGGTCATCGGGAGGGGGGCACTGTCAGGACTGCGCCGTAGTGTCCCAAGATGTCCAGCAGATGGCGGCAGAGTGCACCTTAGTTGGATTTTTGTGGACTGTGATTTGGACTTGGCTCACCTTAAGTGGGTTCACCTGTTTGTCGTTGCTGATTGCCTGCACCTGTATTTAAGGCGTGTTTGTGTTTTGCCCTGCATTCGAGCCTCATGTGTTCTCCCCAAGAGATACCTGTACCTGCGTTTGCCTTTGTGGAACCTTTCCTTATTAAATAGTTTATTTTTGGCTCCTGAACTCAGCGTCCTGTATCTAAACTCAGTACCTTAAGTTTGCATTGTGACAGAAATCACATTCCTTGTATTACAGCTCCAAGTGTAATAAACAATGTTGGCAATGTAGGAGACACAATGCACTAGGCTACAATGTGCATTGCTTTGCTCATGAAAATGGTTGAGCCTGGGTCCAAGTAATAGTTCACTACTGTTGAATGGTATATTATTAGTGCCTCCCTCCATTATTATCACAAAAACATACATACTGTTTGTGGTCTCCCCCAATGTTCAAATGAAATCTACGCCCCTGATATCGACTACTAAGTATGAAATAAGTATATAACCCTACAATTGGTTTTACGCATATAGCGATGTCCTTTTCAAGAGTCAGTGGTCATATTGTCTTGGACAATCCGTTTTAGAAATACATTAATCTTTATAATGCTAGGTCACATTCTGAAACCCCACATGCCGTTCAAACCTGTCTCGTGCCTTTCAGCTCATTCTGGTTTCATTGACTGTTTTTTAAAATTCAATATGGGACATTATAACGTTCATAACTACAGAAGCCCTGAAGCGCAAGGTGGAAAAAAAAGATTTTTAAGAGCTAACTCATTTAAACGGGATAGTAAGTCGTTAATACGAATTATTATCTCGTTAATACGAGATAGTAAGTCGTTAATACGAGTTATTATCTCGTTAATTCGAGATAGTAAGATGTTTATACGAGTTATTATCTCGTTTATTCGAGATATCACGTTTATACAGCTCGTTTATATGAGTTATTAACTCGTCTGTAAGGCACTTTTTTTACGAGATATGAACTCTGATTTCAATGTGTATTTTGAGTGCAATTAAAGCTGTTTTTGAGTCCTTGCGTGCTTCATTAGAAACTAATCAATGATTCGCGTAACCATACTGCCCTCTCCTGACAAGAATGAGAACATATCTCCTATTATCGATACAATTGCACTGTAAAATTATCAGTATATTTAATCTCTAATAAACACCACCGGTTGGCAGCTAATTATCTCTAAACCTGATAGATGCATCATTCGTTCAATACACAACGTAGCTAGAGTTAACAAATGTGTTTTCAGTAACATTAGCCTATATTTTAAGTGTTACAAATATAAAAAAATATATACAGCCCCTCGTCCCCCCATGTTAAAATGAAGCACGCAAGGACTCAAAAACAGCTTTAATTGCACTCAAAATACACATTGAAATCAGAGTTCATATCTCGTAAAAACATGCCTTACAGACGAGTTAATAACTTTTATAAACGAGCCGTATAAACCCGATAATATCTCGAACAAACAAGATAATAACTTGTATAAATGTCTTACTATCTTGAATTAACGACTTACTATCTCGTATTAACGACTTACTATCTTGTATTAATGAGATAATAACTCGTATTAATGACTTACTATCTCGTATTAATGGCTTACTATCCCGTTTAAACGAATTAGCTCTTTAAAAAAAAAATTTCACCTTGCGCTTCAGGGCTTCCGTACATAACCAGATATGGAGTAGATGCGGATGGATTCCTTTAAGGGTTGTTTCTCCTGACTTTTTTCCCCATAGAGTTCTATAGGAAAATGAGTCAGGAGAAATAACCCTTGCAGTGATCCATCCACATCTACTCCATATCTGGCAACAGAGTGATGGTTTGGGGCTCATTCGATAGCTCAGACCCTTGATGACTTACAGCCATTTAGCCAGCCATGTGTTCCATACTGTACCAGTGTAATTTACAGATGAATCTAGTCTCACCCCCCAATTCCCATAGAGATCAGTTCAAATGCAGAGAGGTTAAAGTATCGCTTGTAACAGTACCTGAAAATAAGATATCGAGAGTCTTTTGATGTTGATTGGTCACAGACTTCAGGAAGTAACAGCATGCAAAGGATATGCGACCAAATATTAAATATGATACTTTAAAAATATGTTAAAGCAAAATATTCTAATTTTCTGAGACACTGAATTTTGGGTTTCATTAGCTGTAAGCCATAATCATCAAAATTACAAGAAATAAAGGCTTGAAATATTTCACTATGTGTAATGAATCTATATAATATTTGAGTTTCACTTTCTGAAATGAGTGACAAGAAATATTGAACTTTTTCACGATATTCAAATTTTTTGAGCTGCACCTGTATGTTGATGTTGTTGGATCACAGACATCAGGAAGTCATGGCATGCAAAGGATATGCAACCAAATATTAAATATGATGACTTTATTTAAGTTTATGTTCATTTGTTACTTACTTGTGGTGCCCTAAAATGGGGGGGGGACTATGTGTAAAAATGGCTACAACTGCTACACGGTTCACCTGATATGAATGTACAAAACCTCAAATGAAAGTCATACAACTGTTCAATTTAAAATCCAATGTGCTGGAGTGATGGAGCCAAAACAGCAAAAAAATGATCACTGCCATAACACCTTTGGAGTGCACTGTATCTTAATATAACAAACAACGTGTACTAAAAAGCTAAATTGACAAAGTATTGCAGTATTTATTTAATATATGCCAATATATTTCATTATATATGAAAGGAAGCACACAAGAAAAGCTCACATGACTACAGAGTCTATATCTGGGCATCACTAAATCACTGCTCTTGACAGCAAACCTGTTCCAGTTATTTAAAACGATTGCCATTGATTCCACTGACACAGGTTGATGTTTATTGAGCCTGCTAACCATGTGAATTAGAGTCAGCTGTCACCCTTCTCTCCCTTTAACTCTCTCGATAAATAAACGAACAAGTATCTGCAGATTATGTAAGGCACTAAACTGTATAGTTAAAATTAAATTGGTTAGTTATTGTTATTTTATCAGAACAGTGAAATGAGAAATCATTTTGTAAGTCACCTGATGGAAACAATGCTGTTGCAAGATAAAATAGTTTTTTAATTTTACCAGGTTACCAGTTAGCACCTCAGCTGTTTTGATATGTGCCACAAACTCTTTAATGACCACTGTGAAGCTTCACCTCCGACAGCACAGTGTCTCCCAACACAAGACTGGGGCTTTAGATTCACAGCTTGGTTCAGAAGGAAGAGTGCAATCCCACTATAGAGTGGTCCTCCTGTACCACTCTAATCGCACTGTCATACATTCTAACACCTCAGTGCAGCTTTTTCAAAATAAAACCTGACATCATGAATAAATATAATTTTCTTTTCAAATCCAGTGGAAGGGACAATACAATGAGCGCAAATCAATTGTGAATGGCGGATTGTGTTGGCTGAGAGGCTATTGTGCCACAGTAGTGCTCCTGTGAACATGAGAGATTACTGGTAGATCAGAACCATTGAGTGAGACAGGTCCTGTCACCACGGGCAACGGCAGTTGGCTGATGAGTAACAGGCGGCTCGATAGCGACAGCGCATCCACACGAGCGGTTACCGAGGACAAAGACGAATGAGGCAAAGCGCTCTGTGACAATCGCGTCTCATCTTTAAGTGAAGAGTCCTCATGTGAGATGAGACCATTAATATTTAAGAGCCACGACCATCTCGCCTGCATCCGCAAGTCGCCGATAGCAACATGTGAATGCAAATGGAACAGCGAAGGTGACTTTCCAAAATACGCTGAAACCTTCAAACCTGACACTATTTTATCCTGAGATGCATATAAAGCTACATGGCTTCCCTCACAGACCAGGGCAACCTGCCAGATAGAATAAAAAAATAGAAGACAGACAGAGAGAGACAGAAGTGAGAGAGGGATTTCTCAAATATTACCTTGCGGGTGATTTCAGGTTACTGGGCAAAATTGTGACCTACTGGGGTTCATAATTCCATTGACCTTAGCAAGACCCACAATACCTGCTGATGCAAAACAACTCCACAACATCAATGATCAAACTTCATATTTCACTGTAGGTGTGACATCCATTTCAATGTGAGCATCCTTCATCTGACGGCAAACCCACCATTGGTGTCCCTGACAAAAAAATCTCAATTTTGGCCTTATCTGACCATGGCACAAAGTTCTAATCAAAGTTCAGCACTGGAACTTCGACTGGAACCATTCATTATTTAATAGTTACATATTGATATAAATTTTACTATAACTAGAGCAAAATAAACACAGCCATGCAAACATCTGTTGCTGTGGACCTGACATCTTCCCTCATTGCTAATGAAAAGAGCCACAAAGGAGAGGTGGGCTTATTAACAGTGTAATTCACAGAGCAGTGATTCTGTCAAACTCCGCCTGCACTAATAGGGTAATTATCATAAAGTGCTTTAACTAATCACTGCTCCACCCTACAGGGGCTCCACTGAACAGACTGCATTTATGTGAACAGAAAATCCCCTCCACCCAACAGACACAGTCATAAACTCCTACAAATTCACTTTAATATCCCAGGCACTTGGTTATAGTGACAGAATAAAGTGACAGCTCTGTGCCCTATTGCCTACTTGTGGGAAAACAGCTACTCTAAAGCACTGTAATTTTTCTGCTTTTAATGCAAAAGACACTATATGTCATGGTTTTCGGCAGCCTTCTTTTATTTCTGCGGTGATTTCTCCTCGGAGTGGCACGAGGGTGCTATTGCTTCTTTTTCCTGTCATCCATTCTGGTTTTTAGTTCTATCCTGGTAATTATTCCCACGCACCTGTTTTAGGTTTCCCGTGGGCTATTTAAACACGGTTCTTCCTTCTTCCGGTGCTTCAATATTGTCATTGCCACTTGACATTGAAGCCAGTAAGGTATAGGATTACAAAGCCACCACTTCACTTTTAAGCTTGCTAGTTATACGGGACTCTTACACGGGACTCTTACACTATACTGAGTTAAGACTGTTGACTGATTGACTGATTATTTTGATACCTTTTGATCATTTGAATATCATGACACAACTGAACGTCTATGTTCTGCTTTGTTTAACTGAATTGTTTACTCAGCAAGCAGCATAGCACAGTTTGATAATTACTAGTAGCTGTAGTAGTCGTGATGAAAATTGTTATTTTTACTATCAGCATAGTTATAATAATATAAAAAAGAAGAAGACAACCACAACAACACACACACACACACACATACATATCAACTATATGAACAACACACACACGCACTGCATGAACTACAGGAACAGGATGTATAACAGCATCTACAGAGGCAGAATCACAGGACAGTAAAATCCACTTTCTATACAGATGGCCAAAGAAGTAACCAAAGCTGATAATTAGTGCTTGACAGGCAGACGAATACTAACAGCATGAAGCCACCAACAGATGAAAATAACAGAACAAAAAATGGCTTTAGAGAAGTTTATACATTTTAAGACACACAAACACAAGCAAACACAAACACACACACTCACGAACACACATTTTAATTTTTTATTTAGGACCACATTTATAAAATACATTATAAGGGCCCAAATATATTCAGTTGCTGTTTGATGTCATTCACCTGTGTGGCAGTACAATAGATATAATAGATGTTACGTTAGCCATATTCCCTAGCGGATTGTCTAGACATGTGCACTCAGGAGTCGAGGGAAAACGAAAGAGAAAGAGAGTTTATTTGGACATGCGCTGTAGTATATATATCACTCCAGGGGTCCTCGCAGGGACCAACAGTTGTCCAATTTTAGTGCCTGTAAATGAGGCTGCATACACCATATACAATATATTATGTTCAACACCCCCACTCAGGCTCATCTTTACAGCAGACAAAATAACAAACTTATGTCACCCATGTAACATCTTATGGTTATCTAGGTTTTTCCAAACAGGTAACATTTGAACCTTTCAAACTTGACCTTTGTTAATGGCTTGGTCAGAACATCCGCCACCATGTTTTCTGTGGGACAGTACTCAATTTCAACTTTACCTTCAATATGTGCAGACCGTACAAAATGGTACTTTATATCCACATGCTTACTACGTTGCCTACACACTGGATTTTTTGAAAGAGCAATAGTTCCCTGATTGTCCTCAAATATCTTAACTGGTGTGTGCTGTCTGTCTTTATCCATTCCATGGAGTAGCTGTACGAGATACATGCTTTCTTGGACAGTGGCTGCTAAAGCCATATACTCTGCCTCGCATGTTGACAGAGCCACAGTATGCTGTTTCTTGCTTTTCCAGGATATTACTGGACCCTCTTTAGTTAAGCTAAAACAGTATCCAGTAGTGCTCCGCCTGTCATTTTGGTCTGACGCCCAATCGGCATCACTATAGCCTTCTAGTTTAAGGCCCGGGTCACTTCGTTTGTAACATAGCTCATGTTCAATTGTGCCCTTCAGGTAACGTAGCACCTGCTTTGCTGTTTCCCAATGCTGTTGTTTTGGCTGTGTTAGGTGTTGAGACAATTTACTGACCACCCAGCTTAGATCTGGCCTTGTAGATGTCATTATGTAAATTAAACTACCAATTATCTCTCTGTAGCCTGTAACATCAACAATTTTTCCATCTTTATCAAAATTGAGCTTTTGCTCACAGGGCGTTGATCTCGGTTTACACTCAGACATCCCAAATCTTTGGAGCACCTTTTCAATGTGTCTTCTCTGACTCATTTTAACCTCACCTTTACACTGTGTAAAATCAATGCCCAGAAAATGTTTAAGTTTCCCTAGATCCTTCATCTTAACCCCTTAGTGCAGATGGCATATTTGGTAAATCATGGGGGTACTCTGTTTAAGGCTTTATAACTCCAGGTGTGAGCATCACATAAACTTGGTAAATGGCTTAAATGAAACAAAACCGGTGTACCATTTTTTGTACAAACTTAGATTTGTTTATTTTCATAATTTAAGGTCAAAATAAAGTGCCGGAAATGCAAGCAAAACTTTGCTAAAAATGCTACAAAATATATATTTCTTCAAAATACTGAGAGGTACATAAGTGAAACAGGTAAAACTACACATTTCCTGGATCATAAACTCCTTGTCCACAAGCATTCAATAATCGCAGGGTGATATACAGAACTACTAAAGATCTATGACACGAAATGTAAGCAGTGTAGCCTGATGTACCCAGGGTCTCCAAACCTATCCAAATAGGCTAAAATGTGAATAGCTGTAAATCTTAAACTAATCATACATTTCAGTGCAAATCAACCGTTTTGACTCATTTAACTCACCTTTTTATCATTTTCATGTGGGAATTATTTTGGATCAGTACAGGGGGGTGGATATCTAGGTGTCCAATAACCTACCCAAAACCTCTCCGAGAAATTATTTAAAAGCCTTTTGTCCTTTATAAAGCATATACATTTTACCTTACGATCACTTAATGGATGAAAACATTGATATTGCACAGTTTCAGTTCAGTGTTTGATGCCAAGTGTGCCATTTTTTCACCATTATCCTTCATATACTGCTTCATCCTGTGCGGTGCCTTCGTGGGCAACATGCACTCATCAATGGCACGGTCTTCAGTATGCTGGAAGGATCTGGTCCTGCAGTGGCTTCACTCTGAACAGTAGAGGGCACTGCTGGAGTGGCAGAGGTGGAGGGTCAAGCATGTTATAGGAACAAATTACATAATGCAGAAGCATTATAACACTGTGGTACACACAGCTAAATATGAAATCATTCACTCTTGTACTTCAGTAAACACTTTCTTCTGTATGCTACATTATGTTATATTTTGTTGCGTGCTCTAGGATGGCATTACTCTGTAGTGTGTTTCACAACTGTTGCTTATTTATTTTATTTATTTATTTTACATTCATCTTGCACACATCTGGACACAGTACATTTGAATACATATTTTCCATTCCCTAAGTGAAAAGCATCACCCATGGATATACTAATACCCCATAGAGTACATTATGCACAAAGAAATTACAATACAATACAATAATATCGGAAAACACTACCAATGTTCTAGCTTCACGGCAAATCGAGGCATAAAATAAACTCCTCAAAAAAAGTTTGGAAACGTTATTTCGGTCGATTATTCCTCCCCTTTAATAATACCAATTGGTATTGTATTTTATATCGTTGGAAAGCCTGATTAGTCACCTTTACAACGAGGTACAACTTGTAAGGATCATGCATTCGTGGAATGAGCAACACAGCTAACCGTGTGGGTAGCGGCCCAAAAAAATGTGCCTAAATGCCCTGCAATATTCTTCTGTTGGTATTCACTCTCGTTTTGAGCTTCAAGTGCTGGCAGGTGTATGCCAGTGGGATGGAATGGGATGCCATCCCACAGCAGTGTGTGACCAGGCTGGTGACCAGCATGAGGAGGAGGTGCCAAGCTGTTGTGGCTGCGTATGGATCTTCCACACGCTACTGAGGTCCCTGACAGTGTAAAATGAATAAAGTGTAAAAATGGCCAATATGTGTTGTTTTTTCCTTATTACTGTGGGAGAGTGCAATCATCCAGTCCACCAAGCAACTCAAAACGAGAGTGAATACCAACAGAAGAATATTGCAGGGGATTTTGGCACATTTTGTTGGGCCGCTACCCACACGGTTAGCTGTGTTGCTCATTCCACGAATGCACGATCCTTACAAGTTGTACCTCGTTGTAAAGGTGACTAATCAGGCTTTCCAACGATATAAAATACAATACCAATTGGTATTATTAAAGGGGAGGAATAATCGACCGAAATAACGTTTCCGAACTTTTTTTGAGGAGTTTATAACTTACGACTGAGCAACCAAACAGAACAGCGCTAAAATACGCAATTTCATTGTGAATGCTATGAATTCTAACAAAGCAGGCCACCACGAGCCACTACGGGAACGTCACGAACACAATAGTATCAATACATTACAGTTATTTGGCAGACGCGTTTATCCAAAGCGACGTACAATAAGTGCATATTGAAGGTCATAGACACAATCTACGAAGCTAAGTCACGAAAGCGCTACTTTCTCACAACGTAGAAGCTATCGCTAGTCATCAACCGAATACAGTCAGCTATACATTCTAAGCTATGAGATAGCTAAACCAAATAGAAAATAACAAATAAACGGAAAGAACGTACTATATAATTTGCCGTATACATGTAGTTATTCAAGGTGGAGTCTGAAAAAGTGTGTTTGCAAATATGTTCAGCATTATTAGCAGGCTAACAGTGGTCTATTACGACCGATGCAAATACAAAAATATAGCACGCAGTGGAAAAACGAATGTATATACTCAAAATATTACAAGCAGTAATACTTACATGTCGAGGAGGATATCTTCCCCATATTGATAGGCACCTCTTCCACAGAATCTATGCTACAGGGATTAGAAGAATCTCTGTTGTTGTCCTCTTCTGACCGACTTCGGGGGAAAAGTACTAAAAAGTCTCTTCAAAGTTGCGCGCCGTTTTATTGCGTAAGACCAACTGCGTCATACCAAACGCGTCAAACCAAATGCGTCATCTGCGCATGCCCGCGTAAAGTTGTCGTGATATAACAAGTATTGCAGTTACGCTCGCCCTTAAATAGTTAATCCAAGCTTTCAATTACACATGTAAATAACTTTTGGGAAGCTTGTCGTGCCTTCTATTGGATAAAACAATTGTCGATCAAACCAGAATAAAATTGAAAGCGTCACAGCAGTGCTATCAGGGAGGGGGGGTTACGCAGAGATAGTTTCGTTTGTCTAATAGTGTTCCAATGCGCTGTGTATTTTTCAAACGGATTGTCCAAGACAATAAATGACCACGGAATCTTGAAAGGGACATATCTACGCTTAAATCCACGGGAGGATTGCACACGAATTCCATATTTAATAGCAGATATTGATAGTAGAATGGCATTGTATGATTTCACTTGTTTATGTCGGTATTGATTGAGCAGCGATTTGCACCGCTGTATTTGCATACGGTCGGGCTATTGGTGGGTTTATCTGGTTGCTGGACGGAATTCTGATATTATATGATGAATACATATATTTATGAACTCCCAACATAGACGCTATTGCCCACTATGTCACGCATGGGTAGGTATAGGCTGGGTGGGGAGTGCTTGTTAAATGGACTTGCTACGGAAAGATAGTGACACTTAGAAACTGGCATTGGCCAGAAATCGTCGCGAATCGTCTACCAATAAAGTTAAAATACCGCGTTTGGGTTTTCCACTAATAGTTTGGCTGCAGGAGCAACGCATGTCTCAGTTGCGTAAAACTGTCTCGCAGGCGAGAAAAAATAGACTATCTGCACTAAGTAGTTAAACTTATTTTTCAGCATTTCTTTCACCTCACTGATCAGGTCGTTGTTGCTGGCCGCAATTATTAAATCGTCCACCCAAATGATCAGAATCACCCTTTTACCCTCAGATTGTTTTTCATAAACACAATTATCTGCTGCGTTTTGTTCAAAATCATTCTCTATTAAGTGATCATGTAATAGCTTGTTCCAATTACGTCCAGATTGTTTCAGGCCATACAACGACTTGTTCAGTTTACAAACCAAACGTTCATCAGTTTTAGATTCTGTTTCAAATCCCTCTGGTTGCTCCATGTATACCTCACAGTCCATCGGGGCATGTAGGTACGCTGTTTTTACGTCCATTTGATGAAGCATGAGGTCCTCTTGTGCTGCTTTCTGCATCAGAATTCTCACAGATGTCATACTAGCAGTTGGGGAAAAAGTCTCTTTATAGTCAATTCCCTCTATTTGACTGTAACCTTTTGCGACGTATCTGGCTTTGAAAGTCTCAGACTGATCGGGGCTCTCTTTAATTGCAAAAACCCAGCGCCCTCCCACTGCCCTTTTTCCTTTAGGCAGTTTGCATAGGGTGAAGGTTTCATTCTCTTTCAAAGAGTTAATTTCTTCCTCCATTGCTTTAGCCCACTTTTGTGATGTCTCAGAGCTCATAGCCTCTGTATATGTTTTGGGTACACCAAATACAGCTTTATAGAAATAATCCACATCCTGTTCTTCAGTATGTTCAGTCTTACACTGGTACTCTTTAAGATATGGTGGAGCATTTCTATCTCTGGTTGGGTAACGATGTGTGCCCCCACTATCCCCTTGGATACTAGATTGTGTACCTCTTTCACCTCCTGCACCTGTAGTCGCTGTCTGACTAGTCTGGGGTTGTTCACCAATTCTAGTTGGTGTTACATTTAGCTCAATATCATCATAACAGTCTCCGTCGTTATGTGGACCTGTTTGAGTCTGGCTATCCTTGCTATCCTTCAATAGGAACTTCACCAGCCTATGCTTTGACACTCTTCCTGTCTCTGGAAAATAGACATTGTATGCTGGGCTATATTTGTCATATCCAATGAAAATACCCTTTTCTGATCTTGGATCCAGTTTCTTTTTATCTTGTTTATAAGCATAGCACTCAGTACCAAATACCATCATGTTGGCAATGTTTGGAGTTTTCCCTGTGAAAATACTATATGGAGTTTGCCTTAGTCGTTTACAATAGCACTTATTGCGTATCTGTGCAGCTGTTTGCACTGCAAATCTCCATAGATTTTTGGGCAATTTACTCTCGAGTAGCATGCATCGAGCCATGTCAAACAATGTTTTCCAATTTCTTTCTGCTGTGCCGTTCTGGTGTGGCGAATAGGGAGCACTAGTCTGATGGCTAATCCTATTCTCCCTAAGCAGATCTTGGAACTCTTTACCGGTAAATTCCGTCCCATTGTCTGATCTTATAGTCTTTACTTTCCCGTAGGGTGCCATGTCAGCTAAGAATTTTTCTGTAGCTCTTGTTGTGTCACTTTTTGTCTTTAGAAAATAGGTCCAAGTCATACTACTATAGTCATCTGTGAAAGCTATAGTGTATCTATACCCATCTCTATCAGTTGGCTCCATTGGACCACATAGGTCTGTATGAACTAATTCAAGTATTTCTTTAGCTTTGCTATCAGCCTGCCTATTTCTCATATCAACGAATTTTCCTTCTGTACAAATTTCACAGTTGAGAGTAGACTTATCATATTTTCCCTTAATTTTCATCCCTTCAACTACATTCTCCAATCGGGAGACATCTTCAAAGTTACAATGGCCAAGTATTCTGTGCCACATTTTAATATCATGGCACCCCTTTAACTTATCAACATTTTCTTCATTAACTGTGGACAGATAATACAATTTACCATAGACTTCCATGTTAAACCTGGTACCATCATTAACACTCATCCAGTTATTACCCTCTTTGAAATGCAATTCTGCCCCGTTGTCTGTAGCTGCTTTTACTGAGAAAATATCTTGTGGAAAGGTAGGTATATACAGGGCTTTCTTCAGTAGCGCTGTCACCTTGTGTCCCTTGCTGTCGACCAGGAAAATTTCCGCTTCCCCTCTGGCCCTGGCAACTCCGGTAGTCTTAGTACCGTCAGCTAGTTCAATCACGTGGTTCTTAGGCTCAAAGTTTTTATCGATATTCTTAAACTTTTTAAAGTCACTTATCATGTGCGATGTCGCACCACAGTCGACCATTAAACCTTTATTGTTAACTGTCCTTTTCGTCGGACTACTGTTATCACTTATTTTAAAACAATACGACCTGTTATTTCCACAGTCTCCGTCGTCTGCTTCTGTTGCTCCTCGGCACGTGCCCCAAAGTCCGTCTTGATGGCCGGCTCCCAGTTGCTGCTCCTCTCCCGTCACTCCCGCCATGGAATCCCGCTTTTTTTCTCGGCGCGGTTCGTCACTCCGGCGGTCTCGTCTCCTTTCGTCAGGCATGTTCGGACACGTCCTTGCAATGTGTCCCATCTTTCGGCATCTGTAGCATTCAATGTTGTTCGCATCTGCATTCCGCCCTCTGCCTCGCCCTCGTGGCTTGTAGCCGGTTGCCCTCGCGGCTCTCATAACGTTGTCTTCGGTCGAATCACTCGGCTTATATCTTTCAGTGTCCTCAAAACTCCTTAGCTTTGTTTTAAAGTCACTGAACGTTAGGTTATCGTTCGTCTGAGTAATATTGACCACAAACGGTTTAAATGAGTCCGGCAAGCCTTTCACTACCATTCCGACTTGCAACCCGTCACTAATTGTCTCGTCTGCCCTCGACAATGAAGCGAATATTGTCTCAACACGGACAATATATTCTGTAACAGTCTCGTTGCTCTGCATGTGGAGGGCTGAGAGCTCGCAGTATAAACTCACCACATGTGGCTTTCCCTTGCCTGCATAATGCTCCCGTAGTATCTTTAATGCCTTACGTCCATCCGCGGCTGCTTCTCTCATAATCAGCGACAAACTTTTATTGTCCAAAACTTGCACCAGTTCAGCATATGCCTGTCTATTCTTCCCTGTGTCGGCCTCTCTTAAATCGACGGCGCCCTCAGCATTCGGGTCAATTACTGGCTCGGCCCTTATTGTTCCAGAAAGCCCACGTAATTCTAAATGTGCGAGGAATCTTGTTTCCCATAGTTCGTAATTTCTCTCGTCACCGTCGAATAATAGCCGGCTGAATCGTTGGCTAGACATAGCGCTGGGCCCATAACCTGTTACGTTAGCCATATTCCCTAGCGGATTGTCTAGACATGTGCACTCAGGAGTCGAGGGAAAACGAAAGAGAAAGAGAGTTTATTTGGACATGCGCTGTAGTATATATATCACTCCAGGGGTCCTCGCAGGGACCAACAGTTGTCCAATTTTAGTGCCTGTAAATGAGGCTGCATACACCATATACAATATATTATGTTCAACAATAGATATACCAATATAGACACAACACTTCAAAAAAATGCAGGACAGGCAATTGCATCTCAATTATTAACACTGTAACACACAGAGTTATGGATACAAACAACATCTTCTCCTCCATATACAGCGACTGCCAATAATAGAGGAAACTGAACAATCCCATATACATTTTTGTAAAATTACACATTACTCTGCTGCCAGATATGCAGTAGATATGGATGGATCACTTTACGGGTTGTTTCTCCTGACCCATTTTCCTATTGAACTCTATGGAAAAATAAGCCAGAAGAAACAACCCTCCAAGTGATCCATCCATATCTACTGCATATCTGGCAGTAGAGTGATAGTTTGAGGCTCGTTTGATACCTCAGACCCTTGATTACTTACAGCCACTCAGCCAACCATGGATTCCATACTATTCCTGTGTAATTTAAAGCTTAATCTAGTCCCACCCCCCAATTCCCATAGAGATCCATTCAAATGAAGAGGTTATAGGATCACTTCTAAGAGTACCTGAAAATAAAATATCAAGAGTGTTTTGATATCCTTTCATACCCAGTCATGATAGTATCACCTGTTTACCTGTGGAATGTTCCAAACAAGTGTTTTTTTTGGGCCCTGTTCCACTTTTTTGGAATGTGTTGCAAGCATCAAATTTGAAAATTGCATATATTTACAAAAATAAATAAAGTTGATAAGGTAAAACATGAACTATCTTTTTTTGTACTGTTTTCAATTAAATATATGTAAAGCAGAATTTACAAATCACTGCTTTCTGCATTCATGTGCATTTTACATACTGTCCCAACTTTTTTGGAATTGGGGTATGCGTCACGTGGCGCTGTAATGGTGACATGTAGTCCAGCTGTTTCTCGTGTTCGTTCATTTGAATGTGTTTTGTTGTGTCAGGCTTCATGCACTGTGTGTCTACAGTGGGATGGGGAAGCAGGCTGTAGATTTTTCAGGGCATTCCTGCTGCTCGCTTTAATAATATTGACAAATTGTCAAGTCGATATAATTTTGTTTGTGGTCGTCACCATGGAGACTTATTCGCAACATATGCTCAGGAATGTCCGTTGGATCTGCAGACTGCAGCAACAAAGTTTACCATCACTCTTTGCCGGAGTTGAAGATTTCGAGACTGATCCGGGAGTGCAGGCAATCTTCAAAGGGCAGCCAGGGAAGAAGAACATAATGCGGGGGAGGAGTGAGGAGACGACTGGGAGGATTCACGTAGTTCGGTGCTCCGTTTCGGTGGTGTACAGAGACCGCGGCGCTGCATGTATGGAGGAGAGTCGTGGAGGCGGAGTTTGTGTGTTGGACTGCTTGGTGACCGTGGACATCTCGGGACAGCGGGGGCTATTTTTAATCATGGCTCTATTGCACTTGAATTCACTTGATTGATGTAATGATTCGGTTGGATGTCTTTGTTTCATATGTTTGTTTGTGTGTTGTGGGTCTGCCCCACTGTCTGTCTTTTTTGTTGTTGCTGGGGCTACAACTGAAGTTCCCTGGCGGGAAAATAAAAGTTATTCTATTCTATTCTATTCTATTCTATAATTTCTAAATGGTTCATTCGATATGAATGACAATACCCTCAAATTAAAGCTGACAGTCTGCACTTTGACCTCATTGTCATTGTATTCTTTCAAACTCAAAAGTACAGAACCAAAATAACAACAAATGTGTCACTGTCCAATGAATTATGGTGCTCACTGTCGTTCTGAAATGTTTCCTGTTGTTAGAAACAGATACGATGAGGATTCATGTAACATTATTTTCTAGAAATATAATTAGATTTGTGAGAAATCAAGCTAATTGAGGCTCCTAAGTAGGACATTTTATTTTGATAGGGTTCACATAATATCCAATAAATTGCAGCTACCCAACATCCTGTTTGCACCAAACTGCTTTGGGTGAAATCAATTAGTATGATTTATCTGAGATCAAATTATATTTCCACAAAACAATGTTACATTAATGCTTATCTTAACAGTTTCTAATTATGGGAAACACAGCCAGGGGTACATTAAACTAAACAAATTAATAATTTGTATCCAAAGATGTTATAAGCAGCACAAAGCTTAACAGTTTTCATTGCTTTCTTGTTTTTAGAAAATTACATTGTTTTCATATAAAGTTCCTAAAAATAAAAAAAAAGAGTTTACCTTAAATTTATGTTTAAGAATATGATATAAATACATTTTCAAGGGTATTCCTGTAATGCATAGAACCAAAAATAACATTTTTATATTTTTATACCAAAACTTTATATAAATGATCCATAAAAATTTTACAAATATCCTTCCAAAGCTGGTAAAAATATACACAATACCAGAATAAATGGACTAATGTGTCAGGATATTCTCTACAAAAACAACAATTAACATTTACAGTGAGCACCGTAATTCATTGGACAGTGACACATTTTACTTTTTTCAGGGGCAATTAGTCCTGACACCCAGAAGGTCAGACTATCAACTCTGTGGTTAGAGAAACATTTTTACAATTCTCCAAACCCATCTTCAGAGTAGTAAATCTGAGGATAGGTTTGGTTCTGGGGAATGGTAAAAATGCCTCCCTAATGACAAAGTTCATGTTGGCCTCCGGGTGCCAGGTCTGATCGCTGATGACTTTACCTGACTATTTTGAACATCTCTTGAATCTAATTATTATGATTTCAAATGTAAATAAAAACATAAACTACAGAATAAAATGCCTTTATATTGTGGTCTCGATCATGAGGCGTTTATAAGTTTAATTTTTCAATGATGGGGTATTTAATTCATTTGAAATGTGTAAGCAAAGCATGCAGACATTATGTCCTGTAGCTTTAAGAGGGGGGTGTGTGTCATCAATAAATGTATGTATTTTTAATTGTTCTACATTACATTACATTATAGGCATTTAGCAGACGCTCTTATCCAGAGCGACTTACACAACTTCTTATTACATGTATCCATTCATACAGCTGGATATATACTGAAGCAATTCAGGTTAAGTACCTTGCTCAAGGGTACAACGGCAGTGTCCTACCTGGGAATCGAACCTGCAACGTTTCGGTTACAAGTCCAGTTCCTTAACCATTATACTACACTGCCGCTCCATTGTTAACAGTTCTATTGTCATATAAGCCCCACTACATTCCTCTTATTCACTGAAAAATATGTACATTGGTCATTGACTAATTATGTTCAATTTCTGCATGTGTATGGGACATGCATTGTTTTTCAGGACTGGTCTTGGACTACATCAATGGATGTAGCCCTTGCAGCCCCTCAGGGATGTTCATACCAGCTCCTCTGAGGATGGTGACTTATTCTCATCCAAGTCTAATGCACAAAGTACTGAAGAACTTCAGGGACATTTTGCCTGCTCTGCTGTCCACACTGATCTGCTGACCTTCTCCTCCGTATGCAAGGTGTCAATCAAGTTAAACACACCCCTTCTTGCCTCAGTTGCATCTAGAATACTATTATTTAGCCCCAGGAGAGCCAGGATGGACTCTAGAAATGTAGAAATTTTAAATCAGCTTCTGCTAAAGCTCAACAGAAGCTTTTACAGCTTTGAATATTAACATTGGAAAAAAAGAGCTTGACAGTCAGAGTTTCTTCTGAAGAGATTTAAACTTAGGGATAGTTTAACCACGTAAGGCGGTAGTTCACCCACATTGCACAATTTTATAATAGCTGTCTTACATTGTGGTTTATGGGCTTGTAGTATTCACAGATTACTTTGTGGTCTTTTACCTTGTGGTCTATGCACTTGTAGTATTCACAGATTGCCTCTTGACTTCTGCTTTAAAATGGCTAATGTAAGTATCATGTATATGTCTAATTTCAGGGTCCAGCACTTTAGGGCCTAGTAGGCAAGACGGCTATTACAGAAGTATGCAATTTGACTATCCCTTGAAACAATGTAGATAAGTTTGCTGCTACACAAGTTCAACCCTCATACTGAATCAAGTCAGTGCACTCTTGTCCTCCAGATCACACACAATGCATGGTGTGTGTGTGTGTGTGTATATATATATATATATATATACATTACCGTTCAAAAGTTTAAGATCACTGAGACATTTTTATGTTTTTGAAAGAAATTGATACTTTTATCAACAGTCCAGACATTGATAATGTTAAAAACTACTATTTATATTTCATTCTATTTCTACTTTAGCAATTGTAGCCCTTTTTACACATAGTCCGTCCATTTTATGGCACCAAAAGTAGTTAACATACATTTTTTTTAAAGTAATTATATTTAATATTTGGTTGCATATCCTTTGCATGCCATGACTTCCTGATGTCTATGACCCAACACCATCACAAGACTCTTGATATCTCCTATTTCCAGGTACTCTTACAAGCGATACTACAACCTCTCTGCATTTGAATGGATCTCTATGGAAATTGGGCGGTGGGACTACAATAAACTGTAAATTACACAGGAATAGTATGGAACACATGGTTGGCTAAATGGCTATAAGTCATCAAGGGTCTGAGGTATCAAACGAGCCTCAAACCGTCACTACTGCCAGATATGCAGAAGATATGGATGGATCACTTTATGGGTTATTTTTTTGGACTTATTTTTTTAATAGGACCAAATATGCAACCAAATATTAAAAATGATTACTTTATTTTATATATAAATGCAGGGGTGCCAATAATAGTGGAGGGCACTGTATACTTGAGGAATTCCTCTCATTGAGAGTTCATTCATCTTTTTCTTTGGTTTGTTTAATCTTTTCTATGATTAAACCAAGTTAAACCTATTTACATAGTGACCTCTGCACTTTCAAAGACTTAATGTGAATCCAGCAGGATATCTTGGTTGATAATGATTTTGGTTTTATGCTCGTTATCTTTTGAATATGCACAGCAATTTTTCCACATAATCTGGGCTAAATATATTTTGCAATGTATAAAATGTTTAGAAAGCTTAAAGAAGAATGCAGATATAGATTAAATGATAATGTTCTTTGTATGTGTAAAATAGTTACTGTATCAATTTCTGTATCAGTCATGGTGTGATATATCATATGGCGTATGATAGAAATTCTTATTTCTGTTGGCACAACAATACACAAATATCAAACATCCACAGCAGCTGAATTAGATTATAATTGTTTGGACACAATTTAATCCTAAACAATATTTCCCATGGTATCGGTGGCCCTGATAAAAAGTGTTTTGCAACAAAATTTCTCATATCAATCCTCCAAATGAAACCCTTTTTTTTTCAATCCATAATCATAAATGCATCTATAGGGCCTTAATGGCCAGGGTTGGGGTCAATTCCAGTTCCTTTTCCAGATCAATTCTCTAATTCAATCCTGATTACATAATTCACTAGTTTTGACATTTGTACATATTATTTTTCTAGAATATTTTCAGATAGTTTACATTGCTTTGAAAGCAGTAATTTACCATAGTAGAAAAAAAATGTATTTCCTCTTTTATAGTGCAAGGTAATTATATCTGATACACATGATTGGGCTCAATTCGATTAATTAAAATACAAATCAGAATGTCTACATTCAAATGGTGTAATGAAAAAACCCAATTATTTCCCAAAATAATTGTATTGTCATATGAACTAGAATTAAATTAGGAACTGACCCCAACTCTGCTGACCACACTATCTTCCAAGGCAATGCCATAGATTAATGAGATTTGCTCATAAAAACCAAAGTATGGCAGAATGTTGTATTAGTTAAGTTATGAAATGCAATTGGATCCAATTTACCGCACAATTAAATTTATCACCAGGAAACGCAATAAACAAATGAATACACACCATACCAACTAACTATAAATGTGTCCACTCTGTTCCTTGACACCACTGATATTCTTCCACGGAGACTTTCAAATAACGGTATAACGGTATGTAACCTCCTCAGTCTGGTGGCCAAGGCGGTTAGGCCCCTACTTGGGCCATATCTGGTACGCAGACGATGACTCCGACGATTAAGAGGTCTGGCCAGAGCTGAGGTGTGAGTGGTGTAGGAACACTCACCCCGCTGGTGATTGTGCCCCGCCGGAGTGATGTTCCAGGCCCAGTGGTGACGGGGATAAGTGAGCCCCAGAGGAGCTGGGCCCCTGTCTGGGGTACGTCACAGTTTATGATTTTGCAGACAACACTGCAATGGCCTTATTGTGTTTCAGACAGAGCAAAGGTAATGCTGGACTCAGACCTATTAAAACCCCATCTGGCAAAGCCCTGATACTAGCAGCCTGGGCCAGGAAGAGACATGAGGAAATTACATTAGCTGCAATGGAACCTCGGAGTTCAAGCATTTACCGATCTTGTCTGAAGACACGAAGCAAAATAAATCAAAATGGTAAGATAGTGCTGCGGGGGGTGGGTACCTAGCTTATTTCAGTTTTTTATTTGCATCCCAGCTCAACAACAAGCCCAGCCTGATCTTGTCTGCAAATATGGAACCCAGCCAAGGGATAAAACAAGAAATGAAGGAAACTGATAAGACTGGACAGAGGTAGTGAAAGTACTGAAACACTCTTCAGTCGCGCTAAAAAACTGATTTATAAAAATCCAGTTTAGGACAGCCCCTGATAGCCTCTGATAGAAACAACTGTATTAGCCTATTAACTCTTTTCTTTTCGGGCCAAAATCGTTGGCTTCTGCTTTCAATTCAGTGAAGGAAATTCTTTGTCAAAAACAATTATTTGATAAATCGGGTGATATATATTCTGTAAGGGTAAATTGCTCATCACAAGCCACAAAAGCTCAGTGTGTGAACGGATCTGTAGTAACTCTGGCCCACAGCCCCAGACCCATCAGTGGAGCGCTGAACGCCCTGTTACAGCAGAAAAATTTCCTCTTTATTCAGCCTGGTGGGGGTTTAATCCACTCAAGGGCCCGGTTTTACCAGCTAGCAGACATGGATTTACACCAGTGGTCTCTAACCCTGTTTCTGGAGATCTACCATCCTGTAGATCCGTGAAGAAAATTGGGACAGCTTATCTGCTTCTCCGACATCAAAGACGATGTTGACTATTGACGAAGTTCCTCTATCGTAACTGTGACTGTCGCCGAGCCCACAAATAGTCCCACCATTAGCCAATCACCGATCTTACACATGGTCAGCCCATTTAAAGCTGCAAACTATCTTGTAAGTTTCAAGTACAAGTAGTTGCATGTGCAGTATAAACATGTACCTGACATTGCGGTTTGCCTCAATACACTAATTAATATGTAATCAGCAACATTAAATCAAAGTAAACATCTTGTTGTATATGCAAACATAACAATGTACTGTAATTCCAGAATCCCAATGTCCCTGATGTCTGAACATACTGAGCACTCATATAGGCTACTGGAGCTATACTGTGACAGCCTACATTCTATTGCCAGTTCATTGCATCTCACGTAGGCTAATTCAAAAATATTTCCATAGATTAGTGAAACGAATTTGTCGCTTTGCTTCATATCTGATTTATTGTTTCCCAATGGTCATCTTATGGCAAAAAAAAAAAATCTTATGGCACTACAAAACTATTATTTCCCACTGTAATGTCTGAAATAAAATTTCAATACGTCCTTTGGAAACGACTGGTTAAATAAATTAATTGATGCATATTCACATACTGAAATAATGGTAGCTGTCATGTTTATTTATGTTTATTCAGTCATGTTCGTTTAAGCAATATAACTAAACCTGCTTCCCCGTCTTAAATTGTAGAATTTGTCTCTAGGACATGAGCTACAAAAACAAACTGGCATTTTGTTATCCGTTGTAGGCAATCTAGCCTTCGGGTAGGATGCTATGTCCTATGTGTGATGATAACCTACTGAAGCACACACAATTTAGGCTAAATATCTTGCATTGGGGAATCATCATCTTGGGAAAATTCATGGCATAGCTATGCAACATCAATGTTGCCATCTTTCAATCTCTGTGGGTGTGAGCACGATAATGTCACCCAGAAATGTGGAAATACTTCTCCAGTAGGATACATCGATGTATTCTTCGCTGGAGGAGACGAGGAGCTGAGTTTGAAGCTGCTTCGCTCGTTTCCTACAATATTGGGACAGTGGAGGGAGGACACAAAGATCGGGGACATTTGGGACGCACCACATGGGTGCCATATTAGGGCTGAAATGAAAACCTACAGGATGGTAGATGTCCCGGAACAGGGCTGGGGACCACTGATTTACATAAATCTACATGTGTACTCAACCGTGCGCAAAGATAGACATCACAAGAAATGTGTTCTGGTGGCATGCTTATCTTAACAAGGTGTTCTAGGTGGGGGTAGGAAGCGGGGGATGGTGTTACGGGGCAATAGGTGGGTCAAATACGCTGGGTAGTTGGTGGACAGGGTAGGCAATAGGTGAGTGTTGAGGGGAGGATAGGAGAAGAAGGGTGTCTCTCTGATTGGGAGGAGCCTGTCTTTCTGTGATTTGCCAACTGTGTCACTGGAAATGACTTGTAAAGAAACAGTATGTGAGGGTAAATAAACACTCTATGGGCTGTAGTCACATGATAATGGAGATCACCATAGTGTATGTCAGGGCTCTGCAACACTGGTCCTGGAGGCTCTGCTGGTTTTTCATTGTTACTCTGCACTTAATTAATCAATTATAGTAGTTGATCTGATCACACAGTTAAGTCACTTAACCTGGTTACTTTGGGTCTGAATTGGGTGCCGATTTTAAGGTGAAAACAAAAAACCAGCAGCGTTTGTGGCTCTGCAGGACCAGGGTTGCAGACCCCTGGTGTATGTTGTGGCACAATGCTGGGGATGGTCGCTGTACCACGCGGTGAAAAGACAGGAAAACAGAAAAGGGTAAATAACGGCTGGACAGGACAGCAGGGCTGCGGCCTCTGGCAGGTCCCCTGGTAGGACACAGTCCCCACGGTGGTGAGGGTTCCCGCACCACTCACACCATGAGGAGCCATTCAGCTGGTCCCAGGACTCTTTCTCCTCCGAGTCATCCAGAGTGTACCAGATGTGGCCCAGGCAGGGGCCCAGGTCCTCCATGGACCACCCGTTTCGGTCCACCCCCAGGTCGGGGTGTGCCTCAGCAGCCATCTCCAGCAGCTTGTCTTTTTAAAACACAATATGTGATTTGAATTACAGTGGCTGTGTTGTTTGTGGGGTTCGTAATTATTGTGTCGCTGTTGGTATTGTTGTTGTGTTGTGTTGGTGGTGGTGTTTCGGTTGCTGTTGTTATAATAACAGCCTGAAATAAGCTTTTAAATAAATCAAGAACATTCTCATATGTTTGAACAGTGATATAGCTACTGAGAAATTTTGAAAAGTGGTTTCGGTTAAAACCTGGAAGACAAAAAAGCAAAACTCACAGTTTATGAGAGGGAACCTCAGTATGAGCAAAGATTTCGGTCACAGGGAGCAGAGTGGATATGAAAATGCAGATAAATCCATAAGCACTCAGACACATGAAACCAAGGCACACTTTCTACATACCTACAACAGACAGCATTGCCACAAAAGACCCAGAGAGACGCACTTTGAGAGCAGCACTGAAGTAAAGACCTGGCTGCTCACGTTCTGAAACCTGCTAAAGAAATGACATGTTTGCAGACCTGAAATCTGAGGACTGTTCAGTCCCTAAAATACCTTAATTATTTTCTAAAACACACTCTCTGGGTGTTTTTTCATGGTTTGAACTTACTTTTATAAAATCTCACAAAATCCTGATTAATTTTTGGACAACTGTTAAGTGCTTCAGGAGGTTGAGATGTAACCTCTCGTTTTTTCCAAAAGCATGAGCAATCATAAAGATCCCTTATCTGGTTTTAAATTTGTGCTCTGGTATTAAACTGTCACAGAACCTAAAGATAAATAGAAACAAATCAGACTGAATTTACAGGGTAAGACCCACAAAGTAATCTGAGGGAGATTTTACTGGTAATTTTCAAAGTCCCATTTTTTAATCAATGTGTGAGGGTTCAGATGAAATTTTCTAAATGACTTTCAAAAAAAGCTATAAATTCGGAAGCAATAACTTTTTGGTTTGACAGAGCAATAAGTTTTTGTTGGTTGAGATGAATAATGAGATTTCTGAAAAGATGAGTTGCTTTTTTTCTCAACAGTATATTATCTCACCACAAATATTTAAAAAATCGAGTGACATCACACATGTAGGGCTCTATCTTGACGATCTTAGCGCATGGTCTAAGATGCATGGCGCAAGTGCATTTAGAGCGTGTCCAAGCCCACTTTTGCTAGTTAGACAGCGTGTTGTTTGAGCGCTAAGTACGGCGCAAGGTGGTAATATGGATTGCTAATATGATGGCATATTGTGAAAACAGCGGTTTACAGCTGGTGAAAACAGACATGCTCATGAGCGTAGTTAAAGCATGCGAGCAAGCAATAGGCTATATCAATCAATCAAGCAATCTTTATTTGTATAGCTCATTTCATACAATTTAATGCAAAGCAATGCACTTTACATTATTAAAAGTCAATCAATAATAAAATCAATAAGCAATATACTGTAAGTCTATAAAAAACTTTAAAATATATATATAAAAACAATAAAAAAATAAAACAATAAAAACTATAAAAACAAAATAAATAAATTAACAAATAAGCAAGCAGTACACACATTAAATAAAATAAAAAAGGGAAAAATTGTCCGTGAATGTCCCTAGGTAAAAGCGACGCTAAAAAGATGCGTCTTGAGTTGACATTTAAAAATGTCTACTTTTTCAGCTGCCCTTAAAGCGGATGGGAGATTATTCCAGAGGTGGGGACCATATGAGCTGAGAGCAGCCTCGCCATAAGTTTTAGCCCGTGATTTAGAAACTATTAAAAGAAGTGAGTCAGAGGATCTGAGGGCTCTGCTAGGAACATATTTAGGAAGTAAGTAAGATATATAACCCCGTGCAAGTCCTGGACTGATTTTAAAATGAATAAAATAATCTTAAAATCAATTCTAATATTTACATGTAACCAGTGCAGGGACTTTAAAACAGGAGTAATGTGTGCTTTCTTCTTGGTTTTAGTTAAGACCCTAGCAGAAGGATTCTGAAGGAGTTGCAAGTGACCTATTGCCTTTTTAGGAAGCCCAGAGAATAATTTGTTACAATTGTCGAGCCTGCTCATAATAAGTGTGCATTAGTTTTTCTGTGTCACTTTGAGTGAGAACAGGTCTGACTTTTGCAACATTTCTACCTTACACCACTCTGCGTCACTAAGACAAGATCACAAAAACATCTTCGGGCTAGGACCTGCTGCACAGAGAAACGTCTGAATAACTTAGACAGACCTAACCAAAAACTGTATGAAAGAGACTGTAAAGTAAAAAACCTGAACAACAGCCGTTACCCAATTAATTATGCTTTACTAAGCGGAATGTAGCTAGCTATGCTACAAGCTAAAAACACTCTGTACCATCTTGGTTTGATAATTACGCTCGGGTGCTTCTCTCGCTTACGCAGAGCTGTATCTACATGACTTCCGAAGGCTTTGTGCTGAATGAGGGCTTATCTGAAAGATAAGAGTTTTGGCTATTGGCTGGAATATTTGACAAACCATTTTAAAACCCAATGGAAAGCAAATAATACTTGCAGTGGAGGCGGGTCGATGCTAGTTTTTGCCACTTCAGATATGTCTATTGTGGTTTCAGTCAAATAAATACACCCAATTGACAATGGTTTTGCATAAAACGGGATTGGTACTCTATCAACTGGATGGGTTTCACAATGCCAAACTGAACACAGCTGAACTACTCATGATGAAGTGCAGAAAAGCACAAGTCGGTTTAATAATTTGAAAAAAATCATGTGCAACCGTATGAAAGTTTTGAAGTATTTTTTCTTGAAACCTAAAGGTATAACGATTTTGCAAACAAAAGTTTTGTGAAATACAATTAAGCAGAACAGTCTTCGGATTATGTTGCCTAGTGGGAGCATGTACAAGCTAAACAGGATGGGGCCTAATATTAAACCTTGAGGAACTCCACAAGTAGGGGTGACTTTCTGCGACGAATGATCGCTGAGACAGACTAGGGAATCACGTTTTGTGAGGTAGGACCTAAACCAATTTAATACTGTGCCAAAGATGCCAACCCACATATGTAGTCTGTTTAAATCTCATGGTCAACGGTATCAAATGCTGCACTAAGGTCAAGAAGCAACAGTGGTAGACAGGAGTCGACAGGCTTTGATTAGTAACAGGTGATGAAGCCAAACTTGTGATGGTATTTGATAGTCATTTGTGTGAGGCTGTATGAATCGAGTACAAAATGTTAGCTGTTAAACCGCGAGCACCTCGGACACTTGGGTGAATATGGTCTCTTCTGAAAAAGTATGCTTGCTCCCAGAAGAGATAAAAATTATCGATAAAGAACCATGTTATGAAAGCCGCATATTGTTTGCAGCCACGCATTAAGACTAAAGATTCTACTAAAATACGATATTCTTCATCCAAGACTGGGAATTGGACCAGAAATAAAAACGTGTTCACCACAATCCTTGAGCGAGTTAGACTGATAAAATCTTGCTTAAGTATTTAGAATTGCTGATTCCTGGTATCATTCGTGCCGACACGAACAACAATATTACGAACTGTAGGATGTTCGTCAAGGAGCCTCGGGTTCTGCTTTAAAACCTTGGCACCGGGGAAGTAGTGAGTTACTGTAGGATAGATTAATTCCTTCAAACAAACCCACATTCCCACAATTCCAGGGACAACGTGCCTCTATTTTGGGAAATAATTTTTTTTTGATTTTGCGGGAAAATATGAATCCTTTCACAATGTAATCTTTATATGTTTATGCATGGGGTGCGTAACAGACAGGAGGGTGTTGTGCACATGCCTATGTAGATATTACGCTACTATCTTCATGTTGCGCCATTAAAATAATATTGAAACTGCGACATGACTTAAGACCAGATTTGGGGTGGTTTTAGCCCAAGCACTTAATGCTGCCTCAAGATAGCCATATGTCAAAGATTATCCTGGCACCTCATTTTAAGACCAACCCACCCAGTTCACTTGTTATGGGTGCAAGTTAATTTGCTAGTTAAACAACGTGAGCGCTGGATGTTAAAATGACACCTGCGCCAGTCTGAAACTAGCAAAGACACTTGCGTTTGGGTTACCGCCGCTTAGCGCCGGGTGTAAGATAGGGCTCGTAGTGTCTTATTGTGAAAACTATTCGTTGTTGGATTTTATTTTAAAATACAGTAATTACGGGGCAGCATTAGTTTAGGAACAAATAATTTGATGGAAAGATAAAACAGCCATCACAGAATTAGTTTTTGCTCTTGAGCATGTGTCACAGTAGAAATGCTGAAAAAAAAGGTTTAAATTAAAAATGTAATAACCTCTCAGTATGGACGTTTGAAATATTAAACAAAGACTCAGCTCAATGGCTTACATAATTTAAGATTGAAAAATACAATGAAAATGCAAACGCAGCTGTTTGGCTGCTCTGAAGATAATTATCGCTATTATTTTAATGATGCAGGGCTAATAAAAAGCCTCTCGCCGTTTTTAGCGTGCTTGTTTTGCTCGCAGGTTCAGTTCTGCGGAACACAAAGCCTATTGCTGCCGCACGCACAGGCACATCCTCAACCATCCCACGCGGTAATAAGCGACAGACCACAAGCCACAGACACAGGGAGTTACTCACAGCCAACACACACATTAGCATGTAAAAATTTACATTCTACACATATGACAAATGTTCATAATCAGCCTGTTACAACTTAAAGGTATATGATATGACATACATTTGTGCATGCATGCGTACCTAAATATGGTTTTCAAACATCAACCATTGATCATTAAAAAATTATAATTAATGGAAATATTCCCATGTTTGTGACCCTTAGTGTTTGTGTTTGGCAAAGGAAGCAGGTTGACAGTGAATCAACCCTGCGGCTGAAGCTGTTGTGGCTCCCCTGCTTCAGTCAGGCCAGCCAGTGGCCTTCACACAGTGTGAGATAAGTCCACTCTACACAGGTACCCTAGCCACAGCCTGCCAGTCCAAAAATGTGTTTCATTCTCAATCAAAATTGATTAATGCAGTCAGGATGTAGAATATAAAGAATGCACTTTTCTTTTCTAAGCTGCGTTCAGTGGACTGAGACAAAATGAAGGACCATGTTGTGATGAACCGCTCTGGCGATGAACCTTGTGCGGTTGTGCTGAACACTTAGCTCTTCGCCTCCAACATGATTCACAGCAGAGCACTCACTGCAGTCGCCTTGAGGCTGCATCTGAGTAATGTGGGCAATAAATCAAAAATGTCATATTACATTTGATCTCGAATAAAATACCTGTCTAAATTCTACTGCACACATAAGGCTTTTCAAAATACCTGTCTAACTTCTCCCATATATTCTGAGCTCTACTCTATTCTCTCTTAAGAGGCTTCTTTGACAGAATAGGATTCTGATTCTAGATATGTTCTATATAATTCTGCAAATCCTAAAATTACAGCTGAGGGCAAGACACTTTTGTGTCATGAGCAACAACAAGAAAATTTGCCCAAAAGGCTGCTTCGACCAAAACGATCTGAAGTGAATTTCGTATCAGATAATGCCTAGCTATACAGATAATGCTTAGCTATACCGTTTTTATGATGTGTCAAAGTTCTAACCAGGTCATCATCAACCCATAGGTCTCAACCATAAAGGACCTATGTGGTGATGAGATTTTGAGATAAACACACATACACTACACAGAATGTCTTGGTATTGCCAAGCCACGGATATCCCAGGGTCAACAATTTCATCAACTAATGAAAAATCTTTTTTGGAGACAAAATCTAAATTCTTGTTCATGCAATGTAATAATTTATTTTCTTAAAGATTATAACTTAAACAAAGGTATGTAATATACAAATCATATATATCTTAACACTTTTCTGAATTATTGAGATTGCCAGGTACGCCTACTTAGCTAACTATCCCTGAATGAGAAGACATTCATGTAAAGTAATTTAAAGTAATTTAAAGATAAGTTGCCAGAAATAGATAGCTGATTTTGTGCTGGTTTCTCTCACATCTGAAATGGAACACCTGCATCCTTCCTTTTGAATTACCGAGGTCAGGATTGAGGTCAGAACAGAAAAGTGTGTGGGTGTGTGCGTGCGTGCATGTGCACATTTGTGTGTGTTTGTATGTGTGTGTGTGTGTGTGTGTGTGCGCGCGCGCGTGCGCATTTGTGTGTGGGGCTGTAGCTGCAGGATGCCGTCAAAGGGAGAGAGAAAGTGAAGGACTGAAGCTGCACTTTGTCGCTAATGGACCTGCCAGCTGGTGGACTTTCTTTTGCCTGTGAGCGATCAGACACCTGACACACACCACAAGGGGACAGATTCCCTATAACACAGAGGACCATGGAGTGATAATGTACACAGGGTTGGAGTGCTGTATGTGTGTGAGTCTATGTGTATAACTTCCCACATAGACTCTATCAGCCTGCCAGTTAAAATATCAGCTCATCTGGAGGAAATCACCCATATTCAGGCAGGAGAATTTAGGAAAGTAGCAGCTGACACAGTTGTATTAACATAACCAAGGTGGGTTTTGAAAGGTAGGTGGCAGAGAATAAATTATTAGAGAATAAACTTGGGGTTCCTCTGAACAGAAACCCATCTGCCACAAGTCTTTTTCATTTCCTCGGTCACAGTCATCAGCACAGTATTTCCATAATTTGTCATTCTCAACAGGCAAAACCCTCAAACAGCTCACAAATCACATTAGATTACCGCCATTTTGAAGACAATCTTAACAGAGCAAGTCCCTCCAGGAGGAAGGATAGTCTCAGAGTCCCTGCCACTCAGTTTTTGGGGGCCCTAAACAAACTTTTACCCCCCCCCTTCTCTCTTTTTTTTCTGGGAGATTGTAATCATGGACGGGGGGACGGGAGATACTGCAATCAGGGTGGTGGTGGGAGTAGGGAGTTGTGACTGGGCGGGCCTAGTCCCAAGAGACAATATATTAAAATTGTTCATACGTGCACTTATCAGCCCATGTCTGAATGAGCTCCATGAGGCCTTGTGTAAGTTATTATTTCCTTGCATCAAACTGAGCTAATATAAGGACTGTCTGTGCACATTCAGTGTTGCAGTTCTCAAACCTCCATACTCCATTTCCCCAGGCCCCTGGGTTCTGTCAGGTAGAGAGCATGCCTCCTTATTAGGCCTATCAGCAAAGCCTGCCTTAATTATACACTGTGCTAGATTGCCATTGACAAGCTCAACCATGTGCAAGATTGCCATTGATGAGCTCAATAGTAGGTGTTAGATTACCGCTGGGGAGTTAACTTCAGCGCTGACACATTATAACACAGAAGCTTTAATAATTTGATGCACCTGATTACACTGTGTCTCCACACAGTGCTGTTAAATAGTCCATCAAGGGAGATTACTCGCGCACCAAGTAATTCTACAAGGGCATGATTTACTGAGGATATTAACCCAGGTGCTGCACTAAGGATATTCACCCAGGTGCTGTACTGAGGTTTTGGAGTTGGGAGTATGGAGTCCCTCAAATCTGTTCTGCAAATTTGTACTGGATCATGTCCAAATTATGAAAAGTCAAACATAAAGAGAAACATCAGAGAAGGAGTGACACTCATTTGAGAAAATGGATGCTTCATTAAACTAGAAACATGACATTGTGGCAGACTCACAGCATCCTTCAGGAGTGATAATAAAGCATTTGTTTTATGGCGTATCACACCATGATGATTATATTTTATAGCAGCACATTCTCTTCGGTTGATTGAGAACAAACTGGCTTTCATTTGTCATAATGCAATGGTACTTTAAAAAATTTTTTTTTTTTACTTCATTCCATTGTAAATTCCACAGGATTGTTGTGGGTGTGGTTATGTATATGGTTGTGGCCATTGTTTTGGGCGTTGCCATGGTCACAGTCATGGGCATGGCCAAGTGGAACCTAGGATATAGTTCAAGAGGTCACAGAGGATCAACAAAGCAAAGATACTTGAAAAATATGCAGAATGGACTGGTGCGAATCTGTGGAACAATCTGGCACATCCAATAACAAGAAACTGAAACAATGAATTCAATTTCCCCCCATGTCTTGCCCCAAGTTTACATTTCTCCCGTGAGCATTGTATTAATGCAGAGTGAGCAGGCCGTTTCTCTCAGCAACCAAGGGGAGTTAAGGTGACTTCAATGACAATGGTCAAGCCCGATCACTGCCCCAGTTGGAACTCAACCATGGCCATTATCAGGTCTGATAAGCCACGCAACCTGTAATTAAGTCCAATGAAGCACACGGCTTATAAAGGTTAGCTCAAGGTCTGGCAGAGATTGGCTATCTTCTTCTGACACATTTTGCCTGGCTGAGCGTGAGAGTGGCAGTGTTTAGCCTCTTTAGGAGTTCCTCACATTTTAAATCTCCCCTCATCTTAACAAAGCTGGCAGCTGGAATACAGGGATATTCCTCTGTCCTCACCACAGCGTATTCTGAGAAAAGAGGAAGCAACCACCAATAAAATCAAAACTGCCATCTCAGAGGGCATTACCCTAACACGCACGTAGAAATACGTGCAGACTCACATATACACACACATCCATTGAAATACCATTCTGACAGCAATGCCTGCACTGAAGAACACAACAGACATTCACGGCCACACAGTGCCATTTATTGGCGAGTCTCAGTACTGCAGCTAAATTGATCGCCGAGGCTTCCAGTCCACAATAAATAGTGTTTGTTCCACCAAATAATCAATCAACACCTTCCCCAGTTAGGCTGTGAACTTAAAAAAAACCTACAATACAGGAAAATGTCCAACACAATTCTGTGCGCTGTAGACCAGCGCCAGGGGGGGCCTTTGGTAGCTGAGCAAAGAGAACCTTGAAGGGTACATTATCATAAATTTGTTATCGAACATGGTTCTGTGCAATTCCAGACCTGGTAAGCAATACTTGCTTTAGTGACAGTGCTCAGTTCTGAGTCAGCAAGCACCCACTGCATCATGACAAACCTTTAAAAAGTGGACCAAGGGAGTGAATGAGTGAATAACTGAATGTTTGAAAGAGTGAATAACTCAGTAAAACAGTGAATGAGGGAGTGAATGAGAAAATAACTGGGTAAAAGAGTGGGAGTTAATGTTTGTATATGGTTTGATTTAATTATTTGCTCAGCAGCTCAGTTTAACTCTCAGATCAAACAAACCTAGTACCACACGTGATGCTTGATAAATCCACAATTTAGCAGACTAAAGGTCATCCATTCCCTTATCCCATTCACACATGCAGAACTTATAAATGTCTTCTTTCAATTCGCCTTAATATAAATAGTATTGTAATTGACCTCCATTGCCTTTATCAAAGTAATACAATGGTGTGCTGAACTGCAAGGCTTTCCAGAAGACGGCAGTATAGGCTAACAAATATCTCACCTCTCGCGATAATTAGTAGAGAACTTATGGGAAAGTATTTTGCATTTACATTGGTAAAAGAGAAGGTGGTCTGGGAAACTGAGTGTACAAACACACAAAGCTGACAATTTTAAAGTAGCAAAGTTAAAGAAAGAGTGTTATTTGCCGAATTGCCTGTCACAAACCAGTGATCGGAGTTCTGTGAGGTCTTCTGTTGAAACTTTTCTTCGTGTCTGCAGAGAATAAAGTTAGCTTGTCTGCAGAGAATAAAGTTAGCCTGTCTGCGATGAGTTTCCTTTCGTGAGTATAGAAAAACGAGATGCGCTTTTCCTGTTTTTAGGTGAAATACCGACGCTGACACCAACAAGTTAAACTTCGTTTTCATCAGACTACTTATTTCAACTGAATAGAACATGTTTGTTCAAAATGAAATGTCCGAAATGTTTTCACTTCTTTCTGTAACGAATGATACAAGGCTCCATTTCAATGATTTGAAGTGTTGCAGATTCGAGACTGCAGGTTGGTTGCGCTTCCGATGACGTTCGACAAAGACAGTTAGGCTACTTTTAGCTCGCGTGCTGGCTATCGACTCTGCCTTTCTTTACTTCATACATTGTCAGCTTTAGCAATAGCGCTGGTTATTTTTGAAGCTACTGTGTATCCGACCAGACTTGTGTTACATTAGCACCCAGTGGCCTGTCATTACAACAGTCTACGATGCTATAATTAGCGAACCCGTTCGAAGTCAGTTGATGTATTTGGACAAGATGGTTATTTGACATTTTCATTTCTTTATACATTTATAATAGATAGCTACCTGTTTTGTAGGCGGCTGTCTTTTATAGCCTTTTTTTGTATGGAGTTTTCTATGGTCAGCAAAAGCACTGACAGATGAAAAATGTGGGCAGTTAGATGTAGTTATTATAACCAGTCACTTGTTGAAAAATTTATATTATTAAGAAAATATGCAATAACTAGATACAGTGCAACCTTTTAATACAAAATAAACCACACTCCATTGCTCCTCCTTTCTCTCCTCCTTATTGCCTCTCTCAATTCCCCACTCCTCTCTTTCTCGCTCAGCGGTAGTCGTTCCTCAAAGACCTTCAAGCCAAAAAAGAACATTCCAGAAGGCTCGCACCAGTATGACCTACTGAAGCACAGGCCGTCTTGTTGTCTGAGGGAGAGGATCTGAATGAGTGAATCGCTGTAAACAGTGAGAGTGGATCGCTGTAAACAACTGTCCACCCCGCGGACAGAAATAGTTAGCGATCTATCTACCAATGAGTTTTGTTTATGTATAACTAAGAAGTGATTCAACCGAGTGAAAGCAATGATGCCATTTCTTTCCTTTCAGCCGTGGATTTCTTTAACCAGATAAACATTCTGTACGGCACCATCACAGAGTTTAGCAGAGTTCTGCGCCTTCATGTCTACAGGGCCCAGATGAGTCCGTTTTCTGGTCCTGCTGCTGCTGCTCCTCCTCCATTGGGAGGGAGGGGGTGGGCGTTCAACATGAGCCTTCAATTAATTAGAGGTCTGGGTTAGCACACAATGGATCATATACGACCAGGCACTTTGTTTGCAAAATTGCGAGTGAGTCTAGAAAATTAGCGAAATTAGACTTTTCGGCAATATCGAAAATCTAACAGCTGCACTGGTTCAAGAGGTTTCATCGCAGCCTTCAAAGTGCGTGAATGCTTTAAATTAATTTCTAGTTTGGCATTGAATTAGGCTAGACAGTTAAAATTGTCCCTGAAAAAGCTGAAGAAGGCTCAGAAGCTGTCCGGGAAGTTTAAGCTAAAGCGTGCGGAACTGGCTGGGATGCTGGAGGCGAGTTGAGAACAGTGGGCTTGTTAGCCGCAGAATTAGCCGCTGCCAATGATGTGATTGTCTCTCGAAATGAACAGCTAGCAGAAGTGTTAGTGGATAGAGATAAATCAAAGGTCCAGGTGACCAAACAGGCAGATGATTTGAAATCCACTGTGGCAGAAGTGGATGCAATGCGTGAGCATCAGAGAAATGTAGGTGCATGCAAAGATGCGATATGGCTCTCAAGGCTGTTCAGCCAAAACTAGTTAACCATACTGTAGGTCTCTGCCTACCTTAGACACACACGATATTGAAGCTGAGTAACCCAAATAAAAAAGGGGGGTAATTTTGTTTTTCTTTTCCTCAGATATGTTTTCTTCATGTGTTTTGTTTGGTTATACCCTGATATAGCAACCTATAAAGGTTTAGTTTAGACCCTTGATGTCAAAAGTGTTAACTAATGCGGTTCAATTTGACAGAACAACCTGGATAATGAACGCAACCTTCTTATAAACTGTGTATAACGTCTTTTCAAGAGCTAATAACTTACCTCATCACCCTCAAAACAAAAGGGGGCATGTAGTTCATGACTACAGAGGAACATTTTGGGACTCTGGCTTTCTGATAATGAGACTGGGCCCCTGCGGAGTCATTCACAAATTCACTCCTGATCAAATGAGGCACAATGGAGTGTCTGTCCCCTTCTTCATCTGACATCTAAAATCTAAATCTACTCTGAGATGAACACAGACTGCTTGATCGATCAGGCACCGGGTTGGGCAGGAATCTCCCCCCTCTTTTGAGAAGGAGAGGGGGGACCCCAATTTAACACACGCATGCACACCCTGAGGTGATTGGAAATGGCTGATCCATCTGTGTTTTTTATTGATGGTTCCAAGGAAATTAGCCAATCAATTGCATGGGTGCCCTAAAGCCATCTACCAATTGGGATCAAAGGAGCGGGTTTGGTCGTGTCAGTGACTTTTGTGCATAAAACCCATGAAACTCTACCAACGTTGCTCTGATGGTAAAGACGCTGTCTTACACCTACCAGACGCACCACTGAAACCCTGACGGACTTCTGTGTTTCCCAAGGGCATCACTTTTTTTGAAAAGTGGTGCGGACACTTTTTTCAGATTAAAAAAAACAACATTCGGTGGACCCCCCTGCGCAATACACTAGTACCGTACTATCTGTTAGCAACACCTGTAGATACAGGATTTACACTGACAGGCTACAGCCTAATCATAACCTTCAGCACAATATCAACACCTATAGATATATTCATACAGGATTTACACTGACAGGCTACAGACTATTATCACAACCTTCAGGACAATATCAATCAACACCTGTATCTTCTATCATACAGGATTTACACCACATGATTGCAACAATATCAACGCAGCCTACAGTACTCAATGGCATAAGCACACACCTACTGTCCCACCTCCACCAACAGTTCTATGATTCAGATTCTTCCATCAATCACACACACACACAGTGATCAATTAATTCTGCGTATAGACCTATAGCAAATAATAATATATCAACCTGTATTTCCTATCATATAGGACTTAGGACACACAGATTTGTTTCTTCTATATTTACATTGCATTGTACAGTATTATTGTGCAAATAAACCTTTCTAAAAGCGTTCTTATTACATTTCTTTGTACATGCAATTTTTTAGCATGCTATTTTTAACAAATTGTACTTTTAACAAGTGGTGAGGACAAAATTGGCCATTTCAAAAAGTTGTGGGGACATGTCCCCAGCGTAAATTACACCTATGGCGTTTCCCAACCCGCATCTCACCTGATCACCGAGACAGTTGGCCTGCCACCATCCACAAAATAAACCAAGCTGGTTTATTTTCAACAGCTGTTTTGAGGACACGTTTTTTCAAACTGTTCCTCTACTGTCTCCCTTGCGGCCGGACCGAAGTGGCGGTCTGTGCATGTCCACGTCATCCTGACAGGAAACCTGTCGCGACCCGACTTCGGGTCATTAACTCATAACACAAACTAACCTTTGTTAATGGTAGGGCTGTTAGCTTCTATATTTAGCCATCACATAATTATAATTTCCTCTGATTAAGATTAAGTCATAGAATGTTATATCAATTATTGTTTCTATTATTCACATATTCATAGTTGTAGCCAATAAAACATATGTCATTTTTCCAACCCAATGTCGTGTCTACATTGGGCTCTACTGAGGTATAGAATTCTAATTGAGTGTTGAACTTCATTAATTCTGAATAAAAGTGACCAAACCTCACTACACTGATGACCTGGGTACAGGACCAGCTGGATAACGAGACTCTCTTCCTTTCCAAGATCGGTCAGTGAGAGATGCACACTGACGCGTGCTTGCACACACACACACACACACAAACATTTATACAGAAAGCCTGACTGCTTTTCTCTCTCTTCCTATGTAAAACTTGTTTTATTTTTCAGTAAAGGTATTTTAATCCAAATCTCTGTATGTCCTACTATTCTTTGAATTGAGTTTCAGTCATAAGCTCATGTGCCAGCGTAACATTAAGACACTGGCAGACCAGAAGAGGTGGATTAAAAAACGCAGATCAGAGCCGCTGTATACTGTGTGGCCTAATTGCTTCCTGCAAAGCCTCCACAGCAAGGCACAGTCGCTTTATGTAGGAATGCAAAAGGGCCAAACCACTGAGTTCCACCTGTCACAGTTTTATCTGCCTGCCTATCAAACACCTTTGCACACCTGTGTACACCACCTGGACCTGTCCTCATGGCAGCTACACCTCCAGTCCCCAGTGGCTGTCCGTCCCCAGGAGTGCCCTTCCCCAAGAACTTCCTGTCCGTTGCAAAGACCATCCTGAAGAGGCTGTCCAGGGTCTATACCCACATCTACCACCAGCACTTTAATGCAGTCATGCAACTGCAGAAGGAGGCCCACCTCAACACCTCTTTTAAACACTTCATCTTCTTCATACAGGTAACACACACACACACAAACTTACACCGCTTTCAAACACTTAATCTTCATACAGGTAACACACACACATGCACACAAAATAACACCCCATTCAAACAGGTAACACACACAAACTTGTACCTCATTCAAACACTTCACCTTCTTCATACATGTAACATACATACTTTAGCTTTGGGGTTTCAGCTTAAATTGCTACACATCTCTACAACTACGTACACTTTCAGATCCCACACTGTGCTTTCTCTGACCAGGCCTCAGTTTTGGACCTCATTTGAGAGCGAAGCTTTCCAGTCAGCAGGTCAGCTGACTGGAGTAGGTTGAGCACAGCCTTCAACCTTGAGTACCTTGAGTAGAACAGGCCATTTTCTCCAGATTTGTCATATTTTCATCTATTCTTTGTTATTGCTGATGTTCTTATTATCTCCCTTATTATCTGCTTCATGTTGTTTATATCCTCGGGACATGTTGTGTGTTTATTGTGTCCTTGAAATGTTTTTTTATGTGTTTTTATTGACTGAGCTTCTTGACAGATCCTTATTGCAAAAGTGAATATGTTGTCAATCGACATACTGTGTGCATTTGTGTTTGTTTACGAATTTAACCTGATAGATCGACGGGAGCTGGCTTCACTTCAGGACCTGATAGAGAAGTTGGGCTACAAGGACAGATAGACTCCTGCACCCTTATCTCTCGGTGACTCCTTCTGTGACTCCCTCTTCTCCATGTCTAACCCTCTGCTCCCTCCTGTATCTCTCTTCTCTGAATCTCCCTGTAAAAGGGTCTATCTTTGATCCTCCCTGTAAAAGGGTCTGTGTGTGATCCGCCCTGTAAAAGGATCTGTGTGGGATCCTTTCTGCAAAAGGGTCTGTCTGTGATCCTCCCTGTAAAAGGGTCTGTCTGTGATCCGCCCTGTAAAAGGGTCTGTCTGTGATCCTCCCTGTAAAAGGGTCTGTCTGTGATCCGCCCTGTAAAAGGATCTGTGTGGGAGCCTTTCTGTAAAAGGGTCTGTCTGTGATCCTCTCTGTAAAAGGGTCTGTCTGTGATTCTCCCTGTAAAAGGGTCTGTCTCAGTTTCATATTTCTGAGGTCCACAAATATTTTCCATGTCTAGTTTTTATTACTTTATTAAATGAAAAAGAAAGTCTCTAAAGCGTCACGTCAGTTTTGTGAAGAGTATTTCTGCTTTCATTATTTTGAAGAAGTATTTGAAACTGTTTAATACACTGGTTTAAGTTAATAAAATGCACTGATGGACACTGTATGTCATATAAGACAAAGGTATAATTTATATTAGGGTTAGAAGTTACATTTTTCAACTGGGACCAACTTCTGCCGTTATACATCAGAGGCAATATAGTCCAAGGCATTTTTGATATTAGTATTAAGTCATACTGTAGATTAATTTCAAATGTTATTTTCTCTCCACATTGTAATACATTTGTATTTAGTCTTTTTTGCACTAGAATTCAGTAAAAAAAAATTAGCATGTGGTCAAATAATTTAATTTATTTTTAGTTTTATTTATTTTAATTCTGCATTTAAAAAAAATAATATTACAAACAGCCAAATTAATATTGTAATTTATTATGTTTTAGTACTTCGTACTAAATTACTGGGCCTATAAATTAACAAAATGTGTCTTATCTTCATATATAAAATGTGTATAAATTAAACCATTGGGTTGTCTTAATAAAACCAAATGTAGTTTATGATGAGTCGCAGTAGTCAGAGGATTCATGTCAGGAGAAATTTATAAATATGTTTGTAAGGCCTGGTCTTATGTCCAGGGGGCACAACTAAATGTGATTTCATTATTTTTAGTGTTGCTTTAAATGTAAATCTTGAAATGCCTTTCTGATTGTATTTAATGTGAGCTATTTCTTTATTAACCAAAAATGCGCCAAATCTGAACTAAAGAACAAATAATATTTTAACACTTCAGAGTAGCTGAAAGTGATAATCCAGCAAGAGCTGTAGTTTGCAAGGGGACTATGATTATTATTGTCTTAAATTTGTAGTACCTAAGCATAGTATTTTCACGAAATATATAATAAAGAATAATGTGAAATGTGTTTACGCATAGGCACACGTTCCCTGCCCGCTTTACTATTTTTAGTTTTCCCCTTCATCTCCTCGTTTGTGAATCTCTGTAGTGATTGGTTGTAGGACAAAACAGTTCAAAGGTCAAATTTGATTGATCTCCGTTCAGATCTAAAGTAGGATCAAAAGTTGGCGATTAATCTTCCGTAAAGCCATATATGTGTCTGTATGTGATTATTTTTCGTTTCGGTTTTTGATTATTTACGTTTGATATTATTCATGAACCAGTTAACTAACAAGAAAGGTAAAGTTTGTAATCAAAATGACGTATACTTCCTTGAAGTTCTTTGATGATATTTTCTTAGGAGTGACACGGCCAAATTTGGCGAAAAATCCCAGTTCTTTGTATTATTATTATTATGCAGTGTAATAATTCAATTGTGCTATGTAGCCTACCTTTAATTTTATAACTTGCCCATTGCTATAAAAGTTTCGATAAGAATTTAAGTTATTTTGTCAGATCAGTTTATGTTCTGTTGAGTGTATTCCATTTACTGAAATTAAAACAACGTGGAACTGTGTTTATTTACGTGTCGGCATGTGTATCTTTAAATAATTTTTGTTTTGTTTTATTTTATTTATTCTTTGTTTTGGAACAAACCTGTGCTATTACAAAAATGCGTTTGATACGAGCATTGATAGGCTACTATTTAAAATAAATTGCGAGGGAAATTAAGATGGTTGAACTTTTGTATTAAGATGTTTTTATTATGTATTGTCAGTTTGCTATTTAAGTCAAACTTGCGAGTGCAAAACAGTTTTGCACTGTCCCCAATTGCTACATATTGGGATTGATAAACAGCCAAGAAACAGCCGAGCAAACGTATAATTCTACACCTTGATTGTATTAGACTATACTATTGATATATAATGCATAAAACCAAAAATACTGTTGTTATTATCTATAATTGATTTTGTTGTGCTTTCAAACTTTGTATACACAGTACATTTCCAACCTTAAGAGATATATCTTGGTAATTTGCGAATGTTGGTCCAACTCAAATCTTGCAATTACAATACACATACACTGCCTGGCCAAAAAAAACAGTCGCGCACTCTTAATATTTTGTTGGACCGCCTTTCGTCATTCGTCGTGGCATTGTTTCGACAACTTTATGCAATGTCACAACATTTATTTCCGTCCAGAGTTGGATTACTTTTTGGCCGAGATCTTGTATTAACGATGGGAGAGTCGAACCACTCCGTAAAGTCTTCTCCAGTACATCCCAATTACTTTTAATGGGGTTAAGGTCAGGACTCTGGTGGCCAATTCATGTGTGAAAATGATTCCTCGTGCTCCCTGAAACACTCTTTCACAATTTGAGCCAGATGAATCTTGGCATTGTCGTCCTGGAATATGCCCATTGCTGGGATAACGTGGTCATTCAGAATATTCAGGTACTCAGCTGACTTCATTGTATTGCTGCATAACGGCGATGAGCCTAGACCTGACCAATTGAAGCAACCCCAGATCATAACACTGCCTCCAGAGGCTTGTACAGTGGGCATTAGGCATGACTGGCGCAACGGCGACTTTTTTTGGACAGGCAGTGTAGCTATACAATAAGCAAAATGCAAAATAACTGATTAGTGACATTATAGCTAATGGCACATTAATCGAATGTCTTTCATCTTTGCGTTTGAAATACTGATGCCTTTCATATCTTGGCATGGCCAGTATTAAACAGTGTGTGACGTCAATATAAGTCTTTGATTATTCATATTTGAAGGTCATCAAACACATTCTGCTCCCGGAGTCACTATTATGCTCAGAACTGTGTGCGAATTTACTTTCCACTTCAATTAAGAATTTACGCTCGAATAAACTTAATCTCTACTAGTAGAGCCAGCTCTTTTCTGATTATATTTCATCATTTTTTGGCAATGGGGAAAAATTTAAGTTTTTATAGCCTATAGCTTATCGTTTTATTGGAGGAGAACATAGACAATTTTTATTGAGCTTAACGCGGTTTAGGAGCTTTCAAGTTGAAATATACAGCATTAGGAGCAATAAAGATTAATTAAATATGAATTAGCCAATTTGTATTTTTGTATTTTTGTATTCAGTGATGTTTATCCTACAATCATCGCATCCCCGTTGGCCGCAGAATCTTAAGATAAAATACATTGCCGATTAAATGTAGCCTTATCAAAGAAGATAAACAACATCAGACAATAGAAAAAACTGTCATAACCTATACCTGTGCGTAAATTCATCTACACTTCTATATTACCTTTATCAAACCATCAAAAACAGTTCAGAATCGCGAGGAACTTGCAGGTTAACTCCAGTTGTTGTATTTATTGTAGCCCAAATGAGGTGAAAATAGTCATAATACATCCAAATTGGCTTCGACTTTAACCACCGTCTTAATTATGCTCGCGTGCCTAGCTTCCTTTCGTTCATCAAACTCCCTTTCTCCGGCACTGATTAATTCGACTAATATTATTGTTTTTGTGTCTAATCAAAGGGGATCGCCAATATACATCACTTACGACAGCAGAAAGATCATGGTCCTCACACCTCGTGCATATGAAAGGTTGGTTGGTTTCGAGAGACGATGAACTTGGCAAATGTGGCCCTTTCTTCTCAGAAGATCAGGGAGAACTTCATAGCCTTTTCAATGACCGGGATTATCAAAGGACAACTGCCACTATATACGAGACAACCTTCAGCACTACAACACTCCAAACAGCACACGCCAGAGGAGAGGACAGAGCAGTCTCTGCGTCTCCATCTCTACCTTTGCACTCATCACAACGGACAATTTGAAAGTGGACTTACAAGTGATCGGTCATTATGGCGTTCTTCGTCTTCTGTGTTCTCTGCCCGCTGCTCGCCTGCTGGACCGGCGTTGTGAGCTCTGAGTCGATTTCTGCTGAGCTGGCTCTCAGAAAAGCACTTTTGCAAAGGGCTCGCGGCTCACACATATCCAGCTCAGATCCACTGATGTCGGCATCCAGATTCGCATTGAAAAACTCTGGATTCCATCCCAACGGATACCCGCTGTACATGATGCAGCTTTACCGAACCTTAACCGCTGGAGACCGCGTTAGGGTGACACCTGTCAGCACCGCCAGAAGCACAGGCCACGAGAACCCGATGCTACACGAGGCTGACTCCGTTCTCAGTCTCATAGCAAAAAGTGAGTATGCTGCATTTGATTTGCTCAATGTTTTACAGTATAATTCTGTATATTAATTAATCTCTGTACATGTAACCAAGTCGTATAATCATCGGAAGTGTTGGTGCATACATATTTCAGCCAAAGGTAAAATTAGGTTCCAGAGCAATATGGCGCGTTTTTACGCACGGCTGTCGAGTATAGCAAACTAGCTGGAGCGCCGCGCTGTTTCAGGAGTGTGTATTACTCGTCTGTTTAAAATGTATATCGCAGTTGGGGCCTAAATACATGTACTTTATCCACATATCCACTGTGGTGGAGATTATGGATTATACCTTCCTCAATTGCTCTGGCATTCTTTTGAAAAGTCATCATTGTGTGCATTTATCAATCTTGTGTGCATTTTTATTTTTGTTCCTTTTATGAATACCAAATAGATAAGTAAGAGTATGTTATGTGAAATGAGGCTGATTCTGCAGCAACATTTATCTAGGCTGTGTCTAACTCTCTGCTTTGTCCGTTTCTCCATGTGTCTAACCCTCTGCTTTGTGCGTTTCTCCAGGTTGCTTGCAGGTGGGGGAGAGGTGGACAATCACCTTCGACATGTCCGCTGTATCAGCCAGGGACAGCATCCAACTGTCAGAACTCCGCCTGCACCTGCCAGAGTTTTCCGCCGCCAAACGTGTGACCGTGGACATCTACCACTCCCTCGGGCGGGGTTGTGGGCATGCCGGGCCCTGCCAGGAGGAGCGCCTCCTGGGCAGCATCAGTGCTGTGCCCACTGCCACGAAGCCCGCCTGGAAGGTCTTTAACGTGACGGCTATAATCAAGTCCTGGCTGCACCAGCAAGGAGCGACAGCGGCCAGTCAGGAGGGAGAGACGGAGGTCCCACAGGTCGAGGAGCAGGGAAGAAGGGTCCAACACTCCACAGCAAATCGGGTGATGATGGTGGTTTTCTCCAAACAGAGCACGCCTGACGGTGGCCAGCGTGCCCCGACCCTGATCCGTGCGGTGGAGCACTCCAAGTACGTCACCCTGGAACGGCCCTCCGGCAGGGAGCCTGTGGGCCGCCGGCACAAGAGGAACCACAGCGGCAGAGAGAGCGTGCGGGCAGCAGGGGGCGCTGCGGCCAGCCTTGCTGCCACGGAGCACAGGCAACGCACGCTCTGCCGGAGAGTGGACATGTGGGTGGACTTCGACCAGATCGGCTGGAACGAGTGGATCGTGTATCCTAAGCGCTACAATGCCTTCCGCTGCCAGGGAGAGTGCCCCAGTCCCGTGGACGAGAACTTCAAACCCACCAACCACGCCTACATGCAGGTGAGCAATGAACCTGTCTCTCCTATTCATCTCAGTTAAATGATTCAGCACATCTGTAGTCTGGAATTCTTTGGGTTCCATTTGCACCATTGTGGTTTTAGAGGCAGTGGTGGGTGAGGTTAGGGAACTTGGCTTTGACCCTGAGGTTGCAGGTTTGACCCGAGGGGGGTTAATTAAATGTGTTGCTTATTGGGTTTGGTTTGAATCGCATAGTTTGGAGGTGTCTGACCTGAGCTCTTTGTTCTGTCCTTTTTTTTAGAGCTTGCTGAAGCTGCATCACCCGTCGAAAGTGCCCTGTCCATCCTGCGTGCCCACGCGGCTCAGCCCCCTCTCCATGCTGTACTACGAGAACGGCGAGGTGGTGATGCGGCACCATGAGGATATGGTGGTAGAGGAGTGCGGCTGCCACTGACGGCCTTGCTTGCCGGTCTCGGCCCAACTACAAAAAGCCAACGCGTCACTGTCGGCACAGCGCTGGCCCAGCGGCACGCGCCACTCCTGCGTCGGCACAGCGATCGGCCCACGCGCCTGTTGCACAGAGCATGGCTCAAAGACTCGAGGCAGTAAGGCTGCTCTGAGACCATCGGAAGGAGAAACAAATCTAAAACATCTTTGTTTTTTTAAATAAATATGTTCAAATCTACATGCATTATGTGATAGGCTACTTCATAAAAGCTCTTTTAACTACTATGTATAGTTGAAGTTCGACGTAAACTTAATGCACTAATACAGGGGTTCCCAAACTTTTACATGCCAAGGACCCCCAAATAGTCGTAGCCTCTGGCTGGGGCCCCCCTATTGCGAAATGGCTTTTAAAAAAACTTTTAAATTACATTGGCAAATATAAAAAAATCTAACATACAGCTTCTTAATACACAACACAATACTTTTGACCCTATTTTGATTCCATAATCGGGCCGTTAGCAGCTCAATGTAACGCTTTGACTGACAGGCAGAAGGTTAGTTATTGGCTGCGATTGAAAGAAGGGCATGGCAAAGACCTAATTTCGATATGAAAGGATTTATAACAATTTATATCTTATTTTAAACCGGCACAGTAATCTTATGAATTGAATTGAAATAAAAATAAAAATTCTAATTAAAAATCTTTTTTTTTTTTTTTTTTTTGCATTTTCAATTTTCCTCTCCCTTCCAATTGGCGCCCCCTGGCGGCCCCCACTTTGAAAACCCCTGCACTAATACATATTTAAGTCTGCCATATGGATTTATAGTAAAATATATTTTATGACTTAGTACATCACATTTGTTACATTACTTGCTGTGATCATAGCCAGCCCCCCGGCCAAGTAAATTTGAAATTCAATTTGAAATATGAGCTGAATGTACTTGTTTGCCCCATTTCTGAATATAGCCTTTTAAGAGTGCACCTACAGATACATCATCGAATATATAGTTTTATACTGCTATTTTGATGTAAAAACAGTTATATTTTTGTAAAGTGATAATGTGAGAAATTGATTTAATAAATGATCATTATCGAACACCAATTGTGAGTTTTCGCAATTCAGGTCTTCGCGTGAATGAATGGCATGAAGAGCCGTTCAATGGTGCTAACGTAAAGGACATTTATATGTATATATATGTATAGAATTTTTTTTTTTTTTGGAAGTGCTCTTACGTAAGTTTAAGATGAATCGAATTAGCTATTCATTTCCAGGAAAACGTTTGCAATGCAAAAAACGTGACAGGTATTTCTGAGGGGTAGGCCTGTTTTTTTTTTATCGCTGATGAGTGCAGGACACCACTAAACTTGCACGAAAAAGTGACTAGAAAATCTTCAGCGTATGATTCAGCGGTGCTGCATCCCACTGTCCACTAGCATCTATGTTACAGATAAGCTAGATATCGGTTTTAGTCATACCTATGCAGAATCCTACGTACAGAGGCCTAATCGTTTTATCTGCTGGCGTAAATGGTTTTTCCTAACCTACGTGTTACAGGCGCTCCGTTTAACTTTGAAATTAATTTAACCACTTTTAAAATGCTGTCTTTTTGCCTAAAGATATTTTTGTGCGAATCTATTTTGCGGTAACTTGGAAAGATACATTTGCCATATAAATGCACCTTTCCTCCCTCTTTTGCCCGTGTGCATTCCCCTGGTCTACACCCAGAGGCGTCATTTCAGAAAAAAACTAGGGGGTGGCAAAAAAAGATAAAAATAAAAAAGTCAATAATCCCTTACCCATGCCATCATCACTGGCGTATCTATATGACAAGTCGGGCCCCGGTGCAAATTTTACTCACTGCTCTGACACACACACACACACACTTCATATACGCAAACTGGCGCACCAAACGCAATAGCTAAATCGGCGAAATCCACAGAGCAAGCTAATGAACGGGGCTGCTTAAATACAATAAAAATGTACTTTTAAAAAGTCAACTGCGTCAGCATCTTATATCAAATATTAAGAAGGCGCTACTTATACTCTCCAAGTGTTCTCTAAATTTGAGTTGCACATTCTTTCAGCATGTGAACCCCTTATCAATGAAAATTCGAGTCCCGTTCTTCTCCACTGCCATTGTGTCACCAGCAGCAAAGTAGCGGCAAGCAAGGAAAGCAATACACTGTGGCTGTGTCCCAAATCGCATACTCCCGTGCTCCGCACTACCGTGCTTTGCTATGGATTCACAGGGATGCGTGTGCTCGCTATGCGTGCTCGGAGCATGGAAGTATGCGATTTGGGAGACAGCCAGAGAGTCTGATGACATGGAATACTCAATCCATTCGTGAATCTTATAGGACAAATTAGCGTGACGTCACAACAGCAAAGAACTTACTTCCGGGTGGATAATGGGTCTGCGGCGCGTTATTATGGAACCCACGGGAGTTTATGGCAAGACACGCCCTGCTTGCCATTCGAGCATCAGGATTGGCCATGACTCGATGCCGACTAGGCCAGACTTTCGCCGCACTGCAGACAACGGAAGAACGCACGAAGTTATGCCTTTGAGTGAAGAAGAAAAACGGTAAAATTAACAATAAATCATCAAACTATGTTCTTCCACTATGTGTTTAATCAGTAACGTTAAAGCCAATTATATTAGCCCAGAGTTGTCATTCGCCAGTGTCGCTTTATTAGTCCTGCTAAACTTGGTTGAAGTTTAGTTAACGTTATAGCTAGCTAGCGTTAACGTTAGCTAAGTGAACCTATTTAGTTGTCTTTTTTCCCTTTCTCAATCTGATAATGTTATCCTATGTGTAACGTTATGCAAATGAAAAACGTTGCAACAAGTAGACAACAATAAGACATTGACAACAAGTAAACATACAACATTCAGTACAGAGCATCAGACTTATGTGTTTAATAAACAATAATGAAATGTGTGTTTAATAAACAATAATGAAATGTGTGTTATGGATTTCTGAAATGCTTACCTTTTCTGGTGGGTTTATAAGATTATTTTCTGTCTGGCGATGCATGTTCTTCTAGACAAATTAAGTATTCTTGTGTCAACTACACAACCTATGTATTGCACAGGTTTGTTCTACATTGCACTACATTTTATTGTGTGGAACTAAACACGTGTGTTGCACTGAACACTCAATTTCTTGAATGTCTTGAGTTCAGAGTTATTAATTACGAATTACACATGTCCATCCCCCATATTTTTGAATGAATATGATTCACTATGAGAATTATAGGAATACAACTAAACAAGCTACATCTGGAACATGTTATTTATTAGTTTGGCATCTAGCAACTGGACCTATGTGTGCCTCCTAGTAGAGGAACACACAAACCGTCCAGTTTAGTTTACTGACTAATCAAGATTGCAAATTGGGCGAGATTACTAATTATTGGCTAGCGTCTTGTACCAGCCTATTCGTAGGCTATTGAATAGCGAGGGCCAGGCTATTATGACACTTAAACGTCTAAAACGTTAACTTGTTTAACATTAAGGTATGTGATCCTAATCTGAAGCAATGTTAACAATGTTAAAGAAAACGATGTGATCCTATTTTATTTCCGCGAAGCGGCACCGCGCTAGCGGCAGAGCTCAAAATCACGCCTCACGCGAGCGCGGACGTCTGGCCCTCTGGCCCTCTGGCCAATCACATCGCTTGAATGGTAAACAGGGCGTGCCCTGCCATAAACTCCCGTGGGTTCCATAATAACGCGTCTGCGGCTCTACTGCCGACGAACGTTGAGGAATGTCGTATAGCAGGCAGTGTGTATGTGTCATTTAACCAAGGTACGAACACGTAAAGTCAATGTTGGAATATAAAAATAAATTGTGAAAACTGAACGAAATTGTTTTATTTATATGATTGATATGATGTGGTCTATGGTCTAGCTAGCTAATGTAACACGTTAGCTGTCAGCACCCCCCTAACGTTGTAGCTAACCAACATCATGAACATGAATAACCAGTGCAAACTAGCTAGCTAGCGTTATTGGAAACCCTTATTACTGTAACGTTACCAACTAAACAAGTTAGCTAGCTAACTAGTTTTACAACAGGCAAGGTCGGATTTAACGTTTAATCGTTTCATGTTTGTAACGTTAAGGACATGAGCAATACAATCAGAAGTTCCGGATTTGTTTTTTGTTCCCCCCCCCCCCATGTTTCTGACACTTTGAAACTTATGTCGGGCGTCTCTGTCCACAAACTACTCTATTTTACCAAAATGTGTATAAAATGCTATACAATTCTGTTTTGGACACGGTCTTATACAAATGAACTATAACCTCTGTTTTTATTTTATGTTTTATAGCCAACCAGTGACGGTAACGTTAAGTTGTTAGTTTGATTCAGCAAGCAGAAGTTATTCAAGTTCAAATTCAAGTCCTGATCTAACAAAGCAAAGTCAAACCAGTAATACTGTAATGTTAGTGTTCTGCTTTACAGAAGAAACTGTGCACTGTTCGTTATTTGTTTTTACAATTCAGATTTTAACTTGTGTTTTTACTGTAACGTTATTGACAACTCAACCTCTGGATTCTTAGCTGGCTAGCTAACGTTACAAGTACAACAGACAGATAGCCAAACATTGTTTTATTGATTGATAGATAGTTCGTTCATAGCTGGAATTACCTATTATTTTTTTCTGAGGGAAGCAGCTAACGTTAACGTTAGCTAAGTTCGCTAACACTTTTCCGCCGTATTTTCATCTAAGTTAGCGTTAACACGTAGCTAACGTTAGCTAGCGAGCTATATGGTTACCTTCACTAGCTAGCCAAACGGACTGTATGATCTGGGGTATCCTCTCTTTTAAGTCTCTGAATCCACAGGTTCCGTTGGGTCGATTTAGACTTTAAAGCGGGGAATCGGAAAAAGCCCAACCCACGGTGTGCCTGATTACATTTGGCATTACAGCCCCAAACACAACACGATTTCGGCATAGTGTACGTTAGCTAACTGTTTCTACACAGCTCCGACTGGTTCAGTCGATTTTGAAGTGCTGAGTGGCCACCCGGAAGTATCGTAGCAACCTCTGTTTACAAACATTCTGATTTGTCGTATACGCTTGTGCCAAAAAACGTCTTCCATTCGTGGATGGAAAGCAAGACAATTGAGGCTGGACAGGGAGGTCATTTTATGTCTCGTTAACGTCTAACACGCTGCTTACCCCACTTGCTGTTGCTAGTAGGCTACCGGCGATTCTGTCTTGCTGCTAATGCTAATGTCCATGCTAGCAGTTGTGTCGGAATCCAGTTGCTGCTGCAGTGTTCGCTTTAGTAGTTGATGATGCTGAATTTGACTCGTAATGTGCATGTTTCGTTTTCTTTAAAAACCCTTGTATTTTTAGCTGTTTGTTCGTTTTATTTTTCAATTAGCTAGCTAACTTCATTTCATTTACTTACGCTACCTCTGAATCCTAGCGAGCTGCACTTCGTCACTTGGCGGCCTCCTTCACGTAGCCTACTCGCTCTCATTACGAATCACTCGTCTCGGATTGAGTGAAGCTGGCTGCATCAAATAACCCCCTTGTTGTCTGAATCTGATCTGTGATATAAACGTTTTTGCAATTTAATCTCATTTTAGATCCGCGTTTATAGATATAATGGGCGTTTATTATGAGGGCACACAGGGGAATAAAATATGTCAAAACAACCTTTTTTTTTTATATAGGCCTAGGATTCTCACCAACTCAACCAAGAAGCTAGGGGATGCCACCCTCAAACAACGCCTCTGTCTACACCCTTCCTCGACACGTCATCTTAATCCGTGGCCTGTTATCATGCTATTTACGAAAAACTATCAAAGTACCTCCTGAGCACTATGTTCAGATTTAAGGGCTACATATACAATAATTTAGGTTTATATTAAAGAGAAATTGAAGAGTTATTCTTCTCAGAAAATGCCATTTAATGAGACAGTAGAATGTTGTACCAATGTTTGTCTTCGTAAGCAATGTGTTTATTCCAGCCAACAGTGACCCTATTTTGACAGTTTTTCTGAATTTGAAAATGACCAGTTACAGAAATGTTTTCTTTTGCAAAACGTTAAGATACGCTTTATTGACCCCGTGGGTTAATTTGTCTTCTGCATTTGACCCTTCCTAACAACGTAGGAGTAGTGGGCTGCCACAGTGTAGCGCCCAAGGATCAACTCCAGTCCTGAGGCCAGTGCCTTGGTCAAGGGCAGAATTACACCTACATCCAAACAGCCTCGGGTCCATACTGCTGTCGGCGAATCTACATCATGCGTTAATGGCCACCAAAAACAGCATCGAACGCACACAGAATACAGGGACTAGCACGAAGGACACATTCTCACCCCCATCGAAGAAGACAACACAGAGTATTCCTACCCCTGTCTCCCACAAGGCCACCAGCAACTTATCTGATCAAATGCCGTGCATCATGCAAGCCGACCCACCCCCCTCTCTAGTGCTCACAAAACCAGCTCACAATACATCAGGTGAAATGGATATCCAGATAACGCCCAAAAAGAAATTAAATGAATAGTACAGGCACCATGCCATATCTAACATACCAGTAATCTTAACCAGCCAATGGCATGGTAGAAATTATTGCTATAAACACAGACCATCTAGTACATATGCTGATAACCTCAAGGTTATCAATATCCAGCCAAAGCTGACCTCCTCCCCCGACGTGGAAGTACAACAGATAAAATTAGCTCTCTTTAATGTCAGATCACTAAATAATAAAACCTTCTTAGTGAATGATCTGATTAAAGAAAATAACTTAGATTGCATCTGTTTAGTTGAAACATGGCTTAATGACGACACAGCTACAGCAATAATGATAGAGACCTGTCCACCAGACTATAGCTATCATCAACTACCCAGAAAAAACAGAAGAGGAGGAGGGGTGGCAGCTGTTTTCTCCTCACAACTTATGTTTAGAATCACAGAACTAGGTGAATTCACGTCGATGGAATATCTTGCTATTGAGCTCAAAACTGAATCAACAGTTTTGGTCGTAATATATCGCCCACCTAGACACTCACCAATATTTATGCAAGAGTTCTCTGAGTTGATCTCATTATGTGTGACCAGATATGATAAAATAATCCTAAATGGAGACCTGAACATCCATTTTAATAAGAAAACAGACTCCAAAACTGTAGAGCTTATAAATCTACTTGATAGTTTTGATCTAACACAACACATAACTAATCCAACTCACCGGTACGGTAATACATTAGACTTAGTGATAACAACTGGGCTTAACATCAATAATGTCTCAATAACAGAATTACCTCTCTCCGACCATCACTGTATATTCTTTGACACTGAGATAGCCTTAACTAAATCAAAAAAAGAAATCATAGTTCACAAGAGGCTCCTGGATGACAAAGCTGAATCAAAGTTCTCAGATCTTATTAGACTATATGAACCACACAGCCATGATAGCTCTCTAAATACAATGGTAGAAAATCTCAATGATGCACTATCATCTGTGCTAAATTCTGTCGCCCCGCTAAAGGCCAAAAAGAAGTCGACGACCAGAGTCTCCCCATGGCTGAGCTATAATGATGTTGCTAAGAAAAAAAGGGAATGTCGGGCGGCTGAAAGGAAGTGGAGAAAAACAAGAACCACTATCCACTGTGATATCTACAAAAATGCTTTAACTACCTATAACAAAACTATCCGCTTAGCAAGAAAGGAGTACTTCTCTAAAATTATCACAGAAAACACTGGTAATTCCAGAGTTCTCTTCTCCACTATCGATAAACTGCTCAACACTGCCCCCACCCTTCCACAGTTCTCAACAATTAAATGTGAAGAACTTGCACTGTTCTTTAATAACAAAATAACTTCCATCAGAGCCAGTATTACTCATGATGGAAATAAAACTGATTCCAGCAAACCGTGCATTGTAACCATGGGAAGATTTGCATGTATCACATTAGATGAGCTCTGCAAAACGGTCTCTGAATGTAACTCCTCCACCTCAGACATTGATCCTGTACCAACAGCTTTCTTTAAACGGGTGTTTAATAGTGTCTCAAGCCATGTCCTAGACATCATAAATACATCCCTTAGGTCTGGTGTCTTCCCAGATGCTTTTAAAACAGCAGTTGTAAAACCCTTGTTAAAAAAACCTAACTTAGATGGTAATGTACTGGCAAACTATAGACCGATATCCAACCTTCTGTTCATCAGTAAGGTACTTGAAAAGATAGTCTCAATTCAAATAAATTCCTTTCTAGAAGAAAATAACATCCTTGAAGAATTTCAATCGGGGTTCAGAAAATATCACAGCACTGAAACTGCTCTCACTAAAATAATCAGCGACCTCAGGCTACACTCTGATGAGAATAAGGTCTCCATCCTTGTCCTGCTAGATCTCAGTGCAGCATTCGATACAATTGATCATGACATTCTAATCAATCGGCTTGAAAAGCTTGTTGGTTTCTCGGACTGTGTGCTGAACTGGTTCAAAACGTACATCAGAGGGAGAAAGTTCTATGTTAGACTAGGAGACCATATGTCTGAGAAATATGACAACTACTATGGTGTTGCGCAAGGGAGCTGCCTAGGTCCATTACTTTTTTCCCTTTACATGTTACCACTGGGCGATATCATCAGAAAACATAATGTAGGCTTCCACAGCTATGCGGATGACACACAACTGTACATATCCGCAGAACCAAATGATACAGCAGCTACAAACTCCATTACCAACTGCCAATTAGCAATAAATAAATGGATGAGTAATAACTTCCTGAAACTAAATGAGAACAAAACTGAAATTCTAATTATCGGCCCTAAAACAAAAAGAGATACGTTAATTAAAAACCTGGGAGGACTAACTCCTTGGATCAAATCTGAGGTCACAAGTCTTGGTGTTATCATAGACTCAGAATTGAATTTCAACTCCCATATAAACAAAGTGACCAAAACATCGTTCTTTCATCTCAGAAACATAGCAAAGGTACGACCATTTATAAATCAAAACGATGCTGAGAAGCTAATTCATGCATTCATATCTAGCAGGTTAGACTACTGTAACGCACTCTTCACAGGTCTCCCTAAGAAATCCACCGAGAGACTTCAGCTAATCCAAAACTCTGCTGCTCGACTGTTAACAAAAACCAAAAGGAGAGAGCACATTAGTCCAGTCTTAGCTACTCTGCACTGGCTCCCTGTAATGTTTAGAATTGACTTTAAGGTCCTCCTCCTTACATACAAAGCTCTAAACGGACAGGGACCAAGCTACATCGCCAACACACTAATAAATTACATACCAACAAGAGCGCTGCGGTCATCGGCTGCTGGGTTATTAGAGGCTCCCAGAAATAGTCAAAAGAAGATCGGTGATGCAGCCTTTGTCAACTACGCCCCAAGACTATGGAACACACTGCCCAAAAACATCAGGGAAGCCAACTCGCTAGATATCTCTTTACTCAAGCATTTAAATGAGATATACAACATATCTCTACGCCTTAGCCATTAATGCACTCTACCACTTTGCACCTGCGTCATCCACACTGTGATTATTGTACTGTAAATGAGAGCTGCTATTTCCAATAATGTTGATGATTGTCTGCATTGCTTTTATTCATGTATTTTACTACTTTTATCCTTTTACTTTCTACATTACTTTTATTCTATATCCTTGCACCTAAATGATTATTTCCTACATTGCTTTTATTCTATATCCTTGCACCTAAATGATTATTACTTTTTTATTCACCCTATTTATTTTTATTCTATTTTTCTACATTTGTTCTTACCATGTTTATGTCTAATCATGTCTCTGTATTATGATTTCTTACTGTTGTGAAGCACTTTGAACTGCAATTCTTGTATGAAAGGTGCTATACAAATAAAGTTTATTATTATTATTACACCTAATCTGACATCTTTGGTGTATGAGGAAACCCATGTGGACATGGGGAGAACACGCAAACTCCACAGAGAGGACCTGGACTCGAACCCAGAACGTCTCTCTTGCGAGGCGACAGCGCTAACCGCTGCATCACTGTGCCGTACAGTCCGGATTCGATCCCAGATTCAGTCACAAAAACAAAACATCTCATTTGCATCACTTTTTGAGATTTCCCAAGATGCTCCATGTCACTGGAAAATCATAACCGCTGTCATATTGAGTAACCTGAATTGTCAGGCTCTTGAATGTACACTACGCTGCAGTCCGCCCAGACAGCAGTCTGACAGTCCTGCTCGAGAGAATGAGGCCACCTTAATCCTGACCGTGAAATACTTTTTCTGTAAAACTAATCCCACACAACTTCGGATGTAGCGTGTTTAGCATTGCACAGTGTAAGAGCTTTACATGAAGCCATGTACCGCTTGAAAAAAGCACAGAAACAATAGCCACAAAATTACACCATTGTTTTATTTTCTGCAATGAATTCCTCACCATAATCCTCTGTCAGTGTAACCTTGTAAAATGTCTGTTTTTCGGTGTGTAAATTTCACTGCTTCAACGGAACAGGCAAAAGGCATGTTACATTCTGAAGTATATGACACTTTGGGTGGAAAATATATTTTTGCTAAATTACAGAAATAACTAATATTCCATAGGCAACATTGTTCAGAGGCAAGGAAGGCCGTGTTTTTTAAAACGGGAGAACTTAAATTGAAGAAAATTAGAAACGATGAGGATGAAAACGAGGAAGGAGAATAATGTGGGTTGTTAATGCTGGAATAAAACGCACTATGATGTAACCATGCAGGCACTTGTTGCCAAACTGGAAGAAAACATATCAATTACTTAATTACATCCAAGTATTTAATTCCAGTTTGGTACAAATACTATGGCTCTGTCACAGTCTATATTGACTGCAGTGCAATAACCCTGGATATATAATGGATGTTCGCTGCTCACCACCTGCAGCGGGACAGATGGACACTTCAGAAATGCATTGTGGGTATTCTGCCATCAACCAGTGACAGGTTACTTTTTTAATGCTGCGGTTGATGACATTTTCTGATCTTGTGTTCAGGGGCATGGATTACCCAGTGTGATCAAGGCTCTTAGGAGAGGTGATGGGCGAGAGAGGTAATACCCCCTCTAGTGTCCAAACAGAGTCACAGCAATACATGAAAGGGCTCTGATGTAAAGTAAGGCTGTAAGTGGACACAGGCGAGCGAGTGTGACAGGACTGAATGAAAATGGGCAAACTTTAGACACTCAGGAAGTGTGATGGATAGTGCAGGGATGAGGTGAGTGGGGTGGGGGTTTCTGGTTTGGCCTCTCCAGCCTGGTTCTGCGTTTAGGGAAGGTGTTGTGTGGGGTGGATTTAGGAACGGTGTCGTGTGGGGGAGGGGAGGGGGGAGTGGCAGTGTAGGGTGGGTGTGTGCGCATCTTAATTCCTGACAGCGGCAGTGGTGATGGGATTGTTTCAGTAGTATCGGAGAGGAGAACTTTGCTAGAGCAGGGCAGAGTGGTGAGGCTAGGGTGTCTAGGCCAGTTTTTCTTTGTTTTGGAGGGCAGGGGGGGTTGGGGGGTGCTGGGTAGATGTTGGGAAAGGGTGGAAATTAAATGGTGTGTGCATCCATTTCCAGTAGCTCTTCCTCTTTCATGGTCTTCATTAGTTCCAGAATCACAGTCATCTCCACCGTTCCTGTAGCAGTTCAGATGTCCATTTCAAACTGTGCATCATCCCCTTCAAATCAGAAACACAGGACACAAGTCAGCCAAGAAAGAATGACAACTTGCATCTACATACATTTCATATTAAAAATGTCAAAATATTTCTTGAAACCCACTGTAATGAAGCCTAGCATGTGTAGCCTTTACTTTCATCATGAAATTATGCTTCAATATACAGGTGCAGCTCAAAAAAAATTTATATCGTGAAAATGTTCAATATTTTTTGCCACTCATTTCAGAAAGTGAAACTCATATATTATATAGATTCATTACACATAGTGAAATATTTCAAGCCTTTATTTCTTGTAATTTTGATGATTATGGCTTACAACTAATGAAACCCAAAATTCAGTGTCTCAGAAAATTAGAATATTTTGCCTTAGCATATTTTTAAAGTGTCATATTTAATATTTGGTCGCATATCCTTTGCATGCTGTTACTTCCTGAAGTCTGTGACCAATCAACATCAAAAGACTCTCAATATCTTATTTTCAGGTACTGTTACAAGCGATACTATAAACTCTCTGCATTTGAACTGATCTCTGAGAATTGGGGGGTAAGACTAGATTCAGCTGTAAATTACACTGGTACAGTATGGAACACATGACTGGCGAAATGGCTGTACGTCATCAAGGGTCTAAGGTATCAAACGAGCCCCAAACCATCACTCTGCGGCCAGATATGGAGTAGATGTGGACGGATCCCTTTAAGGGTTGTTCTCCCCCATAGAGTTCTATAGGAAAATGAGTCCGGAGAAATAACCCTTGCAATGATCCATCCACATCTACTCCATATCTGCCAACAGAGTGATGGTTTGGGGCTCGTTCGATAGCTCAGACCCTTGATGACTTACAGCCATTTAGCCAGCCATGTGTTCCATACTGTACCAGTGTAATTTACAGCTGAATCTAGTCTCACCCCCCAATTCCCATAGAGATCAGTTCAAATGCACAGAGGTTATAGTATCGCTTGTAACAGTACCTGAAAATAAGATATCAAGAGTCTTTTGATGTTGATTGGTCACAGACTTCAGGAAGTAACAGCATGCAAAGGATATGCGACCAAATATTAAATATGATACTTTAAAAATATGTTAAAGCAAAATATTCTAATTTTTTGACACTGAATTTTGGGTTTCATTAGCTGTAAGCCATAATCATCAAAATTACAAGAAATAAAGGCTTGAAATATTTCACTCTATGTGTAATGAATCTATATAATATATGAGTTTCACTTTCTGAAATGAGTGACAAAAAATATAGAACTTTTTCACGATATTCAAATTTTTTGAGCTGCACCTGTATGCAGCTTCCTGGGCTACAAATACAGAAACAGACAAAGCGGAAAACAACCATTGAGCAGCTGTGGGATTCTGTCATAATAATCCTGCAGTGAATTGTGGGAAATATGAGATGGTCAGTAGAGAATACTGCATGTTAATCAATGGCCTGACTTAAAAAAAATAAAAAAATAATCATAATCATATAACTGTTTCAGACCCGACTCAGCCTGAATGTTGGAAACCTGCACGTAGCACACAAAAATGTGCACAGCTATTTCCTTAAAAAACTGTCATGTTACTTTGCCCACCAGCTGCTCCATATCAAACGACACGTGGTCACTGAAAACACGTATAAGCGGTTTTTAACTTAAGCCGTTATGTTAATATTTATATTGCAGTTGGTGCACAACTCTTACCAGTGCCCTTTTCGGCAGGGTGGCTGATGTTGTTGTTCAACTTCTGACTGGGGGAGCTCTTGTCGTTGTTGATGTGGACGTTGGAGGGACTGGTGACCCCTGGAATGTCTGGGAGGCATTGGGGGGGTGTTCTGGCCAATGGGGAGCTGCGACACTCCAGCAGGAATTTACGGTCATAGATTATACGGGTACCTGGGACAGAAGGAGAGATCGTGATTCATGGACGGATGTTGACAGGGTGTGAAATTAACACCTGCCACTAGCCAAATGTTGGTAAAATTTTGATTGCGGCTGGTATGATTTTCTACTCTAGCAGCCACTTTGGCAGGTAACCAACCACGTTGTTTTATATTATAAAAGGTACAATGATTTGTATAATCCACAAGCCACTCTGGCCAGTGGGTGGATAAAGTTAATTTCATGCCCAGGATGTTGTGCCGTTGACAGTTACATCATCACACGTTCCCATAATGATACAGAGAAAAGGAAAAGGAAACGAAACACCCCCCCCCGTTAGTACATTGTGGCTCTTGATCCTGTTGTACCTCGGTGAGGGGGGCACTAAAAGACAAAACCACTGAAATTATTTTGTTTTCCAGGTCTGAGTGCTTGACTTGATATAAGCATTTACTTATTATATTAAACTAAATTCACTATGTGGAGGGAGTAAAGTCTACTCCTAAAATGAATACACTTCAAAATCTAAACCAGACCAGGCTACTGTTGATGTAGTGTAGCCAACTAATATAGAGAGACAGAATACAACTAGCATGATGTTTATTTGGGGTATGGTGCAACTCTTTCACTATAAATACATGCCACTCTGAGCTACGTTAAGTGGCTGCTTATTTTCACAGGGGGTGCACGGTGTCCAAAGGGACATAGAAAATGTACTGGAGTCACATGCCATTGCCAAGTGCTGTGTGTAAACAACTAATCCCTCACTAGCTGTAGCATGCTCAAAGGCTAACACACAGTCACACACAGGTTAGGTTAAACGCTGAGTTAGCAGGGATTCAACAGCCCTGAATAGGTTTGTGGGAGTGAAGCATGTCGTTTACTCCTTCAGCAGAGGACCTTAGGCAGGGTGAACTCAGACCGCTTTCCATGGGGATATTATTGTCTCAACAAATAAAAAGGATGAACCTTCAACAAATAAAATTAGATTCACAAATAAATGTGAACCAGTTAAATTTATTTGTGATTCAGTTTAATCTATTTGTGAATCTCTCACTTTTACTTGTTGAAAGTTCATCCTATTTATTTGTTTATTTTCGAGACAATAATACCCCCATAGCTTTCTCCCCCCAACAGCTGAATGTGTCCTGGCTTCGAACCCCAGCTATGTGCCTTCGCACTGAGGGCACGGCAGGTGTGTACTGCACCTCAATTACTTGGTCAAAACGAACAGCTCAGATGATGGCTCGTTCTCAGAAAAGCAGAAGCCCATCGCTGTGGCAGGGCGCGTTACATGACAGCGTCCGGTTTAGTTCCTTAATCTTTTCCAGTAGTGAAACTAGAAGCACCGTAATCTGGCAAGCGGAGAAATTTAAAGGGGCCTAGAACAGCAGGTTATGTGACGCTAAACCAAAGGCACACATGTTAAAAAACGGTTGTTGGACTACGGAAACAAGTTGATTTGAACTTAAGATCACACAGCAAAAACAAATTGGCCAGCTTATCACACTGCTGTTGTCATTTAGTTCGTTGAATGTCTGTCTGTGAGTCTCTCGTGTGTCGTTACGTTTTTCCGCTTAGTTTTTGTTTTGTTTCGAATCCTAATCGTCACATGCAGAACTCGCTGGGTTTTGCACGCGCATGCACATGGCCGTTTGACACCGATGTCATCAGTATGAATGACAGGAAAACATTACAACACTGGTATTGTTGCCTGCTGAACATGCAATTAAAATAGGCCATGTAATTTGCATTCATTTACGTAAGGTTTGGCTATTTTCTATCGGCTACTCGGTCGTATGACAACAGTGACAATGGCCCCCACCGAACATAAGCAAAGCATGCTTAACCCGTTGAGCATGAAACCAAAGAATTGCACCCACTGCATAGTGCGTTTCTGAGTTACATGACGTGTGTCTGTGTGTGCGCGCACCGACAGCCAAGACAAACTGCAGGTCAACACACAACAGAACGAAGCGACAAGTGTTTGCCTTTTAGAAGAAGCAGAAACGAACACGTTAGCTGTTGTGGTGGTTAGTTCGTTGCTCAGCATTACGTTAGTGACAATCCACCCAATATTACATGCATTATGCATTATGTAAAACCTTAAGTGGACAGCTGCATGTAGCAGCTGGCTAGCGCGTTACGTTGCGACCCACACTGAACAAAACCTGCAAGGCATGCTTGCATTCTAACGCCGGAGAATGGTAGGCTAAGTTACTTATTTATAAAATAAAAAACAAAATGCGGGATTTGTAGGAAATAATGTGTTTTTGACCTTACCTCCGGGGGTCGTGCTGAATAGTGTTCCTCCGGGTGTTGTGGAGTAATCCTGCGGCATGTGCGCAGCGTCATTGATGGTCACCCGTCTGGTAGCTGGGATTGCTTGGCTAAAGGTCTTCTGACAGCCCGCAGACATCTTCACAGTAAGAGTCGGTGACTACTGACCAAATGCAACACTGCGCTCTCAGTCAACAATGAGCAAACTAAAAAGCAATACAGCTAGCTGACAAGGGCTGTGCTGACTAGCTACTTAGCAAATTAGCATATGGCTGGAGTCTGCAAAACAAAAACAAAAACAGCAACACCAAAGCTGCAATGGCCTTTGCAAATTCGTTTTTGACTAATTGTAATGACGTCTATTTACAAAAATAAAATATAAAATTTACAACTAATAATTACTACAAATAATACTATCACACATTCCCACACGCAACCCAACAAAACAGGCCGAATTCTTTAGCTAAACCTCACCACGTTTCTTCCACTCTCTCACATACACACCACGCTCAATCGCACATGCACTCGACAGAGCCAAGGCAGGAAGGAACTGCATTTAATGAGAAAACGCGCCACTAGCGCCCCTGTTGGGACTTGTGTGTGGTTACATCAAAGGTATTATGGATTATGGGAATTGTTGTTTGGAAATGTTCGGAATAGAGTCAGGTACTTATTCGAAAAATAGTCAACATACATGTACGTAGCATTCAGTGGTTAAATGACATATACGGCATCGAAACGCAACAAGTTACGTTCTATAATGCATTATTAGATTAATTAATTCAATAACTATACAAGCACGAATGCACACATCACAGCATCTTTCTATTTATCTGTCACACACGCACACACACACACACACAAAGGTGAATAGCACTTCAAACATCCAGACATTTCATTGTTTTCTTTATTAATTTCTGTAAATGGTTTGAGCTGGTGTACAGGGTAAATGATTTATACATATATTCATGTCAGACTGAATCTGATGAAAAGGCTTGTATATATATTAATTTTTTTCTCTCTTTCTCTCTCCAGAACAATAAAAAAAGAAGTTAAAATACCAACACAGCCTGTATGTTCCCCATGTTGTGGGCATTTCCATATTTTCTAGCTAAGATGCTAAAAGTACATCCATAACATAACTCTAATAAGGGTGCATAGCATTCTAATTAAATATATTTTTCATATATTTATACATATATTTATATTAAAAACATTTTTCTGTGCATGTGCGCAGTTGCATTCCTTAGTATATAGTAATACGATATTGCGTTAATAATGTCATTAATCCATTCTAAAGGAGTATAGGTGATCTCTAGTTTTTGCAACAGTTAATATTTTCTATAAACATTTTTCATGTATCTTATGTTTGATGTCCCTTATTTTTTAGTGTATGTGCACTTTTAAAATGTGGAGAAACCATTGATCCCCACCAGCCAACCCCCCCCCCCCCTGCCCTTGCTCTGATAAATTTTAAATTTAGTAGTTACTCTGTGCAGTCTCCATACTTTAGGGCATGGATCCTCAAATCTGGCCGTAAAATCCAAATCCAGCCCTGGTTTTCTTTTTTCCCCAGGTAATTAACTGAACAGTTAGTGCTACTGATTGGCCAGACTGTCTTCACTCCTGACTCCCTGGTAAAGAGAGGGTGGAAAACCAGCAGGTCTCAGCCCTCGAGGACCATGATTTCAGTAACAAGGCTTTCGGGGGATTTTAGAGCAACCTGGAGCAGGACAGGAGAGACCGAACCCCTTTTTCTGTTGAACTCTGCAAATTAAACAAAAAGCTCAGGTTTGACACAGAGGAAAGAGCAGTTCTGCAGCCCAACCGTTGGAGAGCCTCAGCCAGCGTGGTCGCCTGCTGCCTGTCATTCTCTGACAATGTGCAGCTTCGCCTGTAATGCACGATCATGTGCCGCCCCATATCTAGTCCCCCTATTCACCGCCCTTCAACCTCCACACACTGCATGCCAGCACCAACCCACCCAAAATGCTGAGAGTGGGGGGGAGCTCCGCTCTCCACACAGCTGGGCTCCTGTGAATACTCTTATCTGCACTGAGCGGTGGTATCTGAAATAAACTCAGGGTTTGGGCGCAATGGGCACGATGACAGACAGTGTGTATGAATGAGTGGGTTCCCCAGTGTGTTTTCGGACTCCAGCTCCCAGCACCCCAACAAAGCCACACCCTGCAGCCAAACCCCAGTAAACACCCATTTCCCCCCCCCCCCCCCCCCCCTTTCACACAGCCCAGGGGAGGAACACACTGTACATTCACGGTCACCTTCTTATTCCCTCGTTCTGACATTCAGCGCATCTGTGTGTACACCAACACCAAACAAAATTACATTTCTTTGTAATCCGTCCGTTTGACATCACATTTTAAAGAATATATTCATATGATCATCTGTGAATATTTATATTCTTGTGCAACATTCATATATTACATCTCTATGTGCCATATCTTAAAATGTACAATACATATGGAAATACTTCCATCAGAGCCATAGATTTAATACTGTGGTTTTCTTAGGTAATTTCTTGAGGGCAGGTTGTACTCAGACCTTCTGCCCCCTAGCTGTTGCATTTATAATTGCAGCACAGTAGATGCGCTACACCAGGCGGCCACCAGAGGGCGTGAAACATTATTTCAAGTATGATCTGGGCACCACTAATGCTGCTGTGGCTGTAGACAATATGTCAGCAGCACACACACATACACACACGCGCATACACACGTGCTTCTGCACTCTGTACCTCTCTGACCACTGAGATGTACATAAGTACAGAACCACTCTCACACACACTGCCTGGGAGTACAGAGAAAGCACTGAACCCTTCAGTCTACCCATATGATTACTGGTTTATCCATTAATGTTTAACCAAGTCAGCACAATCCATTATGGAAAGGTTGATGTGAAGGGCGATGAAATTTAAATGGGAAGACATGGGTTCACTGCTGCTACAAAAAAAACCTGATGGCCCAACAGAGACAAAACATTTCACTCAGAAATACAATACATAAAGGCTCAAAACAATACCAATAGTACAGAAGTGACAACCTGATTAAGTAAGATATGAGCATATTGTAAGGATTATACATTTGCTTTTTGGCAAAAGACAATTGAAAGACCAGTCCATACACACATATACAAACATGCGCACACATTCATTAAGTGGATTTAAATTCAGTCCACTTGGATGCTTTTGTGGTTTTTTCATAAAATGATAACAAAACTGTAGGGACATTAAGGGTCACAAAACTTGAAAATCAACGTCTGCATTCTACGAGGGGTGCTTGTGTGCGAGTGTGTATGTGTAAATCTGATTGTGTGTGTGTGTGTGTATGTTTGAGTGTGTGTGCATGCAGCGTGTTTGTGTTGAGCAGGACTTGTATCAGCTGGGGGACGTGAAGAGTAAGAACGGTATGTGTTTATTTCACAGTAATGGGGTCAAACTTACAGTGGGTCATCACAGTGCTGTCTGTCAGCTGTACTCCTGAGTGCACAGGAGAGGGTTGCCAGGTTAGCGGGATTAGTGAAGTGCTGTATGTCAGCTGCACTCCTGAGTGGACAGGAGAGGGTTGCCAGTTTACAGGGAATGGTAAAGTGCTGGTTGTGAGTGAATGCGGGCTACAACTGCGCAGACAGGAATGAAAAGGGGCATACAACTGCGCAGACAGGAATGAAGGGGGACCTACAACTGAGCAGATGGGAATGAGGGGGGCCTACAACTGGGCAGATGGGAATGAGGAGGGCCTACAACTGGACAGACTGGAATGAGGGGGGCTACAACTGTGCAGACAGGAATGAAGGGGATACAACTGCGCAGACTGGAATGAGGGGGGTTACAACTGGGCAGACAGGAATGAGGGGGGCCTACAACTGGGCAGATGGGAATGAGGGGGGCCTACAACTGGACAGACTGGAATGAGGGGGGATACAACTGTGCAGACAGGAATGAGGGGGGCCTACAACTGTGCAGATGGAAATGAGGGAGCCTACAACTGCACAGATGGGAATGAGGGGGCTACAACTGCATAGACAAGAATGAGGGGGACCTACAACTGCGCAGATGGAAATGAGGGGGCCTACAACTGCATAGATGGAAATGAGGGGACTGCAACTGCACAGATGGGAATTAGGGGGGCTACAACTGCATAGATGGAAATGAGGAGGCTACAACTGCGCAGACAGGAATGAGGGGGGACTTCAACTGTGCAGACAAGAATGAGGGGGTCTACAACTACGCAGACTGGAATGACGGGGGCCTACAACTGCGCAGATGGGAATGAGGGGGCTACAACTGAGCAGATGGAAATGAGGGGGCCTACAACTGCACAGATGGAAATTAGGGGGCCTACAACTGCACAGATGGGAATGAGGGAGCTACAACTGCGTTGACAAGAATGAGGGGGGCCTACAACTTCGCAGATGGAAATGAGGGGGGCTACAACTGCATAGATGGGAATGAGGGGACTACAACTGCGTAGACAAGAATGAGGGGGGCCTACAACTGCATAGATGAAAATGAGGGGGCCTACAACAGCATAGATGGAAATGAGGGGGATACAACTACACAGACTGGAATGAGGGGGACCTACAACTGCGCAGATGGGAAAAGTAGATTGTGCAGGTGATTTACAGGTGTAGAAGGGGGGTGTAGGTGGTTGATCTTTTCTAGCAGACACACAACTTCTCCAGCCAAGGTGATTCACTGATTGCTACAGTAAACAGATGGCCAGTTCCTGTACCAGTTGGTAACAGGAGTTTAAAATGCTACATTGCAGTCTCTTCTGAATATTCATTCAGTCAGACTTGTCTCTGATGCCAGTGCTGTCCTTGGCCACGTCCTTCATGAATATTCATAGGTAATCAAATTGGAACTTTTCAATATCAATGTCAAGAGGCAGAACATAGAATTTTAAGAATATTGAGTTGGCCATCTTGTTAGTCTGTTAGAATATGTTATACATTACAATGCACAAGCCCCAGCCAACTCTCCTCCCCCAAAGAGAATCGCACTCAAAAGTAATCCCAGCGCACGCTTACGCACTCCGCCTTAGCCTAAGCCCCTCCCGTGCTCTCCAAGCTGACCCGGAGAGAGACCGCTTAGAGTGAGAGAAACCACCCCACAGCTCGCTTGAGCACAAACTTTGGCTTAGCATACGGTGCATATGTCAGGTACCCCAGTCACAACCCGGACACCCCTCCGCATTAATGGGACACTCATATACTGAGAATGATTAGGGGGAAAAAATTATTGTTGCTTTGTTTCAGACAGTAGACAGTAGAATCCCCCCCCACCCTCCCCCCTCTGTCTGTATACCCCTTCAGTCTGTAGATAACGACAGGACATGCACCAGCAATTCGGCATGCTTTTACAGAGAACAGGAAGAACTTTTTTGTTGCATTTTTTGTTTGTTTGTTTGTTTGTTTTTTTTGTATGTTTTATTAAAAAAAAAATCATGCCTCTAATCTATAACCATTTTGTTTTTTAAAAAGGTAACAAAACGACGAGTGGATCCACAGAGTGAAACTTCTGTTTCCCGCGTTCACCGTGGACAGGTTGATATTTTGGAAGCTGTTGTTGTTGCCGTGGTTGTTATTTCGGAAGCTGTTGTTGTTGCTGTGGTTGTGATGTTTTTTTTTTCTCCATAGTTTTTGTTATTTTTTCCTTCTCTTCCTCTCTCCACTCTTTGCTCCTCGGTCCCTTGTCATGTGACGGCTGGGTTGGCAGTGGATGGCCGATTCTGGAAAGAGGAAGATGGTAATGTTCGAGAGAGCAGGAAAGACAAGAATCTCAGTGTCCTTTTTAATAGACTAGAGTGCAAGGGCACTTAAAGATCTCATTTTAACTTTGAGTGGGACAACAAAAAGGGCATTTCTTTAGGATCTTTTTAGGTGACACTAACAGTACCACCTAATACAACATGATAGTGTTGGGGGGACCATTTGATAGGGGGGGGGAGGTCCCCGCTGTTCCACAGGATCTACGTCCAAGCTTGGGTTCAACTGGATAAGTCCTTTTTGAGTGCTTGAGGACATCGGGGGTTGGTAAACTGAACACTACCCAAACTGATGACGGTAAAAACATTCACCTGGAATTCAGCTTGTGTGTTTGTGCATCGGACTGTCTATGTGTATGTCCCATACCTGTAGGCATGAGTCCGTCTGTCTCACTGCTTTACTCTCCTCAGACTGGCTCTCTTCACAGTCTGAGATCCTTTCTTCACAACAACATCCGTCTTTAGGAGGGAAGGAGAGAGAGAGAGAGGGAGGGAGGGCAGGAGTGAGAAAGGAATGAAGAGATGAAGAGAGAGAAAAAGAGGGAGGGAGAGAGGGTGGTAGCAGGACAGACAGAAGGAATGAGTAAGATAAAATGATTTGAGCTTCCAAATCCACAGAACTGTGGTTTAATTAAGAAGAGGTCACAGGGATGATCTGATAGGTGGAGTGTGGGGCTTCCGGATGCAGTGGAGGCCAGGTCAAAGGGCAAGGCAGTGCATATTCAGATACAACACAGAGGATTTTAGTGAGGATGGGGTCAAAGGCCAAATAACATGCACTGCGTCTGTGTATGTGTGTGCATGTGCGTGTGTGTATGTGCGTGTGTGTGTGCATGTGTCTGTGTGTGTGTGTGTGCGTGTGTGCGTGTGTGTGTGTGTGTGTGTGTGTGTGCATGTGTGTATGTGGATGATAATGTGAGTGGGAATTCTTACCTTCTTACTGACACTGTGTCCATGGTCATCAGTTGGTTCCTCTCTCTCATGTTCCCCAGGGAGTTCATGCATATCGGCAGCCTACAACATCCCCAAAAATTATCTAAATACACTACAGTATTACAGCTCCACACACCACTAAACACTCTACAGTATAAGAGCCCCACACACCACTAAACACACTACAGTATTACAGCTCCACACACCACTAAACACTCTACAGTATAAGAGCCCCACACACCACTAAACACACTACAGTATTACAGCCCCGCACACCACTAAACACACTACAGTATTACAGCCCCACACACCACTAAACACACTACAGTATTACAGCCCCGCACACCACTAAACACACTACAGTATTACAGCCCCGCACACCACTAAACACACTACAGTATTACAGCCCCGCACACCACTAAACACACTACAGTATTACAGCCCCGCACAGCACTAAACACACTACAGTATTACAGCCCCGCACACCACTAAACACAGTCCAGTATTACAGCCCCGCACACCACTAAACACAGTACAGTATTACAGCCCCGCACAGCACTAAACACACTACAGTATTACAGCCCCACACACCACTAAACACAGTACATTATTACAGCCCCACACACCACAAAACACACTTCAATATTAACCTTATCTCCTTATCTCATAGCAATGTATCAACCTGGTGAGGTGTATATGACATTGATGTGAGCCTTGCAAGTGAGGCGATGGAGAAACAGAAGAGGGCCCTCTGCTCCACGCTCACCTGCCCGCTCCACCGCCGCTCCTGATCCCAGCCTCGTAGTTCCGCCCCCCGGTTGGAGAACGCCAGCCCCTTCTCAAAGGGCAGAGTGCTGCGGACACGCCCGTGCAAGATCTGGGAGTGGCCCGCGTCCCGAGTTGGCGGCAGAAAGTCCTCCTCCGCCACGCGCAGTTGGCTCAGGTCTCCACCCACTCCACCACAATCTGATGACATCACTGAATCCGCCGCCTGCCAGATCTGCTCCTGCAGGTAGGGCTGGAAGGCGCTGATTCCAACCCTGGGAGGGAGAGGGAGGACGGGGTCAGTGGGAGTGACAGCAGAGGGAGCCAATGGGAAGCCACGCAGCGTGTCTGGGGTATCTGCCTGTAAAATAACCGGTGCCCCTGATCCATGCACATACTATTCACTGGTGTGTGGAAGTTGAAACACAATTACTTGACTGGCCTCTGTCTGTGTTGAATGATAGTGGTTGATTGAGATTTCAGGGAAAAAACTGTTCAAATTAAATAATCTGTCTTACTACTTGAAAAAGCTTCCAGAACAACTCAGGGATAAGGTTGTCGAGAGGCAGAGATCAGGAAAAGGGTTTAAAAATGTGAAAGTCACTGCCCCTTCCCTTGAGCAGGGTCATGTCAATCATTAAAGAGTGGGTGGGTACACTCTGGTTCTCAAAACTTGAGTAGTCAGGGAGGGCTTTTGCAATTAGATGAGACAAAATTAGACCTTAGTCAAAATGCAAAGCGTTACATCTGATGCAAGCCCGACAGTGACAGACAATTTCTTTAGATTTTCTTTTGAGTATGGAGTAGATTTTGTAGATCATAAATCTAGAAATGTATAGTTTGTATACATGTATACATACCTGCAATAAATGCCGATGCAGGTTAAATGACAACAAACAACTGTGAGGGTAATATATGTAGTGTTGGCAATCATAGCTATTGCTAACATAATGTGGCTTAAAATGGTAAATAATCCATCTAAACATTAAAAACACGTAATTAAGAAAAATGAACAGCTTGTAAAAATTATGGTATTGCAATTGTGGTTGGAACGAAAACCAGCATACACAGGGGTACTCCAGGACCAGGGTTGAGAACCACTGGTTTAAAGTGTACCCTGTTTTTGTATGTTTGTTTGCATCTATTGTAATGCTTTTTATGAAGTCTGATGCATCCTGGAGATCTGCAAAACTCTCTATTAATAAACTATGATTGTTAATGTTATTATAAAAATATTATTTTTATTAGTATTTTTTTAAAAGTCCTAGGACCCTGGTATTCAAATCACGGTCCTCGAGGTCAGAGAACTGCTGGTTTTCCACCCTCCCTTTACCTGGGAGTCAGATATTAAGACAGTCTGGCCAATCAGTAGCACTAATTGTTCAGTTGCTTACCTGGGAGAAAGAAAACCAGAGCCGGACTTGGATTCAAGGTCCAGATTTGAATATCCATGTACTAGGGTTTGATACTAGTATGTAATATTCTCCTGGAAGTGTGAATATACAGTGTAATATGCTCCTGTCAGTGTGGATATTCAGTGTAATATGCTCCTGTCAGTGTGGATATTCAGTTTAATATGCTCCTGTCAGTGTGAATATTCAGTGTAATATGCTCCTGTCAGTGTGAATATTCAGTGTTATATGCTCCTGTCAGTGTGAATATTCAGTGTAATATGCTCCTGTCAGTGTGAATATTCAGTGTTATATGCTCCTGTCAGTGTGGATATTCAGTGTTATATGCTCTTGTCAGTGTGAATATTCAGTGTAATATGCTCCTGTCAGTGTGAATATTCAGTGTTATATGCTCCTGTCAGTGTGAATATTCAGTGTAATATGCTCCTGTCAGTGTGGATATTCAGTGTTATATGTTCCTGTCAGTGTGAATATTCAGTGTAATATGCTCCTGTCAGTGTGAATATTCAGTGTTATATGTTCCTGCCAGTGTAAATATTCAGTGTAATATGCTCCTGTCAGTGTTGATATTCAGTGTAATATGCTCCTGTCAGTGTGGATATTCAGTGTAATATGCTCCTGTCAGTGTGAATATTCAGTGTAATATGCTCCTGTCAGTGTGAATATTCAGTGTAATATGCTCCTGTCAGTGTGGATATTCAGTGTAATATGCACGTGTCAGTGTGAATATTCAGTGTAATATGCTCCTGTCAGTGTGGATATTCAGTGTAATATGCTCCTGTCAGTGTGAATATTCAGTGTAATATGCTCCTGTCAGTGTGAATATTCAGTGTAATATGCTCCTGTCAGTGTGAATATTCAGTGTAATATGCTCCTGTCAGTGTGAATATTCAGTGTTATATGCTCCTGTCAGTGTGGATATTCAGTGTAATATGCTCCTGTCAGTGTGAATATTCAGTGTAATATGCTTGTGTCAGTGTGGATATTCAGTGTAATATGCTCCTGCCAGTGTGGATATTCAGTGTTATATGCTCCTGTCAGTGTGAATATTCAGTGTAATATGCTCCTGTCAGTGTGAATATTCAGTGTAATATGCTCCTGTCAGTGTGAATATTCAGTGTTATATGCTCCTGTCAGTGTGGATATTCAGTGTAATATGCTCCTGTCAGTGTGGATATTCAGTGTAATATGCTCCTGTCAGTGTGGATATTCAGTGTAATATGCTCCTGTCAGTGTGAATATTCAGTGTTATATGCTCCTGTCAGTGTGAATATTCAGTGTTATATGCTCCTGTCAGTGTGAATATTCAGTGTAATATTCTCCTGTCAGTGTGAATATGCAGTGTTATATGCTCCTGTCAGTGTGAATATTCAGTGTAATATGCTCCTGTCAGTGTGAATATTCAGTGTTATATGCTCCTGTCAGTGTGGATATTCAGTGTAATATTCTCCTGTCAGTGTGAATATTCAGTGTAATATGCTCCTGTCAGTGTGAATATTCAGTGTAATATGCTCCTGTCAGTGTGGATATTCAGTGTTATATGCTCCTCTCAGTGTGGATATTCAGTGTTATATGCTCCTCTCAGTGTGGATATTCAGTGTTATACGCTCCTGTCAGTGTGGATATTCAGTGTTATATGCTCCTGTCAGTGTGGCTATTCAGTGTTATACGCTCCTGTCAGTGTGAATATTCAGTATTATGTGCTCCTGTCAGTGTGGATATTCAGTATTATGTGCTCCTGTCAGTGTGGATATTCAGTGTAATATGCTCCTGTCAGTGTGGATATTCAGTGTAATGTGCTCCTGTCAGTGTGGATATTCAGTGTAATGTGCTCCTGTCAGTGTGGATATTCAGTGTAATATTATCCTGTCAGTGCGGATATTCAGTGTAATGTGCTCATGTCAGTGTGGATCACCTGTCTTGGTGAGGCTCAGCGTTGTGACTCATCTGGGCATGGTCCTGCTGCTGTCCTGCAACGAGAGAAAGCCCTTCCTCTGAGCTCCGCCCTCCTCCTCCTCCTCTGGCTCCACCTGTCAAGCTGCCGTCGGCCGCCGCCGCTGCCTCCGTCCCTCTGACCTCCGACCTCTGACCCGCCGCCAGCCCGTTGCCGGCGCTCACCTCTTCGCTGTCGTCTTCCTCCAGCTCCATGATGGAGCCGCTGATTCCGCTCGCCCCACTGCTCGGCCTGCCCAGACTCCCGCTGGGGGGCCCCAGGGCCCCCTCCGAATCATCTGCGTTACTGCACTCCAGGGACGAGTCCTCCACCGTCACCAGAGAGGGGCTAGCCCCGGAGGGCCATACCTGCACCTCCGACATCTCCATGAGCGTGTCTTCCTCGGTGGTGGCGATGGGGGCGCAGTCCAGACTGGACACCTCCTGCCAGTAGGGCTCGGCCCCCAGCGGGGAGGGCAGGCTGTACTGCATGGAGGCTGGGGACAGCAGCTCCTCCTGGACCAGCCCGTAACCTGGAGACAGCGACACACAGAGAGGCACGCTCACACCCCGCGCCCCGCCAGCCCCACCCAGAGGGGACAGTGGGGGAGCGGGGGAGGAGATTCGGGGCAGAGAGGGTCATTGGGGTGTAGTAACAGCAGCCGCAGTTGTCTGTGGGAAGATATAGAAGCAGTGCTTGAGCAGGGAGGAGGCATGTTTCTGGCGGGGAGGGCGGGGCGGGGCGGGGCGGGGCAGGGCGGGGGGGGTTGGGGGGGGGGGGGGGGTTTGCAAACCAAAGCATTCAGTATCGGCCATCAAAGCAGCAGCAATGCAGAGAAAGAGAGAGACCCTGGACGGATCAAGACTGGCTGTATGCTGTAATCAAATCGCTGTTATCCACTGTATGCTGTAGACAAAGGCAACAGGTTACTGCTATACACGCACACACACAGTTGCGCATACACACACTTGTAAATGCACACACATTCACAAACATTTGTACAACACACACACATAAATACACTTTTGAACACATAAACATCCACACACACTTGCACGTGCACACACTTGTGAATACACACGTATACACACAAATGTATTAACCATAACCTGAAATCCAGAAGCTGTAAGTTATATTTGTTCTTTGCGGATAAATAACAAGACAAAAAATTACAAGAATTGTGGTCACGAATGCAAGCAGGGAATCTCTCAGCAGAATGATCTATGGCTGAGTTCCCCACTGCCACTGCAGCCAGCAATGCGACTTCACTGTGTCTGAGTGTGCGTGCATGTGTTTGTGTGTGCATGTGTGCGTGTGTGTGTGTGTCCTCATCCTGTTCCTGTCCTCAGAGAACCTGAGGAAATTATTCTTCATAGATTTCTGTTGCTATGTCGACAGTTACATTATATATGATATTTGTATTTGACACTTGTATGATATAGACATACAAAATGGTTCAGCAAGTTAGAAGGTTGTTTCATTTAGCAAGAGATGCAATATTTAAAAATCATAACAGACAGACAGTCCATGTTCTAATCTTTTTCAATCAATTGTGCACATTTTTAACCAATTTTAGATTGTATTCCTTTTCCTCATAATTTTAAATGCCCAGTTATATTCAATAAAAAGTCTAATTGAAAGAGACTCCTTTGTCAATTAGGCAGGGCGCAGATAAACACCAGCTCTTTTCTTAAATGTAAGGCTGCAGGTCCCTGAGTGACCAGTGAGAGGCACTGAGGCTCCAGAAGACACTGAATACATCCCATCCTGGGGGGTATTCCACAAAGCAGGATTACTGAGTTTGCTGCATAACTGCACTGAACCCTCCCAAATCTGGAACATGGACTGAAGTAAAAAAAGAGCTGTTACTGAGCTTTTTACTTTTTAGTGCAGTTATCCAGCTAACGTAAAACCAGCCTTAATACCATTTTACCATTGCCAAAGAAATTTGTCAGAATGACTTCGTTCCATACTATGGAGATTCTCACTATATTTGATATTAATAAATTCCAGACATGTATATTTGTTTTATAATAATTCACTTATAATAATTCAGTTTCTTTTAACAATTTTTTTCTGTCAACTCAGATCTGCTGATCTTCTACATAGAGTTTTACAGAACTAGTCTTGCCCAATTTTCAATTAGGTACAGATGTCCAGTAGCATGAAATAGCTTTACTACTTCACTTTGTAGTCACTCATCATTTAATACCTTTAAAAAAATCTCTAAAACGGTTGCTCTTGAATGAGTACAGTATAACACGATATAGAATGTGCTCTTGAATGAGTACAGTATAACATGATATAGAATGTTGCACTCCACTTTCCTTTGAATTTAATCCATTCCAGATATTGCCACATAAATTATATTGTCTTTCATCTATTGATTTTTATATGACCTTATGTAATATAAATTTATGCATTATTGTTTATTATTTTTTTCATTTGCAGTGTTTGTATAGGTTATGCACTTTATGTGCGTGCGTGTGTGTGTGTGTGTGTGTGTCCATGTACTTATGAATGCATGTATGTGAGGATGTATTTGTTTATGTGCGTCTAAGTTGTGTGTTCAAGTGTGTGGATATGTGTTTGTACACATATGTATGACAAATTCATTTGAAATGATGCAATGCATGTCTTCAGGGTGGTCTTTACTACAAGCCTTCAGGATTTTTTTTACACCACCTGTGCATTTTATATTATTGTATATTTGTATTTTTTTTCTTTTTCTAATTGCAAATAAATAAACTTAGTAATCCTGCTTTATAGAGTACCCACGGGACCCAACTATAGCCAATGTACTGTTCTGCAGTCCACAGTTGGCACCAGCACAGCCAGTGTGTGCTACAAATTTAAATTGTGTATCTATTGCAATAAAAAATTTGCACATCCTGTTGAGGAATTAGTCAGATCATCACGTGAGCTGTGTGTGTGTGTGTGTGTGTGATTGTGTGTGAGCATGAGTGTGCGCGTGCATGCATGCGAGGTTGTGTGTGTGCTGCTGGATGGATGCTAACTCTGCTTCATGAGATCTCTAGTTACATCATCTCTTATCTCCCAGGAAGAATCATAATGCACACTGGTGGTATTTCAACATGCAGTCAAACAGAGAAGGACTGCATTAGGACACACAGAAATGCCTGGTTGCCTTCTGTACCTTATTTATCTCGTGTGATCTGTCAGTCTATGAGCAAACCTGTCTCAAATCTCAATGCTGCTGTTCTGACTGCTGTATCCCGTCTGTCTGTCTATTGGCTATTTGGGGGCAGGTGACGGGGGTGGGGGTTGATGCAGGGTTCATGTGGGGAATGAATGGAGAAAGAGATGGAAGGTTGAAGTATAATGAATAATGAAGAAGAGCTCCACTGCCCCTCCTGCTACAAACACACGGACACTCCCACAGATATACGGATTCGCCAAAGAGAAAGGAAGAGTTTCAACAAACACACACATAGTGCTCACAAATACACACACACACACACACACACACACACGTAGTGCTCACAAATTATATATATATATATATATATACAGTGCCCTCCACTATTATTGGCACCCCTGGTAAAGATGAGTAAAAAGGGTTATAAAAAATTCACTGTTTGGTGAATTAGCTTCATCTCACTCTGAAAAAATGAGAAAAATTAAATTTTTAATTGATGACTTACAGCCATTTTACCAACCATGTATTCCATACTGTTCCAGCATAATTTACAGCTAAATCTAGTCCCACCCCCCAATTCCCATAGAGATCCATTCAAATGCAGAGACGTTATAGTATTGCTTGTAAGAGTACCAGAAAATAAGATATCAAGAGTCTTTTGATGTTGTTGGGTCACAGACACCAGGAAGCAAAAGATATGTGACCAAATATTTAAAATTATTACTTTATTCTATATATAAATGCAGGGGTGCCAATAATTGTGGTACTCGTGGTTTTGTTAAAAATAATTCTTTCTTGATGAGGGATTTTTTTTTTTCATAATACATTTACTTCAATTGAAGGTTGGACGGTGAACTTTTTATAACTCTTTTAACTCATCTTTACCAGGGGTGCCAATAATAGTGGAGGGCACTGTATATGAATCATATACAGATAAATGTGTGCAAACACACACACACACAGCACAATATAAAAATATACACACAATACAACAGAGATACACACAGAAACACGCAAACCTGCACCAATATGAAGAAACACACACACACATGCATACTCACGCATGCACGCAAACACACACACACACAGCACAATATAGAAATCTATATTGCAACTATAACCGGCAACTATATGAAGAAAAACACACGCACGCACGCACGCACACGCGCGCACACACACACACAGACCACAGATGTGAGAGTAGGAAAACAGCACAGCGCTGTTCACTGTTGAGGATGTCACATAGCGTGACATAAGCACAACAGCATAGTGGTCAACCACTTGACAAAAAAAAAAAAAAAACACAGCAAAACATCAGACATCATATTGACAATAAGAGAGATATTACATGGTTAAAGTACATGATTTACATTCAAGGTTTCACCCCCCTCCCCAAAGAAAAAAGACATGCCATGCACAAAACCGACCACCAGGCCAGCATCAGCACCATGCTCTCACCTCATTCGCATGCAATACACCTCCTCCAATCACCAAGTTCTCCTACAAACCCCCACCCCCATGCAGTTATCATGGCACAAGCAAGAAAGAGAAGTAGACAGACAGGCAGCAGGCACATACACACGCACAGGTAGGCAGGTAACAGGGCAGGAAGTGGAGAGAGAGAGAGTTCCCCCTGGCTGCCCCCACAGATTGGAAAATAAAGATGACAAAGAGGAGGGCCAGAGAAGGTCAACATGAGGTCGGCATGAGGTCAGAGGTCAGAGGTCGGAGAGGACAGTTGTGAGGAGGAAGAGGAGGAGGAAGGCGGCCGGGCTGCAGATGACATGTCCAGAGAAACAAAGAGAGAGGGGAGTCACAGGAACAACTACGGTGGCCCACCAGAAAAAAACTGTACGCTAACAAAACTCAGCAAGCTGTCCTATCCTCGCACACACAACACACACACACACACACTACACAGACACCCTCACGCACACAAGAAAAAGTACAAAACAGCTGCATACATGCTTAAACACTGTTATTTATTTGCTTAGCAAACCCCCTTATCCAGAAAAACGTACCCAGCTCACACACACGCACACACACACACACACACACACACACACACACACACACACACACACAATCTTTCACTCACCTGCACATACAAAAAAAAAGTGTGATTATTTGGCTGCTTTGAAAGGTGAATCCCAAAGGGAAAGGGCTGAAATAGTCACTTAGCTCAGGGGCCTGAGGAACATAGTAGATCTTACAGCATTTAAACTGGAATAGTCAGGATTACATCATTATTCATGTTTAAAAAATAACTGACACTGTAGGGATGACGTGGTTTCCTTTTGCGCAGGTTTCACAAAAATTCAAGGTCGTGATTAAAGTGTACATAAAACCTAACAATCACTGTGCAGCTTAACTAGCACTGGCTTAAGGTCCATCTGCACTGAAGATATGATCTAACAATGGCTACGTATTATCTACACTATGCCCATGAGTACGAAATTGGGGGGGTATGTACTATCCATGATCCATGAGTAAAACAGGGGGGGGTTGGATGGTGGTCAGAAGGATGGATGAGTGGAGGAAGGGTAACGGAAGGATGGTATTCCTGGAATGTGAGTTGGGGGTAAGGTAAAGGTGAAGACCAGCTAATCTCCACCTCAGATTTGTGAATTGTTCTTATTTATTTTTACGTTATTTTATCTATTTATTATTTGTCTTTATCTTACTTGTTCCATTCCCCCTGACATTGAAGGACAGAGACCCTAATTTCCTGTACTAATCTGTCACCAAAAAAGTTCCTATGTGCACAACACAGAGCCCCCTGGAGCTGGGGAGGAAATGTTGTTCATATTATATGCAGGTGATATAAACCTTGTTTCTAAACCTCCTTTGAGGTGATCAAGCGGAATCTCCTTTCAGTTCAAGCTAACCTTCTCACTCTGGTTCACGTCTGGTTTTGAAATGCCTTAAATAAGTCAAGTCAGCACCACAATTGTGTTGATAAATCTCATTTGGTCTCATTATTTTATTATGTACAGCCCTCTCTCATATTTCACGGCCTTTCTGACAAGACGCCTGCAATTATGCATGCATAAACACTGACAAGCACTCCACACAAGAATTCCACACTTCTCTGATGTTCCACTCACAAGGAAATACCACTTCACATGTGAAGAAAACACCCTCACATGCTAACCTGTGGTTTACAGTGGATTTGTGGAGACTGTAAACTGTTCTACTGTGTAGTGGGTACTAGTATTCATTTTTCACAAAGAAAAATTCAGTGTGTGGAACAGCTTGCCAGGTTACCCAGAACAGAAAGAGACACTGGTTGATTGTTGATTGCCAGGCTTGACACTGCACTGGATGCTCTGCAGACAGCAGGCAAATGTCATGTTTAGATGGGCTCTCTGTTCTGTTCTTATGAGTGTTTTAGCTGGAAGCACACACATAAACGTTGCTACACATTCACATTAGCAGTGTAGTGATAACACACAGCCATGGTAACAGCAGGCAAACCATGTAGGCCTACTCCGCCTTATTGGCAGCCTGTAAATTGTTTTCTTTTTTCCAAGCTAACAAAGTCATCAAATACATATGCAAAAAAATTATCATATGGTGGTAGAACTTTCTCATATACAGTATTATTCAGCATATCACTTTCATGTAATTTGCACGAAAAATCTATTTATATCTATTATTGGAAGTTTAACAAACTGTCGTGCATTATGTGAAATATAACTCATTCAAAAAAATGCATTGCTGGAATTAATTAATATTGCTTCATCTCATTGTCTTGACCTCAAATCAGTCTAAATGAAATGAATGTACATGCATAGTTCTCATGCATATACTCCTCAACAGCCAGCTGGTAATGTCACTAAAGCCAATCTGGAATTGTCTCAACCATGATGGTGATATGCTCTAAAACTGAAATAAACCAGAACAAGAAAAATGGGAGAAACAGGACAGGTATTTGCGGAGAGAGATTAGATTAGTGGTACATTCTTTACCCCAGACTATTCCGCAGAAGATAGAACTGAGGAAAAATCCTAAACCATAGAATAGTCTGGGTTGAGGTCAGCATTCTTCCTTACCACAGATTGCACGGTGGTACAGACGAGTGCTTTTCCTTACCATTGATCACGCTGGGGGACAGGTATGTTTGCTTACCATTGATCACGCTAGGGGACAGGTGATCACGTTCCACATGCCCTTGGGCCCCCTCCTCCAGGGCCCCTGCCCCTGGCTGTGACCCCTGACCTTCAAGTGAGCTGACAATGTCCATGCGATCGATATTCCTTAGGGCTCCATATAGACTTTCCACTGGAGTACAGAAACAGAGAGAGAGAGAATGAGGTGTGGTGAGGTGAGCATTTAGTGGTAAAATGTAAGCGGACAGACACATATGTTTGTGGGTGTGCATGTGTGCGTGTGCATGTGCGTGTGTGTGTGTGTTTGTGTGTGCTTGGGGGAGAGGGGTACATACTCTTGGCTCGCTTGCCCTCCCTGGTGGCCCAAAGGTTGAGCAGGGCTGAGCTCTGATCCAACAGGGAGTTGGGATTCTCTACCCGAATCCTGTTGATATCATCAACACTAAACTGAAGCTCTCTAGCAAGCTCTGTAAAGGGGGGAGGGGAAAGAGAGAGATAGAGAGAGACTCGTCATGATGTCATAATTACACTCCTGCAGCAGAGCAGTACTATCAAAAATGGGTACTGAGAGTCAAGCCATAATTGTGGTGTTCCAGAAAAAATCCCAATTCCAAAAAAAAACAAAACAACAGGTACATTTTTCTCTTTGCAACTGTTCTCCTCAAAGAGCATCAGACAGCTCCAGTCTGTGTTTATGGTATATAAGCAAGAACAATTATTTTAATCCAGATGACCCAGCTTGAAGGGCTAGATCAAAAGCTTTACAGAAATCACCTTAAAATGAGAAATGAGTAAAGACTCCCAACAGGTCTGTAGAAAGGCCCATTAAACACACTTACCTGCCCAGCTCAATCCCAGCTGTTCAGATATTAGAGATATCTTTATTTCTGTCCTCTCCATTGCATTCAGTGACGCTGAAGAGACACAGACACACAAAAACACAAACTGATGCAGGAACAGTCAGTAGTGTGCTACCCCAACCTGATCCACCTACTGTAATCCCACCTCTAACTACTAAAAATAACTATCTCTATCTACTAAACAGCTTTAAAGTCAAACTTTTTGTGAGTTAGCACAATACAATGAGCACATTTTTTTAAAATTTGGTTTTAAGAGGTGCGCCAGCAATGGCAGATGTTGCAGGTCTCAGATTATTCCTGACATACTAATAAGCATGTATCTTTAATGGATTACACCTTGTAAACATTAAAATGTCACTCCTCAAATGGAAATGCAACTAATCAGGATAAGGTCTTCATTCCATAAACAGCATTGAAGGCTGACAATCTGACTGCTGGCTCACCAGTATCATTCGCAGCTGCTGGCGTTTGTTGAGTCTGGATCGGTCACATCAGACCAGGGTTATATTAATCAAGAGTCCAAAAGGATTCCTTCTAACCTGTATACCTCAGATTCAGCTGGGTAGCACAAATCAATGGAAGATCTTTTGCAAACATCTCTGAATATACCCCCTCTGTAACCACTGATTTATAAGATGATCTTAAGGACTATAGAAGGCATTGTTAGGGTGGTCTCAAGCACACTGTCTGGGAATCATCTGGCCTGGAATTTTATAAAAAATAGTTCTCAGCTCAAATGTTCCAACTTTGTCCGTGTTATTCCAAGCACCACAGTTAGAATAATTCCCCCCACATTTTACCAGGTCTGTATTGCGCTGTTATTGAAAAAAGAGCCCCCTGGAATTTGGCTCTCGCTGTCCTGACTGCGGGTTCATCTCACTACTCCAGTCCCTCGTCCTCACTCAGTCTCCATCTCCTGCCACCCACAAGGCTGGTACCAAACTAGACCTTGTATTCACCAGGAGCTGCGCCACGTCTAAACTCACAGTGACTCCGCTCCATGTATGAGACCACTTCTTTATTTAATTCTCTCTCTCCTACCCACAACTCCTCTAACAACAACTCATCCACTGTAACTTTCAGTAGAAATCTCCCTGCACTCTCTCAAACTCCTCTCTCACTACATCTGCTCTCGCTGCACTTCCTACTCCTGTATCTTTTGCTAATATGCCAACTGATGTTGCCACCTCCACCTTTATCTCCTGTCTCTCTCAGTCTCTTGTCTCATTATGTCCTATTGTCTCCAAACCAGCTCGATCATCACCTCCTGCACATGGTTGATGGATTCTCTCCGATCCAGCAGAACCACGCTGCGAGCCGCTGAGAGAAAGTGGAGAAAATCCAAATCCCAAGATGACCTTGCCTCGTATCACACTCTGCTGGCAGCCATCACATCAGCAACTACAGCTGCTAAGACTTCATTTTTTCAGTCTAAAATTAATGCATGTGCCTAACCCACGTTAACTCTTTTCCACCTTTTCTTGTCTGCTTATACCTCCTCCACCCCCTTCACCCTCTTCCCTCTCTGCAGATGACTTCCTGATCCACTTTGAGGGGAAGGTGGCCATAATCCTTCATGCATCCAGTGATAATGAACCCACAGCTACACTGTCGTCTTTCAAGACTCTGGATAACATAGATGTACTCCAACTTGTGACACACTATCGTGCAACCACTTGTCCACTGGACCCCATCAGCAGTCCGCCAGTCTATATCCGGTGAGCTCCTTCCATATCTGTCCTCCATTATCAACACCTTCCTAAGCTGTGGCCATGTTCCTGCTGTTTTTAAGACTGCCTGTGTTACCCCACTCCTTAAGAAACATAGCTTGTACCCCTCTGATGTCAGAAAGTATCATCCTGTATCTTTCTTGCCCTTCCTGTCCAAAACTCTTGAACAAGATGTCCTTAACTTACTGTCTGTTTTTCTCCACCATAACAACCTACTCGACCCTCATCAGTCCGGCTTCAGAACCGGGCACTCCACTAAAACTGCTCTCCTGGCTGTGACGGAAGCACTCGTTACTGCTAGAGCCTCCTCCATCTCCTCTGTCCTGATTCTCCTTGATCTGTCTGCAGCGCTTGATACGGTCAACCATTAACTCCTGATCTCCACACTGGCTGAGATGGGCATTTCTGGAACTGCCCTCTTTTAGTTTGTATCCTATCTCACAGATAGATCCTACCAAGTCTCCTGGAAGGGTTCTGTCTCTGCACCTCATCCACTTTTTACAGAAGTCCTGCAGGGATCTGTACTGGGTCCTCTGCTGTTCTCCATTTACACTAAGTCGCTTGGTTCAGTCATTAATTCACATGGCTTCTCTTACCATAGTTATGCTGATGACACTCAACTCTTCTTCTCTTTCCTTCCCTCTACCCCACAGGTTCAAGAGAGGGTATCTGCTTGCCTGGCTGATATCTCTGAGTGGATGGCTAGCTATCACCTGAAGCTCAACCTTGACAAGACAGAGCTGCTCTTTATGCCAAACAAGACCTCACCACTACAAGACCTCTCCCTCACTGTCAACGGTGCCATGGTGGCCGCCTCCCGTTCTGCAAGGAACCTGGGTGTGGTCCTGGACGACCAGCGGGACTTCAAAGAGCACATCAGGGCAATGGTACGGTCCTGCAGGTCCCTCCTGTACAACATCAGGAGGATTCGACCGTACCTGACCACCTACTCCACCGAGCATCTTGTCCAGACTATAGTCACCTCATATCTGGACTACTGCAACTCCCTTCTCGCAAGCCTACCAGCCTGTGCCATTCTGTCTCTATAACTGGTCCAGAACACGGCTGCTCGGCTTGTGTTCAACCTCCCGAAGTTCTCCCACCTCACCCCCCTGTTGAGGCCACTCCACTGGCTGCTAGTCGCAGCCAGGATCAGGTTCAAATTCTGACTCTGGCCTACACTGCAGCCAAAAGGACAGGCCCCTCCTACCTGCAGGACTTATTTCAGCACTACGCTCCAGCTTAACCACTTTGCTCTGCTACAGCAGGGCGACTTGCACTTCCTCCCTTCCACGTCAACGGTTCTCGCTCGCCCCGACTGCGGAGCTTTTCCACCTTAGCTTCCCAGTGGGGAACTAACTCCCCACTCCCCGCGTTCTGCTCAAACACGGCCTGTTTTGCGCTGTGGTCTGAAGATGCACTTTTTCAGACTCAACCTCAACTAACCTACCAATCTAGCACAAATTTCATAGTTTTCTGTTTTTTGCTTGTTTCCTGTTTAACTCGTGTTTTATTTTACAGTTCAGAATGTATAGCTGACTGTGTGTACTATATTCAATGTTCATTATTGGGTATAGCTGCTACATTATGAGAAATATGTGCTTTGTCGATCTGCTTTGTATCAGTGCATTTAGACGGCGTTGTTGATTATCTACTCTCGGATAAGCTAAGTATCAATTTTCAGGAAAGGATGTGCTTTGTCTTATCTGTTCCGTAGTTACTTCGATTATGTTTTTGTATGCACTTATTGTATGTAGCTTTGGATAAAAGCGTCTGCTAAATGACTGTAATTTAATGTAATGTATGCACTTATTGTATGTCGCTTTGGATAAAAGTGTCTGCCAAATGATTGTAATGTAATGTAATGGGTTCTCGCACGTCCCGAATGCAGGGCTTCTCTACCCTAGCTCCCCAGTGGTGGAAAAAACTCCTTTTTCCTCTACGTACTGCCCAATCACTGCCTGCTTTCCATTGTGGTCTGAAGACCTGAACACCTCTTCAGACTCTACCTTGACTAATCCACTAACTACTTTCATATTGCACAGTGTCCTGCATATTGTATTTTCTTGTCTTACTGACTAAAGGTGCTTACAGAGTGTTTAAAACAGGGAACAGACACATACACGGACGGACAGTCCACCGGATTGTCCGCAGACTTTTGCCTTTCATAGTCGACCGTACCAACTTCCCTTTGTACAATACATTTCCCATAATTTTTTACTGCAAATTACAAACAAGAATGGTGTCGGTACGCTGACGGTACGCATGTAGGTGAAATGACATGTCCGTGCGGACACAAAAAACGACTGCTGCGCGGACTGCCTATGTGGACGTCCGCTCATAGTCCGTTTGGGTCTGCTATGATGTCATTCAGGTCCGCGTGGACCCTGCGGACGTCCGTACGCATACTTTTTTTGGCGACTATGAATTAGCCTTAAGACGTAGCCATAGCTTACTATGTGTGCATCCTCCTTCCTGCGTTGTTTGTTAGTTTCAGGTTTTTGTGCCTTTTAAGTGGTAATAATCATTTATCCGTGCTTACGAAGTGTCTCACACGGCTGTTAGCCGATTGCAATCAGCCGTGTGCACTTCAAAAGACTAGTGGCAGAGCGACTGCTATATAGACTGAAGTTACACACTGACTATCAGTGTGCATCCTCCTTCCTGCGTTGCAAGAGCAGTTTTAACCGTCCCGTGAGAGGTAGTGACGTTTTTAAGCGTACTAGCCGCTGCTTGTATGATTTTATTTTAGACTTTAATTAGACCTTGTTGAACGCTCATCTTACCAATTGCTTTACTAGTTTGTTTGTTCTGCGTTTGGCTGTTTGCTAGATTGTTTGATTGGATAGGCTGTTAGTTTCAGGTTTTGTGCCTTTTAAGTGGTAATAATTATTTATCCGCGCTTACGAAGTGTCTCACATGGCTGTTAGCCGATTGCAATCAGCCGTGTGCACTTCAAAAGACTAGTGGCAGAGCGACGCTCCGTCCCAGTTTATGTGTGTTCTCCCTATCCCTGTCTGCTCCCTTCCATTCAGAACCCGCTTCCAACGACGTGGCCCTCCACGACGACGCAACCCTTCCAACCTCCGCTACCCCTCGCTGACTCCCTGCGAGAACTTCACCGTCGCAGGGGGGCTCTGGAACTGCCAGTCTGCCACACGGAAAGCAGACTTCATCTCCGGCTATGCCTCCTTCCTGTCCCTCCAGTTTCTCGCCCTCACTGAAACCTGGATCACACCGGACAACACGGCAACTCCTGATGCCCTCTCCTCCTTCTCCTTCTCTCACACCCCCCGGCCGTCTGGTTGCGGAGGTGGTACTGGTTTGCTACTCTCCCCCTCATGGTCATTCTCTGTTTTCCCCCTCTCTGATCTATCTATTACTAGCTTTGAATACCACTCTGTGTTTATCAACCACCCTATTAACCTGTACATTATAGTTGTTTATCGCCCTCCAGGTCCCCTGGGGTGCTTCCTCGATGAGCTTGACACCCTGCTCGGCTCCTTCCCAGAGGACGGCATCCCGTTGATCCTCCTGGGAGACTTCAACATCCATCTAGATGCCTTCCAGTCTGCGGCCTTCCTACCACTTCTCCGCTCCTTTGACCTCTCCCTCCAACCCTCCCCCCCACCCACAAGGCTGGCAACCTCCTAGACCTGGTATTCCAGAGGAACAGCCCCTGCTCTGATCTCATTGTTACCCCTCTGCATGCCTCCGATCACCACTTAATTTCTTTCTCTCTTCCTCTTGTTCCACACCGTCCCGCCCCTCCCCACACCCCCACTGTCTCTGTCCGCCGTAACCTCTGCTCCCTCTCGCCCTCCTCTCTTGCTCCCTGTGTCACTGCTTCCCTCCCTTCTCTCAACTCCCCATCGACTCTGCATCTGACACCCTTCTCACAGCTCTCTCCACATCACTTGACTCTCTTGCCCTCTTGTCTCTAGGCCCACACGCCCATCTCCTCCCTGCCTATGGATGTCTGACGCCCTGCGCACCTCAAGGGCCGGTCTCCGCACAGCAGAGAGGATGTGGAGGAAATCCAGAGACGCATCAGACCTCTCCTCCTACCAGTCTCTCCTAGCGACGTTCTCTACAGCAGTCACTGCTGCCAAGGTAACTTACTATCACACAAAAATTATCAAACACAGTTCTAACCCCCATCAATTGTTCTCTATCTTCTCCTCCCTCCTCAGCAAACCCCCTCCTGCTCCTCATTCCTCATTCACTGCAGACGACTTCGCAGAATTCTTCGATGAGAAGATCGCAGACATCCGCAGCTCCTTCAGCCCCACTCCCCCTCCCCTCACAGACACTGCTTTCCACTCTCTTCCTCTCTCTACCCCTTCTGTGTACCCCCCTGTTTCTCCACCTTTTCTCCCCTTTCTGAGACCGACGTATCCCATCTCCTACTCTCCCATCGCCCCACTACTTGTGCCCTCGACCCTATCCCTTCATCTCTCCTCCAGGCAATCACCCCAGATATCCTCCCATTTGTGACCTCCCTGGTGAACTCCTCCCTGACCTCTGGCTGCTTCCCCTCATTCTTCAAGAGAGCCCACATCACCCCGATCCTGAAAAAACCTACGCTGGACCCCTCCAACATCCAAAACTACAGACCGGTATCTCTTCTTCCTTTTCTTTCCAAAACTATTGAATGTGCTGTTTCTAACCAACTGTCGTCTTTCCTTACCCAGAACAACCTGATAGACCCCCACCAGTCCGGCTTCAAACCTGGCCACTCAACGGAGACCGCACTCCTCTCCGTCAGCTTCATGCAGCTCGTGCAGCCTCCCTCTCCTCTGTGCTAATACTTCTAGACCTCTCTGCCACCTTCGACACCGTAGATCACTCCATCCTCCTGTCGTCCCTGTCTGCAGCGGGGATCGGCGGCTCGGCCCTGGCCTGGATTAAGTCCTACCTCTCCAAACGCTCCTCCCAGGTTGCCTGGGCTGGTAAAGTATCGGCACCCCGTCCCCTTATCACAGGAGTCCCCCAGGGCTCAGTCCTTGGTCCCCTCCTCTTCTCCACCTACACCAAATCCCTTGGCCCTGTTATCACTGCTCATGGTCTTTCTTACCACTGCTATGCTGACGATACTCAACTCTTTCTCTCCTTCTCACCCTCTGACACTCAGGTGTCAGCCCGCATCTCCGCTTGCCTGAGAGACATCCAGAGCTGGATGGACAACCACCATCTCAAGCTCAATCCAGGCAAGACTGAGCTCATCTACATTCCTGCTCTAACTTCTCCCCCTCTCAGTCTTTCTATTTCCCTAGGAGACACTCCACTGACCCCAACGCCCTGTGCCAGGAACCTCGGAGTCGTGATGGACAACAGACTGTCCCTCTCCAAGAACATCGCAGTGGTAACCCGGGCATGCAGGTTCTTCCTGTACAACATCAGGTGAATCCGCCCCTTCCTCACCACCCACTCAACCCAGCTCCTGGTCCAAGCGATGGTGCTGTCCCGCCTGGACTATTGCAACTCTCTCCTGGCTGGCTTGCCAGCATCGGCCATTAGACCCCTTCAGCTTATCCAGAACGCAGCAGCGTGCCTGGTCTTCAACCTCCCCCGACACTCCCATGTCACCCCCCTGCTCATTGACCTCCACTGGCTACCGGTGATGGCCCGCATCAAATTCAAAACATTGGTGCTCGCCTTCCAGGCAGTCCGAGGATCTGCCCCTCCATACCTCCAAAAGCTCACCAGACCCTACACACCTGCCAGATCTCTGCGTTCCGCCTCCTCAGGACGACTGGTACCCCCCCCTCTTCATACTAGCACCCGGTCTCGACGTCTGTCTGTCCTGGCCCCACGGTGGTGGAATGAGCTCCCCGTGGAGGTCAGAACAGCAGAAAGTCTGACCGCTTTCAAGCGCAGATTGAAGACTCACCTCTTCAAGCTGCACCTCTCTCCACCCCTCCCTACCTCCTTGTGACTATTGTTATCAAAATTGTGTCGTTCCCCCCCCAAATTTAAAAAAAAAAAAACCGTCGCTTTGGATGAAAGCGTCTGCCAAGTGAATGTAATGTAATGCAATGGAATGTGGCTAATAACGTCCAATCTCCCTGCTTAACACTGAGGGACATGACAATGGTATTAGTGCATTAATGGGAATCTGCTCCTACCATAATTCCTCTTAATCAAACAGGACTTACGACAAAGTGTCATTTTCAGCCTAACAAGACTACTGAATGTTATTTACCCACCTTCCTCCAACACCATGCCATAGTGTCTTTTGTCTCTGAATGCAAAGAGAGCCTTTCATCCGGTGGAATTGGAGAATTTGTTTTATGAACTGAAAAAATTTGGCCTGATTTTTATTTTGCAGGCTAAGCTGCTTTATTTTTGTCCTACTGATACTGTGCCAGTTCTACATTTTAAAATAGTATCTCAGAACATCAGTAATTAAAGCATATGACATTTTCAACATAATTTCTCTACACTCTAACTTCTCTCACACTCTGCCTAACTTCAGTCATTATTAAAAGTCTGCCAACATTATCTCCACTTCATGCTAAAATTATTTAATTGACAGCACAAAGGAAGGTGGCATTGTTTATGAAGCCCCTTCGAGAGAGGAACAGGGGGCGTGCCTTACCCAAAGCTGGCTCGTTCAGAGTGCTGTACCTCTCCCTCAGCGCCAAGGGGGTAAGGGTGCGTCTGCGTTCCTCGCTGCCCAAAATCTGGGCCAGGGAAACAGGCAAAATTATAGCACTGTGAAAGCACTTAAAGAAAAATCAGTGGAGTTATAAATCCCCCCTTTGCCCCCATAAATTCGCATACCTGTGGTCAAGACCTTGATGCAGGGTGTCATGGTGATGTAGTAGTGCTACGGTTGTCTTATGATCATATTGTGGTCACAAACTTAATGCAGGGTAGTATGGTGATGTAGTTGTGATACGGTTGTCTTAAGGTCATATTCTGGTCAGGATCTTTATGTTATGCAGAGTGTCATGGTGATGTAGTCGTGCTACGGTTGTCTTATGGTCATATTGTGGTCACAAACTTAATGCAGGGTAGTATGGTGATGTTGTAGTACTATGGTTGTCTTATGGTCATATTGTGGTCAGTACCTTGATGCAGGACAACATGGTAATGTAGTTGTGCGATGGTTGTCTTATGGTCATATTGTGGTCAATACTTTGATGCAGGGCGGCATAGTGATGTAGTTGTGCTACGGTTGTCTTAAGGTCATATTGCAGTCAGTACCTTGATGCAGGGCGGCATGGTGATGTTGAGATTGCACAGCACATGTTGCGTGTCCTCATACTTTGTGGACTTCCGTAGGAAGGAGAGGAAGCCTGTAGCCTCCTTACTGATGTCTCGAACCTGGCAAAGAGGAGGAACATGAAAGAGAAGCAGATAGAGGGGCGAACAAGAATCAAATAACAGGGAAACAGAAAGAGAGAGAGAGAAAAAGGGAAAGAAGATTGAGAGAAAAACACAGGAAGAGAGCATTACACGCTGCTACGTACTGGGCGTGCAAACAGCAACACAGGGAGAGAATGGAGGCAGATTTACCTGGACATTTACCTGGTCGTCTGTGAGATCAGACGTAAGAGAGTGACCGTGAGAGAGAGAGAGAGAGACAGTGAGACAGACATACACACAGGCAGGCAGAAAGATAGGCAGGCAGGCAGTCGGTGAGAGAGTCATGCATGCTCACACACTGATAGACAGTTACCGTTCCAAAGGGAGAGAAACATCACGCACGTCACGACACGTCACAAAAAGCCCATCACTGAACGATGCATGCACCCACACACAGTGGAATAATTAGGTATGCCAGCAGAGAGCAAGAGAGAGACAGAGTTAGAGACAGAGACAGAACCAGGAACAGACTGAAAGGCAAAAATACAGCGACTGTGTAGGAGAGTCCCGCATATTAGACAGATTAGTAAAAATTTAAATAAAAAACACAGACAAGACAGAAAGACGGACATAAAAACTTAGAGGCAGACTCACAGGTAATGACACAGATATGTAACACAAGAGAGTTACATGGCAGATAAATATATACAAGAGACAGGAGACAGGCGGACGGACACATAGGTGGAGATCAGACAGACAGAGGTAAAGACAGACATTGGGACACACCTTGACGGACACAGGCAGCCTGTTGTCTCTGAAAGCCTGGAAGCTGAAACAGCGAGGCTGCTGGGTAGCTTTCCTCATGGGCATCAGGTTTCCTGAGCACTCCAGGTGCAGCGCCATTCCCTCCATCACCTGGAGACGGGTACACACTACATCAGTACACACTACATCAGTACACACCACATCACTATGAGCTGGAACATTCAATTGCCCCCTACGGCCATTCTGATAATGCAACAAGCCATTATTATGGGATGCAGGGAGATAAGACTCCACTAAAGATTGCAGGTTCGATTCCTGGGAAGAACACTGCCGTTGTACCCTTGAGCGAGGTACTTACCCTAAAACTGCTTCAGTATGTATCCAGCTGTATAAATGGATACTGTGTAAAAATGAGAAATTTGTGAAAGTTGCTCTGGATAACTGTGTCTGTTCAATTCCCATAACATAGGCCATCGGGTTGGTTTTTCGAAAAATGCTACAACGCCACAAGTCATCTCTACGTCGCAAGTCATCAAGTACTCTATGTCAGGCTGTGAAAGTGTATTTTTGGAGGGAAAGTATACGAGACCCCGCCCAGGCTGACCTCAATGTCGCGGCTCCGGGCCACCTCAGTGAAATTCTCGTGCTGCTCCAGCGTTTTGTCCATCTTGTCGTCGGTCATGCAGTAGCACCGCAGGCGCCCCTCCCGCGCCTCGTTCATCTTGGCGAACACCACAAACTTGGCCATGTACGGCACTGACATCAGCTCCTTGTACAACAGGTTAGCGAAAGACACTGCCTCCGCCGTGCGGGGACAGTCAGACAGCCAAAACCTGCCGGAGAGGGACATGGAGGGAAGGGGGCTGAGAACAAAGAAACATTGTGTGTGTGTGTGTGTGTGTGTGTGTGTATGTATTTATGCGTATGTAAGTTTCAATGTGAATTACGTGTGTGTGTGTGTGTGTGTGTGTGTACATGCAGAACTCACCGTGCGGATACGTTGGTGGTGAAGTTGGCACAGTTGTTGGCGTACATCAGCTTTGTGGTGCCAGTTATGTCCTCCCACTGTGCTGGGGCTGTACCACCTGAGAAAAAAATGGGGGGGGGGGGTGGGGGGAGAGGTCAGAGCACTGCAGCCCACGAACACAGCTACCCTCTGTCTCACACCACTTAATAGAGTTTGCTGAAAATTGCAGTTAATTGACATGCCCATTTCAGCACTGGAACATGCTCCATTAATTTGGGAGTGTAAAGGCCAGCACACACTCAGCTCCAAAGTGCATTCTGCCAGCTGCCTTTGAGTGCAGCTGGGGCAGGCAGGACTGCCCAAGCAAACGAGCTGCAGGTGCACGGTAAGACATGGATGACCCCACACAGTAAAGCCGGCCCTCTCTGAGCGATGCGGTAGCCAATCACACACCGGCTATGCTGACCCAAGCCGGTGTCATAACAAATCCAGTCCCCACTACAAATCTGGTCCCCCCCCCACCACGCCCCAGCGGCATATTGCGTCACTCTTCAGGTATATTTTGCCTCCACCAGTGTAAATATGTACTACCGTAATGTGAACATGGCTAGCAGAACATTGGATAACACCAAAATAAATATCAATTTATGTTTGGACTAGCTACCTAGCTAGCTAGGTAGTTAGAAAGTGCGATCATACTTAGCCAGGTAGCTAACGTTACTTATCAATGCTAAATCCAGTGTTCAAATTGTCATTGAAAGCGGGAGAGTGACGCTCCCCTTGTTAAGGGAAATTGGGAAAATCGCCCCCTTTGTTAAGATATACAATTCTGTAAAACGAAACGCATTGGGTTCAGTCCTATCACTTATTTTCACTCCTTGCATCATTTTGACGTGTCCTTTCCTCGGTCCTTAGCTCCACCCAGGCCCGGACTGGCCGTCTGGCAGGCTGGTCTAATTTTCTACTGTTTTGGGCCAGTTTAGCGTGGGCAGCGTATTATTTTTCCCAGATTCTTCCGGGTCCGTCACTCGAACAGGACAAACCACCAATCAATGCTCGACTACGAGTGGGAAGTTGCGCAATGTCCAATCAGATAACACTTTTGTTGTGCACGTTTATGAAAAGACGAGCTGAGCTATCTTTTTGAACCCATCTATTTTCTAGCTACATCGATGTGAATAAAACTATTTTCAGCGTCAAGTATCCCGACTGTGAGGTTGAATGTGATCTCTAAATCTGACGTAGCCTAACATGCGGTGCCATATATTCTTACTTCTTACCTTGGAGTGTGATTCCAAACACTAAACCAGTACAACAAACATGACAGCTTTCATGTAATTTATTTGATGGCTCAAGTGTAGGATCAAGGGGGGGGGGGGGGCAGATTTGTCATGACACTGGCACTGGCAGGGTGAGGATCTGATACGAGACCAAAGGGTAGGCAACCCTGGTCCTGGAGTACGAGACGTGGTTCTTGCTCCAGCCAGATCTATAACTACACAAGGGGATTCATTTAAATGAATCAGGCTTAATGAATGCAGGTGACCATGTGCTGGAGGCTCTCGGCATTTCACCATACAAAATATTCAGGCTCAGGCTTTTAATCATTCATCAAACTTTTGGGATCAAGCTCAGATGGAGCAAAAAACAAAACCAGCACCGGCACTGCAGGACCAGGGTTGCCTACCCCTGTACTAGACCATGAGGCGCATCCACACAGTGGAACATTACTGTAATTTTAGTTGGCGGGATGCAGTTTCTCTGCTGTCCTACCGATGACGCTGCAGAGCAGCCGCAGGCTGGTGGTGTCCCCCTCCCCAGAGTCCCGGGGGCTCTCTCGCCAGGAGGGGGGCAGGGGGATGCGCAGGCCAATGGGCCGGTGGAATTTGCGTCTGCGCGGCTCCACCGTCACCACCGGGCTGAATGTGGCCTGGTTACCCAGCTGGCGGGTTAGAAGCTCGTCAGGGATTGGCTGGGCCTGGTCGGGGAGGAGGATGGAAGTATACGGAGTAAAGGAGAAGAAGAGAGATGGGTGGAAGATGGAAGAGAAAAAAGAAAGAGGAGTGTGAGAAAAGAAGAACGGGACAGTGCCGCAGGAAGGTGGAAACAGGAACAGGAAGTAAAAATTTACTAACGCCTGATGAACAGACAGGAAGTGAGAAAAAGATAAAGTTTGGAAGACACACCAATCACACACACACACACACACCCACCCACCCAGAAACACGCCCACAGACACACCACACAGAAGGCACCATTTTATTATTTTTTATTATGAAATAATGTACCCAGCCAAAAACCTCCCATTAGAAAAATAAAGTCCATAAAAATAAAAACAGATGTCAACACAAATAAGCAAATGACATTGATGACAGTGAGATAACTCCGTGTGATACTTCCTAACATGTGGTGAAAAAAAAAAATGTTCAGGTGAACTTAAAAACAACAGCAGGTACAAACAATAATGTTGCCACTGGTGATGATCAAATTACAGGCACACATGTTCAAATCAAACATAGAATCTGTACTTTGTTACTTTCTAAACCAAATCCCTAGTCCACCCTAAAAACCCTGAAAGACAGGTGAGTAAATGTGTTATTGAAAAGATTAAACTTTTCCTCTCGTAATCCTGTAAAGCTGCGGTCAGAATAATCACATGATAAACGGGAGATGGTGTGGTCAAAGGGAGTGTGAATCTATTCACAGTAATCAAAACTTTTGTAAGGGTAAAACCTCTTGCATGCTTTCAAAAATGTGGGGGAAAAAAAGTTGTAACAGAAAAAACAGATGCTGTTCCACATAGAGCTGTAACAAGCACTGAATGCATTTTGAAATATGCCCATCGCACAGCGGTAGGTTTATTTCAGAATTCAGAGAGAAGTGGAGCCGTAATGGAGGCCTTTGTTCTCCTTTCCCTCATCCCCTTCTTCCTCCTCTCTCACCTGCAGCCCCAGCCGGACCCTCTTGGTGACGGCTGTCTCTGGAAAGGTGGCCTGAACCAATGGCACCAGCTTGCTGGCCAACTGACCGCCCTCTGGGCCAATCAGGTCGCTCTCCTGCTGAACGCGTGACACGACGGCGAAGTAGAGGGGGAAGTCGGTGGAGATGATTCGACGGATTCTCTTCTTTTCCAGCTCGTCCAGGCTCTCCAAGTCTGCGAAAAACCACCAGACGCCATCACAAAATACGATCTCTCAAACAGTCAACCGAAAAACGAAATCAATTTAGACACACAATAACTGATACGCAATCACTCAAACACACAACCGAAAAACATTTGATCTGTGCTTCTGCCAGTAGAGGGCAACATTTTCTCACCCTCATCCATGCCATTGAGGATTGTCTCCAGAACATCGTCGCCATAGCGATTACGATGCTCCTTCCAGACTGATCCATTCTCACTACGCAGGACAACCAGCTCCCGATCCCCTCGACCCAATGCTGCAAAGTGGGGAATCTCCACTATCACTGGCCTGATGACACACAGTTACACAAACACACACCATTATAAGCGCACACACACACACACACACACACTGTTATAAGCACAGTTACACAAACACACATCGTTATAAGCACACACACTTATACGAACACACACACACACACTGTTATAAGCACAGTTACACAAACACACCCCGTTATAAGTACACGCAATTATACACACACACACACACAACACTGTTATAACCACAGTTACACAAACACACACCGTTTTAAGCACACACACGTATACAAACATACACACACATACTATCACACACACACTACTATAAGCATATAGTTATACACACCCACACATCGTTATAAGCACACAGTTACACAAACATATACACACACAGGGTTATATGCCCACACACACTCACTCACCCCAGGAACTGCATGCTGGAAGGCCCCAGTGAGATGATGCGGCTGGCTAGCCCCTCCCCCTCCACCAGTGGGGGTGGGGTCGTGAGCTTCTGGGGCTTGACGAGGCGGCAGGTGATGCGGGTGGGGGCGGCGCAGGTTCGTGGCGGGATGATCACACGCAGGCCGTTGTGCCTGCTACCCCGCATCGATCCGCCCCGAGCATCCACCATGAAGCTCACCAGGAACCTGTGTACCACAGCGCCGAGTCACAGTCACTCGAGTAATAGTATCAGAGTCTGATGTGCGCATGTGTGTGTGTGTGTGTGTGTGTGTGTACATACTGACACTGTGTTTGTGTGTGTGTGTGCGTGCGTGCGTGCGTGTGTGTGTGCGGGTACGTGTGTATGTGTGTGTGCATACTGGCCCTGTGTGTGCATATGTGTGTGTGCACATGTGTGTGCGTGCATGTGTGTGTGTGTGTGTGTGTGTGCGTGCGTGTGTGTGGGTACGTGTGTGTGTGTGTGTGTGTGTGCATACTGACCCTGACCCTGTGTGTGCACATGTGTGTGCGTGCATGTGTGTGTGTGTGTGTGTGTGTGTGTGTGTGTGTACATACTGACCCTGTGTGTGTGTGTATGTGCATACTGACCCTGTGTGGATGGGACTGGCCACCGGGCTGACGTTGTCAGATGTCTCGGTGGCCGGGCTGCTGGGAATGAGTGAGTCCTCATCATACTCCTTGGGCAGAGGGACAGGCGTGTGCTGCAGACAGACAGACAGACAGACAGACAGACAGACAGACAACTGAATCACCTTGATTGACATATCTCTGTATCCCAGAGCCAAATCATCAAAGTGAAGAATAGGCATTAACATAGAGCTAGACATTAAGGGCCTGATTTACTAAAACCTTTAGCATGTGAAAATTCTTTAACACACGCCAATCAAATAACACAATCAATGATTAGTGCAAAACAAATCCCATGACCAATTAATGGTCATGTTATTGGTTTTGTGTTTGCTAAAAGTGTAGTGGCCACAGAGTGTTGGTCAATAATATTTCCAATAACAAACACTGTAATGAAAGTTATATAGGTATACGTGACTGGCTTTTCCCACAAATACAATGACAAGACCAGCAGAGACATTGGCCAGTTTAGCAGAGTACACATTCAGCACTGTCCTGAAGGCACAATGTTCCAGCATTCAAACATTCAACATCCACCAATCAAAGCAGTTTATCTGCCACTCGTTTGAATTCCCCCTCCTTATAGCCCTTGAATGCAAGGGAGGCATCCTTTCCATCTAATTACATGCACAGCATCAGGACCAACAAAACCGCAAGTACCTGGTCCAGCATGACGGTCTCAGGGGACACACACGGGATTCTGGGAATGGCAGGAGAGTAAGGCCTGTCAGAAAAAGAGAAGGAGAGAGAAGAAGGAGAAAATGTGAAGTAAAGAGCAACTAATAAACTATATTATAGCAAGGTATCATTTTGGGTTGACTTCTTGTATATTGACTTCAGAATGACACAAAACCATTAAGAGAGTAGAAATGAGTCCATTCGCCCTGGAATTTGTTTCTTACGTAGTGCCGAGCCCACTCTCAAAGTCTCGCAGGGTTTTCTTGGGGGACAGGAAGTCGTCATCCTGATCCTTCAGGTCATCCAGCTTCAGGTACCTGGCACCGTCCATTCCCAGGAGCTCGTCACCTGGAGCAGAAGAAAGGGGAGGAAAAACAGAGAGAGAGAGAGAGAGGTAGACAGAGAGAGGGAGAAACAGGAGCGAGAGACAGATATGGGAGAAATATAACAGAGGAAAGGGGAGATTGACATAAGGAGAGAGTGAAAAAGAAGAAAGAGGATAACGAGAAAAAGAGAGAGAGAGGGAGAGTTAAGGTCAGAATTACAGACAGCAGGTGTGAGGAGAGTTAGTGATGTCCACACAACGCGTTAATGTTGGTAAAACAGCTGTGAGGAGTTTAGTGAAGCCACACAACACGGAGCAGCCAGCCCCATAGCCAGAAGACACATAGCATACAGAGACAGACCGCAGTCCTCAGCATTTTATCTCCATCAGCTCCTCATTACTCTGAACCCTGATTCCTGTCTGACATTGTGAACCCACGGTCAAAATCCCAGAGTCACGGCCCCTTGTCTTCTGTTCCATTCATCACAAGAGGCCACGACAGGACAAGCAATCCACAGAGACCTTCCAGAGGCCAGAGTTCTGAATGGGCAAGATTAGACGAGACAACTCTGGAGCTTTCTTAGGTGCAAAATGTCCATAAAACTAATCTACGGTGCACCATCGGTCAGTGGTCATGTATCGCACAAGCCGATTAGTGGACAGTGAGAGATCATGTATCGCACAAGCCGATTGGTGGACCGTGAGTGGTCATGTATTGCACAAGCCGATTGGTGGACAGTGAGAGGTCATATATCGCACAAGCTGACTGGTGGACAGTGAGAGGTCATGTATCACACAAGCCGATTGGCGGACAGTGAGAGGTCATGTATCGCACAAGCCGATTGGTGGTCAGTGAGTGGTAATGTATCGCACAAGCCGATTGGTGGACAGTGAGTGGTCATGTACCGCACAAGCCTATTAGTGGACAGTGAGAGGTCATATATCGCACAAGCTGACTGGTGGACAGTGAGAGGTCATGTATTGCACAAGCAGATTGGTGGACCGTGAGTGGTCATGTATTGCACAAGCCGATTGGTAGACCGTGAGTGGTCATGTATCGCACAATCTGATTGGTGGACAGTGAGAGGTCATGTATCGCACAAGCTGATTGGTGGACAGTGAGAGGTCATGTATCGCACAATCTGACCAGAGGACAGTGAGAGGTCATGTGTCGCACAAGCTGATTGGTAGACCATGAGTGGTCATGTATCGCACAATCTGATCAGTGGACAGTGAGAGGTCATGTATCACACAAGCTGATTGGTGGACAGTGAGAGGTCATATATCACACAAGCTGATTGGTGGATAGTGAGAGGTCATGTATCACACAAGCTGATTGGTGGATAGTGAGAGATACTGTATCCTCTGTGTCTCAGGTCTTCCATACATTACATTCCTGGCCCTGTCTCTTTACTGACAGTTAATATGCACATGGAGTCATGACCACATGCCAATGAGCAGCCAGCACCACTAGAGATGCAAGTACAGAGAGAGTGAGAGAGAGTCATAGAGAGAGAGCATGAGAGAGAGAGAGTGCTTGAAATGGATGCACATGTTGACTTGTGATCTATGAGAAAACAGAGCAGAGAGGAGAAGGCATACCTATGGTAAGTGGAGCGACTCCTAAAAGAAAGGAAAAGGCAGGGTTCAGAGTTCAGGGCTTAGGAGGAGTAGGGTTTCATGCTTCTAACATCTCTGGATGCTCATGTCTCCATGCAGACATATGTTTGCCGGTTCTTTTAGGAGAGCCTTACAACTGCACTGGAAATACAGTGTTTAAATACCGTACAGCATGGTGCTTCAGACTCCTTTACCCTATAGGAGAAGCCAGCTGTTACACCCCCATTCCCCGCAGTATCATACAGACCCAAACAAGTGTGTGTGTGTGTGTGTGTGTGTGTGTGTGTGTGCCCACATGTGTGTGTAAAACATCTCATTACCTTCATCCTCAGAAACATCTAAGATCTCATCCACCGTCTCTGGAAAACTCATCTTGTGCTTTTCTGTGGGGATCTAAGAGACAAAGAATACAGGTTTGTGTGTATGTGTGTGTGTGTGTGTGTGTGTGTGTGTGTGTGTGTGTGTGTGTGTGTGCATGCATGCGTGTGTGAGGGTGTCAGAAGTATGTGCATGTGAATGTTTGTGTGTGTGTGTGTGTGTGTGTGTAAATGTGTGTGAGGGTGTCAGATAAGTATGTGCATGTGAATGTTTGTGTGTGTGTGTGTGTGTGTATGTGTGTGTTTACAGACAAGATGTGAAGCTGTGAAAAAGCAATATGTCGTAAATTTGCACACAGCGGTTTGCTCTCCCAGCCACAAATAAATGATACCGGGAGAAGAGCAGAGGTGCATTTTTACGGCTGTTCTTTCCGTACAGCTGAGGCAAAGGCAACCGCATAAACACCAAGCTAAAATGTATGGTTTAATTTGTGCTAAATACCCAAACAGCCAAACAGCTTTTCTGCTAAATCACATTTGCTTGGCTCATTGCATTTCTGCCGTACAATGCACGCTTTGAAGCAACAACTACGCCTCCAGTAATGCAACCAGGCTGAAACAGATGCAGATCTAATATACAGTGTAATATGTGTACTTACGACAGCAGCCACAATACCAGCTTTGTTTAAGGGGAATTAATACACAGCTCACCACGGAAACGGTCTCATCCGTGACCAGCTTCAGCACATCAATGACTGAAATGTACCCCAACCGTTTGGCGATGCCCAGGGGAGACGTTCCACTCTGAGAGATACAGAGAGAGACAGAGATAAACTCCAACTGCTTACACCCGTAAGGGAGGAGTCGCTCTGATAGAGAGAATGGAGAGAGAGGGGAGGAGGAAGCCTTGTGTTTGCCACACCAGATAAGAAAGAGATGAGGCTGTAAAAACCGCAGCATTTCCATGACATGTTTCCCACAGTGCATTGCTCCACATAACTACCACAGATCCCCCCGTATCTGCCTGGATATAGGCCATTTCTCGAAAGTTCAGAAACTCAGAAACTGTGCAGATTAACTCATCGACGGGAAGCAGAGCTGGCACATTTTTTCAGTCATAAATGTTTTAATCGCTATGGTATGAAGTTGATTGGTTATTCAAATGTTATATAGCTGACTGAACAGGGCACACCCAGTAGCTATGAGTCCCACCATACAATGGGAAGACTTGGCTAGGCTCAGTACTCACAGTGGGGGGGGTTAGAGGATGGAGAGAGGAGAGAGGAGTGCTCACAGTGGGGGGAGGATGGAGGGAGGAGAGAGAAGTACTTACAGTGGGGGGGGTTAGAGGATGGAGGGAGAAGAGAGAAGTACTCACAGTGGGGAGAGGATGGAGGGAGGAGGAGAGAGGAGTACTCACAGTGGTGATCTCATTGGGCAGTGCACCGTGTTTCAGCAATAGGGTGACGATGTCGGTGTGGCCTTGCTGGGCTGCCTGGTGGAGGGGGGTATACCCCACCTAAGAGGAGGGCACCAAAATTAAAATCCGCAGAAAGCTTAAATTAGCTGCCTACTCCTTAACTGATGTTTAAGACAGTGTCCAGCTGCAATGTGATGTCACATTCTTGGACTTGAAATTTCCTGGTGATGTCAGCTGGATAAAAACCATTCATATTTTGAGTGGAGTAAATACCTGCCTTCCAATAAGTTCACTACTGAAGAATGATAGTACAGTACAGGACAAAAAAACGACTATTTTCAAATTATGCAGAACAAGAAATGTACTTTTCAATGAAAGAATTATGCAATCGATTAGTTTAAAGGCAGATTTCTGCCTATGGAATCTCAAGCTCATGAGCCACTATTTCTGTGTACACTGAAAGAGGTACGGTGTAGAATATGCAGGTAAAACCAAGGAAAATTGACTATAACTCAGATAGAGAGCGTATAATTTTATATGGCAAACTTTCTCATAGTCCATGAATAAAACTTTGTTATCCAAAGACCTGCTGTGGTTGACCTAGGATCTGCCTTTCTTTCTCCCTCTCCACTTCCCAAGCACAAAAAAGGCAATTAAGACACGCAGACGCTCTGTGGTTTATCTACGGATATACATTTTGGTGGCCATGGTGTCCTGTTGAGGAGAAACATGGCCACATGGTTTACTTTTCCATTTTTAAGTTTGAATGCCAATCTGTTACAATAGAAATGATCAATAGAAAACCTTAATGTCAATGTAGGTAATGGCTGTTAGGCATGTTAGTAAAGAATTAACAGCTTCAGTTTCAAATTAAAGGCAGCTTCAGTTTCAATTGGAGATTGTTACAACTAAGCATGTAATATTTTGCCTGAAAGGTGAACATTCTATTGACCAGTCTTTGCAATCATTGCCCACAAGCAACACTTTTATTATTAAAAGTAAAATTCTATTCAATAGCTTAGTGAAATTACCTCCTAACATACTCATGTGTATTTGTTAAGAAGAGGCTAAATTCCTGAATCTTTTGATAATAATTTCATGGTGCTTAGTCCTGCTTCTAACAACATAAGATTAGTTGAATAAGTACATTTGTCAGCTATTAGATAAGCCAAACCTTGTCTGAGCCCCTTCAACACCTTCCATCATCTAAGCCAAGCTTCCCTCCTGATCATTCATCAAGAGTGCATGGGCCAGAAGAAGAGTGGGTCCCTAACCCCCCCCCTTCCACTTCTTACAACATAATAAAATGTGTGCCTGTCTTTCTTTACTCTTGAGTTCAGTTTAGCAGTTCCGTTCAGTTAAGTGGGTGTTGGTTTTGGAGCCTTAGAGAAGGTTTTTTACTCTTATTTTGGTGGTGGTTCCTTGGTTGCGTGTCATTTTGTTCCTGTTGCGCTGCAAGAGGGTAATACTTTGGCAAATTCTGGCTTATTGGTCTCTCGCTCTTTACTGGTACTCGCTCTTTTCAATTTAACATCTGGTCTGCTTTTTTTGTAAATTATAAGTAGTCAGCCTACGTTCATTAATGAATGTATGATTCCAATTAATTATTCTCATTGACGGTTTTTCCTTTACTAAAATTATTTAATCTTAAGGCCTGATTTAGACTTTGTTTTGACTTGTTGGTTGATTCCACCAGGTTACTGTTCAACTAACCTATCAAGGAATTCGGCAATTTAATTGATGATTATGTCATTTTTCATAATAATTATTAAATTAAATCCATTAAATATATGTTAAATGTAGGTTACGTGAGGTGTTTTAGAATGCAATACCGCTTGTCTTCAGTATTCAGAGTGCTGCACATTTTAACAAAGGCACTGAGTGTTGGAACTGCTGGATTCAGAAAATAAACACATTTTATTTAATCTTCACTTCCTTCCAATAAGTTGTATAGCCAGTGGCGGTTTATGCATATAGTTACTGTGATATTTATTACAAAAATTATTTTGTCAGTGATCCAAAACATTGGTTGGTCCTCCTGATTTTTCTTTGTTGGTTATTGTTGGTGTTTCTATATCTTTGAAGTTGGAAATGCCAGAGCAACTTCAAAAAGTAAATTCAGAGGTGTGAGATGTTAACTGCAGGGGGTGCTCTTACCCTGGTCTTACAGTTTACGTGGACCTGCTGCTGCAAGAGAAACTTCACCATCTTGATGTTGCCATAGTGACAGGCCACATGGAGGGGGGTGTAGCCCATCTGAGAGAGCGAGAAAGAGAGAGACAGTGTCAGTGCATGACTTTCATATCTTGGGACTTATTGGGTTTAAAAATATGATTGATAAGGGCTCTTTGTATTTATTGCACATGGGTAGTATGAGCTTTATTATGAGCACTGTAACACAGGCGTGCTGTGGGCAGCGTGTGGGATCTCACCCGCGAGGCGGCGTACACCGAGGCGCCCTGCTTCACCAGGTTGTCGGCGATGCCCACGTGACCCTCCTGGGCCACCAGGTGCAGAGGGGTCAGTCCGTTCTGGGGCCAGAGGACAGACGGGTAAAGTGCTTTAGATGAACAATCGTTTCATTCGCTATTATTCTCTCCATGCCCCACGGCCTTTCAGGCACCTGCTGCCAACACCTTCTCAGTTTCTGAGCTGCTGCGTCACTTTGATTTCACACCTGTGCCTCTGCTATCCCATAAGCCCCTGCAGCCTTCTGTTTCTCCACTGGACCGCTGCTGACAGCTGCACTTTCCAAACAGGCCATTCAAGTGATTTTCTTCACATGCTGTCCTCGTGGTTCCAGTACACTTTCAGTTCCTACTGCTGTTTCCCAGAATTCCTATTACCACAACTTTCTTTGGTACTGTTTTCCAGAGCCACTTCTCAAACAGCCTTGGTGTCAGGAAATAATAAATTTTTTCACCAAATGGTTTTGAGTTTTTTAATTCTCTTTTGGAAAACCAAAATTCGACCGTACAAATGCACAATAACAAAATCAACTTATTTGGTATTATTTGCAAATTAATTAGAATTATATATTAAATGAAATTTAATTGCAAATGAACATTTTTTTAATGAAATTAACGTCTCCCTCGCTCATTATCACAAAATTCCCTGTGCCTCACCTTGTTACCCAGGTTGACATTGGCCTGTTTGGAGATGAGCAGGGACACCATGTCGGCCCGGCCTTCCTGGGCGGCCAGGTGCAGGGATGTGACCCCCTGCAGTGACTCAGCATTCGCTGACGCCCCATGCTGGAGCAGGCTGGCAGCCACCTCCAGCTGATTCTGCTTGGAGGCGATGTGCAGGGCGGTGTAGCCATTCTGGAAAAAAAGGGTGGGGTGTGGGGCAATTAATTAATATGCAAACAGGATGGGTGTTTGTGTGTGTGACAGTGTGTGAATGTGGAAGTGTGAGTTTCATGCAGATATGAATACAGCATTCCAAAATATTCACCAAATAATGTAAAATTTAAGATTTTAGCCAAATGGTGTGTGTGTGTGGTAGCGCTTATATCAGCAGTGCTGTCTGTATGTGTGTGTGTGTGTGTGCGTGCGTGCATGTGTGTGTGGAAGCTTTTACGCGGGCAGTGCTGTGTGTGTGTGGAAGCTTTTACGCGGGCAGTGCTGTGTGTGTGTGGAAGCTCTTACGCGGGCAGTGCTGTGTGTGTGTGGAAGCACTTACGCGGGCAGTGCTGTGTGTGTGTGTGCGTGTGTGTGTGTGTGTGTGTGTATGGAAGCTCTTACGCGGGCAGTACTGTGTGGAAAGCTTCCCTTGCTGACCAGCAGCTTCACCACATCAAGGTTGTTGTGATGGACAGCCACATGCAGAGGAGTCAGTCCATTCTGAGGAGAGATACACGCATGATCACGCCCCCTTACACTACACTCCGCCCACACCCGCTTTAAACAACAGCACTCCTCACCCGCCCCGACCACGCAGTACATTCCATACATCACTTTTCCTGGGTTTCCCCATGTTTCCCTGTATTTCCCCCCACGTTTGCTGTGTTACCCTGTGTCCGCTGGGTTTCCCTGTGTCCCTGTTTCCCGTGTTTTTTTGCGTTTCCCTACATTACCCTGTTTCCATGTGTCTGTGCGTTTCCCCGTTTCCTGTGTTTTTGTGCGTTTCCATGTGGTTCCATGTTTCCCGGTGTTTTTTATGTTTCCGTGTATATCTCGTGTTTTCCGTTTTTCCGTGTGTTTCCAGGTGTTTCCCCCTGTCTCTCTGTGTTTCCCAGTTCACCTTTCCGGCAGCATTTGGGTTAGCGCCTCGCTCCAGAAGCATCTCCGCTACGTCCACCTTGCCATACTTGGACGCTACATGAAGGGGTGTAAATCCTTTCTGCACAGAGACAAAAAGTATCACAGACAGACCCAGCTCAGTATCACAGACAGACCCAGCTCAGTATCACAGACAGACCCAGCTCAGTATCACAGACAGACCCAGCTCAGTGTCACAGACAGACCCAGCTCAGTGTCACAGACATACCCAGCTCAGTATCACAGACAGACACAACTCAATGTCACAGACAGACCCAGGTCAGTGTCACAGACAGACCCAGGTCAGTATCACAGAGAGACCCAGCTCAGTGTCACAGACATAACCAGTTCAGTATCAGAGACAGACCCAGCTCAGTATCACAGACAGACCCAGCTCAGTATCACAGACAGACCCAGCTCAAGGTCAAAGACAGACCCAGCTCAGTGTCACAGACAGACCCAGCTCAGTGTCACAAACAGACCAAGCTCAATGTCACAGACAGACCCAGCTAAGTGTCAGAGACAGACCCAGCTAAGTGTCACAGGCAGACCCAGCTCAGAATCACAAACAGACCAAGCTCAATGTCACAGACAGACCCAGCTCAGTGTCACAGACAGATCCAGCTCAGTGTCACAGACATACCCAGCTAAGTATCAGAGACAGACCCAGCTAAGTGTCACAGACATACCCAGCTAAGTATCAGAGACAGACCCAGCTAAGTGTCACAGACAGACCCAGATCAGTGTCACAGACAGACCCAGCTCAGTGTCAAAAACAGACCCAGATCAGTGTCACAGACAGACCCAGCTCAGTGTCAAAAACAGACCCAGCTCAGTGTAAAAAACGGACCCAGCTCAGTGTGAAAAACAGACCCAGCTCAGTGTCAAAAACAGACCCAGCTCAGTGTCACAAACAGACCCAGATCAGTGTCACAGACAGACCCAGCTCAGTGTCAAAAACAGACCCAGCTCAGTGTAAAAAACAGACCCAGCTCAGTGTAAAAAACAGACACAGCTCAGTGTCAAAAACAGACCCAGCTCAGTGTCACAGACAGACCCATCTCAAGGTCACAGACAGACCCAGCTCAGTGTCACAGACAGACCCAGCTCAGGGTCAGAGACAGACCCATCTCAGGGTCAAAGACAGACCCAGCTCAGTGTCACAAACAGACCCAACTCAGTATCACAAACCCAGCTCAATGTCACAGACAGACCCATCTCAGGGTCAAAGACAGACCCAGCTCAGTGTCACAAACAGACCAAACTCAGTATCACAGACAGACCCCGCTCAATGTCACAGACAGACCAAGCTCAGTATCGCAGACAGACCCAGCTCAATGTCACAGACAGACCCAGCTCAGTGTCACAGACAGACCCAGCTAAGTGTCACAGGCAGACCCAACTCAGTATCACAGACAGACCCAGCTCAGTGTCACAAACAAACCCAGCTCAATGTCACAGACAGACCCAGCTCAGTGTCACAGACAGACCCAGCTCAGTGTCACAGACATACCCAGTTCAGTATCACAGACAGACCCAGCTCAGTATCACAGACAGACCCAGCTCAATGTCACAGACAGACCCAGGTAAGTATCACAGAGAGACCCAGCTCAGTGTCATAGACATACCCAGTTCAGTATCACAGACAGACCCAGCTCAGTATCACAGACAGACCCAGCTCAGTGTCACAGACAGACCCATCTCAAGGTCACAGACAGACCCAGCTCAGTGTCACAGACAGACCCAGCTCAGTGTCACAGACAGATCCAGCTAAGGATCAGAGACAGACCCAGCTATGTGTGACAGACAGACCCAGCTCAGCGTCAAAAACAGACTCAGCTCAGTGTCACAGACAGACCCAGCTCAGTATCACAGAAAGACTAAGCTCATTGTCATAGACAGACCCAGCTCAGTGTCACAGACAGACCCAGCTCAGTATCACAGACAGACCCAGCTCAATATCACAGACAGACCCAGCTCAGTGTCACAGACAGACCCAGCTCAGTGTCACAGGCAGACCCAACTCAGTATCACAGACAGACCCAGCTCAGTGTCACATGTCACAGACAGACCCAGCTCAGTGTCACAGACAGACCCAGCTCAGTGTCACAGACATACCCAGTTCAGTATCACAGACAGACCCAGCTCAGTATCACAGACAGACCCAGCTCAATGTCACAGACAGACCCAGGTCAGTATCACAGAGAGACCCAGCTCAGTGTCACAGACATACCCAGTTCAGTATCAGAGACAGACCCAGCTCAGTATCACAGACAGACCCAGCTCAGTGTCACAGACAGACCCAGCTCAAGGTCAAAGACAGACCCAGCTCAAGGTCAAAGACAGACCCAGCTCAGTGTCACAGACAGACCCATCTCAAGGTCACAGACAGACCCAGCTCAGTGTCACAGACAGACCCAGCTCAGTGTCACAGACAGACCCAGCTCAGTGTCACAGACAGATCCAGCTAAGGATCAGAGACAGACCCAGCTATGTGTGACAGACAGACCCAGATCAGTGTCACAGACAGACCCAGCTCAGTGTCAAAAACAGACTCAGCTCAGTGTCACAGACAGACCCAGCTCAGTATCACAGACAGACTAAGCTCAATGTCATAGACAGACCCAGCTCAGTGTCACAGACAGACCCAGCTCAGTGTCACAGACAGACCCAGCTAAGTGTCAGAGACAGACCCAGCTAAGTGTGACAGACAGACCCAGATCAGTGTCACAGACAGACCCAGCTCAGTGTCAAAAACAGACTCAGCTCAGTGTCACAGACAGACCCATCTCAAGGTCACAGACAGACCCAGCTCAGTGTCACAGACAGACCCAGATCAGTTTCACAGACAGACCCAGATCAGTGTCAAAAACAGACCCAGCTCAGTATCACAGACAGACCCAGCTCAGTGTCACAGACAGACCCAGCTCAGTGTCACAGACAGACCCAGCTCAGTGTCACAGACAGACCCAGCTCAGTGTCACAGACAGACCCAGCTCAGTGTCACAGACAGACCCAGCTCAGTGTCACAGACAGACCCAGCTCAATGTCACAGACAGACCCAGGTCAGTATCACAGAGAGACCCAGCTCAGTGTCACAGACATACCCAGTTCAGTATCAGAGACAGACCCAGCTCAGTATCACAGACAGACCCAGCTCAGTGTCACAGACAGACCCAGCTCAAGGTCAAAGACAGACCCAGCTCAAGGTCAAAGACAGACCCAGCTCAGTGTCACAGACAGACCCAGCTCAAGGTCAAAGACAGACCCAGCTCAAGGTCAAAGACAGACCCAGCTCAGTGTCACAAACAGACCCAGCTCAGTGTCACAGACAGACCCAGCTCAGTGTCACAGACAGACCCAGCTCAGTGTCACAGACATACCCAGCTCAGTGTCACAGACAGACCCAGCTCAAGGTCAAAGACAGACCCAGCTCAGTGTCACAGACAGATCCAGCTAAGGATCAGAGACAGACCCAGCTATGTGTCACAGACAGACCCAGCTCAGCGTCAAAAACAGACTCAGCTCAGTGTCACAGACAGACCCAGCTCAGTGTCACAGACAGACTAAGCTCATTGTCATAGACAGACCCAGCTCAGTGTCACAGACAGACCCAGCTCAGTGTCACAGACAGACCCAGCTCAGTGTCACAGACAGACCCAGCTCAGTGTCACAGACAGACCCAGCTCAGTGTCACAGACAGACCCAGCTCAGTGTCACAGACAGACCCAGCTAAGTGTCAGAGACAGACCCAGCTCAGTGTCACAGACAGACCCAGCTCAGTGTCACAGACATACCCAGTTCAGTATCACAGACAGACCCAGCTCAGTATCACAGACAGACCCAGCTCAATGTCACAGACAGACCCAGGTCAGTATCACAGAGAGACCCAGCTCAGTGTCACAGACATACCCAGTTCAGTATAAGAGACAGACCCAGCACAGTATCACAGACAGACCCAGCTCAGTATCACAGACAGACCCAGCTCAAGGTCAAAGACAGACCCAGCTCAGTGTCACAGACAGACCCATCTCAAGGTCACAGACAGACCCAGCTCAGTGTCACAGACAGACCCAGCACAGTGTCACAGACAGATCCAGCTAAGGATCAGAGACAGACCCAGCTATGTGTCACAGACAGACCCAGGTCAGTGTCAAAAACAGACTCAGCTCAGTGTCACAGACAGACCCAGCTCAGTATCACAGACAGACTAAGCTCAATGTCATAGACAGACCCAGCTCAGTGTCACAGACAGACCCAGCTCAGTGTCACAGACAGACCCAGCTCAGTGTCAAAAACAGACCCAGATCAGTATCACAGACAGACCTAGCTCAGTCACATACAGACCCAGCTCAGTATCACAGACAGACCCAGCTCAATGTCACAGACAGACCCAGCTCAGTGTCACAGACAGACCCAGCTAAGTGTCACAGGCAGACCCAGCTCAGTATCACAGACAGACCAAGCTCAATGTCACAGACAGACCCAGCTCAGTGTCACAGACAGACCCAGCTAAGTATCAGAGACAGACCCAGCTAAGTGTCACAGACAGACCCAGATCAGTGTCACAGACAGACCCAGCTCAGTGTCAAAAACAGACCCAGATCAGTATCACAGACAGACCTAGCTCAGTCACATACAGACCCAGCTCAGTATCACAGACAGACCCAGCTCAATATCACAGACAGACCCAGCTCAGTGTCACAGACAGACCCAGCTCAGTGTCACAGGCAGACCCAACTCAGTATCACAGACAGACCCAGCTCAGTGTCACAAACAAACCCAGCTCAATGTCACAGACAGACCCAGCTCAGTGTCAAAGACATACCCAGCTCAGTGTCACAGACATACCCAGTTCAGTATCACAGACAGACCCAGCTCAGTATCACAGACAGACCCAGCTCAATGACACAGACAGACCCAGGTCAGTATCACAGAGAGACCCAGCTCAGTGTCACAGACATACCCAGTTCAGTATCAGAGACAGACCCAGCTCAGTATCACAGACAGACCCAGCTCAGTGTCACAGACAGACCCAGCTCAAGGTCAAAGACAGACCCAGCTCAGTGTCACAGACAGACCCAGCTCAAGGTCAAAGACAGACCCAGCTCAGTGTCACAGACAGACCCATCTCAAGGTCACAGACAGACCCAGCTCAGTGTCACAGACAGACCCAGCTCAGTGTCACAGACAGACCCAGCTCAGTGTCACAGACAGATCCAGCTAAGGATCAGAGACAGACCCAGCTATGTGTGACAGACAGACCCAGATCAGTTTCACAGACAGACCCAGCTCAGTGTCAAAAACAGACTCAGCTTAGTTTCACAGACAGACCCAGCTCAGTATCACAGACAGACTAAGCTCAATGTCATAGACAGACCCAGCTCAGTGTCACAGACAGACCCAGCTCAGTGTCACAGACAGACCCAGCTACGTGTCAGAGACAGACCCAGCTAAGTGTCACAGGCAGACCCAGCTCAGTATCACAGACAGACCAAGCTCAATGTCACAGACAGAGCCAGCTCAGTGTCACAGACAGACCCAGCTAAGTATCAGAGACAGACCCAGCTAAGTGTCACAGACAGACCCAGATCAGTGTCACAGACAGACCCAGCTCAGTGTCAAAAACAGACCCAGATCAGTATCACAGACAGACCTAGCTCAGTCACATACAGACCCAGCTCAGTATCACAGACAGACCCAGCTCAATGTCACAGACAGACCCAGCTCAGTGTCACAGACAGACCCAGCTCAGTGTCACAGGCAGACCCAACTCAGTATCACAGACAGACCCAGCTCAGTGTCACAAACAAACCCAGCTCAATGTCACAGACAGACCCAGCTCAGTGTCACAGACAGACCCAGCTCAGTGTCACAGACATACCCAGTTCAGTATCACAGACAGACCCAGCTCAGTATCACAGACAGACCCAGCTCAATGTCACAGACAGACCCAGGTCAGTATCACAGAGAGACCCAGCTCAGTGTCACAGACATACCCAGTTCAGTATAAGAGACAGACCCAGCACAGTATCACAGACAGACCCAGCTCAGTATCACAGACAGACCCAGCTCAAGGTCAAAGACAGACCCAGCTCAGTGTCACAGACAGACCCATCTCAAGGTCACAGACAGACCCAGCTCAGTGTCACAGACAGACCCAGCACAGTGTCACAGACAGATCCAGCTAAGGATCAGAGACAGACCCAGCTATGTGTCACAGACAGACCCAGGTCAGTGTCAAAAACAGACTCAGCTCAGTGTCACAGACAGACCCAGCTCAGTATCACAGACAGACTAAGCTCAATGTCATAGACAGACCCAGCTCAGTGTCACAGACAGACCCAGCTCAGTGTCACAGACAGACCCAGCTCAGTGTCAAAAACAGACCCAGATCAGTATCACAGACAGACCTAGCTCAGTCACATACAGACCCAGCTCAGTATCACAGACAGACCCAGCTCAATGTCACAGACAGACCCAGCTCAGTGTCACAGACAGACCCAGCTAAGTGTCACAGGCAGACCCAGCTCAGTATCACAGACAGACCAAGCTCAATGTCACAGACAGACCCAGCTCAGTGTCACAGACAGACCCAGCTAAGTATCAGAGACAGACCCAGCTAAGTGTCACAGACAGACCCAGATCAGTGTCACAGACAGACCCAGCTCAGTGTCAAAAACAGACCCAGATCAGTATCACAGACAGACCTAGCTCAGTCACATACAGACCCAGCTCAGTATCACAGACAGACCCAGCTCAATATCACAGACAGACCCAGCTCAGTGTCACAGACAGACCCAGCTCAGTGTCACAGGCAGACCCAACTCAGTATCACAGACAGACCCAGCTCAGTGTCACAAACAAACCCAGCTCAATGTCACAGACAGACCCAGCTCAGTGTCAAAGACATACCCAGCTCAGTGTCACAGACATACCCAGTTCAGTATCACAGACAGACCCAGCTCAGTATCACAGACAGACCCAGCTCAATGACACAGACAGACCCAGGTCAGTATCACAGAGAGACCCAGCTCAGTGTCACAGACATACCCAGTTCAGTATCAGAGACAGACCCAGCTCAGTATCACAGACAGACCCAGCTCAGTGTCACAGACAGACCCAGCTCAAGGTCAAAGACAGACCCAGCTCAGTGTCACAGACAGACCCAGCTCAAGGTCAAAGACAGACCCAGCTCAGTGTCACAGACAGACCCATCTCAAGGTCACAGACAGACCCAGCTCAGTGTCACAGACAGACCCAGCTCAGTGTCACAGACAGACCCAGCTCAGTGTCACAGACAGATCCAGCTAAGGATCAGAGACAGACCCAGCTATGTGTGACAGACAGACCCAGATCAGTTTCACAGACAGACCCAGCTCAGTGTCACAAACAGACTCAGCTTAGTTTCACAGACAGACCCAGCTCAGTGTCACAGACAGACCCAGCTCAAGGTCAAAGACAGACCCAGCTCAGTGTCACAGACAGACCCATCTCAAGGTCACAGACAGACCCAGCTCAGTGTCACAGACAGACCCAGCTCAGTGTCACAGACAGACCCAGCTCAGTGTCACAGACAGATCCAGCTAAGGATCAGAGACAGACCCAGCTATGTGTGACAGACAGACCCAGATCAGTTTCACAGACAGACCCAGCTCAGTGTCACAAACAGACTCAGCTTAGTTTCACAGACAGACCCAGCTCAGTATCACAGACAGACTAAGCTCAATGTCATAGACAGACCCAGCTCAGTGTCACAGTCAGACCCAGCTCAGTATCACAGACAGACCAAGCTCAATGTCACAGACAGAGCCAGCTCAGTGTCACAGACAGACCCAGCTAAGTATCAGAGACAGACCCAGCTAAGTGTCACAGACAGACCCAGATCAGTGTCACAGACAGACCCAGCTCAGTGTCAAAAACAGACCCAGATCAGTATCACAGACAGACCTAGCTCAGTCACATACAGACCCAGCTCAGTATCACAGACAGACCCAGCTCAATGTCACAGACAGACCCAGCTCAGTGTCACAGACAGACCCAGCTCAGTGTCACAGGCAGACCCAACTCAGTATCACAGACAGACCCAGCTCAGTGTCACAAACAAACCCAGCTCAATGTCACAGACAGACCCAGCTCAGTGTCACAGACAGACCCAGCTCAGTGTCACAGACATACCCAGTTCAGTATCACAGACAGACCCAGCTCAGTATCACAGACAGACCCAGCTCAATGACACAGACAGACCCAGGTCAGTATCACAGTGAGACCCAGCTCAGTGTCACAGACATACCCAGTTCAGTATCAGAGACAGACCCAGCTCAGTATCACAGACAGACCCAGCTCAAGGTCAAAGACAGACCCAGCTCAGTGTCACAGACAGATCCATCTCAAGGTCACAGACAGACCCAGCTCAGTGTCACAGACAGATCCAGCTAAGGATCAGAGACAGACCCAGCTATGTGTCACAGACAGACCCAGCTCAGTGTCAAAAACAGACTCAGCTCAGTGTCACAGACAGACCCAGCTCAGTATCACAGACAGACTAAGCTCATTGTCAGAGACAGACCCAGCTAAGTGTCACAGGCAGACCCAGCTCAGTATCACAGACAGACCAAGCTCAATGTCACAGACAGACCCAGCTCAGTGTCACAGACAGACCCAGCTAAGTATCAGAGACAGACCCAGCTAAGTGTCACAGACAGACCCAGCTCAGTGTCAAAAACAGACCCAGATCAGTATCACAGACAGACCTAGCTCAGTCACATACAGACCCAGCTCAGTATCACAGACAGACCCAGCTCAATGTCACAGGCAGACCAAACTCAGTATCACAGACAGACCCAGCTCAGTGTCACAAACAAACCCAGCTCAATGTCACAGACAGACCTAGCTCAGTGTCACAGACATACCCAGTTCAGTATCACAGACAGACCCAGCTCAGTATCACAGACAGACCCAGCTCAATGACACAGACAGACCCAGGTCAGTATCACAGAGAGACCCAGCTCAGTGTCACAGACATACCCAGTTCAGTATCAGAGACAGACCCAGCTCAGTATCACAGACAGACCCAGCTCAGTATCACAGACAGACCCAGCTCAAGGTCAAAGAAAGACCCAGCTCAGTGTCACAGACAGACCCATCTCAAGGTCACAGACAGACCCAGCTCAGTGTCACAGACAGACCCAGCTCAGTGTCACAGACAGATCCAGCTAAGGATCAGAGACAGACCCAGCTATGTGTCACAGACAGACCCAGCTCAGTGTCAAAAACAGACTCAGCTCAGTGTCACAGACAGACCCAGCTCAGTATCACAGACAGACTAAACTCAATGTCATAGACAGACCCAGCTCAGTGTCACAGACAGACCCAGCTCAGTGTCACAGGCAGACCCAGCTCAGTATCACAGACAAACCCAGCTCAATGTCACAGACAGACCTAGCTCAGTGTCACAGACATACCCAGTTCAGTATCACAGACAGACCCAGCTCAGTATCACAGACAGACCCAGCTCAATGACACAGACAGACCCAGGTCAGTATCACAGAGAGACCCAGCTCAGTGTCACAGACATACCCAGTTCAGTATCAGAGACAGACCCAGCTCAGTATCACAGACAGACCCAGCTCAGTATCACAGACAGACCCAGCTCAAGGTCAAAGAAAGACCCAGCTCAGTGTCACAGACAGACCCATCTCAAGGTCACAGACAGACCCAGCTCAGTGTCACAGACAGACCCAGCTCAGTGTCACAGACAGATCCAGCTAAGGATCAGAGACAGACCCAGCTATGTGTCACAGACAGACCCAGCTCAGTGTCAAAAACAGACCCAGCTCAGTATCACAGACAGACCCAGCTCAGTGTCACAGACAGACCCAGCTCAGTGTCACAGGCAGACCCAGCTCAGTATCACAGACAGACTAAACTCAATGTCATAGACAGACCCAGCTCAGTGTCACAGACAGACCCAGCTCAGTGTCACAGGCAGACCCAGCTCAGTATCACAGACAGACCAAGCTCAATGTCACAGACAGACCCAGCTCAGTGTCACAGACAGACCCAGCTAAGTATCAGAGACAGACCCAGCTAAGTGTCACAGACAGACCCAGATCAGTGTCACAGACAGACCCAGCTCAGTGTCAAAAACAGACCCAGATCAGTATCACAGACAGACCTAGCTCAGTCACATACAGACCCAGCTCAGTATCACAGACAGACCCAGCTCAATGTCACAGACAGACCCAGCTCAGTGTCGCAGACAGACCAAGCTAAGTGTCACAGGCAGACACAACTCAGTGTCACAGACAGACCCAGCTCAGTGTCACAGACAGACCCAGCTCAGTGTCACAGACAGACCCAGCTCAGTGTCACAGACAGACCCAGCTCAGGGTCAGAGACAGACCCAGCTCAGGGTCAGAGACAGACCCAGCTCAGTGTCACATACAGACCCAGCTCAGTGTCACAGTCAGACCCAGCTCAGTGTCACAAACAAACCCAGCTCAATGTCACAGACAGACCCAGCTCCGTGTCACAGACAGACCCAGCTCAGTGTCACAGACATACCCAGTTCAGTATCACAGACAGACCCAGCTCAGTATCACAGACAGACCCAGCTCAGTGTCACAGACAGACCCAGGTCAGTGTCACAGACAGACCCAGGTCAGTATCACAGAGAGACCCAGCTCAGTGTCACAGACATACCCAGTTCAGTATCAGAGACAGACCCAGCTCAGTATCACAGACAGACCCAGCTCAGTATCACAGACAGACCCAGCTCAAGGTGAAAGACAGACCCAGCTCAGTGTCACAGACAGACCCAGCTCAATGTCACAGACAGACCCAGCTAAGTGTCACAGACATACCCAGCTAAGTATCAGAGACAGACCCAGCTAAGTGTCACAGACAGACCCAGATCAGTGTCAAAGACAGACCCAGTTCAGTGTCACAAACAGACCCAGCTCAGTGTCACAGACAGACCCAGCTCAGTGTCACAGACAGACCCAGCTCAGTGTCAGAGACAGACCCAGCTCAGTGTCACAGACATACCCAGTTCAGTATCAGAGACAGACCCAGCTCAGTATCACAGACAGACCCAGCTCAGTATCACAGACAGACCCAGCTCAAGGTCAAAGACAGACCCAGCTCAGTGTCACAGACAGACCCAGCTCAGTGTCACAGACAGACCCATCTAAGTATCACAGACAGACCCAGCTAAGTGTCACAGACAGACCCAGATCAGTGTCACAGACAAACCCAGCTCAGTGTCAAAAACAGACCCAGATCAGTATCACAGACAGACCTAGCTCAGTCACATACAGACCCAGCTCAGTATCACAGACAGACACAACTCAGTGTCACAGACAGACCCAGCTAAGTGTCACAGACAGACCCAGTTCAGTGTCACAAACAGACCCACCTCAGTGTCACAGACAGACCCAGCTCAGTGTCACAGACAGACCCAGCTCAGTGTCACAAACAGACCCAGTTCATTGTCACAGACAGACCCAGCTCAGTGTCACAGACAGACCCAGCTCAGTGTCACAAACAGACCCAGCTCAGTATCACAGACAGACCCAGCTCAAGGTCAAAGACAGACCCAGCTCAGTGTCACAGACAGACCCAGCTCAATGTCACAGACAGACCCAGCTAAGGGTCACAGACAGACCCAGATCAGTGTCACAGACAAACCCAGCTCAGTGTCAAAAACAGACCCAGATCAGTATCACAGACAGACCTAGCTCAGTCACATACAGACCCAGCTAAGTGTCACAGACAGACCCAGATCAGTGTCACAGACAGATCCAGTTCAGTGTCACAAACAGACCCAGCTCAGTGTCACAGACAGACCCAGCTCAGTGTCACAGACAGACCCAGCTCAGTGTCACAGACAGACCCAGCTCAGTGTCACAAACAGACTCAGCTCAGTGTCACAGACAGATCCAGCTCAGTGTCACAGACAGACCCAGCTCAGTGTCACAGACATACCCAGTTCAGTATCAGAGACAGACCCAGCTCAGTATCACAGACAGACCCAGCTCAGTATCACAGACAGACCCAGCTCAAGGTCAAAGACAGACCCAGCTCAGTGTCACAGACAGACCCAGCTCAGTGTCACAGACAGACCCAGCTCAGTGTCACAGACAGACCCATCTAAGTATCACAGACAGACCCAGCTAAGTGTCACAGACAGACCCAGATCAGTGTCACAGACAAACCCAGCTCAGTGTCAAAAACAGACCCAGATCAGTATCACAGACAGACCCAGCTCAGTATCACAGACAGACACAACTCAGTGTCACAGACAGACCCAGCTCAGTGTCACATACAGACCCAGTTCAGTGTCACAAACAGACCCAGCTCAGTGTCACAGACAGACCCAGCTCAGTGTCAAAGACAGACCCAGCTCAGTGTCACAGACAGACCCAGCTAAGTATCAGAGACAGACCCAGCTAAGTGTCACAGACAGACCCAGATCAGTGTCACAGACAGACCCAGCTCAGTGTCAAAAACAGACCCAGATCAGTATCACAGACAGACCTAGCTCAGTCACATACAGACCCAGCTCAGTATCACAGACAGACCCAGCTCAATGTCACAGACAGACCCAGCTCAGTGTCGCAGACAGACCCAGCTAAGTGTCACAGGCAGACACAACTCAGTGTCACAGACATACCCAGCTCAGTGTCACAGACAGACCCAGCTCAGTGTCACAGACAGACCCAGCTCAGTGTCACAGACAGACCCAGCTCAGGGTCAGAGACAGACCCAGCTCAGGGTCAGAGACAGACCCAGCTCAGTGTCACATACAGACCCAGCTCAGTGTCACAGTCAGACCCAGCTCAGTGTCACAAACAAACCCAGCTCAATGTCACAGACAGACCCAGCTCCGTGTCACAGACAGACCCAGCTCAGTGTCACAGACATACCCAGTTCAGTATCACAGACAGACCCAGCTCAGTATCACAGACAGACCCAGCTCAGTGTCACAGACAGACCCAGGTCAGTGTCACAGACAGACCCAGGTCAGTATCACAGAGAGACCCAGCTCAGTGTCACAGACATACCCAGTTCAGTATCAGAGACAGACCCAGCTCAGTATCACAGACAGACCCAGCTCAAGGTGAAAGACAGACCCAGCTCAGTGTCACAGACAGACCCAGCTCAATGTCACAGACAGACCCAGCTAAGTGTCACAGACATACCCAGCTAAGTATCAGAGACAGACCCAGCTAAGTGTCACAGACAGACCCAGATCAGTGTCACAGACAGACCCAGTTCAGTGTCACAAACAGACCCAGCTCAGTGTCACAGACAGACCCAGCTCAGTGTCACAGACAGACCCAGCTCAGTGTCACAGACAGACCCAGCTCAGTGTAACAAACAGACTCAGCTCAGTGTCACAGACAGATCCAGCTCAGTGTCACAGACAGACCCAGCTCAGTGTCACAGACATACCCAGTTCAGTATCAGAGACAGACCCAGCTCAGTATCACAGACAGACCCAGCTCAGTATCACAGACAGACCCAGCTCAAGGTCAAAGACAGACCCAGCTCAGTGTCACAGACAGACCCAGCTCAGTGTCACAGACAGACCCATCTAAGTATCACAGACAGACCCAGCTAAGTGTCACAGACAGACCCAGATCAGTGTCACAGACAAACCCAGCTCAGTGTCAAAAACAGACCCAGATCAGTATCACAGACAGACCTAGCTCAGTCACATACAGACCCAGCTCAGTATCACAGACAGACACAACTCAGTGTCACAGACAGACCCAGCTCAGTGTCACAGACAGACCCAGTTCAGTGTCACAAACAGACCCACCTCAGTGTCACAGACAGACCCAGCTCAGTGTCACAGACAGACCCAGCTCAGTGTCACAAACAGACCCAGCTCATTGTCACAGACAGACCCAGCTCAGTGTCACAGACAGACCCAGCTCAGTGTCACAAACAGACCCAGCTCAGTATCACAGACAGACCCAGCTCAAGGTCAAAGACAGACCCAGCTCAGTGTCACAGACAGACCCAGCTCAATGTCACAGACAGACCCAGCTAAGTGTCACAGACAGACCCAGATCAGTGTCACAGACAAACCCAGCTCAGTGTCAAAAACAGACCCAGATCAGTATCACAGACAGACCTAGCTCAGTCACATACAGACCCAGCTAAGTGTCACAGACAGACCCAGATCAGTGTCACAGACAGATCCAGTTCAGTGTCACAAACAGACCCAGCTCAGTGTCACAGACAGACCCAGCTCAGTGTCACAGACAGACCCAGCTCAGTGTCACAGACAGACCCAGCTCAGTGTCACAAACAGACTCAGCTCAGTGTCACAGACAGATCCAGCTCAGTGTCACAGACAGACCCAGCTCAGTGTCACAGACATACCCAGTTCAGTATCAGAGACAGACCCAGCTCAGTATCACAGACAGACCCAGCTCAGTATCACAGACAGACCCAGCTCAAGGTCAAAGACAGACCCAGCTCAGTGTCACAGACAGACCCAGCTCAGTGTCACAGACAGACCCAGCTCAGTGTCACAGACAGACCCATCTAAGTATCACAGACAGACCCAGCTAAGTGTCACAGACAGACCCAGATCAGTGTCACAGACAAACCCAGCTCAGTGTCAAAAACAGACCCAGATCAGTATCACAGACAGACCCAGCTCAGTATCACAGACAGACACAACTCAGTGTCACAGACAGACCCAGCTCAGTGTCACAGACAGACCCAGTTCAGTGTCACAAACAGACCCAGCTCAGTGTCACAGACAGACCCAGCTCAGTGTCAAAGACAGACCCAGCTCAGTGTCACAGACAGACCCAGCTCAGTGTCACAGACAGACCCATCTAAGTATCACAGACAGACCCAGCTAAGTGTCACAGACAGACCCAGATCAGTGTCACAGACAAACCCAGCTCAGTGTCAAAAACAGACCCAGATCAGTATCACAGACAGACCTAGCTCAGTCACATACAGACCCAGCTCAGTATCACAGACAGACACAACTCAGTGTCACAGACAGACCCAGCTCAGTGTCACAGACAGACCCAGTTCAGTGTCACAAACAGACCCACCTCAGTGTCACAGACAGACCCAGCTCAGTGTCACAGACAGACCCAGCTCAGTGTCACAAACAGACCCAGCTCATTGTCACAGACAGACCCAGCTCAGTGTCACAGACAGACCCAGCTCAGTGTCACAAACAGACCCAGCTCAGTATCACAGACAGACCCAGCTCAAGGTCAAAGACAGACCCAGCTCAGTGTCACAGACAGACCCAGCTCAATGTCACAGACAGACCCAGCTAAGTGTCACAGACATACCCAGCTAAGTATCAGAGACAGACCCAGCTAAGTGTCACAGACAGACCCAGCTAAGTGTCATAGACATACCCAGCTAAGTATCAGAGACAGACCCAGCTAAGTGTCACAGACAGACCCAGATCAGTGTCACAGACAGACCCAGTTCAGTGTCACAAACAGACCCAGCTCAGTGTCACAGACAGACCCAGCTCAGTGTCACAGACAGACCCAGCTCAGTGTCACAGACAGACCCAGCTCAGTGTCACAAACAGACTCAGCTCAGTGTCACAGACAGATCCAGCTCAGTGTCACAGACAGACCCAGCTCAGTGTCACAGACATACCCAGTTCAGTATCAGAGACAGACCCAGCTCAGTATCACAGACAGACCCAGCTCAGTATCACAGACAGACCCAGCTCAGTATCACAGACAGACCCAGCTCAAGGTCAAAGACAGACCCAGCTCAGTGTCACAGACAGACCCAGCTCAGTGTCACAGACAGACCCAGCTCAGTGTCACAGACAGACCCATCTAAGTATCACAGACAGACCCAGCTAAGTGTCACAGACAGACCCAGATCAGTGTCACAGACAAACCCAGCTCAGTGTCAAAAACAGACCCAGATCAGTATCACAGACAGACCCAGCTCAGTATCACAGACAGACACAACTCAGTGTCACAGACAGACCCAGCTCAGTGTCACAGACAGACCCAGTTCAGTGTCACAAACAGACCCAGCTCAGTGTCACAGACAGACCCAGCTCAGTGTCACAGACAGACCCAGCTCAGTGTCACAAACAGACCCAGCTCATTGTCACAGACAGACACATTATCTCTGTTCCTCCAGGGCTCTTCTCCACAGTATAGACTGACAGAAATGGAAGAAAATATTTTGTCTGAGATGAGAGCGAAGAAAAATGGAATGAGAAAATGGATATGGAAATGAGAGAGGAAGGGATAGAGACTGAAATAAAGAAAGAAAGAATGAAAGAAAGTGAAAAAGTGAAAGGGAGAGGTAGAGCTTTCATAATAGACACTCCATTCATTCCCTCCATACCAACAGAAAAAAACAAAACATTTTTGCACGCTTCACCACTTAAAAATAATTTGATTTAGTCTGGCAAGCTCACTTCATAAAAACCGTGGTGTTATAAAAGTGTTGTAGGCAGAAAATCAATTATATACATTGTGCAAACAATTTTGGTATAGTAGTTTACTTTAATATATATCATTATACTGTAATAGTTTAATTACATATTCACCGTTTTTTTCATACATATATTGTATACTACAATGCTTTTATACTATAATATCCATGAAATGAAAAATATTGAACTGAAATAAAACTTGGAGAGAGAGAGAAAGTGCCAGGGAGAGAGAAAGATGTAGCTAAAAAGATAGATAAAGAGATTAGGATGTAGATGGAGAGAAAAAGTAACGGGTATAGATGCAGAGAGAGAGAGAAAGAGTGACAGATGTCGATAGATAGAGAGAGAGAAAGAGAGTGAAGGATGTAGACAGAGAGAGAGAAAAATCTAGTTGCAGAGAGAGAGGGAGGGACACCTTAGTCATCTTGGTGAGCTGAGCTTCCCCGTCCAGCAGAATGCGGGTGGTGTGGGCGTGGCCTTCCCGGGCGGAGATGTGCAGGGGGGTGTGGCCCGCTGTGGTGGTGGAGTTGGGGTTGGCCTTGTGCTCCAACAGCAGCTTCACCAGCTCCTTGTGTCCCATACGGGCCGCACAGTGCAGGGGCGTCTGATCGTCCTGGACGGAGGGAGAGATAGAGGGAGGGAGAGATGGAAGACAAAGCGAGGGAAGAGGACACCAGAAAGAAAAGAGGAGAAGGTACACGCAGAAAGATGGAGGAGAGGTATAGACAAAAAAGGTCTGAGGTCAGCGCACACTCAGCATGCAATCCATCTTTTGCATCTCACGATCACATTCATTCAGTCAGTCTCTGCTTAGCTCCGTACCGCAGTTATAACCCCGACACTGAGCAGGGCTGTATTAGAGCGTGTGAAGTGTTGTCAGCATACGTCCCCTGGGGGACACTGAGAGAGGCGGAAGTGTCTAATACTGTAAGGAAGGGCTTCAACGCCAGCAGGAGGAGAGAAACGGAGACATTTGAATGCAGATTAAATATTTGAATGCAACCATTAAATATTTCTGTGGGACTCGTGAAATAAAACATGCTCTTTGTAAGATGTGTTTCTCCAAAAATATTCCAAACTGGCCAAGATATATCTCTCTCTCTCTCTCTCTCATTTAAAAAATTGGGCTCATTGCCAATAACTTTTCTTGGACATGTATATCTGACTGCAATTTAATGATGTAACAGTAAATTCTCTCACCCTTTACTGTAATCTATACGGTACACAACAGCATCTGTAAGAAGGTCATTTTACATGAGTGAGAGCTGAGAGCGTACCGTCTCCAAATATGGGCACAACCAAACACACACACAAGTTTGGGAAGGTTTGGTGCAGAGGGGTTGTTTTTAGGTGGCGTGAGTTTGGCTCATGGGGCAGGTGGGGATGTTGGGTACTGTGACTTTGGTGTATGGAGGGTGGGGGTCAGTGTGTGTGTGGGGTGAGGTGGGTTTACTGTTCGGGGAAGGGTGTGTGTGGAGTGGGTTTATTGGGAAGGGGTGTGTGTGTGTGGGGTGTGTTTAGCGTAAGGCGAGGGGTGTGTGTGTGTGGGGTGTGTTTAGCGTAAGGCGAGGGGTGTGTGTGTGTGGGGTGTGTTTAGCGTAAGGCGAGGGGCGTGTGTGTGTGGGTTGTGTTTAGCGTAAGGCGAGGGGTGTGTGTGTGTGGGGTGTGTTTAGCGTAAGGCGAGGGGTGTGTGTGTGGGAGGTGTTTAGCGTAAGGCGAGGTGTGTGTATGTGTGGGATGTGTTTAGCGTAAGGCGAGGGGTGTGTGTGTGTGGGGTGTGTTTAGCGTAAGGCGAGGGGTGTGTGTGTGTGGGGTGTGTTTAGCGTAAGGCGAGGTGTGTGTGTGTGGGGTGTGTTTAGCGTAAGGCGAAGTGTGTGTGTGTGGGGTGTGTTTAGCGTAAGGCGAGGGGTGTGTGTGTGTGGGGTGTGTTTAGCGTAAGGCGAGGGGTGTGTGTGTGGGAGGTGTTTAGCGTAAGGCGAGGTGTGTGTATGTGTGGGATGTGTTTAGCGTAAGGCGAGGGGTGTTTGTGTGTGGTGCATGCAGTGTTCGGGGGAGGGGGGTCTATATCGTACCTTGGCTTTGGCATCCACCTGCGCCTTGTTCTGGAGCAAGAACTGTGCCACCTCACAATGCCCTGCCCGAGAGGCCATGTGCAGGGGGGTCTCCACTTTCTGTTCCGGACAACAGGGAAAATGCATCAGCTCAATTAACAGCTTTACCAAATAACTCCTCAAATAACAGCTTTACCCAATAACTCCTCAAAGAACAGCTTTACCCAATAATTCCTCAAACAACAGCTTTATACAGTAACTCCTCAAATAGCAGCTTTACAGAGTCAATCCTCAATTAACAGATTTACCCTACAACTTCTCAAATAACAGCTTTGCACAGTAACCTCTCAAATAACAGCTTTACCCAGTAACTCCTCAAATAGTAGCTTTACCCAATAACTCCTCAAAGAACAGCTTTACCCAATAATTCCTCAAACAACAGCTTTATACAGTAACTCCTCAAATAGCAGCTTTACCGAGTCAATCCTCAAATAACGGCTTTACCCAGTAACTCCTCAACTAACAGCTTTACACAGTAACCTCTCAAATAATAGATTTACCCAGTTACTCCTCAATTAAAATATTTACCCAGATACTCCTCAATTAACAGCTTTACATTGTAACTCCTCAAATAACAGCTTTACACAGTAGCTCCTCAAATACCAGCTTTACCCAATAACTCCTCAAATAGTAGTTTTACCCAATAATTCCTCAAACAACAGCTTTATACAGTAACTCCTCAAATAGCAGCTTTACCGAGTCAATCCTCAATTAACAGCTTTACATTGTAACTTCTTAAATGACAGCTTTACCCAGTAACTCCTCAAATTACAGCTTTACACAGTAGCTCCTCAAATAACAGCATTACACTGTAACTTCTCAAATAAGAGCTTTGCACAGTAACTTCTCAAATAACAGATTTACACTGTAACTCCTCAAATAACAGCTTTACACAGTAGCTCCTCAAATAACAACTTTACACTGTAACTCCTCAAATAACAGCTTTACACAGTAGCTCCTCAAATAACAACTTTACACTGTAACTCCTCAAATAACAGCTTTACACAGTAGCTCCTCAAATGACAGCTTTACATAGTAACTCCTCAAATAACAGCTTTATACAGTAGCTCCTCAAATAACAGCTTTACACAGTAGCTCCTCAAATAACAACTTTACACTGTAACTCCTCAAATAACAGCTTTACACAGTAGCTCCTCAAATGACAGCTTTACACAGTAGCTCCTCAAATGACAGCTTTACACAGTAACTCCTCAAATAACAGCTTTACACAGTAGCTCCTCAAATAACAGCTTTACATTGTAACTCCTCAAATAACAGCTTTACACAGTAGCTCCTCAAATCACAACTTTACACTGTAACTCCTCAAATAACAGCTTTATCCAATAATTCCTCAAACAACAGCTTTATACAGTAGCTCCTCAAATAACAGCTTTATACAGTAGCTCCTAAAATAACAGCTTTACATAGTAACTCCTCAAATAACAGCTTTACACAGTAGCTCCTCAAATCACAACTTTACACTGTAACTCCTCAAATAACAGCTTTACCCAATAATTCCTCAAACAACAGCTTTATACAGTAACTCCTCAAATCACAGCTTTATACAGTAGCTCCTCAAATAACAGTTTTACATAGTAACTCCTCAAATAACAGCTTTACACAGTAGCTTCTCAAATAGCAGCTTTACATAGTAACTCCTCAAATAACAGCTTTACACTGTAACTTCTCAAATAACAGCTTTGCACAATAACTCCTCAAATAACAGCTTTATACAGTAGCTCCTCAAATAACAGATTTACACTGTAACTCCTCAAATAACAGCTTTACACAGTACACAGTGAGTGAGCTAGTGAGCGAATGAGTGAATGAACCAACAAGATCCAAAATGAATGAGTTAGAGAATAAGTGAGGGTCTCACCACATTGGAGGCATTGGGCGAGGCTCCCCGATGCAGCAGGTTTTTCACTATGTTGAGGTGCCCCATGAAGGCCGCAACATGGAGGGGTGTCAGACCAGACTGGGGGTCGTAATCACAGAGGGGGGTTAATTTAGGCAACTGAGCCCATCAGAGGAACATACAAACAGTGAACATATATATACAGTCAAGCCGGAAAGTCTGCCCACCCCTTTCACCTTCTCCACATTTTATTACATTACACACATATTCTACATATAGATTGAGTTCATTTTTTTTTACACAAAATAGCCCATAATGACAAAGTGAAAACATGTTTTTAGAAATTTTTGCAAATGTATTAAAAATCGAAAACTGAAATCTCTCATTTACATAAGTATTCATACCCTTTGCTTTAACATATTTTTAAAGTATCATATTTAATATTTAGTTGAATATCCTTTGCATGCTGTTACTTCCTGAAGTTTGTGACCAATCAACATCAAAATAAGATACTCTCGATATCTTATTTTCAGGTACTATTACAAGCGATACTATAACCTCTCTGCATTTGAACTGATATCTATGGGAATTGGGGGGTGAGACTAGATTCAGCTGTAAATTACACTGGTACAGTATGGAACACATGGCTGGCTAAATGGCTGTAAGTCATCAAGGGTCTGAGCTATCGAACGAGCCCCAAACCATCACTCTGTTGCCAGATATGGAGTAGATGTGGATGGATCACTGCAAGGGTTATTTCTCCTGACTCTTTTCTATAGAACTCTATGGGGAAAAAAGTCAGGAGAAACAACCCTTAAAGGGATCCATCCACATCTACTCCATATCTGGCCGCAGAGTGATGGTTTGGGGCTCGTTTGATACCTTAGACCCTTGATGACGTACAGCCATTTCGCCAGTCATGTGTTCCATACTGTACCCGTGTAATTTACAGCTGAATCTAGTCTCATCCCCCAATTTCCATAGAGATCCATTCAAATGCAGAGAGCTTATAGTATCGCTGGTAACAGTACCTGGAAATAAGATATTGAGAGTCTTTTGATGTTGATGGGTCACAGACTTCAGGAAGTAACAGCATGCAAAGGATATGCGACCAAATATTAAATATGATACTTTAAAAATATGTTAAAGCAAAGGGTATGAATACTTATGTAAATGAGAGATTTCAGTTTTAGATTTTTATTACATTTGCAAAAATTTCTATAAAATTTTTAGACAAAAAATGAACTCAATCTATTGTAGAATATGTCTGTAATGTAATAAAACGTGGAGAAGGTGAAAGGGGTGGGCAGACTTTCCGGCTTGACTGTATGTCTATGTTATAATGCCAGAGAGTGAATATAAACACACGCTCCCGCATGCAAAACACACACATGCATGCATGCACATACACACACACCCGGGATAACAACAGAGATTTTCATATCTAATGCATCATAAAAAGAAAGTAATTTCATATCAATGGTTTATGGTCTGTCACAGTGAATGATTATTCTCAACACTGAAAATTCTGTCTCAACCACTGTGTAAACCAAAATGTTCCAATCTGATGCGTAATTATAAATATTAATGAAGGGTCATGACAGAGGACAGGACAAACATATTCCGTCCTTGAAAATTCCACTTCATGAATATCCATAAGCTTCAATGCAAAACCTTAAAGTCCTGTTATAAACTGAGGCCTCCTAGGGCTGCAGTGTCTGCAGGTTTTTTTGTGTGTTTCAGCACTTAAGTGCTTAATTTATTCACTGATTGGCTAAAGAATTGACACACCTTGTTGGCAAAGGCCTAAACTGACTGCTGATTGAACGAAAGCCACAGAAACCTGCAGACACTGCAGCCCTCCACTTCTCACGCTGTGACCTGTCCTAGAATAAGGACGTGCAGGGGATGGAAGGTACACATAATATAATACATATTAGAATTCCTTTCATGGTGTTCCCAAGATGCGCAGTGTCCCTGAATTATGTCTGCTGGTGATCAGCGAGAGCACCCAGAAAATGTATTAAACAGCGGTGTGTCATTATATCACTCACTGAAGTTAATTTTTTTGCTTACGTTAACATTTTTCTCCATTTTAGTTTCACATGTTTGTTTTGCTCCCAATTCATAGCTGTGAGCTGGTGGTGGCGTATTTTCAATGAACTAAACTGGAAAACCCATTATCCATTTACACAGGTTTCTGGCAGCTCCTGAGATGTTAGTGAAAGGTTATGGCAGCAGTGAGTGAACTCTCTCACCTCAGTGACAGCCTCCAGTGAAGCCGAGTGTTTCAGCAGCAAGTCCATTGAGCGCATGTGGTTCTTCTTACAGGCGATGTGCAGCGGTGTGAACCCATTCTACTCACACACGCACGCGCACACACACACACAAACACACACACACACACACACACACACACACAGATGCCGCCATACACACACACACAGGCACAGAAAGATACATCTTCAGGAACCAATCATATTACAGATAGCACAACATCATCAAGAACCAATCAAATTGACACTATAGGAAAGCAAGACAATGCCAGGAACCAATCCCCAAAACACTATTTGCAATACCAACATATTAACATCACAGCACTTCAGCGTACTCTTGCTGCATTTACTGTTGAACATCCAGATAATCCCAGCATTTATTTAAGAACAAACAATAACCAATAATGATAATTCTAATATGAAATGAATTGGAAATTAAAGTTTTTAGTTTATATTCTTCTCTTCTTTTCATTATTTTAATGAAAGTTAGGTCTTTTATCAGATTTTAAACAGACTTTGTTACTTACACCTTGTAGTGCTGAATAATGGGTTTATAAAGGAAAATGCAATGGAAAGATTTCCTGTCAGGAGAAGTTAATTGAATTATGTACATTATACAGAGCAACCCATGTGTGTGTGTGGACAACCCATTTCAGAATTACATGGGTATGTATCTCAAGCCAGAATGTGCTTATTTATGCATCTGAGTGTGTGCAGAAAGCGTTAAAGTTCCTCATGTCGGAATCTTCAGCTGGTGCTGTACTGGGTAATTACCAGCTGCACACTGCAGGGGGCAGCAGTAAAAACAGCAAACAGACGGACTGTGAGAGAAAGCAGTCAGCAGGCAGCATACACAAGCACAGCCAGGTGAAAGGAAGGTGTGTGTGTGTGTGTGTGTGTATGTATGTGAGTGTGCACATGCGTAGGTGTGTGTGTGTGTGTGTAAACGAGGCGATGGAGAGAAACAGAACGGTCTGACACACAGCCTCTCCATGTGGATGGAGAAACCACAGAGATTATGATCCAATTGACAGATCGATGATAGTCGCGAAGTAGGGGTTTGGGAGAGAAAAATTTAGTTTGACAGACTCTCTGTAAGACCAGAGAGCAGGGTACAGGGCAAAAGAGAGGGCTGGAGAGGAGACAGGCCAGTGACTGACCAGCGCCCGAGCGTTGGCCTTGGCCCCCTTGTCCAGCAGTACTTTGCCCATGCGGTGGTGACCGCAGTGCGCTGCCACGTGCAGGGGGGTCAAGTGGTCCAGCGTGATGTCATCGATCTCTGCGTTATACTGCAGGAGCTGCCGCACACAGTCTATGTGATCACCCTGAGCTGCCATGTGTATGGGAGACAGGCCATTCTGAGAGAGAGAGAGAGAGAGAGAGAGAGAGAGAGAGAGAGAGAGAGGTGGGGGGGATTAGAATATTAAAATCCTCTTTATTTACCACAGTGCTACGTACAGGTGTAGGCACTATGCCGGCACCAAATGACCAATACTTTTCTCCACTTCACAAACAACTGAACAAAGACAAACAACATTCTATATCTATTTTTATATATATATCGTACTTACAAAAGAAAAATATTTTCAAAAAAAGAGAGGGAGGGAAAAAGAGTGAGAGGGACACAGAGTGAGAGAGGGAGAGAAATTTCACTTAGCTTTAAATTGCTAAGTGTGTCAACAGTGAACAAAATGTATTAAGAAAATTGACCTTTGTTCATATAGGGATGGATGATTACATGTCAGTTAAATAAGCCATTCTGCTGGTAGGACACAAGGTTTTGCAGCTTGTAGGTCCTCAGGGGCTCCAATTCACCTTGGTCTTGGCCTTGATGGGGGCTTCTTGGTCCAGCAGGATGTCGATGACTCGGACGTGTCCGTTCCTGGCTGCACAGTGCAGTGGGGTCAGCTCGTCCTGGAAGAGGGCGCAGGGAGTGTGCGTGAGACTGCGTGCGTCAGTGTGCGTGAGACTGCGTGCGTCAGTGTGCGTGAGACTGCGTGCGTCAGTGTGTGTGAGACTGCGTGCGTCAGTGTGTGTGAGACTGCGTGCGTCAGTGTGCGTGAAACTGTGTGTGTCAGTGTGCGTGAGACTGCGTGAATCAGTGTGTGAGACTGCGTGCGTCAGTGTGCGTGAGACCCTGTGTGTGTCAGTGATCCGGTGTGTGTGAGACTGCGTGCGTCAGTGTGTGTGAGACCGTGTGTGTCAGTGACCCGGTGTGTGTGAGACTGCGTGCACCAGTGTGTGTGAGACCATGTGTGTGAGTGACCCGGTGTGTGTGAGACTGCGTGCACCAGTGTGTGTGAGACCGTGTGTGTCAGTGACCCGGTGTGTGTGAGACTGTGTGCGTCAGTGTGTGAGACTGCATGCGTCAGTGTGCGTGAGACCCTGTGTGTGTCAGTGACCCGGTGTGTGTGAGACTGCGTGCGTCAGTGCACCAGTGTGTGTGAGACTGTCAGTGCAACGGCATGTGTGAATGTGTGTCTGTAGGTAACGTAGTGGATTACCTTGGTCTTGGCATCTATCTGCGCCCCTCTGTCCAGAAGCAGCCGCACCATGATCACATTCCCCCTTCTAGAGGCTATATGCAACGGAGTGATTCCATTCTGAGAGACAGTAAGGGAGGGAGAGAGAGAGAGAGAGCATGTGATTAAAGAAAAAATTCACTGGACTTAGTTCAATGCATATTTTGTTACTTAGATTTAGTGGTAATACTAACCAAATCATTCTGTATATGTGTGCGTGCATCTGTATATGTGTGTCTGTGTGTGTGCGAGCGTGTGCATATGTGCGTGCGTGTGTGTCTGTATATGTGGGTGTGTGTGCGTGCGTGTGTGTCTGTATATGTGGGTATGCGTGTGTGTGTGTGTGTGTCTGTATATGTGGGTGTGCGTGCGTGTGTGTGTGTATGTGTGCCTGTATATGTGGGTGTGCGTGCGCGTTCATGTGTGTGTGTGCGTGTGTGTCTGTATATGTGGGTGTGCATGACTGTGTGCACGTAGAAGGTGGGGCTGACCTTGGGGGTAAAGTTGACATTGGCACCTCTGTTGAGTAGCAGCTGAGCCACACTGAGGTTCTCATAGTGAGCTGCTATATGGAGAGGAGTAAAGCCGGTCTGCAGAGGGAGAGAGGAAGGCTGTGCTCACACACTCACATACATATATATATATATATAAATACAATACATGTGCAGACACACACACACACACACAAACACACACATGCACGGACACACACATACACATCCTGTTCCTACTTTGCTCAGGACATCAGGGTTGGGGTCGTTCTGCAGCAGCACGGCGGCGGTGCGCGTGTCATCATTCCGCGCCGCGATGTGCAGGGCAGGCAGTCGCACCTTCCCCTTGGTGCCATAGTTTATGAGCAGGGCCACAACGTTCTCATGGCCCTGCTGTAGGGCCACCGCCAGGGGCGTGAAGCCATCCTGAACACAGAGACAGAGAAGGAGGGATTAGCAATAAATAGTGAGACAAACAGGGTGTGAAAACAAAAGGTGGGAGTTTAGCAGCTCATTATTTCTAATGGTAGGCTGCATTAATGACACGGTGAAGATTCCTGCAGCCGTTCTGCTGTCACTCACCTCTGTCGGAAGGCTCTGATTGGCTCCGTTTTCAAGCAGGAACTTAACAACCTCTAAGTGGTTCTCTTGTGCGGCCATGTAGAGCGGACTGAATCCTTTCTATAAACGAGAAAGAGAATACAAACAGCAGACTGTTAGATTGTGTGTATTTGTGTGCGTTTATATGTGCGGGTGTCTGTGTGTGTTCATGTGGGTATGCGTGTGTGTGTGTGTGTGTCTGTATATGTGGGTGTGCGTGCGTGTGTGTGTATGTGTGCCTGTATATGTGGGTGTGCGTGCGCGTTCATGTGTGTGTGTGCGTGTGTGTCTGTATATGTGGGTGTGCATGACTGTGTGCACGTAGAAGGTGGGGCTGACCTTGGGGGTAAAGTTGACATTGGCACCTCTGTTGAGTAGCAGCTGAGCCACACTGAGGTTCTCATAGTGAGCTGCTATATGGAGAGGAGTAAAGCCGGTCTGCAGAGGGAGAGAGGAAGGCTGTGCTCACACACTCACATACATATATATATATATATAAATACAATACATGTGCAGACACACACACACACACACAAACACACACATGCACGGACACACACATACACATCCTGTTCCTACTTTGCTCAGGACATCAGGGTTGGGGTCGTTCTGCAGCAGCACGGCGGCGGTGCGCGTGTCATCATTCCGCGCCGCGATGTGCAGGGCAGGCAGTCGCACCTTCCCCTTGGTGCCATAGTTTATGAGCAGGGCCACAACGTTCTCATGGCCCTGCTGTAGGGCCACCGCCAGGGGCGTGAAGCCATCCTGAACACAGAGACAGAGAAGGAGGGATTAGCAATAAATAGTGAGACAAACAGGGTGTGAAAACAAAAGGTGGGAGTTTAGCAGCTCATTATTTCTAATGGTAGGCTGCATTAATGACACGGTGAAGATTCCTGCAGCCGTTCTGCTGTCACTCACCTCTGTCGGAAGGCTCTGATTGGCTCCGTTTTCAAGCAGGAACTTAACAACCTCTAAGTGGTTCTCTTGTGCGGCCATGTAGAGCGGACTGAATCCTTTCTATAAACGAGAAAGAGAATACAAACAGCAGACTGTTAGATTGTGTGTATTTGTGTGCGTTTATATGTGCGGGTGTCTGTGTGTGTTCATGTGTGGGCGTTTGTGTGTGTGTGTGTGTGTGTGTGACCTGGGACTGTGCATTGACGTTGGCTCCATAGTGGACGAGCTCAGCGACCACCTTCTCCTGCCCTGCGAGGGCGGCAATGTGGAGCGCCGTGTTTCCTTTCTGCAAAACAAGTACAGCATGAATACAGAATTACTACAGCATGAATACAGCATGAATACAGCATGAGTACAGCATTAGTACAGCATTAGTACAGCAAGAGTACAACAAGAATACAGCTCCACATTACAGGACTTAAAACTCAGACAGACATAATAACACCATCTCCATCCACATAGTAAAGAGTACCTTGGTGGTTGTTTCCAGGATGATGCCATTATGTAGTAGTTCTAGAACCATCTTCACATGTCCCTCTTTAGAGGCCAGGTGTAGACCATTTAGCCCATTCTGGGAAAAGAGAATACAGTTACACACACACACACACACACACACACACACACATAAAAAACACACACACACACACTTGCACGTACACACAGACAAATGGATACACACACACACGCACAACTATTGTGCAATCTTTCACTCCTATGAGTTACTGTGACTTAAATCACATTCGCTCACCCTAGTGACTCTGTCCTCACCCTTTAGTGGTGTCAGTTTAGTGCTTCTGACTCACTGATTTACAGCTCTCCGATTGTATGAATGACTGTTAGCTGTGCAAATCCCCTGAGCGTTTCAGTATGTGGAAAGCAGCTGTGGGCATATGGAGTGGGTGTTCTCCTCACTTGATTGTTTAAAAAACATTTTGCACAGTGCCAATGCACAGGTTATTCCACTTATTATCTTCTGTTGTAAAAGCTGATTCCACTGTTCTGGACTCCTGGTGAAGACTAGATGACTAAATGCTTCGTATAGTCTGGATAAATATGGTCTTCTCAAGAGTGCTATGATGCAACACAGTGTAAATTGATACCAGTGAGAATGCTGTTGGATATAAAGAGATGAGAATGTGTGTTTAAATTTAAGTTCTCATTACAATGTTACTTAGACAAACAGCAATAGAGAAGGTGAACAGATACAATGGCATCAACACACACTCACACACGCACACCTACAGAATGATACACATACAAACACCTCATGACTACACACTACACTCACATACATGCTTCTACAAATACCTATGAGACAGCTCACATGTGACTATTACATTGAGATCCATGCTCTCACCTGATTTGCTATGTTGATGTCGATCCCATTCTTGATGTGATCCAAGGCCTTGTCCAAGTTCCCAGAGCGAGCAGCCCGGAGAAAACTGGTTGTAGCATCAGCCTACAGAAGAGGGAGAGAGAGACATCACTTCTCCTGCTTGAGGAGAGCAGGAAACTAGATGTAACATTTCCCACCACTCCTCCTGCTTGGGGAGAGCGGGAAACTGGATAAAACGTATTTCCTCTCATTTCAAATATTGGGAGGGGACTGCAATAAGCGATGCTATTGTAGATAATGCTTGCAGCACGTCCACGCCTCACGGACACACTTCAGCCCAAAATCTAAGAGGAGGACAGCTCCAGGTTTGGATCCAAAGCCAGTTGCAAGTTATTGTTTGCAGTCATAGACTGATCTGCATGCAAATTTACAAATACTGAAAAGTGCAAAGGCAAATACCCATTGTACAAATCCTAAGAAACACAGTAGAATACACATGCATGTTTTTGGTTTTGTTCAGCAGATTGCTCTGCGGTCGAGACAGCAGAAACCCTCCCTATTTTCAAACACAGACTGAAGACTCACCTCCTCAGACAATACCATGGTTCCCCTGACTCTCTTTGGTGATCATCTTTATTTCTTTTTGGATGACATATTGAGCTAATAATGTTATAGGTATAGATGTATAATTATAGTTCAGCTGTGTAGTGGTATTTACTTTTATTAACAATACTACTGTAGTTGTTGGCCTGTTTGGTCATCTTTACACTTAATGATTATAAATAGGCCACCTGTGACTTCCTTTTTTTAATTATTTGGTGCCGAACGTGGGGCATCTCCAATTCCCACCCAAATTTGAAATGGCTGCGGCTGTGGTTGCAGATGATTGGCTGCGAACCCCATTGCCGATTCGGGAGAGTGCAGACACCCACGGTTCTCCTCCGAAACATGTGGTGTCTCCAGCTGCTTCTTTTCAAACGGCAGACTACAGCTGAGCTCGCAGAGCTGAATCGGAGGAAGACCTTTCGTTGAACTCTTCAATACCCTGGACAGGGATGCGATTGCCTACTGGCTACAGTCGGCACTAGGATGGGCCGGATTCGATCCGAGACCATGAGGCTGATCCATACACCAGTGTGATGGCTTAACTGAATGAGCCATCCAGCAGCCCCACTCTTGTGTATTCCTGAGACTAACACTTATGTTCTCAACATTAGTAGGTTCTGGATAAGAGCATCTGCTAGGTGATTGTAGTATAATGTAATGTAAATTTTTTACTGAGTTGATCATTTATTAAACATTTAATTGGCAATGTATAAACATGAAGCAACATTAGGTTCCACGGATCAACTATGCATATTGATTAATTTTGTGAAGAAGGAGATAAGTGATTTCTAGAGCGGCTTCATTTGATTGCTGGAACGTTCAGTAAGTGACTATTTGGTGTGATTCATCTGGATGTCTGCATTTTAGTTGGCAAATTGGAAATTTTCTAGTTGGCAAATGGGAAGTGTTTAGAGATCTTTAAAATGTCAGTCTTGTTTGATTTGTAAAGCCATGATATCTTCATCATGCATCATCATTGTTATAGCAGTAAGAGCAGGGGAGTTTAAATGCCACAGTAATGTAATCTATTGAACCTCTGCTCAGTATTAAATAAAAACACACCTGCATGAAACCTTCCATCCCGATGTATCACAGACATATAGCTCTGGCTTCTTCTGAACAAAGCAGGTAACTCCCTGACATCGGCTTCAGGGACCGTCAAACAACTTTGAATCCTGTCATCCTGCTCAGACAGGATTTGCCAGGGTAAGGTAGTGTATAGGGCCCAAGTTTTCCCAGTTCGCCCAGTTTACTTTTGGGAGATTTAATTCCAGGTTGCTATTGAGTGGGAGGGGCTGTTGCATGCCTGTATTCACACAAAGATGGAGTCCTTTGGAATACCATAACCTAGACTGGCTGCCAGAGCCTGTTTCTGACAACTCTGCTCCAACAGTGAAAGGTTCTGCAGTAATTCTGTGAGAAGATCTGTGAAAGAGCCAGAGCCAGGCCCACCTCTTTTAAACCACTTAATTTACAATCTGTCCATCAACGTCCTGCTATTTCCCAGTAAAATGTTCAGCATTAAATCAACTCTTACATAGTACATATGGTCCCTATTGGACTCGTATGTACTCTGTTATAGTTTAATTAACAATGGACATTTTACTGTGTTCCTTTCCTTTAGTGCTTCTGTCTTTTCTGTCTAAATAACATTGTCTCTCAGTTTGTCCCCTCTCTCACCTCTTCCTCGCTGTTGTGGATCAGATCCTTGATATTGGATTCAGATTCCTGTAAGTCCAAAAATTTGTCCGCTCCATTAAACCACTTCTCCGTCATTCACTGAGGCTACTGCGGGAGGGCTTCTCCAGAAAATGTTACTGGAGCGTAGCAAATATGGGGAGGTTAAGGAACAATGTCAATAATTGATTGATCAGTGACACTCGAGCTGGACTGAAAGGTTCCCATATAGCTTCCTTCCAATTGTGCCATGAAAAATGGCTTTCACAGAGATACCCAACCTACTTCCCACTGTTGCTTTTCTTGATGATTACAGGTTTCTGTGCAGCAAGAGGGTACATGATTCATACTCTACACATCTCTAGCCCTTTATCCCTTCCTTCTTTCCTCTTAGCTGCTGTTTTCTGCTCTCTCTCTCTCGCCCCCCCACGAGTTTGGCTCTGTACCCACATCACGACGGGGCTGTGCTGCAGCAGACAGGGTGACAGGGACCATCCATCACCACCAAAGTGGTTGTGTGGACGTGTGCAAAATATAAGAAATATATTATAAATACAACAAGATGTATGCATATTTAAACATATATCAGCCATATTCACTTTCATATAAGTTTATGTATTTATAAATAAAATGTATTTACAGTGCAGTCCAAAAGTATTTGGATTAATTTGAGGGTGTTTACATCCATTGATGCCCCATTGAATTCAGTACCCGGGAGTCATCTGACGTACAATTTTACTCTCATCAGTCCACAGAATGTTACGCCATTTCTCTTTGGGCCAATCGATGTGTTTCTTGGCACATTTTATCCGATTCTGCACATGCCGTTTTTTCAACAATGGTGCTTTACGGGGGCTTCTTGCTGATAACTCAAACGTCTTCTGACTGTAACAGCACTTACAGGTAATTTTAGATCATCTTTGATCTTTCTGGAGGTTATAATTGGCTGAATCTTTGCCATTCTGACTATTCTTCGATCCGTTTTAACAGTGGTTGCTCGTTTTCTTCTGTGTGTTTCGGGTTTTTGTTGCCATATTAAAGCATTTGAGATCTTTTTAGCTGAGCATCCTATAATTTGCTGCACTTCTTTATACGTTTTCCCCTCTCCAATCAACTTTTTAATCATATTACGTTATTCCTTCGAACAAAGTTTGGAACGGCCCTCAGAAATATATTTTATAACAATGTGTGAAACATTTGCTTCCCTTTTTCCTTAATAAAGGACAATTAACGACACCTGTTTTTCACAGAATGAATTAATTCTATAATTAAACTCCACACTGCTATTATTTTGAACACACCCCTTTCAATTACTCAGAACAAGCACCGTGCATGTCATGACAGTTGGGTCTGTTGTTTTTCTATTACACTACTACATCTGCAAGTAAATTATTTGCCATGCATAAATATCACGACTACTAATAACAGTAGTTCATCAGTTTACTGATGTTGTAGTGCTATTTTGTTTAACACAACTATACCTTACACTAAAAAATACCATAAAAACAGCAATATTTATGTCAGTCTTTTCACTGTTTTCTTACAGTATAACCATTACAAACACGCAAAACTCACATTTAAATATGGCTGTTTGCGGCTGGAGTCATTTACATAACGACTCTTAGTCGATCACCCGCAAAGTGTGAAATGATAGCACATGCAAATAATTTGGCTTCGCCCGCAAAATAGCACCCCTTATTTGGGATCTTAGTAAATCAACCCCATGGTTGGCTAAATGGCTGTAAATCATGAAGGGTATGAATGAATTTCTAATGAGCCTTAAACCATCACTCTGCTGCCAGATATGCAGTAGAGCTGGATGTATCACTTTAAGGGTTGTTTTACCTGATTAATGTTCCTATACTATATGAAAAAATAAGTAATGATGAAAAGTTGCTGCAGATAATGTCAGCTTTCGTCTAATTTTCTGTTGACACTGCTTTTCTGCCTGTTTCCTTCCACTTTTCCAGCCTCTCTCTCTCTCTCTCTCTCCCTCCCTCTCCCTCTCCCTCTGTCCACCTCTCTCTCTCTCCCTCTGTCTCTCTCCCCTCCTTCATCTCTCACATTGTCAAATGTAGTGGATGCTTCCCATCCATTACAGTGTAATCACCTGTTTGCTGTCAAAACCATTAATTATGTACAAGAAAATAATACTGCTGACTCACACCACCCATTCCTCTCTTCCACCTCTCTCTCTTGCTCTCTCTATCTCTCTCTGATATGTCCTTTCAAAAATATGCTGTACTACCACCCATTATTGTAAGCATTATCTACAATAAGCATGTAAAGGACATGCTATGTGTACACTGCACCTCTCCCCTACCCATAGGCCTGGCAAGCCCCCTCCTTTCATCACCCTCCACCCTCTGTCATTCCCATGAAGACACAAATGTGCTTACTGCATTTGTGGAGGAGGATATTACATTTTTTACAGGGATTGAAAGATGGGGTAAAAAAAAAGTGAGAGAAATAAAGAAATACACATTGATACATGATGGATTAAACCCGATTATACAGAGACTGATTTAATATTGTGATTTATTCCAATATCTTCAAGTGTAACTGATATCTCCGTATCTGGTATCTCTGTGTACCATCTTAACATTGCTTTACTGATTAAACACATCTCCTGGAGCAGTGGACATGCTGTGTGTGTGTGTGTGTGTGTGTGCTGATCTTGTAGCAATCCAATAAACAGAAGTGATATTGGAGCTGACTGATGAAAATAAATGAAAAGGGTAACTATTGGAGTAAATTCAGGCATGTCGGCAATCCCATAGGCAATATTTAATATTTTATCAAATGACAATTAATATACTATAGTCATAGTTGGATTATGGTATAAATCGGATAATGCTGGATGTGTCTGTGATGGCACATGCCCCAGAAATGTTAATGGATAGAAATATGCAGATGCAGGCTTTGCACTCTGATTTTGCGGCATGATCAGCTGCATTGGAACGCCGTTTGGATTCTGCAGTGCTCCCTGCTGCGTGCGTCAGCCCTCTGTCACGGGATATCTGTCACACTCTCTCCACAAGCAGCAGCCAGCACGGCCACTCTGTTACACACACAAACACAGGTGCAAACACACACACACAAACATGCCCACACACACACACACACAAAAACACACACGTGTACACACGGGCACACACACACACACAAACATGCCCACACACACACACACACACACAAAAACACACACGTGTACACACGGGCACACACACACACACAAACATGCCCACACACACACACACACACACAAAAACACACACGTGTACACACGGGCACACACACACACACAAACATGCCCACACACACACACACACACACACACAAAAACACACACGTGTACACACGGGCACACACACACACACACAAACATGCCCACACACACACACACACACATGTACACACACACACCACACACACACACATGCCCACACACACACACACACACAAAAACACACACGTGTACACACGGGCACACACACACACACAAACATGCCCACACACACACACACACACACAAAAACACACACGTGTACACACGGGCACACACACACACACACACACATGTGCAAACACACATACATACACACACACATATATGCACAAACACACACACACACATTCACTTAGACACTCACACATACAAATTTGCAATTACACACTCATAATCACCTTTTTTTCCCCCAAGTGTGGGCTGGCACAATTTCCCTTTGGTGTCTACACATCAAAGCCTAACTCAGATCAAGAACTTATTTAGCTGTCCGTGGATGTAGTATAAACAATGATTTAAACAGGCCAAGCTGTGAACACCCTTTTAACATCAGTGGAACGGCAGCTGATAACTCAGGAGGGTCATCTGCGCCCCCTACAGGAGGATACATATCCTGCACACTGCTGTACCAGCAGTAGTACACATGGTACACATTTTTTTTTAAACACCGCAACCAAACGTGCATGTTAGAATGCACAAAACGCACATATATGCGCACAAATGTCCACGGATATACACAAATACAGGTATGGGCACACACATCGACATACATATGTAAATGCTCACAGAAACACAACGCGTCCACACAGAAGGACAAACAACACAGCGTGATACAGAATTCTAAGGGCAAGTTAAAAGAGAATTTGAAGAAAAATGAAGTGAGAAAAAGAGTAAGAAAGAGATTTACAGGAGGAGAGAAAAAAGTCTTTGAACGATGCAATGTGAAAAGAGACGACTCAACAGATGATAGCTGTTTTTAAGACATTCCACTTACCATGTAAGTAACGGATGGACGATTAGTCTCCAATTCAACCCCCCCCCCCCCCGCTTCTCTTTCTCTCTCCTCTCTCTCTCTTCCTTTTCCACACAAACACACATACACTCATAAATCAAAATAATGTGAAAGTAAAATACACTTATGCCTAAACAAACTGACTGACAAAAAAACTCAACAGAAATGCTGTAAAAATGTCAAAGGAACATACAGTACTAGGACACTTAATCCATTCAAGTCCCCTGAATGTGACAGGTCCAGTGAAAATGTCATTCTTGTACCGCAATAATTTACGTTTAAGAAATCGCCATCTTCAGACTTTTTCACAAAGTCTGGGTGAAACTGTGCTGGCTCTCTTATCAAACGAGGGAGACGGCAACACCTGACAGACCTGTTCAGGAACTCTTTTTAGAAAATAAAGGAGATAGAATTTTAAAATGGACAAGAAAAGTTTATTGACACATTCATAAATCAAAATGCGCAAAATGCGCTGAGATTAGGCACGAAACGTGCCATGCAGCGAGTGTGTTCAATGACAGAGAGAGAGGACACACACTGCTTTGCAGTTACTAGGGCCAGCACCAAAGATGCTTTTACCCTGTACTGGGGGCCCAAAAGGAGAATTCTGGCCTACATCTAAGCTCTTATCTGGCCTGTTTTTGAAAGATTGTAATGATAGCATGTATCCACTGTGACATTATCTCTAATATTATCTTTGAATCGAGCATTTGAATACCTGTAAGCCTCTATGCAGCACGCTCATGACGAAGGCCCAGCTGAGAGACAACTGAGAGCTATTATTGGTTGAGGCCGTGCCACGGACGCAGCCATTGGAGGTTGGGCAGCGGTAAGAACAGCTATTGGTGGAGTGGTGGCTGCACAGCAGGAGCTGGTTGCTCTGAGAGGAACCGAACCGCAGCTTTCAATCTACTCTCCCCTGAGGACTACATAAACAGCACTGCACCCAATTTCCCAAAATAAACCTTCTGGGAACCAGAATTATTCATCCGAATGATTCACTTTTTTTTTTTGGCAAATAGGGCAGGCTGGCTCGCAGTCCAGTGCAGAGAAAGACAGAGAAGATTTGTTTTCACCTGGAGGAGCTCCACATCACAGACATTATAACATTACAGCACTAACCACACTGCTTGTTCTCAATCCCACTCTCACACCTCCCCTCCAAAGCCCTGTTTATCGCCCCCTACAGGACAGCACAGTAACAGCACTAACCACACTGCTTGCTCTCAATCCCACTCTCACACCTCCCCTCCAAAGCCCTGTTTATCGCCCCCTACAGGACAGCACAGTGACAGCACTAAATATACAGACGTACGTACGCACACACACACAAACACACGCACACAAACGCACGCAGCACACACACGATTGCGAAGGCAAAGATTGGCAAAATACAAATATATAGTAACAGAGATATCAAACACCCGACGATATCAAACCAGGCAAAGCACAGCATAAACACTAAATTCCTCACAGAAACCAGAGCTACAGAACAACAACGCACAGAGGGAAGAGAGAAAGAGAGAAGGCGTAAGGGCAGCCACACCACTGGGAGTACAGCCATATAAAGAGAGAGGGCGTAAGGGCAGCCACACCACTCGGAGTACAGCCATATATAGATAGAAAGAAACAGAGGTCAGGTACACAGTGTGTGGATATATTTACTCTGTCATCAAAGCGCCATATTCCACAGGCCGCCCGGCCCTCAGAGAGCACGCTACTGTCCTGATCGACAAGCCAGCGATGCACCGCGTGAGCCTAGAAAACACACCACATGGACACTGTTAATGCACACGCAGGTACATTACACGCATGTGTGCAACATATACACCGGTGTATACTCGCACGCACATGTACACTGCGCGCATGTGTGTGTACATACACACTGGTGTGTACGCACACACATACACTACGCGCACGCATGTGCACATGTACACTGGCGTGTACGTGCACACACACATACACTGCGTGGATGTCACCACATAAAAGGCATACGCACAGTGTAAGGGTGCAATTCTCCACATGGAGACATTTAATGCACACATAACATATGGGCACTTAATGGACACACGCACACACGCACACACGTGCACACATTACTGTCTATTACAACACACGTTTAGGTTATTCGTTTTATGGTTTATGGGGTTCGATTGAGGGTTGTCTTCTCAAGGGCAGTCTGCCTCCCCCATAAATGCTGATACACTGCAGTATGTGCACACATAATCCATTTTTACGACAGAAAAAGTAGAGAGGAGATATGTTTCATACAGTGAATCCATTGATAATATGAACAGACAAGAAGATACAACATGCAAATCACACCCAGACAGGTGGACAACCCCACCCCCCTCCCTGAAAGACAAAATTCACTCTCAAAACATCCTCCTCTTCTATAAGGTAAGCTCCACCCCGCACACGTAAAGGCCTCTTGAAAATGGACTCCACCCTTCATAAAATGCCATCCCCCTTTAAAAACTCCCACAAACTCCACCGTCACCATCCGTGACTCTAGATCCACCCCTTCACACACAGACCCACCCTCTCCCTGTCACAAGCTCCACCCCCATTCATAAAAATCCTAAAACTACACATCAACACAAACATATTCCAAAAAAACAGAGTAATGATCCAATGAGGGAGACAGAAGAAAAAAAAACTACAGACAAAATAAAAAGTAAATTCCCTATCCCCTATGTGTTTGTGATAAATGTGTGTGTGCGCGTATACGCATGCGTGAGGGGGATTAATACATCTCGGTTTTTATGTGCCAGCATGCTGCATTGGGAGAGTGATGACGCATATGGAAGTGTGTATTTGTATGCAGTGCTGGGGAGTACTGGAGCGTGGCAGATTATGTTTATAATTGGATCTGAGAGCACGGAGGCAGCAGTAATATGGAGCTGAAGGACTGGTGTTGATGGAATCAGCAGGTCATACACTGGGATACTGTGGACACACAACACACACTGGCAGGAACAGGAAACACGACAGAATATAACAACTGACACACTGACATCTGATATCCTCACACTGACACTGACTCTCTCCACAGTGGCATTGACACTCTCACACACTGACACACACACTCTCTCCAGCATGGCACACACACACCACACTGACATTGATACTCTCCACAGTGACATTGATACTCTCCACACTGACATTGATACTCTCCACACTGACATTGATACTCTCCACACTGGCATTGATACTCTCCACACTGGCATTGACACTATCCACACTGGCACTGATACTCTCCACAGAGACACTGATACTCTCCACAGTCACATTTGTAAGACTGAAAATTATTGATCCTTTGTATTGTCAGTCACAAACCCTGGGTTACAGAACTGGTGGCGACTTCTTTGAGGGTGCAATAAAACAATTCACCATGTGGCCTGAGAACCCTTTGCTGTGGGGCATCTTGAGCCCTTTCTCTGACTTCTAAAATACTGACTGTTCCAAACCACCAAACCACTCTCCACAGTCACATTGATACTTTCCACAGTCACATTGATACTCTCCACAGTCACATTGATACTCTCCACAGTCACATTGATATTCTCCACAGTCACATTAATACTCTCCACGGTAACATTGATACTCTCCACAGTGACATTGATACTCTCCACACTGACATTGATATTCTCCACACTGACATTGATACTCTCCACACTGACATTGATATTCTCCACACTGACATTGATACTCTCCACAGTGACATTGATACTCTCCACACTGACACTGATACTCTCCACAGTCACATTGATACTCTCCACAGTCACATTGATACTCTCCACGGTAACATTGATACTCTCCACAATGACATTGATACTCTCCACAGTCACGTTGATACTCTCCACAGTGACATTGATACTCTCCACACTGACATTGATACTCTCCACAGTCACATTGATACTCTCCACACTGACACTGATACTCTCCACAGTCACATTGATACTCTCCACACTGACATTGATACTCTCCACACTGACATTGATACTCTCCACAGTCACATTGATACTCTCCACACTGACACTGATACTCTCCACAGTCACATTGATACTCTCCACACTGACATTGATACTCTCCACACTGACACTGATACTCTCCACACTGACACTGACACTCTCCACACTGACATTGATACTCTCCACAGTCACATTGACACTCTCCACAGTCACATTTGTAAGACTGAAAATTATTGATCCTTTGTATTGTCAGTCACAAACCCTGGGTTACAGAACTGGTGGCGACTTCTTTGAGGGTGCAATAAAACAATTCACCATGTGGCCTGAGAACCCTTTGCTGTGGGGCATCTTGAGCCCTTTCTCTGACTTCTCCTAAAATACTGACTGTTCCAAACCACCAAGCATGGCGTCATAAAGCTGGAAATACCATAGCCTAATGATGCCGGGAACCCAGGCCTGATCACAGGCCGTAAAAGGCAGGTGAACAAGGCCTATGTTCTTGGACTGAAATAAAGCTGTATATATATATTGCATCATATGTATGTGCATGTAAATAATTGTGAATAATATGATAAATGTGGTGATTAATGCCAATTGAAGTGTGGGGTATGTGAAAGTATAGAAGGGGCAAAATATATGCAAAATACATGAGAAGGAATAAAGAATGTGAAAGAAAAGAGGATTGTATAGGTTATCAGGGATGCGCTTGTCCACATAAGTATCTAGAACACAGAGTGGCCATCACCTAGACCTCACCTGGTATCTAGATAAATGATAGGGAAGATCATGAGATGCGTCATCGTAAAAATAATCTTATTACTATCACTAGATCGGGGAGAGTAGACTATGCAGTTTATCTTCCTGGAGGGGAGTCTCCGGGTGGTGAGGAGTTACATCTCTCTCTTCCTGCCAGACCTTATTTGGACAAACAAAGAGAATTGTGGAATGTGGAAGGCCTGCTCAGGACTGCATTTAAGGGAAGTCCAAAGGGACATTCGAGGAGAATCTGCTTAACAGGTCTCCTGGTGCTGTAGTGGCACCATAGTCACAGAGTATGGGAGAATCTGCTTAACAAGTCTCCTGGTACCATAGTCACACCGTACTAAATCATTTTGTAATATACTTTGGTCGAACCTGTTCATGTTTCTTAGTCTTAGCAGCATGTTATCCTGTGTTTAGCTATAGGTATTGAATGTGTTCATATTTGCTCTCATAGTTGTAACCAGTGATTATTAATAAACTATCATGTTCTCACATCATCTGCATCTTTCTTCTGAACCCTTTCCAGCTCCAATTGCTTAACCAGAGTATAGAATGTGAGCTGCAGTGTTCCGAGCACTGTGGTATGTATGCTTGAGTCTCGGAGTCAGACCCCCTGTGTCTCGCTCAGGGCTGAGTGCAAGTTCGCAGTATGGGAGAATCTGCTTAACAGGTCTCCTGGTGCTGTAAGATGTACCATAGTCATTCCAGTATGAGGAAGATTGTAATCGACTTCCCACACGTGCATATTCTGTGTCTGTGTAGCTGAACAGGCTGGGTAAGATATTTACTCTGCATTTCCTTTCTTAAATCTCTATATTCTGTTATTGACTGCTAATTCTAAGCTAATGACCTACCTGCCTGTTATTAAATTCTTCTTATTTTTAACTTGCGTGGTCTCCATGATTCTAATCCATTTTATACCCTTTTCAGCCTAAATTATGACTGAATGCTTGGAGTTAGATAAATGAGTAAATAAATGAGTGATATTTCACAATAACTTTTACCTTTTCCCACAGCAATACCGGAATACATCACGCTTAAACCTTAGATCCGAGCTATTCCCTCATTGGTCTAGCAGCGCGGGATTTAAACACTGATACTCTCCACACTCACACTGATACTGAAACACAAAAGCAGCAGTAATTGTCCATTTGTCTCTAGTTGAGGTCCTAATTGCCATTTGATCTGGCTCTGCATCATGTGCAAAATTGACCTTGAGTAAGCGTGACTTTTTCAGTTACTCCCGTCACTATCCTCTTCCTTGTCTGTTCTCTTACCTTCTGTGTCTCTCCTTCTCCTCCTCTTTTCTCTTTCCTCCTCTCCTCCCACTGCTTGCGTCTGCCTCCCTTTCAGTCCTCCTCTCCGCCACTCTCCCTACATCTCTCTCTTCCTCCTCATCCATTATCCCTGCTCCGGACTCCTGTAGAAGGCAGAGGGCTGACACCCAATCGTCACCTTTATAAATTATTCACTCTGACAGGGAATCTCAACCTAAGCTTTTTTAAGGAAATTGAATAATGCCAACAGCGATATCATAGATGGAAAATAGATACTACTTGAAGCAATTAGCAGGTGAGCACTTACTCACTCACTCCCACTCACTCTCACTCATGCACTCACAAACACACACACAAAAAAGCATGCACGCGCACACACACACACACACACACACACACACGCACACACACACCATGAATATAGCAATTCATCATCCATTATGTGCAGGGACAGCAGTCAGGCCAAAGTAAAGGATTTCACTAATGAATCCTGCTGGATTTACTGCCAGACCCACAGTGAGAAAGGGCCTGGAGACCTACATACAAAAATACACACACACACACACACACACACACACACACACACGCACATACGCCCACACACACTCACACACACACACACGCACGCACACACACACACGCGCATACACACTCACGCACATACGCGCACACACACTCACACACACACACGCACACATATGAAAACATGCCGACTACATCACACTTGCACACAAACTGAAACACGCACTCTCACGCCCTCTCTATCTCTCTCACATACAAACACACAGCCGCAAACATACACACACAAGCATAAACCCAAACACACACAAACTAAACAAAGGGTAACCATTACATGTGAGATGCAACAGCCCTACGCCACTGTAACACCATTAACCTTCTCCTTTGTGTTTCATTAGTGGTGAACAGTGGCGGTATGTTAAGGGCAAGCCACAGTAGCCTGAAATGAGCAGAAACCCAGCTCTGACATTAGCCAAAATTACACAGACTGCTAAAACAAGCAGAGGAAGGTCACAGCGCCCCACACAATGATAAATAAAGATCTATAATTATCGCTACTGTTATCGCCATCCATATCAGTTACAGTAGGGCCCGTACACCGGCTCCACTGTCTAAGCCGCCAAAAAAGACAACAAACACAGCCTGAACTCCAGTTACAGATGTTACCTCATCCTCAACCTCTTTCCCTCTCTCATTTCACTGTATACAGAGGGAGGGAGGGAGGGAGAGAGAGGGGGAAAGAGAAATAACTTTTTGAACACAGTTCATGTTTATTCAAGGTTTTGTTGTATTTTACAATTTTTCATGCTTTGGCAATATGCCAATTTGCCAATAAAGCTAATTTGAATTGGAATTTGAAAAAGAGAGAAAGAAAAATAGAAAAAGGGGGTGGGGGGGGGAGTGGACGGACACAGAGAGAGCAACAGAAAGTTGTTTTTCTTCATAATTAATGGTGAGTGCGTGAGGTTATAGAGGTTGGCTGTAAGCCTAGCACGCCTTGGTAATACAGGCAGAAAAGTAAGCAATGAAAGTCAAGGTATTTGATTGTAAGGCCATTTTTAATAGGCAGTGGGTGAGTTTGAGAAGGAAGGAGGGATAAGGTGGACGGAAGATAAGAGGTGTACGGTCTGAAAAAGAGGAATATCTACTGTCAATCCCATCTGTGGGAGCAGATGGTTGCTACGTACTGACTCCATTAAAAATAGTATGTCCTTTTTCGATCCCTGTCATCTGGTGGCTTGTTCAGTGGTTATCTGGGATATCAATTTGGACTTCCTCATCGTCAGGAAGCAGCAGGTGCTCTGCTGTACACATAGGTTTTCTATCACTTAAGGTTCGAATGGCTAATGTCTAATCCAGGATCACAGCAGTGTTCTGTCTCCGTGCTGGAAGGATATCGATATGGCCTTCCTGATATTTCAGGAAACGGGAGGTGCTCCGCTGTACACATAGTTTACCATCACCATGTTAGAATGGCTAATGCATGATCCAAGATCACAGCAATTCTGTCTCCGTGCTGGAAGAATATCGATATGGTCTTCCTGCTCTTCCAGGACACAGTAGGTGCTCTGCTGTACACATAGTTGTTTGGCTCTTGGATGATTTGCTGTTTTGGGGGTTGAGTGCTTGTATGATTTTCTCTGTTTGTGGTTTTGGTGTATATCTCCTGTTTAGTAGGGGAGATGTGTTGTGCTCCCTGTTTGATAGGTAGCGCATGCTGGTGCATGCACTAGAAGTAAATATAGCAGATGCATTCAGCGCCAAACCAAAATATTATATATTCATTCATATTTTAAATACATGAGTTATCTTGACAGAACTATAGTTACACACACATAATATACTGTAGCATACACCAGCTTGCTACTAGTGACTGACTGCGAGGCACGGACATGATGACGTGTTACGTACAAATATACATGTGCACGCATGCACACGCACTCAGCTGTCTATCAATATTTTATCAGGTCTTTCAAGCAGCTCTCAGTTTATTTCTCCCATGTTCCTCTCTGTCCATTTAAGCCATGATAGCTGTACCTACTCTGGATGAATGGGCATTGTAGCAGTCAGGAGGGCTGCCTCTTGCCTTTTTTCACAGAACATAAAGTTGCCGGTATCTGTCATGAACAGGGCTCACGCGGAGTTGCGTAGCAAAGATGAAATTGAATGCATGCAATTATGCCGGCAATTATGCCGGCAGTGTAGTATAATGGTTAAGGAACTGGACTTGTAACTGAAAGGTTGCAGGTTCGATTCCCAGGTAGGACACTGCCGTTGTACCCTTGAGCAAGGTACTTAACCTGCATTGCTTCAGTATATATCCAGCTGTATGAATGGATAAATGTAATAAGAAGTGTGTAAGTCGCTCTGGATAAGAGCGTCTGCTAAATGCCTATAATGTAATGTAATGTAATGCCTTTGATGGTGGAGAGCTGAATTTTACAAGAATGAAGCAGTTAACTGTGAAGGCACATCCCATGTAAATGTTAACCAGGAGAGGTGAATGGAAAGGCTTAACACAGAAGTAAGAAGTAAGGACACTTAACACATGCAGTCATAGGACTTTAACCCTATTTATTATTATTATTTTTTGGATGTATATGGTAACACGGGTGTTACAGCACTGGAGTGGTTCCTGAGTGTGCGGTCACATTGTTGTGATTAGATCAGCCATATTGTCAAGACCTGACGTGTAGGCAACCTTTAAAATGAAATAATTTAGAAGCGCACACACTAATGGCACGTATCAGCTTAAGCAGCAGATTTGTTTTAGCCCAAGATAGCACACACACACTAGTGCTGCTTATAAGCATTAGCTGCAGAGTGCACACAAATGCTGCTTTTAGCTTTAGCGCAGTTAGAAAAACGAAATATGCAAGCATGCAATAGCCTAGAGTAAGGCTGCTAACAGAAGTAATATGTAATATGAGCAGCAAGCAAAGAACGTTTGCAAACAGTGGCAGGCACCTTCGTACTTTTCTGAGCTCTTGTTCGGTATTGCGGTGGCAAGTGAGCACGTAAACGGAGTTGATTCCAATTTATTTTGTGTTACAGAGAATGGTCACATTTTTTTTTTTTTTTTTAACGGGTTATAGATTATATATGCCTTGGTTGTCAGGAACAAGTAGGCTACTACTACTTACAACCCGTTATGATTTTGACTATGCAACAAAAAACAACTTACTGCTAACTGAAAACACTACTGCGCATGCCTGATCACTTCCTCTTGTGCGGACAAAAAATCTAATGGAGAAAAGCTCCAGTTGCGTATCTTGTCATAAATCTAAAATCTAAATCGAGGGCGCAGACTGTGGCTGTGTTCTCTAAATGCAGACACGTTGCTTAAAACCCCCCGATCACCAAGAATCTTCCTAGACCTTGCCGCCCGGCCAAACTGAGCAATCGGGGAAGACGGGCCTTGGCCAGGGAGGTGAGTAGGAACCCGAGGGTCACTCTGACAGAGCTCCAGCGTATCCTTGTGGAGATGGGAAAACCTTTCAGAAGATCAACCATCCAGGCACACTCCACCAATCAGGCCTTTATGGTAGAGTGGCCAGTCGGAAGCCCCTCCTTAGTAAAAAGCACATCAAAGCCCGCTTGGAGTTTGCCAAAAGGCACCTAGAGGACTCTCAAACCATGAGAAACAAGATTCTCTGGTCTGATGAAACCAAAATTGATCTTTTTGGCCTGAATACCAAGCATCACGTCTGGAGGAAACCAGGCACCGCTCATCACCTGGCTAATACCATGCCTACAGTGAAGCATGGCGGTGGCAGCATCATGATGTGGGGATAATTTTCAGCAGCGGGAACAGGGCAACTATTCCTGATAGAGGGATAGATGAATGCAGCTAAGTACACCAAGATCCTTGAAGAAAACCTGCTCCAGAGTGCTCTGGACCTCAGACTGGGGTGAAGGTTTACCTTCCAACATGACAACAACCCGAAGCACACAGCCAAGAAAACAAAGGAGTGGCTTCGGAGAAAGTCTGCATGTCCTTGAGTGGCCCAGCCAGAGCCCAGACCTGAACCCAATTGAACATCTGTGGAAAGACCTGAAAATGGCTGTGTACCGACGCTCCCCATCCAACCCGATGGAGCTTGCAAGGATATGCCAAGAGGAATGGGCAAAAATGTCCAGAAACAAGTGTGCCAAGCTCGTAGCTTCTTTCCCAAGACGCCTTGAAGCTGTAATCACTGCCAAAGGTGCAGCAACCAAGTATTAGGCTAGGTACAGATACAATGGGGGAAATAAGTATTGGACACGTCAACAATTTTATTATCAAACATATTTCCAATGTAGCTATTCACATGAGATTTTGACCAGACATTGGTATTAACTCAATAAAACTACACAGCTAAAGAAATTGTAACGTTCCAATTCTTTAAAAAAGTTATGTGCAATAAAGTGAAATGACACAGGAAAAAAGTATTGAACATGCTAAATTAAATGTGGTAGAAAAGCCATATTTTTTATATTTGGTTGCATATCCTTTGCATGCCATGACTTTATGATGTCTGTGACCCAACAACATCAAAAGGCTCTTGATATCTTATTTGCTGGTACTCTTACAAGCGATACTATAACAGCTCTGCATTTGAATGGATCTCTATGGGAATTGGGGGGTGAGACTAGATTTAGCTGTAAATTACACTGGAACAATATATAACACATGGTTGGCTAAGTGGCTCTAAGTCATCAAGGGTCTGATGTATTAAACAAGCCTTTAACCAGCACTCTGCTGCCAGAAATACAGTACCAGCAAATATATAAAAAAACGAGCATCCGTTACTAATGTTAACAACGCCGGATTAAAAAATAATAAAATGTATTTAAAAAACGAAGGAAAAAAACAAAACGCATTAGCCTGTTCACCCTGCAAGTTAAACCAGCGAGGTGGAAAGAGTAAGTAGGCCTATCGCGTTGTTGAATAGCCCAATAAAACTAATCTAATGTCACGTCGATCAGTCGGCCTAATTGTTATTTGTTTGTGTTCCTATTATTGGTAGCTTTTCTGATGACCGATTATTATTTTTTACTGTATTTGCTATGCGATCACATTCACCCAATGAAAATGGCGTTGTAATAACCAGGCACGTTTCCTAAAAATGTTTTGTTACGTTGAATATTGTTTTCAATAAATGTTATTTGTTAACTTTTATTTAGTGAGTTGTTGTCATGTTTTGTAGGATAATTTGCAATGTTCATAATGCAAGGCGCAAAGTGCCACACATTTCAGTGGCATTTAAAATACGATTTGGTTATTGAAGAATGTGATTAACGGTTTCAAATGGCTCTTATAATATACGCAATATTTTTTCGGACAATGTTTAACCTTATAGATTAAATTGTGCTCAATTTTGACTGTTTTCTGAGTGTTTTCTTACTTTTAGACTAGTCGACGAGTCTAAGTTTAAACTTCCGTTTAAACGTCAGGGAAATTAGTCGTTAGGAACATCCCTACTTACAACCGATACTATAACCTCTCTGCATTTGGATGAATCGCTATGGGAATTGGGGGGTGGGACCAGATTAAGCTGTAAATTACACAGAAATAGTATGAAACCCATGATTGGCTAAATGGCTGTAAGTCATCAACGCTCTGCAGTATCAAACGAGCCTCAAACCACCACTCTGCTGCCAGATATACAGTAGATATGGATGGATAACTTTAAGGGTTTCTCTCCTGACATATTTTTCCATAGAGTTCAATCGGAAAATGAGTCAGGAGAAACCACCCTTAAAGTGAGCCATCCATATCTACTGCATATCTGGCAACAGAGTGACGGTTTGAGGATAAAAATGTAAGGGGGGCTACAATGTAAAGGCTACAATTGCTACATGGTTATGGATGTAAACACCCTGAAATTAAAGTTGGGACTTTAACCTCATAATCACTGTTCCATTTCAAATCCAATGTGCCGGAGTACAGAGCCAAACCAACAACAAAAATGTGCCACTGTCAAAATACTTTTGGACTGCACTGTATGTATAGACATGCACTCATATTCAAGTTCTCTCTCTGTCTCTCTCTCTCTCTCTCTCACACACACACACACACACACACACACACACACACACGTGTGCACAGGCAGACAATGGCTTTGAAGATCAGGCAGAAAGCACAGGAGCACACGTACAAATAAATAAATAAATAAGACATAAAAAGCAGTGGTCTGTTTTTTCTTCCTGTGCTAAAATGGAAGCTCTGAAATATTGATGGGCTGTCAGGCCACTGCCTCTGCAATCCATTACAAACAAAGCTAGTAGTGCTAACCTCTCTTCCTCCATATATCCCATTCTCCGTCTTCCACTCTCCCTCCATTTCTCTCTCTACCTCCACCTTCCTCTCTTCCTGTTTCTTTCTCCTTCCATCTACCTCTCTCTCAATCCCTGTACATCTTTTTTTCTCACCCTCTTCTCTCATCCGTCTCGAATCCATCCCTCTCTCAATTCACCCCTTACTCTTTCTCCAACATCCAAATTCTCTCTCTCTCTCTCTCTCTCTCTCTCTCTCTCTCTCTCTCTCTCTCTCTCTCTCCCTCCCTCCCTCCCTCCCTCCCAGGGTCTCCTGAGAGTTGTAAACCTCTAGCAGCCTAGCACAGGGGTTCCCAAACTTTTCCATGCCAAGGACCCCCAAATAGTCGTAGCCTCTGGCTGGCGCCCCCCTATTGAGAAATGGCTTTTAAAAAAAACTTTTAAATTACACTGGCAAATATAAAAAAATCTAACATACAGCTTCTTAATACACAACACAATACTTTTGACCCTATTTTGATTCCATAATAGGGCCGTTAGCAGCTCAACGTAACGCTTTGACTGACAGGCAGACGGTTAGTTATTGGCTGCGATTGAAAGAAGGGCATGGCAAATACCTAATTTCGATATGAAAGGATTTATAACAATTTATATCATATTTTAAACCGGCACAGTAATCTTATGAATTGAAATAAAAAATTTTAATAAATGAATTTTTTTTTTTTTTTGCATTTTCCATTTTCCTCTTCCTTCCAATTGCCCCCCGTTGGGCCGCGGCCCCCACTTTGAAAACCCCTGGCCTAGCAGGCTCAGAGATTCACACAGATAGCCGCCACTGCACCACTGAGCACACCCCCCTCTTCAATATTCATGAGCACTGAAGAGGGATTTGCTGCCGGACAGCTGTGAGGCTGTCCTTCAGTTACTTCACACACCACAGATATTGGAATAAGCTCCACCCCTAATACTGGAATAAGCTCCACCCCTGTGGTCCAGACACGGCTTAAGTTATACCCTAACACATCTACCCTAAAAGTCCCAAATGCTTTGAGCTCTCAAGTAAACAAATCGAAACGCGTTTTTTCGCAAGCACAGCCACCTCTTCTCTGTACTCAGCAGTACACCAACCCAGTGTCACAGTTACAGCACCATTGATACACATGCCCAGTCAACACAGGAGCTATGACTGTGTCAATAAGCCCAGGGTCAGATCATGGGTCTCAACAGTCACATGCGATCTAATCCTGGATGTGAGTAGAGGCATATGGGGTCTAATCCTGAATGTAAGGAGAGACACATGGGTTCTAATCCTGGTTGTAAGGAGAGGCATATGGACATGAGTAGAGGCATACTGGGTCGAATTCTGAACATAAAAAGAGGCATATAGTATTTAATCTTGGCACGCATAAACATGCGCTGTAAAGGTCCACCTTAACCTGTTATGTTCACAATGCTGCTTTCCATTTTCCGTGCCAAAACAATTTGATTAGATATAGAACATCAGAGTCCAGTTATTTCTGGCACCAGCTTGTGTCTTGCATTGCCACTGATTAATGCAAATTTATGGCAACACACAGCTAAGATCATTCCCGTATAACTGCGGCAGAGTTACGGCAGTGTTGGAATGTTATAGGAATGTTGTTTCAATATTGTGTGTTGACTGGGTAATAATGCGTTTGTGATGCTGAAAGTACCTGCCTCTCTCAGCCTTAGTTTAAAAAAAAATGTTTATACAGCTCAGAATCAATCTGACGCATCACAGCACTGGAGAAAGGCTGGTCCTGCACACACTGGTAGGCAAGCATGACATCACAGACACACAAACACAACCACACTCACACATACACGCATTAACCCCAATTTAGGGGGTGCTCTGTTTAAGGCTTTATAACTCCAGGTGTGAACATCACAAAACCTTGGCAAATGGCTTAACAAAATATGCTGGTTTAGATAGACCCCGCGAGCCACAAGAAGCTTGCCACTGCCGAGGCAGAAGCAATGGTGGAGAATGCGGCACGCATAGCCTCGTTTGGGCTTATAACAATGCGGCCAGTAAACAACAAAACACATGCTGTACAAATAGTTACCCATGCCTTTTATAAACTATATATATATATATATATATATTTTTTTTATTTTTTTTATTATTTTTTTATAAACTAGCTCGCTACTTGCTAAGCTAGACTGAAAAAAGAACTATCAAAAATAGGGGTGGGACGATTCAATCCCATAACGATTCGATTCGATTACGATTCTTTAGGCAAAGGTTCGATGCATCATAATATCTTACGTTTGACCACGATTCGATTCGATAAGATTCGGTTCGATTAATTTAGATACTTTAAAAAAAATTAATTGGTATGCTAATGTGATTTGATACCGATACATTCAGCAGTAATTAAATATTCAATTAGAACCTTACACCAAGTTCACAGCATTATGTTTATTGTTAAGGCATGCCATACATTTTGCAGCTGTCTGCAGCAAATAATGCAGCAATAAACATGACTAACAGTGTATTTTCTAAAGTTGCCCTATTTAGGTTATTGTTTTTCAGTGTCAGACATGGTACCCTAATACATTTCCTTTATTTACAAAATGAAAATGGCAAAATGTATAACAATTACTAAACTTGGCCAAGAAAAATGAAATAGCCTATAGGTTAGTGTCATATAGTACTTTCCTTAATCTTAGTACGATCTAGAACTTCGGTGGAGCAAGATGCCCATCCATCCGTAGTTAAAACTACTTTCGTAGCGTTTTGCAAGGACAGTCGAACAGTTTTCTTCACCTCTTCATACAGAGCAGGTATACATTTTTCACTCAAATGTTTTCTGCATGGTATGGTGTATCTAGGTTCCACGACATTCATTTTGTGAATCGGACAGTTAACGTAGTAATAATTAATTGAACGTAAGACATTGGAAATAGTCTTACTATTTTTGTTTTTTGTCTCTAACGTCTACTTGATTTTGAATAGAAAATGGTTTAAATTTAAATATCAGAAAGCACTTTACAATTAACTGTCTGGACACGGTATGTGTATAAAAACTAATAAAAACAATTATACAAAAAAATAGAACCGTTTGGCCATTTCTCCAGGAAACTCAGGGGAAGTGTCAATGACTCCCGAGTTTAGCTTGCTAACACGCTTGCTGTCCTTAACGTCAATTGTGTATCGTCGGCTCAAATGGTTTATCATGTTTGTGGTGTTGCCTGTGTATCTGATTTCTACTTGGCAGATCTTGCATATTGCAGCGGTTTTGTCAAGTACACCCTCCTTCTTTCTAAACCCGAAATGCTTCCATACCACTGATTTTCTGTTCGGAACATCGCAAATTCTGTAAGTTTCTGTCTCTTTTGTCGCACTCAGCGAGCACGCAGCTAGCCATTTCGCTCAGATCTGTCCGTCTAATTGTCGCTTGATTCCCGCCTGTCCCTACTTTCAACTCACGCTTACGTGGGGGTTGGAGCAGAAACATGGATTGACGCTGGTCAAAACAGTTTTAAAAGTAGTCGTGTCTCAGAAATATATATTTTAAATAATTTTTGAATAAATGAATACATGTGCACATTCATTTAAAATGCGATATTAATTGATGCTTATCGATTCGAATCTTACAGATCGATGCAGTTGTATTTACACATTCGGATCGATGCGGTGCATTGTCCCACTCCTAATCAAAAAACAAAGTACTATCAAAATAACTATAAAAAATATACCAAAAATAGGTTACTATAACTTACTAGAATATTTAAAAAAACTAAACTGTAAGCTAGCTATATATATATCGCTTGTTCGCTCGCTCTCTCCTATCTCCTCTCCCCGTCCACGGCACGCAGATCTATGGTAGGCCGAACAGTTCAAAAGCCGACGCAAACTACACCACATATCCAGTTGGACAGCCCGCGCCACCCAGTTGGACAGCTCGAAGATACCCAATTTGATGTTGCTGATTGGACAAGAATTCACTAATCTTCACTAATGTAGTTTACGTAATACCAAAGTTTGTAGGGGAATTTGAATCATAACGATAATCAAAGTTTTTTGTTGTTTGTCATTTTAATTTAAGACTGTAATTCCAAAAACATAGAACGATATTTGGAATAACTTAACCGATGTTTAGTTTAGGAATATGGGAAACAGTCATTGAACATGAACAGAGACTGATCTGAATGCAGACATGAAGAAGCAAACACTATTGTTTTAAATAAAATAAGTGTAATTAATCACATTCATAAAATGAAAAGGCCTAGTTAGTTCAAAGTGCCATTTTCTGGAATTTTTTAAGAAATTAGGAATATATTTTAGTTGGAATACAACAGCAAAAATGAAACAACAGACGTATTCATGTGGTGGATGACTCAGTTTAATGAAGCTATCAAAGTTATGTAGGCTAGTAAGATTGAAAAACTGCATTAAAAGTGCAGAACAACACGACTATTGCATAATTTAGGAAATTGTATCTACAGTTGTGTTAAAAAAAATAGCAGTACAACATCAGTAACCTGATGAACCACTGTTATTAGTAGTGTTATTTCTGCATGGCAAATGATGTACTTGTAGATGTAGTAGTGTAATAGAAAAACAACAGACCCAACTGTCATGACATGTACGCTTGTTCTGGGTAATTGACTCATTCATTGAAAGGGGCATGTTCAAAATAATAGCAGTGTGGAGTTTAATTAGAGAATTCATTCATTCTGTGAAAAAACAGGTGTCATTAATTGTCCTTTATTAAGAAAGAAGAGAAGAAAATGTTTCACACATTGTTATAAAATATATTTCCTTCTGAATTGCTAAGTAAAACGGACCGTTCCAAACATTGTTCGGAGGAACAACGTAATTTGATTAAAAAGTTGATTGGAGAGGGGAATACGTATAAAGAAGTAAAGCAAATTATAGGATGCTCAGCTAAAAAGATCTCAAATGCTTTAAAATGGCAACAAAAACCCGAAACACGCGGAAGAAAACGAGCAAATACTGTTAAAACGGATCGAAGAATAGTCAGAATGGCAAAGATTCAGCCAATTATAACCTCCAGAAAGATCAAAGATGATCTAAAATTACCTGTAAGTGCTGTTACAGTCAGAAGACGTTTCATCGAAGCTAAGCTATCAGCAAGAAGCCCCCGTAAAGCACCATTGTTGAAAAAACGGAATGTGCATAATCGGTTAAAATTTGCCAAGGAACACATCGATTGGCCCAAAGAGAAATGGCGTAACATTCTGTGGACTGATGAGAGTAAAATTGTTCTATTCGGGTCTAGTGGTCGTCGACAGTACGTCAGACGACCCCCGGGTACTGAATTCAAGCCACATACACTGTGAAGACAGTGAAGCATGGTGGCGCAAAAATCATGGTATGGGGACACTACGGTGTTGGGCCTATTTATCGTATACCAGGAATCCTGGATCAGTTTGAATACATCAAAATACTTGAAGAGATTATGTTGCCGTATGCCAAAGAGGAAATGCCCCTGAAATGCGTGTTTCAACAAGACAACGACCCCAAACACATGAGTAAGTGAGCAACATCTTGGTTCCAGACAAAAAAGATTGAGGTAATGGAGTGGCCAGCTCAATCCCCCGACCTCAACCCCATTGAAAACTTGTGGGGTGACATTAACAATGCAGTTTCTGAAGCAAAACCCAACAATTCACAGGAACTGTGGAATGTAGTTCGTTCATCCTGGGTTGAAATACCTGTTTCTAGGTGCCAGAAGTTGGTTGACTCGATGCAACACAGATGCGCAGCAGTTATCAAAAACAATGGTTATGCAACTAAATATTATTTCAGTAATTTAAAGTGAAGTTATATCTTGAAAAATTTCTTCAGTTTATACAGTAAGTGTTTGAGTAAATGTTTATGAACAGAATAATATTCTTTTTCTTTGCTTCCTGTAAAAGAATAATGCAGACTTGATAAAAATGTGTTAATGCTTTGATTTGGAATTGAATGTGTAATGTTTCCACTACATTTGAAATATGGAACTAAAAGCTATTAAAAAATATTTGCACTTTATTCACTTTTTTTAACGCACTGCTATTTATTTGAACACTACTGTATGTATCTCTCTCCTGCACTGGGTTGTAAGTGTGAGGGGTCAGTCATTTTGGGGTGTCTGTTTACCGGTTTTAAAATGAGAACCTTAATGAATTTGTAGCTACAGTCATTATTATGTGATAAGTTAAATACAGGAATATATAAAATAAACTTGAATCAGACAAATAACTGTTGTGGCTCGTGATTTTAATAAATAATCGATAGATAATGTTCTATACGGTTTTTGGTGAATTTATACAGTTTTGCAGGCATAAAAAATAAGGGCTCTCTTTCCAGAGGTTGACACCTATGCATGAATAAAATTATATTTTAGCGACCGCATCTAAAGACAGACCAGGCGGATTCACTCGTTGCTTTTATTGCAAGCCAAAGTTCTCAGTACACAGAGAATTACACTGACTTCAAGCATTTTTATACTGGACTTGCGATAATACTGCAAACTGTCATAGACATATTGCATAACCTATAGCTCTACTGTGGCTATATAGCTACACTAGCTACTGTTAACAAAACACACGTAGGCCTGCGCACTTTATACACACAATAACACTTAGCTAGCCCTGGTGACCAGCCAGCTCCGCTAGCCAGTGTAACAAACAGCATAACTAAACATTTGACCAACGAGTAAATAGTCTCTATATAATGGCATCACATAAATTGTAGTTGAAGACGTTTTTTTTCATAGATTAGAAAAATTCTTGCAACCTTTGTTTGTTTAAAAATTCATAAACACGGCTAACTCGAGATATCCAGCTGGATAGCGCGGCGATACCCAATTTGACATCTTGCGCTACGCAGCTGGATATCCCGCGTGACCCAGTTGAATAGCGCAGAGCTACCCAGTTCAACATCCCACGCGACCCAGTTGAATAGCGCAGAGCTACCCAGTTCGACATCCCGCGTGATCCCGTTGAATAGCGCAGAGCTACCCAGTTCGACATCCCGCGTGATCCCGTTGAATAGCGCAGAGCTGCCCAGTTCAACATCCCGCGCGACCCAGTTGTATATCGCAGAGCTGCCCAGTTCAACATCCCGCGTGACCCAGTTGTATATCGCAGAGCTAACCGGTTGGATTACTAGCGCTACTCGACTGGATATGTGGAGATGTCCACTGGGTATCTCGCGATGTCCACTGGGTGGTGCAGGATGACTGGATAGGTAGTGTTTTGTTAACTGGACATATCTTGCTTAAAAACTGGGTAGCGCAGAGCAACTGGATATACAGTGTGTAGTTCGCGTCGGCTTTTGAACTATTCTGCCTACCATACAAATCAACCGTTGAGATTCGCTTTTATAGCTGGGGCGTAGCCCGCCCTCGCTCGCTCCAAAACTTCTGGACGTAGCTGTACAGATTTCTATTTCATCACTGAGTACTGAATACGTTTGGAAAGACCTTTCTGGCCAATCACAGATTGAACGTGCAGTACCTAACGTTTTACCACTAGACACTTTTGAGCCAGATTCTTAAAAGTTTATCCTTTTTTGCGCCGACTGCAGTAATTTGTCAAACTTTGGACCAGGATCAATGAGTAATACTTAGAAAAACCCAAATGTATCAGTTATCATCTAAAATAAGTGGTTTTAGTGCTTTGTTACCCTTTAAATGAAACATGACAGTTTTAACATTTACAAAACAAACTTTGTATTTGTTTATTTTTGTAAGACATGAATTGACATCTCAGGGCACCTGAACACACAACACGGGGGTGAAAGTGGGGCAGGCCACATCTCCTTAAAATATATTATACACAACACAACATGACTGTGCAGACTGCTTCTGTCCTCAAAAAAGTCTAAAAACATACAGATGTGATTGAAATTTTTGCTACATTGTACAGTATACACTGAAACTAGTCTGGACACTGGAAAATACAGGTGCAGCTCAAAAAATTAGGATATCGTGAAAAAGTTCAATATTTTTTGTCACTCATTTCAGAAAGTGAAACTCATATATTATATAGATTCATTACACATAGAGTGCAATATTTCAAGCCTTTATTTCTTGTAATTTTGATGATTATGGCTTACAGCTAATGAAACCCAAAATTCAGTATCTCAGAAAATTAGAATATTTTGCTTTAACATATTTTTAAAGTATCATATTTAATATTTGGTCACATATCCTTTGCATGCTGTTACTTCCTGAAGTCTGTGACCAATCAACATCAAAAGACTCTCGATATCTTATTTTCAGGTACTGTTACAAGCGATACTATAACCTCTCTGCATTTGAACTGATCTCTATGGGAATTTGGGGGTGAGACTAGATTCAGCTGTAAATTACACTGGTACAGTATGGAACACATGGCTGGCTAAATGGCTGTAAGTCATCAAGGGTCTGAGCTATCGAACGAGCCCCAAACCATCACTCTGTTGCCAGAGTATGAAACTCTATAGAACTCTATGGGGAAAAAAGTCAGGAGAAACAACCCTTAGAGGGATCCATCCACATCTACTCCATATCTGGCCGCAGAGTGATGGTTTGGGGCTCGTTTGATACATTAGACCCTTGATGACGAAGACGGAAGTATTGCCGTCGAAACATGTCAGGTAGGAAAATATAATTTGTGTCTGATATAAAAGAAAACTATGATCTAAGTAAATATAGACACTATGAACTTATTTGAACTATTAATATTAATCACATCTGAAAAACTATGCAGAAATGGGATTCTCATGACAACACAAACATAGACCTACTCATGTTTAATATTGTTGTGATGGTCTCGGTGTGGGTGGTGCAATGGCCTACATTTCCTAAATGTTCAACATGGAAGAAATGTATATTTCATAACTCAACAAACTGCCGTTGTGGAAGTTCCTCAAAGTCCCCCCCCGCCCCCTTCAAGGGGAGAATAAAAGTGCAATTTAACAATTTCTGGCCATATTCAGCAACTATACTATGATTTTACGACCATCTGCAGCCAGATCAAACGCAGAATTTGGGCATTTAAGCAGAGGAAATAAAGACCTAGGGGAAGCTGTAGTCAGACTCTCCCGCACATCATACACCGTGTTTTTTGTGTGTAGCGACGGCCAGGTATGACAAAGTAACTTTAATGAACTCTGTACTACGTTTCATTCTTTTTTTTAATTCTGTAAATAACCTTGATTCGTTTAAGTAAATTACCTGCCTGGCTAATAAATTGTTCTATATCTAGACTTGATTTGCGTGGTCTCCATGAATTGTGTCTCTATTAACGGGGTTCACATTGACTAATCTTGTTTGTGGTAATGTGACTGCTCTGCTAGGCTTTAGCCAGTACTAGGAGGATTATATGCTCTAAAACCTCTGTGTACCTGTGATGGTGATATGTTCAAAACCTCTGAGTTTCTGTTTCCTAGTATTTGGTAGATCCTATGGTCAAAAACCTCTGTGATACGTTCCAAACCCTCTGAGTTTCTAGTTAACCTCGTAGATTCTATGGTACAAAACCTCTGTACACCTGTGATGGTGACATGTTCCAAACCCTCTGAGTTTCTATGGGCTAGGGTCTCTGAGCTTGTCAGTCCGATTCAGTGTGTCAGTCTGCACCCCGTATCCGGGGCTATCAGCGTAATAAATGAGTATAGAATCAGCGTTGAGTCAGATAAATGAGTATAGAATCAGCGTTGGTGGCTGATAGTCAATGTAATGTACACAGGCTGCCTTTTGGATAAACTGGGGTCAGCATAGACCAGACTTAAAGCGGAAGGTAACGTGGTACGATAACCTTTGATATGTGGTCACTTATTAGCTGATCCCGTGAATCTAAAGATAAGTTTCACCCGGTTGCAAAAACCGTAATATTTCACAATAACTTTTACCTTTTCCCACAGCAATAGCGGAATACATCACGCTTAAACCTTCACTCCGAGCTATTCCCTCATTGGTCTAGCTGCGGAAGGTTTACAATTTGGTGACCTTGACGTGATTCCAGTTGCTGTTGCGAAGTTCCAGTGGAAGGTCCGGCTGACGTGCGAGAGTTCCTGCCTACCACGTGTGGTTGACTACGTTCCAGACGTAACTTTCTGTCCTTCGATATGAGGTTTGGCTTTCCTGCTGCCCTGTTCTGTTTTCAGCTGTTGTGGTAAGTCCAGTCTCAAATACTTCCTAGAAAGTGGTCAGGGAAAGCTAAAACATCACCCAAATAGACACATTTGTAGAACGGGTCGACATATTGTGAGTCCGGAAACCGTAGAACTCTGGAGGGGTTTAAGCTTTTAGAGGGACACCATGTCTAGTGATAGACAGAGAACAGAGAGAGTAGACCAGGAGGTAATGGAAAGATTTGCCCTATATTTTAAGGACCTTTTAGTTCATGTGCACAACAGAGGAGTGGGCTTAACCTGGAATAATGCCTAAATCCTCCATTGGTATGAGACGGAGGGCTGTTGCCTCCAAACTAAGTCCCGGTACTGGAAACTTCCAGCTGTGATTATTTACCTGCTGCACCGAAATGATTAAGTAGCTCTGATTGAGAATGCACGAGTTGCGGCTAGTACTCAAGAGCTAGAAAAATTACGCTCCGATGAATTGTGAAAGCTGCGGGCAGAGGTGGAAACGTTCGCATTTGATAAAAGTAACTGGGCTATCCAGAGTAACGCTCTGCGAACACGGATTGCTGAACTCGAGATTTAATTAGAAAGGGGTCAGAACTATGCCGAGGTCTTAGAGACCTGTTGCGGTAAAGTCGGACTACCTATCTCAGCCATTCGGCAAGCCGGATCCGACACTGTTAGTAGTGACATGCGAGAAGAGAGTGATGATGAGGAAGTACTAGCCCTAGCAGATAAGCCCTGTGGGGAAGCTTTTTCAGGGGGGGGGGTATAGTGCGTCGTACGATTGGGCACCTGCGGCTATAAGAACCCCGGCAGCGTCTGTCCCGAGCAGGCCCACAAGCTTTTATTATCGCCCGAGTGAACCAGGGGAACCTTGGCAGCGTAGTCCCATGATAACAGGATAACCTAATGCTGCAGGCCTCCGTGCATAATTTAGAACTTCGGGACATATGGCAATTGCACTCCTTACAATTCCTGAAGAGTTGAGGTCTAAATTACCAGATGACCTGCGATCGGAGGCGATTGTGATTAAGTTAGAGGAGGAGAGTGACACTGGAGTGATTGACCGGCTTAATGAAGCCTTATTACAGTTACGGGGCCCGTCGCATGCTGCGTGGCATACAATTTTAGATATCAAACAGTCGCCTAAAGAGGCTATTGAAGTGTATGCCGAGCATATGTGGGTATCGTTCAAAGAGCACTCGTGTTTAGAGGAGGCGAACTGAGATCAGGAAGTGCTATTGCAGCTCCTGAAAAACAAAGCAGGCCCCTATATTCAACAGGCGTTAGCCAACGGAGCCGATCCACCAGAGAACACTTACTGGTCATTGGTGGAATGGGCTTCAAAAATAGAAACCCGGTTCAACAAGCAGAGCAAGCCGCGCTCTATTTCTGCCGAAGGAAAAGGGGTGAGCAACCCGATCGGGACCGGCGATAGCCGGCCGTGGATCTGCTTATACTGTCATAAGCACTACCACAGCATAGATCGGTGTTTCAGGCTGCAAGAAAAATTGGGCCTTCCACAGCAGCCGTCCAAACATGATATGCGCATAATGCAGGAGCTAGGGAAGTTAATAATGCCAAATAACCCGACGGATAGCAAGCAAATCTCAACTGAGCAGAAACCAGAAAACGAGAGTAACCCCTACACCACGCTTCAGGTCAGTTTGGCAGCGTCAGCTGGCAATTATGAGGATTCGCAATAATTTGCTTGCTCTTGCACAGATATGTTATTACCCCTCACAGACATAACTATTCACGTAAAAGGCATAGGCGATACCCTTATGGTAGCTACTAAAACACAAAGGCACGGCTTTGTAATTCATTGTCTTGAAAAACAAATCGAGCTGAAAACAGACTGGGCTGCAAAACAACGCCCACCAGGAAACAACGCCCGCATTATGTCCATATCCGCTGCAGATCCCGTTCAGCAACTGATTAATAAACACAGCGATGTTTGGGCTAATCATGAGCATGACTGTGGCCTTGTGGACTTTGAGATCGGCATTGGGGGGGACCCCCAGTAACACATTGAGCCAGAGGCAGAGGACGCTGTGCATGAAATAGTCAAACAGCTTGAGATGAGGGGTATCGTTCGGCGATGTAGTTCAACCGCTAACTCTCCATGTCTGCCGGTACCAAAGTCAAATGGCAAGTGGCGTCTTTGTATTGATTATCAGCGTCTTAATCAAGTCTTGCCCAGTGATATATATACAGGTGCAGCTCAAAAAATGTGAATATCGTGAAAAAGTTCAATATTTTTTGTCACTCATTTCATAAAGTGAAACTCATATATTATATAGATTCATTACACATAGAGTGAAATATTTCAAGCCTTTATTTCTTGTAATTTTGATGATTATGGCTTACAGCTAATGAAAACCCAAATTCAGTGTCTCAGAAAATTAGAATATTGTGAAAAAGTTAAATATTGGAAACTCATGGTGTCACACTCTAATCAGCTAATTAACTCAAAACACCTGCAAAGGTTTCCTGAGCCTTTAAATGGTCTCTCAGTCTGGTTCAGTAGGCTACACAATCATGGGGAAGACTGCTGACTTGACAGATGTCCAGAAGACAGTCATTGACACCCTCCACAAGGAGGGTAAGCCACAAAAGGTAATTGCTAAAGAAGCTAGTTGTTCACAGAGTGCTGTATCCAAGCATATTCATAGAAAGTTGAGTGGAAGGAAAAAGTGTGGTAGGAAAAGGTGCACAAGCAACAGGGATAACCGCAGCCTTGAGAGGATTGTCAAGCAAAATCCATTCAAGAATTTGGGGGAGCTTCACAAGGGGTGGACTGAGGCTGGAGTCAGTGCATCAAGAGCCACCACGCACAGACAAATCCAAGACATGGGCTACAAATGTCACATTCCTCGTGTCAAGCCACTCCTGAACCAGAGACAACGTCAGAAGCGTCTTACCTGGGCTAAGGAGAAAAATAACTGGACTGTTGCTCAGTGGTCCAAAGTCCTCTTTTCAGATTAAAGTAAATTTTGCATTTAATTTGGAAATCAAGGTCCCAGAGTCTGGAGGAAGAGTGGAGAGGCACAGAATCCACGTTGCTTGAAGTCAGTGATGATTTGGGGTGACATGTCATCTGCTGGTGTTGGTCCACTGTGTTTTCTGAAGTGCACAGTCAACGCAGCCATCTACCAGAAAATTTTAGAGCACTTCATGCTTCCTTCTGCTGACAAGCTTTATGGAGATGCTGATTTCATTTTCCAGCAGGACTTGGCACCTGCCCACACTGCCAAAAGTACCAAAAACTGGTTCAATGACCATTGTATTACTGTGCTTGATTGGCCAGCAAACTCGCCTGACCTGAACCCCATAGATAATCTATGGGGTATTGTCAAGAGGAAGATGAGAGACACCAGACCCAACAATGCAGACGACCTGAAGGCCGCTATCAAAGCAACCTGGGCTTCCATTACACCTCAGCAGTGCCACAGGCTGATCGCCTCCATGCCACGCCGCATTGATGCAGTAATTCATGCAAAAGGAGCCCCAACCAAGTATTGAGTGCATAGAAATTAACATACTTTTCAGAAGGCCAATATTTCTGTTTAAAATATCCTTTTTTATTGATCTTATGTAATATTCTAATTTTCTGAGACACTGAATTTGGGTTTTCATTAGATTAATTACAAGAAATAAAGGCTTGAAATATTTCACTCTATGTGTAATGAATCTATATAATATATGAGTTTCACTTTCTGACATGAGTGACAAAAAATCTTGAACTTTTTCACGATATTCAAATTTTTTGAGCTGCACCTGTATATATATACACTGCTCAAAAAAATTAAGGGAATACTTAATCAACACAGTATATCACCAAGTCAATTAAACTTCTGGGATATCGATCTGTCCAGTTAGGAAGCGTAAACGATTGTGAATCAATTTCACTTGCTTTTCACTTGCATGAGGCGGTACCTGCAGCCCATTCAGGTTGCACAGGTAGTCCAGCTCCTCCAGGATGGCACATCCATACATGCCATCGCAAGAAGGTTTGCTATGTCTCCCAGCAGTCTCAAGAGCGTGGAGGAGATACCGGGAGATGGGCCATTACACGAGGAGAGCAGGACAGGGCCGTAGAAGGGCAACAACCCAGCGGCAGGACCGGAACAGGAGGAGCACTGCCAGAGCCTTACAAAATGACCTCCAGCGGGCTACTCGTGTGCATGTTTCTGACCAAACTGTCAGAAACAGACTCCATGAGGGTAGCATGAGGGCCCGACATCCTGTAGTGGGACCTGTGCTCACAGCCCAGCACCGTGCAGCTCGATTTTATATTTGTTTTCCCTTCCCTTCTTATTTTCCTTTGCTGTAAATTCTGTTGTTTTTTTCCTTTTTGTCTGTTAGTTTTTTTGCCTGGTTATGGTTTGCTTTTGTCTTGCTTTGCTCACTTTCAATTATGCCCTGATGTGTGTAGATCTAGTCCTGTCTATGTTGGTTTGGTGTCTCGTCACTGTGTGGTTGCGTGATATCCTGTTTGTTTCTTACCATTTAACCCTAGTCATTTCAGCTTTGTTTGCAAAAAATATATATTTATTAACCTTACCAAACATCTGGTTTGGCGTCATAGTCTTTACCTCATATAACAATATAGGAATGCCTCATTATGGAGCAATAAATTGCAGAGATAAACCGAAATTAAAGATAATGGAATCAGGTAATGTTCACTGTTCACATCATGGAATTTTAGAACACGCTATTTTAAGTCATGTTAATGGATGAAATAAGTATAGCTAGCTATAATTGCAAAAGCTTTTTGACGAAGTGGATTCAAATATGCGCCTTCAAAAGGATGTAGAATAGAATAGAATAGAATAGAATAGAATAGTATAACTTTTATTTTTCCATTAAGGAACTTCAGCTGTAGCCCCAGCAGCAACAAAAAAGACATAGACAGTGGGGCAGACCCACAACACACAAACAAACTTATAAAATAAAGACATTCAATAGAATCATTGCATTGATCAAACTAATTAAGTTAATTAAAATCTCTGTACACCGTCGAAACTGAGCACTGAACTTCGTCAGCCTTCCCAGTCACTCCTCCTCGGCATTATCCTCTCCTTCTCTTCTGTGGTTGCCTGCAGTCCTCGATCAGTCCTGACATCTTCACTCCGGTGAAGAGCGATGGTAAACTTTGTTGCTGCAGATCCAACGAACATTCCCGAGCATATGTTGCGAATGCGTCTCCATGGTGACGACCACAAACAAAATGATATTGACGAGACATTTCGTCAATATTATCAAAACGAGCAGCAGGAGTGACCTGAAAAATATCCGTAGGGGTCGTATTCGGACACAGCCTCAGTCTTTCCAGCATTTAATTCCTGCCTGCTCCTTTCCTGTTCCGAGTTCCTATTTCCAGTCCTGTCTACCTGTCCAGTTACTGTTCTCCTGCCTGTCTTGTCTGTTCCTGACCAGCCCTGTTCCAGTCCTCATGCCCGGCTGCCCTTCCCCGTCCTAGCCCTGTTCCTGCCCTTCCCCCTCTTGTTCTCCAGCTCTGACGGATTCCCCGGTTCTGACCCCTGCCTGGATCTGACTACGAATCTGCCTTGCCTGTATTGCACTGTTTACTGGACCTTGACCCTGTTCTGTCGCCCTTGAATAAAGTCTTATTCTCATAACACCCAACTGTGATAATTGAAAGTAAAGAATTATGTTTAATTAACCTTTATGGTCCAAATAAGGATGACCATCTTTTTTTTTTAGACAATTAGTAAAAATTTACAAGGTCATATAAATGACCAAGTAATTATGGTAGGAGACTATAATACAGTTTTAAATACCTTACTTGATCGCAAAGGGAATCAGTCTTCAAATTATCATCCATATGCATTTAAAGAGATTTCAAACATTATGGATACCTTTGACCTTGTATCTGTATAGATAATTAAATATCCAAAATTAGTGAGATATACTTGGCGTAGGGCAAATCAAGCAGTCAAACAGATCTCTTTTTCTATTGTTCCAAGGTGGCGATTGGGGACCGATTGCGATCGGATCAACAGCTCATTGCAATACATTTAGCTATTATCGATTCACATCAGCAAACTTGTTTTGGGCAAAAATTTTTTTCGTCGACGAAAGAGAGTTTTTTTGTGTCCCAAGGAAAAATTGATGAGAGAAATCAAAATACTAACACAAAAAATTGATGATTCTAGGAATACAGTGCTGTGAAAAAGTTTTTGCCCCCTTCCTGATTTCCTCTATTCTTGCATATTTCTCACACTGGATGTTTTCAGATCTTTAGACAAAATATAATATTGATTTTAGGGAACCTGAGTAAACAAATGACACATTTGTTTTTTACTTATTAAATTTATTTAATGAACAATAAATCCCAACACCCATTTCCCTTGTGTGAAAAAGTAATTGCCCCCTTACAATAACTGCAGCCAATGTATAATAAAGTAATCATTTGTAATATTTGGTCACATATCCTTTGCATGCCATGACTTCCTGATGTCTTTGACCCAACAATATCAAAAGACTCTTGAAATCTTATTTTCTGGTATTTCTACAAGCGATACTATAACCTCTCTGCATTTGAATGGATCTCTATGGGAATTGGGGGGCGGGACTAGATTTAGTTGTAAATTACACTGGAATAGTATGGAACACATGGTTGGCTAAATGGCTCTAAGTCATCAAGGGTCTGATGTATCAAACGAGCCTCAAACCATCACTCTGCTGCCAGATATGCAGTAGATATGGATGGTTCACTTTAAGGGTTGTTTCTCCTGACAAATTGTCCTATTGAACTCTATGGAAAAATAAGTCAGGAGAAACAGGTGAAGGTTATGTATACTAACCCAATTTTAAATAATGGCCATTTTCCAGAAAATGTTTCAGTTCTAAGAGGGGTTAAACAAGGTTGCCCATTGTCTCTGTATTTGTTTATCTTAACAATAGAAATATTAGCGACTAAGATGAGATCTAATCTAAATATAAAACGTTTAGAAATTAATGGTATAAACACCAAAGTATAAATGTATGCAGACGATACCAAAAGCCTTTGTTAAACATAACTATATATTAGAGTATACATATAATGGTACAAAGGATAAATGGGAAAAGATGTGCATAGGGGTAGGCTGGAATATAATTAATTAGAAAATCTATACTACACAGCTTTTCCCATGTTCCATGATCTGAAAATTCTTAGTTTTATTATCATCTTAAAAATGGAAAGTATGATAGATTTTAATTAAGAGATATTTAGTGCACCTTCATTGCTCCACAAACAATTGATCATTTAATGTCTTCAGCTTAATGGGGGGCGGGGGGGCGGCGTATATGCAGTGTATATTTGGGTGCACACTAGACCTCAAAACTTTCATGCAAGATCGCTTGTGCTCTGTCTTGGGGTAAATTAATAGTATGTTGTTGTAGATGTCTTGTTGATGTTGTGTTGAATGTTGGGTAAAGACTGGGTGGGATAGTCGAAGGAGGGCAGGAATAGGCCACTTTACCTGTATCTATCTTATTTTTCCTCTTTCCTTAATACATTTTTGTTGTACCAGTTATTTTATCTCTCCTTTACCTATATGTGAAACAATAAACTCCGCAACACTGTCTCTTGCTGTGCTTGCAACTTTATTAATGAAAATTGACTTATGTTTTGGACCACAGTCCTTCATCAGAGTCCTTTTAAGACTGTGGTCTGAAACGTAAGTCAATTTTCATTAATAAAGTTGCAAGCACAGCAAGAGACACAGTGTTGCGGAGTTGTTTGTTTCACATTTAATATTTGCGTATCTCCAGCACCTGTGTTCTACACAGTCTAGTGTGCAAACTTTTTATTCTTATCTCTCCTTTACTAACAAGATTAATCTAGTAACGTATTTATTTAACAATATTAAGGTTATAAGTTGTTATTATCACTGGCAGTATTATATTTTTATTTAACTAAAACAGGAGATGAAGGAAGATTATATAATCGTAGTATTATAGTAATGATAATAATGATAACAGACAACTGGCAATGAAAATGATAAAAATTATATTGATAATTATGATGACGGTAATGGTAAGATGATACTAATAAGTATGATAATAAAGTGGTCCTCTGAAGAGGGGGGGGTGGTGGTGGTGGGTAAAAAAAATTTATATAATAAAAACACCACTTTTTCATGTACTCTACAGTATGTATTATTTTGCCCTACATTACAACACTACAATACAATTATACTCCACCAACAGGAAAATGCTGCCAAATGTTCTAGCTTCAATGAACTAACAAAAACAAAAAAAAACTGAGAATGTGATTGTTTACACTAGTGTGTGAAAAAAATCAAAAAAATGCGAAAAAACTAATATCTACACTCTACTGGACACAAGACAGTGACAGAGTCGAAAAATGAACGTACATATTTAGCCAGCGAGACAAAACGCAAATTACAAGCAGTACTTTTTTCATATCGCGGAAGAAAAAATCCCGTCAGGGAATACGTTTTCTGTAGCTGTTTGCGTCATAGTACATTGACAAGATAAAAAATTCTGTTGGGCTGCAAATTATTGTTGAAAGCATCCCAGAAAAAATGACAAACACCGCTGAAAAGGATATACTGTCCTCCTATATTTATGAACTCACACATAGACGCTATTGTCCACTATGTCACGCATGGGTAGGTATAGACTAGGTTGGTTTATTTTTAAATGGACTTAGACACTTAGAAAATAGTGACACTTCGTATTCTGCAGAGTTGTCACGAATTGTGTACTAATAAAGATAAAACACAGAGTTTGAAGTTATAGTTTATTGTTTGGCTGCAGAAGAAACAAATCAGTTGAGCAAAATCCTGTTCAATAAACATCTGCACAAAGGGGTTAACACCACCCCACCCATACAGACACATAGGGTGGACTCGTTTTGCAAGCAGGAGGCCTCCCGACCATGACGGAATGAACATGTTCTCCATTCGTTTTGCACAAAACCATGTGATGCAGGATAGCCAGACAAAATGAGTCTACCCAACAACACCACCTCAGACGCACAAACACAACCACAAATTTTCTGACACACAAATACTGTCATACCCACACACACACATTAACACGACCACACCAACACAAGTGCAATTACACTACACTCACACAGGTGCATTAACACTACACCCACACAGGTGCATTAACACTACACCCACACAGGTGCATCAACACTAAACCCGCACAGGTGCATCAACACTAAACCCGCACAGGTGCATTAACACTACACCCACACAGGTGCATTAACACTACACCCACACAGGTGCATTAACACTACACCCACACAGGTGCATTAACACTACACCCACACAGGTGCATTAACACTACACCCACACAGGTGCATTAACACTACACCCACACAGGTGCATTAACACTACACCCACACAGGTGCATTAACACTACACCCACACAGGTGCATTAACACTACACCCACACAGGCACATTAACACTACACCCACACAGGTGCATCAACACTAAACCCGCACAGGTGCATTAACACGACACCCCCACAGGTGCATTAACACCACACCCACACAGTTGCATTAACACTACACCCACACAGGTGCATTAACACTACACCCACACAGGTGCATTAACACTACACCCACACAGGTGCATTAACACTACACCCACACAGGTGCATTAACACTACACCCACACAGTTGCATTAACACTACACCCACACAGTTTAATTAACACTACACCCACACAGGCGCATTAACACTACACCCACACAGTTGCATTAACACTACACCCACACAGGTGCATTAACACTACACCCACACAGGTGCATTAACACTACACCCACACAGTTGCATTAACACTACACCCACACAGTTGCATTAACACTACACCCCCACAGGTGCATTAACACTACACCCACACAGTTGCATTAACACTACACCCACACAGGTGCATTAACACAACACCTACACAGTAGTTCAAAAAAATGGTGTTAAATGGCCCCTCTGGGTTTCCTGTCATGTTTGAAAACAAGGCCGCCAGGCACATATGGCCAGTGCAGGGCTGTGGGCCTCCCACTGCTACCTATAGAGACTTTAGTGACTGAAACTGACAAAATAAAGCTTGGAGGAACAGACTGAGACTGTGTGGAGAATAATATATTCAGGGAAGGCACTGAGATACTGCAGAATAAAATTAGAGGGCATCTGTCTGACGAGACTGACTGAATTCTAAATGGTTTCTGTCATAAGTCACAGCAGCAGGAGCTCAGGAATGACAAAGAATATACAGCGCGCACACACACACACACATACATGCGTGCACACAAATACACACACACAGACACACAAACACACACATACACTAGTAAATTCACAAATGCTGAGATGCTGAGAACCAACAGACAGGACTGTGCTGAGCAGACTACATGGGCAGACATGCAGACTTGTGCAGACACACGTAGGCCACGTGAGGCAGAGAGGGAGAGAGAGAGAGGGTGTGGATGGATTTAGACTTGTGCAGACACACGTAGGCCACGTGAGGCAGAGAGGGAGAGAGAGAGAGGGTGTGATGGATTTAGTAGCGGAGAATCAAACGCAGAGGTGAGGGACATATAACAAGAAAAGAAGAAAAGAAAAACAGGAACTAATTCCTGACAGCTAAACAGCTAAATAAAATCTACCCAGGAAAATAGGGCAAACTCGAAAAGAACGAGTGAAACACAAATCTAAATATCCCAAACTCAATACAAGAGCCAAAAACAGGAGACTAGAAAAGCAAAAAAAAACACCCTCGGAACGTAACTCTACAACGTCCGATAGAAGGTGAAACAAAACAAAACCACCAAAAAAAGACACTGTCTCGTAGAGAACAGCACGGAAATAAATAGCGCAGAATGCTAACAGGAGGAAACACAATCCTAACCTGAAGAAGCTAAAAGCAAGACCCTTGTGAACATAAACAAGTTAATATCACAAGAAAGAACAAGAAAAGTGGAGATTCAAAGGGGAGATGGAAGGATTGTGAGGTGGCTGAAAAAAACTGAGGGATGAGGAGAAAGCGATTCTCTGAGAGATCGTGATTCTGTTATCTCCAGCCGTCACTCCTCTATCATAGTTCATGCAATTCTGGAAAAGTCTATTTGGCAGAGCAGACACTCAACCATGAGGTACTGTACACTGCAAGTGGCCTTTATGTGAACTCCTTTATGTGAAGAATCCCAACATATAAATAATTGTCCCCACATTCAAACTTTGGTCAAATCTATATTTAAGCCAGTGGTTCCCAAACTTGGACCTGGGGACTGTCTTCGTATGCGGGTTTTCATTCCAACCACAATTAAAATCCCAGAATTTTAACACGCTGTTCATTTTTCCTTAATTAGGTGCTTTTGATGTTTCAGGGGACTGTCTACCCCCTTAAACCACATGATGTCAGAAATAGCTATGCAGGCCATGAAGAATAAGGCCCGCGTTCAAATTGTGCTTATTGTGCTATAGTGCAAACAATTATGTAAAAAGAGGTAACTTTTTAACTGATCAAATTAAAAACTGAGGTGAATCAATAGGCTCCTAATAGGTGAAAGTACGGACAGATGGCCACTAAAATGAATCATTTGGCAGATAATGAAGGATTCAAAGACAAAGCCAAACGAGCCAAACCTGCATTGTGTTGATAAGTTTAGGGAAAAAAATATTTAAAAACTTAAACACGTTGTTCAACAACCTAATTAGGATCCTGTTGGTTCATCTCAGTCTTTAGCAGAATCAGTTAAAAAATTGTTACATATTGTTATGTAATTTGCAATATAGCACAGTAAGTACAATGCAAGTACAATTTATTTTTCATGGCATGCATAGCTATTTCTGACATAATGGGATTTCTGGGATTTCAATTGTGGTTGGAAGGAAAACCAGCATACACAGGGGGGCCCCAGGACCGAGCTATGCTAGGGGGGGACCAATGTGGAAAGTGTATGCTGATAAACGTAAGAGCGTGCTGTTCTGTTTACTGGAAGAAATCCAGTTATTTAATGTTTTACTGTTTACTACCTGGCAAAAAAACACACAGCCAAACACGCACATTTAGACAGCAATTGTCTTCATTACTATAATTACAGCCTCACTAGGTTTATGCATAGTCCATTAATTACAAGGCATCATTGTGGGAGTACGTACACAAACAGCCCTGATTGTTCTGGATTGGTACGCTGCAAACAGTCAAGAAGATATACTGTGAAATTTAAAATTCTTCTGAACACAATACAGTATATTTTTACTTTGACCAGACATCCCACCCACGTCTTATGAAGTGATGAGTAAACATAGATGTATTATTACATATTCTGGATAACATGAGTGTTAATTTATAATGTCAATCATTATCTGCTGGTTTGATTATTCTTTAATAAAAAAAACATAACAGGAGTAGCCTATTTATAAAACATGCTACTGTCATGTAACTAGGGTTGCAAAGAGGCGGAAAGTTTCCATGGGAAGTTAAGTTCGGGAATTTTGACCAAATTTTTTTATTAAAAGTTAGCCTATAACATGGAACTTAAATTTAGTTGGAAAATAAACATAACATGCAATTCTAGATCTTACCAGATGCTTTGGTTAAAACAACCAAATTTAATGTAAATTCAGTTGAATTTCAACCCTGCACTGTGCATTTTTCCATCACATGTGCAGTGTATTCTTCCATCACATACACAGATAATTCCCAGCATCCTGCACACTATTGCAGGGCTATTGAGGCCACACTACTGCATTTTATCGCAATTACTACATCCAGTCAGGTAAGTTTTGATATTACTGGGGTAAATATATTTAATTTATGATACTTAAGTTTAACTAAGTCAAAATGTGTTTATATAGTTTATTATGCTTTCTGTTTATGCCAATTTTCTGTTATCATACAAGAATATAGGTTATAGTTTTATTTAGCATGCTGATTGAAGAGTGTTGATCTATTCATCTAGCCTATTTCTATTCATTATCCATCAATGGTGATATATTTTAAAAGACTATTCCAATTGTTTAGCTAACTATTTATTATATCTCTGTGCATGGCAATGCATTAGTGTTTTGTACAAGCTTTTTTTCTTATTCAACAGAACAATGCCACGTACACCATCTGATGTGTGGAGACATTGCACCCCAGCCAATGCAGAAGGAAAGGCTGTGTACATTTGCAAGTACTGTAGTACTGTGCAAAGACCTGTGTTAAGAATGCCACAAAGATGCAGCAGCATATAGTCAAGTGCCCAGTTTCCTCAAAGCTCAAAACAAGCAACCACAGACAAGATTTATTCTGCTTCCATTCAAAGTGAAAATGATTCAGCTGCATCAGTCACCCTCTCAACAGCTCTTGGTCGTTCTGGAATCAGAGGATTTTTTGACTCAATAGATAAATCTAACCAGAAATGCTGATGAATGTTTTGCTCGAGCGGTGTATGCAACTGGCTCACCTCTGATGCTCACAGCCAATGTCTATTGGAAGAGGTTTCTGAATGTTCTTCGGCCAGCATACACACCTCCCACCAGACATGCTTTATCGACTCATTTGCTGGATGGAGATTTCAACAGAGTGCAAGCAAAGATCAAGCAAACCATTGACAAAGCAGACTGCATTGCCGTCATCTCTGATGGGTGGTCGAATGTCCATGGACAAGGAATTATCAACTACATAGTCTCCACCCCCCTACCAGTATTCTACAAGAGCACAGACACAAAGGACAACAGACACACAGGCTCCCACATTGCTGATGAGTTGAAAGCAGTCATCAGGAACCTTGGGCCGAAGAAAGTTTTCGCACTTGTAACTGACAATGCTGCGAATATGAAGGCCGCACGGGCAAAAGTAGAGGAGACCTACCCTCACATAACACCAATTGGCTGCGCTGCCCATACTCTTTATCTTCTCAAGGACATTATGGCACTGAAGACTATGGACACACTGTACAAGAGAGCGAAGCAAATAGTGAAATATGTGAAGGGCAAACAGGTAGCTTCAGCATTCTACTGCTCAAAGCAAAATGAAAAAAACATAGAGCACCACACTGAAGCTCCCCAGCATCACTCGATAGGGTGGGGTTGTCATCATGTACGACAGTCTCCTGGAGGGGAAGGAGTCTCTGCGAGAGATGGCCATATCGCAGTCTGCAGACATCGAAAGTTCCATCAAGAGAATCCTGCTGGACGATGTGTTTTGGGAAAGAGTGACTAGCAGCCTGAGAATCCTCAGACCAATAGCAGCAGCTATTGCCCAGATAAAAGGTGATCATTCCATCTTGTCAGAAATGTAGTGTAAAAGACCACGCAGTGCTCAAATCGATGGAGAAGCGCCAAGAGTTCTGCATAAAGCCGCATACATGCTGGACCCAAAATATTATGAGAAAAGCATACACTCTGGTGAAGAGATCAACAGAGCTTACACTGTCATTACTACCATGTCTCACCACCTGGGTCTTGATGAAGGCAAAGTTCTCGGCATTCTGGCAAAGTACCGTACCAAGCAAGGCCTTTGGGAAGGGGATGGGATATGGCAGTCGTGCCAGCACATATCTGCATCCACCTGGTGGAAGGGACTTTGTGGATCTGAGGCCCTTGCACCTGTAGCCTCAATCTTCCTCCCAATCCCACCAACATCAGCTGCCTCTGAACGCAACTGGTCACTGTTTGGGAACACGCACACAAAGGTTCGCAACAGGCTCACCAATGCAAGGGTCGAAAAACTGGTGGCCATCCGGGCAAACCTAAGACTTTTTGAGCCTGACACGGAGCCATCCTCAACAAGGTTAGACAGTGACACCGAAGATTACGACGAGTCAGATGTCGAGGAAGTGGACATTGAGGTGGATGTTGATGAGGTCCAGGAAGAGAACATTGATACCTGAGAGAATTCAGAGAAAAAACCCAAACCAGAGGCTTGAGAAACTTGAGTCTCCAGATTTAATTGCTTTCATTTTACATTTTGAATGGCTTTTTTTTGGGGGGGGGGGGTTAGGGAATACTTTTATTTTATTCAACATTAATGTTTTTTGTTCAATGAAAGAATCCATTAAAGTTCTACTCACAAATGTTTGCATGGATGTCTGCTTATGACAAAACAAAATGAGATAAATACAGCTAGTACAAATAACGCCAACATTTCCAGTTTATTCCCGTTAATTCCCATGGAAAGTTTCCACCTTTGAATATTCCCGGAATTTTGCAACCCTACATGTAACTAACAAATGCAATCAATAAAGGATTCAAAAAAATGACATAGTTTAATTTTAACATTGTGTTCAAAGTCACAAATATTTCTGATTTATGAACATCTTCCATTCCCTATGCATTCTGACCTCGAGTGTATCATTTGCACAGGCATGTCCAAAATTGTTACGCATGCTAAAATAAACTTTCCTGTCGCAGCCATACCAACATGCCCATGATTTCTCCTAACACCATAAATAGCTGCCATGCCAGTGTACTTGAGTGAAGTTTACATCTGCTTTCTACTGCTGTTAAATAATTGGTGCAATCAGTGAAGCTATATTATCACCAACTTTGATAAACCAGGTCCACTGGCACATATGCATATTTTGCATTATCTCCTCCCACAAAATGCAGCATTGCTGTATACTCCAATTACCACTGCAAAATGCACGTGCACTACCACAGTAGATACCAACATGTGCAGTTCTATACATGGTAGGAGCTCTGTAGCCCTGCAAGGCCTCCATAAACCTGCCATATGTGATATTTATATTAATTGAGCTGGAAAAGAAAACGGTGTCTGACATCATGACAAACTGTATCTACAGAGAGAAGCAGATACATTTTCACCTGTCATATCCCCAAACACAGGCCAAGCACAAATTCATATCCCCAAATACAGGCTAAAGACAAGTCATATCCCCAAGCACAAGCTAAGGACATCTGGAGACATATCTACCAGCACAGTCATATCCCCAAACACAGGCTAAGCACAGAGTCATATCCCCAAACACAGGCTAAGCACAGTCATATCCCCAAACACAGGCTAAGCACAGAGACCAGGGGCGTCACTAGACTTTAGGCACTACTGGGGCACAGGTCTTCACCACTGGGGCACTCCATATCAGCACGGCTCTGCTGGTCCATCGGCTTTGCGTCGTGCTTATGACGCAACAGCCAGGCTGATATAATGGATATAGAACCTCCCTCTCGTGTGATATTGCTTAAATTAAATATATGCTGATTAATTATTAGTTTAATGGTGATTAACACACACACACTAAATAGTTCTGATTAATATACAACTAAAATATATCACATACCCTCAATGTCAAAGATTTTGATATTGTTTAATGTTCTGTAGCTTTTCAATACCTTGTGTCTAGGATGGCCCGGCACCTGGTACACTTGTTAAATAAAGCGTCAATAAAACATTCATTGCGAGGGGTGAGGTTCTGTACTGAAGATGCTTCGAAACAATTTTTTTTTTTAATTGCACAAGGGCAGTACATGTCCTGGTTTTCACCACAGTTATCAGTAGTCTTGCCAGCTAACTGTTTTCCATTTCCTACTCTAGGTAGTTATCTAGTTAGAAATAGCTAGGGTATGCAAATTTATCTGCCTTTTCTCCAGTATCACTGACTTCTATTCAATTCAGAGGACATTCTGGCAATTATATGGTGATACAAAAGTGTTTTAGCAAGCTATGTCAGTTTCAAGTTTTAAAGTTGGTACCCTACTCACATATTAAATATAGAATTACAATATGAAAAAATAAAGTACATAATTTCCATGTACCATGTTTATTTGAACATAAAATTACTGTAATTAACTCGCTTGACTGACTGTTGTTAAGCAAATGTAGTCAAACATCGGTAACGTTAATATGTTTATGGGTAGCTACCTGCGTTACCTTCCCTCGCTTGTTCTCTAACGTTACCTCCTCCGGAAAACAATCTTCGTATGTCCATATCTGGGAAAGAACAGAATGTTGTGACTACACTGCTTGTAACCATTTGGACTAATAAATTCCCAATTTATGACTAACGTTAAATATGTTGTGCAGCTGGAAATATCCATAAAGTAGCTAGCTAGTTGTTGTTGCAAACTGCCAATGCCAGACTAATAGCTAACTGACAATTTAGCGAGCAAGCGCTAGCTAACATCTTAACGAACGTTAGCTAGCTTCATTTAGCTGTAGACAATTCAGCTAGATAACGTTATTTGCTTTAACCTCTTGAATTATTATAACTAATAACAAACTAACAATATGTTGGATTTTAACTAACATGCCTTCTTCTAACGTTGCTCACTCCATTTGTAGTTACTGCTGGATGGCGGCAAGCCTGAATTGAAGGAGGAGGGGTGGTACGCTGCTGTTGCGCTAGTGACACTCTGTGTTGTGCGTGCAGTCCCATCCCCGCCCCCAAAGTCTCAAAAATGAATTTGGCGAGCGAGCGTAAACCAACTTCGAGCGAGCGTAAACCAACTTCGCACGCCCACAGCTCCGTGCTCGCGCGGATGGTTCTCTGCTCGCTCGCGTCACAGGTCCACGCTCGCAGATGGGCTTTGTGCTCGCGCGGATGGTTCTCTGCTCGCTCGCTTCACAGCTCCACTCGCGCGGATGGTTCTGTGCTCGCTCGCTTCATAGCTCCACTCGCGCGGACACTGTTCTGTGCGCTCGCTTCACAATTCCACGCGCGCGCTATTTATGGAACTAAATAAACGCCATAGATGTATACGATACCAGTCAAGAGCAGAACGCAAAACGGATCTATATTTGACTCAATCGGTCTCGTAATTGGTCGGTTATAAAAAATTGACGAATTTTTAAACCTGGATTTTTTTTTTGTATATTAATGCAAAATCTGTCCAGAGCTTATATTTTACTTAATGATTTTACTGGGGCACAGCAAAGCTTTACTGAGCCCTGAGCACGTGCCCTAGTAAATGGGGTCTAGTGACGCCACTGACAACACATTTCCCCAAACACAGAAACGGAACAGATAACTGTCAACACGTCAGGTGACGACATTCCAGTGTGTGCAAGATCAGCATGGCGTACTGAGCTCGAATTAGAAATATTGTTTTTAATTCTGTTGTAAATATTGTACAAGCATTTGTATTCATCTATTTTCTCCCTAGCCTAGGATTTCAGTAGTAGTCTGAGACAGGACTTGGGTTCTGGTATTAGTTCTGTTGTATGACTCTGAGATGACGATGCCATTCATCTCTGGTCCAACACAGATCAGACAGGAATGATGACTGCACTGCAGTGGCTGTTTGGCCACCAGGGGGCAGTAACTGTTGCTTCTGCTGCCCTTGCAAGGACTCTCCTAACCTGAGCTGTGTCCTATTAATGCTCCTGACAGCTGTGTAAGCATGTGGCACTATGTGTGTGTGTGTGTGTGTGTGCATGTGCGTGTGTGTGAGAAAGAGAGAGAGAGAGTGTGTGGTTGTTTTGTGCAGAGTCAAGGTGGAGTACTGATGGACCTGAGCCTGCGGCGCCCTAAATGGCTAAACCCGAATGGCTTCTACAACCTTTCAGGAGTCACAGATAGAAAGGGAGCGATAGAGTTGAGAGAAAGGGAGAGAGAGAGAGATGAGAGGTCAAATGTGTGTGTCTGAGGTGTGGCTGTGCTGATACCCTCATACCCCACACTGCGGTTGACTGCTGCCCTTCAAATCTCTCTCACTCTCTCGCTCTCTCACTCTCATATATCTCTCTCTTTCTCTCATACCTCTGTTTTCTCAATCAATTTAAATATTAAATACTTTTTGGCAACACAAATTTTGCGATACATATTGCAGCTTGTTAGATTATACCATTTTGGAAAAACAAATAATTAAATAAACCAGCTGAATGATTGTAATCTTGTTCCTTGTTTCCTTTAGTATTTTCCTATTTCAGTTTATCCATCCATACACAGAAGTAAGGAATAACATACAGCTGAAGTAATAATGGTATATAGCAACCATACTATCAACATTAACCTTATTACTAATGAGACAATATGATCGTCTATGGGAATAAATCATTATGAAGTGGATATGGTGCTAGGCTAAGATGCCGTGTGCTGCTCCTTATATTGTTCCATTGTGGAAGGACCAGGGAAACTCTAGTGCCGAATATGATGAATATCTGAGGTCAGGCTGTGCAACACTTTCTATCCGCATGGTAGTAAATTAGAGACCAGAGCAGGGCACACGTGCCCTGGAGCCAGCCAGACTCCAGCAGACACGTGCCACCATCCTCCAACCAAGGTAAAATGCGCACACAGACAGACACACACACACACACACACACACACACACACACGCACACACACACACACACACACACACACAATCCAACATCTATACTCACACTCTCTCTCACACATACACAAACATGCACAATCCAACATCTATAATCACACTCTCTCTCACACACACATATGCACAATCCAACATCTATACTCACACTTTCGCTCTCTCACACACACACAACCACACTCAAACATCTAAACTCACACACATACACATGCGCACAATCCAACTCACACACATACACACTCTCATACATACATCACACACACAAAAGCACACTCAAACATCTATAATCACACTCGCTCACAAACACACTCAAATATTTACTGACACTCTCACTCTCCAACCATGGTAAAATGTGCATGCACACACACACACCAACACACACATATACACATACAGACACACGCACACATACACACATTCACAATCTAACATCTATACTCACACTCTCTCAAACACATGCACACACACACACTCACAAACACACTTAAACATCTATACTCACACTGGCTCACACTCACACACACACAAACATTTATACTCACACTCTCTCACACACACACACACACACACACACTGACACACACAGACACACAAGCACACTAAAACATCTATACTCACAAACACACACACACACACACGTGCAAACACAAAAACAGCTGGGTATACCAAAATTATATATTTCCAGTGGAGATGGAACTAAATCCTCACGCTAATAACATTAGCATTTCCTCCAGTTGCAGGATGCCACGATAATCTGCTATTACACTTTGAAGTCAGCACCCCACTTTGAGTGAAATAGGGTTAATTCCTCCCAGCATTAACCTTGGATATGGCTGCTGGCGGCGGAATGCAGCCGCTCAAACAAATGCAATAACACCAAAAGAAACACATCGTTAAGTCCCATTAGTCTCTGACACTGTAGTCAGGCCCTGCAGCCCAGAGGAAGAAATGCACTGCCCCGCTGTTGTGACGACTAAGGCAACATGGCACAGAACATTCTGTGACAACTGTACTTTCCTCCGCAGTTGGAGACCGCAGCATTAGACATGATCAGCACTCGCACGCATGAAAACTTATGTCTGATCGGTGAAAACTGTACAGTAAAACAGTGTGAAATGTGCAGAAATTCGCAGACGATGAACAAGCAGGAACACACACCCGTTCCGTTTCCTAATCCACTATTTTGCATCCCCATTGAGAACCTCACTTGCGAACTTCACTTTGGGGAATGGATTTTGAGACTTTGGTGTAGGTGTACCCTCCGTTGGTATTTTAGGACTGAGTCCAACATATTAATAAGACAAGCATGCTACATAGCCTCTGCGCCTTCAATTAGACTCAAAGTAATGAGTGAATATAAATGCAGACTCAAGAGCTAAATACTGTCCAAAATCTGCTCTGAACATCCTGTGCAGTCTCATTAATACTTTAGGCTGTCATGATCCTGAACAGGTTTTGCATGAAATGTAACAAGAGATTTGATACAATTTTAACTTAATAGGTAGGCAACACAGGCTCTGTGCAATCTGCAAATGCACTAATCCAATGGCATTACTTTCTAAAGTCCTCTTGACGTGTGGTTGCAAGATCCTGCAAATTCCGCAATTTTTAGAATCCTGTTAGAAGCAGTTAGCAAAACGGGGCTGTGAACGGATGCACTAATGGATGCAGTAGAACAGTAAATCACAAAAATGCTACACCACCATCCTGAAGAATTACCCGTCTACTGCTGTGGCAGAAAGTAAGTAAATTCATCATTCGATCAGTTCATAAAATACATCATTCTGCTCTTCCCATTCCTTACATTGCAAGCCCCCCCCCCCCCCCCCCCACGCACACAAACACACCTCCCCCACTTTCTGCATTCTGCTAAAGCAATCGCTCAGGCGCCAGAGCTAATTCAATAAGAGCCACTTCCTCAAAGTGTTAGAACCCCTGCACAAGTGTGTGTATGTGTGTGTGTGTGTGTGTGCTTGTGTGCATGCGCGTGCGTGCATGCGTGCGTGCGTGTGTGTGCGTGTGCTTGCTTTCTGCTGAGGAGGGAGGTAAAATGGCATTTTTTACATCCTCCTGGAGTAACCTTAGTATGAGTTCTCTCTCTTTCTCTTTCTCACTCTCTCTCCATTTCTTTCACTCACTCACAGGACTCTGAAAAGCTCATCATTTTAAAAGGGGCATTTTACCCATATAATTTTTTTCAGAATGCTGTCCTTATGAAGACTGAATGCAACAGTACCAACTTTTTTTTTCAGGTAGAAGTATTAGCGCTAAAATAATGAAGTTTGAATAATGTTTTGGTCAGCTGACTGAAACTATTGAATATTGACCAAAGAATGTTACTGGATCTGGACCACACAGATAAACAGGTACAGTACCAGTGCCAGCTCATTGGGTCTGGACCATACGGAGAGTTTCCTGAGATTGCAGCGGATCTTCAGTGAGCAGGACGATGGAGACAGAAGATGTTGGTACAGGTCAGGAGCAGGGAAACTCACACTTAAGCCCTCACTAATGGGAAGGAATGGAATTAAGAGTAGCTCCTAATGTGATAGCGCTGTCTATTCTTTATAACAGCCTTATGCGCCTTTTCCTGGAACCAGTCTAAAACAATCAGGAGCCAAAGCTGAAACACAGCACCGCAATTAACTCTGCTGTCTGGCCAAATAAAAATAACTGCTTAGACTGACTGTAGTCCAAGGTTGAGGTTTTTATTTTGAAAAAAAAGGAAAAGATTGACTAAAGATAGAGACCATATTCTATTTTGTATAATCTCTGGCTATGGTGTGATTAATAGGCATAGCGCGATCTTTTCTCTTAACACCACCCCCTGTTCCACTCCATAACACTAGCGACTAGGGCTACACAATTAATCAAATTTTAATCGTGATTACAATTTTGGCTTTCCATGATTACTAAACAAGAATAATTGAGAATGACAATTGTGAAAGCACAGTTTGTTTACAAATAAAAACTCTCACTTTACTGGACTTTTTCTGGTGTTCTATATCAAATCAAGCACTCCTATTTACCTCCCTCACAGTAGAGGGTTAGGGTTAGAAAATGTGAAAATATAAGCATATATTCTGTTCATTCAAAATGTTAAAGTGCAATAAAAGTATTATGTTCCGAAAACCAACGAATAATCAAGTTAAATAATCATAATCTCAATATTAACTAAAAAATAAACATTATAATTTTTGCCATAATCGTGCCCTATGTAGCCCCTGTGCCACACCTGAACAAAACCCCCTGTGCCACACATTAACACCACCCCTGTACCACACCTTAACACCACCCCCTGTCCCACTCCATAACATGACTCCCCTGTGCCACTCCATAACACTACCCCCCTGTGCCACACCTTAACACCACCCCCTGTCCCACTCCATAACATGACTCCCCTGTGCCACTCCATAACACTACCCCTGTACCACACCTTAACACCACTCCCAGTACCACTCCATAACACTACCCCCTGTGCGACTCCATAACACTACCCCCCTGTGCCACACCTTAACACCACCCCCTGTCCCACTCCATAACATCACTCCCCTGTGCCACTCAATAACACTACCCCTGTACCACACCTTAACACCACTCCCTGTACCACACCTTAACACCACCCCCTGTACCACACCGTAACACCACCCTCTGTACCACTCCATAACAGCACTCCCTGTGCCACACTTTAACCCCACCCTCTGTACCACTCCATAATGCTACCCCCTGTGCCACACTTTAACCCCACCCTCTGTACCACTCCATAACGCTACCCCCTGTGCCACACCTTAACACCACCCCCTGTACCACTCTATAACACTACCCCTTGTGCCTGGCCTTACCACCACCCCCCGTTCCACTCCATAACACTACCCCCCATCCCACACCTTAACACCACCACCTGTACCACTCCATAACACTACCCCCTGTGCCACACCTTAACACCACCCCCTGTACCACTCTATAACACTACCCCTTGTGCCTGGCCTTACCACCACCCCCCGTTCCACTCCATAACACTACCCCCCATGCCACACCTTAACACCACCACCTGTACCACTCCATAACACACCCCCTGTACCACTCCATAACATAACCCCCTGTGCCAACCCTGACGCAAGATTAGACTTAAGGAGGGAAAGTAGATTACATTGGCAGAGGTCACCACGGACACCACCCAGCTGTGCTGACAGCATTATATACGATACATGTACAGTATATGATACGCCATGCCACAGGTCTGCACCTAAGGGGCGAGCAAGGGCAGCCTCGACCTTATATCAGAAACATTAGGTAACATGACGAACCACCTCCTATTCAAAGATGTCAGTGGTATCATTCACCCTCTGTAGCTGTTGCTTGATTGACCCTTCTGCAGAAATGCTGCCCTCCATTTAGAAAGGTTAACACATTTACAGCTGAACTCAGGCCATTGGCTATAAGAGTAGAATTGGCCATTGTGCTACACAGCTAATGCGTAGCTTTTAACCAGACTCATTTCAGTCCTTCCGGCTGTATTCTCATCTGCTATGTGTTAACTCTAGTTAAGTGTATAAAATCACAGCCCTGCAGAGCACAAACAGTAACTCATCACCAATCCAGTGTATTCTTTGTAATCAGCAGGCAAGAAGAATCTGGTCTAACGTCTGTGGCGAATGCTGGGCACGCAAAGGTGAAACTGCATCGTAAAACGTTTGAATATCCAAACCCCAGTTCCGTCTGATCATGGACCAAACATAATCTGCAGAAGTCAGAGTTGACTGCTTTTGCTACAGGGGAAGGGCTAGGGTAGGGTTAGGTTCGGAAAAATCTTTCTTTCCCAAGTCACCCCTTATGAGGACCCATTGGGAAAGAAAAGTGTGCACTGGCCATTCAGTGTACTGGAGCCTGTAAGTAAGAATAATTTGGTCCCTCTTGTGTTGAAGTTTTACGAGCGTTTGTTTAGTCCTCCTGGTGTTAAGCTGTCTAATCCAGTGTTTTTCTGTCATACGTCTGTCTTCTGGTATTAAGTTAATATTTGAATGGAGGCCTGATAGTTCTAGTGCTTCAAGCCCATGTTAAAGTAAATGAGCCACAAGGTGTGTCCGCATCCCTATGATTTTTAACTCGATCTACGTTGCCCCAAGTGGTGAAACGTATCCGTCCCAATTACAGTATTCATGTTTGTCTCGAATTATAAACTACAGCTTTCTAAAAACCCTGTAAATTATTATTTGTATTTTTAAAATTTGTTTTTGAATTTCTCCCAATTTGGTAACCAATTGAACCTCATTCTTATTCAATTCCCCCCGTGTAACAACCGCTAGACAATTGCCACTACACAACCACTTGTGCCTAGCCTTAACACCACCCCCTGTGCCACTCCATAACACTACCCCCTGTGCCACACCTTAACACCACCACCTGTACCTGTTATGTTCTGAGTGAGTTTGTGTCTGTCTGAATTGTATTTTTATTTTTCATTATTATTACTTTTCATTCATCTGTTCATTCCCCTCTGTTCGTGGGTTGTCTGAGTCGCATTCGTGTGTTTGTTTACCCTGTCTCGCATATGCAATGTTTGGGTGACTTCGGGATTTTCCGAGGGTTCACGCTGTATTTCCGAAGTCTCGTTTTCTGTTTACTTCCTGCTTTACGTTTCCCGTGTTAATATTGTTGATATTACTAACTCGTGCTAACAATCACTCGGGTGTTTATTAGTTAGATGCACATTACTAAAACCATGAACTTAAATGTTTACTAACATACTAATTGTCTGTATTTAGTTAGAACTAACAATTAACAAGCTTCCTCGCTGTATCTTTTCTATCTGCGATACTGAGCTGTTCTTGAGATACTGTTTTACTCGTTTCAGCTGTGTCTCCTTTGAGACCACGCCTCCTTAATTCTAGTCACGTTCCGCTCCGACTTGAGCCCGTTGTTTGTAATGCTTGTTTCCGTGTCCCTTCCATGTTTTCGTGATTTCCTTGTTATCGAGTTACTGTCTCCCAATGTGTTCACCTTACCTTGTTTGTAACCCCTCCCACTTCCTTGTGTATTTAACCCAGTTGTCCTAGTCCCTCTTCGCGAGTTCCTCATAATTAATAGTGTTGTCTTTCTGCCTGTCTTTTTCGAGTGTTCCCAGGAATTGTGTTTTCCGAGGTCTTGTTTTGTGTGTTAGTTAGATTTTTAGTTTCTGTTTTTTCCCTGAGTTTTTCTTTGTTTCGAGTTTGTGAGTTTTGGTGTTTTGTGTCTGATTGATCTCCTGGTTGTTTGACCTCTGTCCATGTTCTCGCGACCCTGTTTCCTGGATTTGATTTTGTACCTCTGCCGTGCCTTCCCGTGTTTGACCTCTGCCTGTTTTTGGACTCTTCCTTGGATTTAGATTTTGTACCTTTGCCTGCACATTAAACTTCATTTTTTGTACCCCTGCCTGCTTCTGGGTCCCTATCTCCCACCGGTCAAAACAGTACCACTCCATAACTCACTCCCTGTACCACTCCATAACACTATCTCCTGTGCCAACCCTGATGTAAGATTAGATTTAAGGAGGGACAGTAGATTACATTGGCAGAGGTCAGCTGTGCTGACAGCATTATATACGATACATGTACAGTATATGATACGCCATGCCACAGGTCTGCACCTAAGGGGCGAGCAAGGGCAGCCTCGACCTTATGTCAGAAACATTAGGTAACATGACAAACCACCTCCTATTCAAAGATGTCAGTGGTATCATTCACCCTCTGTAGCTGTTGCTTGATTGGCCCTTCTGCAGAAATGCTGCCCTCCATTTAGAAAGGTCAACACATTTGCAGCTGAACTCAGGCCATTGGCTATAAGAGTAGAATCGGCCATTGTGCTACACAGCTAATGCAGACTCATTTCAGTCCTTCCGGCTGTATTCTCACCTGCTATGTGTGAACTCTAGTTAAGTGTATAAAATCACAGCCCTGCAGAGCACAAACAGTAACTCATCACCAATCCAGTGTATTCTTTGTAATCAGCAGGCAAGAAGAATCTGGTCTAACGTCTGTGGCGAATGCTGGGCACGCAAAGGTGAATCTGCATCGTAAAACGTTTGAATATCCAAACCCCAGTTCCGTCTGATCATGGACCAAACAGAATCTGCAGAAGTCAGAGTTGACTGCTTTTGCTACAGCGGAAGGGATAGGGTAGGGTTAGGTTAGGAAAAATCTTTCTTTCCCAAGTCACCCCTTATGAGGACCCATTGGGAAAGAAAAGTGTGCACTGGCCATTCAGTGTACTGGAGCCTGTAAGTAAGAATAATTTGGTCCCTCTTGTGTTGAAGTTTTACGAGCGTTTGTTTAGTCTGGTGTTAAGCTGTCTAATCCAGTGTTTTTCTGTCATACGTCTGTCTTCTGGTATTAAGTTAATATTTGAATGGAGGCCTGATAGTTCTAGTGCTTCAAGCCCATGTTAAAGTAAATGAGCCACAAGGTGTGTCCGCATCCCTATGATTTTTAGCTCGATCTACGTTGCCCCAAGTGGTGAAACGTATCCGTCCCAATTAAAGTATTCATGTTTGTCTCGAATTATAAACTACAGCTTTATAAAAACCCTGTAAATTATTATTAGTATTTTAAAAATTTGTTTCTGATTTTCTCCCAATTTGGTAACCAATTGAACCTCATTCTTATTAAATTCCCCCCGTGTAACAACCGCTAGACAATTGCCACTACACAACCCAGTCAGCTGGTGGTGGGAAGGAGGGCACAACGTCCTCTACAGGGCGCGAATCCTTGAGCCCCTGACTGTGATTCCAACTCGCCCAGGGCCGCTCTGTGCGCAGCGAGCCCCTCCCCCCTGCTACTGTTACTATCACTGCTACTGTTACTATCACTGATACTGTTACTATCACTGCTACTGTTACTATCACTGCTACTGTTACTATCACTGCTACTGTTACTATCACTGCTACTGTTACTATCACTGATACTGTTACTATCACTGATACTGTTACTATTACTGCTATCACTGCTACTGTTACTATTACTGCAACTGTTACTATCACTGCTACTGTTACTATTACTGCTATCGCTGCTACAGTTACTATCACTGCTGCTATTACTATCACTGCTACTGTTACTATCACTGCTGCTGTTACTATCACTACTACAGTTACTATCACTGCTACTGTTACTGTCACTGCAACTGTTACTATTATTGCTGCTGTTACTATCACTGCTACTGTTACTATCACTGCTGCTGTTACTATCACTACTACAGTTACTATCACTGCTACTGTTACTGTCACTGCAATTGTTACTATTACTGCTGCTGTTACTATCACTGCTGCTATTACTATCACTGCTACTGTTACTATCACTGCTGCTGTTGCTATCACTACTACAGTTACTATCACTGCTACTGTTACTTTCACTCCAACTGTTACTATTACTGCTGCTGTTACTATCACTGCTGCTGTTACTATCACTGATACTGTTACTATAACTGCTGCTGTTACTATCACGACTACTGTTACCATTACTGCTGCTGTTACTATCACTGCTAATGTTACTATTACTGCTACAGTTACTATCACTGCTACTATTACTGCTACTGTTACTAACACGACTACTGTTACCATTACTGCTGCTGTTACTATCACTGCTGCTGTTACTATTACTGCTGCTGTTACTGTCACTGCTACTGTTACTATTACTGCTACAGTTAATATCACTGCTACTATTACTGCTACTGTTACTATCACTGCTCCTGTTACTATCACTGCTGCTGTTACTATTACAGCTGCTGTTACTATCACTGCTACTGTTACTATTACTGCTGCTGTTACTATCACTGCTACTATTACTGCTACAGTTACTATCACTGCTACTATTACTGCTACTGTTACTATCACTGCTCCTGTTACTATCACTGCTGCTGTTACTATTACAGCTGCTGTTACTATCACTGCTACTATTACTGCTACTGTTACTATCACTGCTACTGTTTCTAGCACTGCTACTATTACTATCACTGCTACAGTTACTATCACTTCTACTGTTACTATTACTGCTGCTGTTACTATCACTGCTGCTACTGCTATCACTGCTGCTTTTACTATCACTGCTGCTGTTACTATCACTACTACTGTTACTATCACTGCTACAGTTACTATCACTGCTGCTGTTACAGCTGCTGTTACTATCACTGCTACTGTTACTATCACTGCTACTATTACTGCTACTGTTACTATCACTGCTACTGTTACTATCACTGCTGCTGTTACTATTACAGCTGCTGTTACTATCACTGCTACTGTTACTATCACTGCTACTGTTACTATCACTGCTGTTGTTACTATTACAGCTGCTGTTACTATCACTGCTGCTGTTACTATTACTGCTCCTGTTACTATCACTGCTGCTGTTACTATTACTGCTGCTGTTACTATTACTGCTGCTGTTACTATTACTGCTACATTTACTATCACTGCTACTATTACTGCTACTGTTACAATCACTTCTCCTGTTACTATCACTGCTGCTGTTACTATTACAGCTGCTGTTACTATCACTGCTACTGTTACTATCACTGCTGCTGTTACTATTACTGCTGCTGTTACTATTACTGCTCCTGTTACTATCACTGCTGCTGTTACTATTACTGCTACATTTACTATCACTGCTACTATTACTGCTACTGTTACAATCACTTCTCCTGTTACTATCACTGCTGCTGTTACTATTACAGCTGCTGTTACTATCACTGCTACTGTTACTATCACTGCTGCTGTTACTATTACTGCTGCTGTTACTATTACTGCTCCTGTTACTATCACTGCTGCTGTTACTATTACTGCTACATTTACTATCACTGCTACTATTACTGCTACTGTTACAATCACTTATCCTGTTACTATCACTGCTACTGTTACTATTACAGCTGCTGTTACTATCACTGCTACTGTTACTATTACTGCTGCTGTTACTATCACTGCTGCTACTGCTATCACTGCTGCTTTTACTATCACTGCTGCTGTTACTATCACTGCTACTAGTACTACTACAGTTACTATCACTGCTACTATTACAGCTGCTGTTACTATCACTGCTACTGTTTCTATTACTGCTGCTGTTACTATCACTGCTGCTGTTACTATCACTGCTGCTGTTACTATCACTGCTGCTACTGCTATCACTGCTGCTTTTACTATCACTGCTGCTGTTACTATTACTGCTGCTGTTACTATAACTACTACAGTTACTATCACTGCTACTAGTACTGCTACTGTTACTATCACTGCTCCTGTTACTATCACTGCTGCTGTTACTATTACAGCTGCTGTTACTATCACTGCTATCACTGCTACTGTTACTGTCACTGCTGCTGTTACTATCACTACTACAGTTACTATCACTGCTACTATTACTGCTACTGTTACTATCACTGCTCCTGTTACTATCACTGCTGCTGTTACTATTACAGCTGCTGTTACTATCACTGCTACTATTACTGCTACTGTTACTGTCACTGCTGCTGTTACTATCACTACTACTTTTACTATCACTACTACTGTTACTGTCACTACTACTGTTACTATCACTACGACTGTTACTATCACTGCTCCTGTTACTATCACTATTACTGTTACTATCACTGCTCCTGTTACTATCACTGCTACTGTTACTATCACTACTACTTTTACTCTCACTGCTACTGTTACTGTCACTACTACTGTTACTATCACTACGACTGTTACTATCACTGCTCCTGTTACTATCACTATTACTGTTACTATCACTGCTACTGTTACTATCACTGCTACTGTTACTATCACTCCTATAGTTACTATCACTGCTACTATTACTGCTACTGTTACTATCACTGCTCCTGTTACTATCACTATTACTGTTACTATCACTGCTGCTGTTGTTATCACTGCTGCTGTTGTTATCCACCTCATATTCCAACCCCTGCTGTTGGCATGGCAACCAGACAAGTATGAGCACTGAGGTATAGTGAAAGCTAATGTACTCAAATGCACACGCAAGGTTGCACACGCACGTTACTTTTTGTTAACTGAAACAGGCATATAGTTTGACTGCACCACATCAGGGTTGTAATTTCATATATAAAATATTAAAACAGCAAAACACTGCATATTTATACTGCTCATATTGCAAGATCAGTAATCACCATCCTGACCAATACACACAATAGTGTAACAGCAGTTCTCTGGAATGTTATAATGCCTTTTTTTGAAGTGTCACAGTGGTATGCTCATTCCTCTTTTCTTTCAAGTGGCTCATTCCCACAATCACAACCCCACTTCACCAGTGGACACGATTGCAATCAATTACAAGCCCACCAGAATGCAAAAATCAATCATAACCCCACACCACCAGAACAAGAAAATGCAGTCAAGTCACGTGGCCAAGAAGATCCATCCATCCATTATCTAATTTGCTTATTTCTGGTCAGGGTCACTGGAGCCTATCCCACCACCCCTTTGGGCAATTTGGAGTCTTCAATTAGCCTAACCTGCATGTCTTTGGACTGTGGGAGTAAACCAGAGTACACAGAGTAAACCCACGCAGACACAGGGAGAACATGCACATGTAGAAATGCCCCTGGCATTGATTCAAACCTAGGACCTTCTTGCTGTGAGGTGACATTGCTATCTACTGCACCGCCGTTCTGCCAGCCCTGAGTCACCACACTGCAGAGAAGTGTGAGAAGCTGCACGTCTCTGCTCTGATCTGCAGTTTTCCACAGTGAAATTAAAGGCCAAAGCCAAATATATTCAGTGAGAGCGCAGTAGTTACTGTTCAGCATAACCTCACCACATCTTGTCTATCCCCATGAGATACACTATTCCACTTTAATATGGGCCACCAGGCTGTCTGAGCCCAATACACATGCACACACGCGTACACACACACACGTCACTCATAACCACACATAAACATGCGTTTAGTTATGTGACTAACTCTTACTCTATGAAAGGAGATTATTTAAAAGTTACTTAAATTAAACATAGAAAATTCTTACCCTGACAATTGCATTAACTTGTGACTAGTTAAAAAAATGTATTTGATCTTCCACTTTGAGTGGTTTTGTGATGGTACCTGTAGAGAGAACACACTGCAGGCCACGATTGCTCCAGAAAGCCCACTTAAAGGGAAGTAGTCTTATTTAACTAACTGGAGATGGGGAGTTACATAAAACACACAAGAGATGCCGTGCAACTACACAAACATAAAGGGCCTCATTTATGAAACGTTCCTAAATACAGTGAGCACCATAATTCTTTGGACAGTGACACATTTTTTGTTATTTTGGTTCTGCATTCTAGCACTTTGAGTTTGAAAGGATACAATGACATTGAGGTTGAAGTGCAGACTGTCAGCTTTAATTTGAGTGTATTTTCATCCATATAGGATAAACCGTTTAGAAATTATAGAACCTTTTGTACATAGTCCCCCACATTTCCGGGGATCAAAAAATATTAGACAGTTTAACATAATGTAGAATGAAGTAATAATTTTTTATATTTGGTCGCATATCTTTTGCATGCCATGACTTCCTGAAGACTGTGACCCAACAATATCAAAAGACTCTTGATATCCTATTTTCTGGTACTCTCACAAGCGATACTATAACTTCTCTGCATTTGAATGAATTTGTATGCGAATTGGGGGTGGGACTAGATGTAGCTGTAAATTATGCTGGAACAGTATGGAATACATGGTTGGCAAAATGGCTGCAAGTCATCAAGGATCTGAGGTATCAAACGAGTCTCAAACCATCACTCTGCTGCCAGATATGCAGTAGATATGGATGGATCACTTTTCCTATTGAACTCTATGAAAAAATAAGTAAGGAGAACTAACCCTTCAATCTATCCATCCATATCTACTGCATTTCTGGCAGCAGAGTGATGGTTTAAGGCTTGTTTGATATGTCAGACCCTTGATGACTTAAAGCCATTTAGCCAACCATGTGTTCCATACTGTTCCAGTGCCATTTACAGCTACAGTGCCCTCGACAATTATTGGCACCCCTGGTAAAGACGAGTAAAAATGGTTATAAAAAATCCACCTTTTGGTCAATTAGCTTAGTCTCACACTAAAAAATAAGATATATCCAACCTTTAATTGAAGTAGAAAAAAAAAATCCCTCATCAAGAAATAATTATTTTTAACAAAACCATGTGTGCCACATTTATTGGCACCCTTATAATTTTTTATGAACAAAATGTAACTGAAGCATTTTTTTCTATTTATATTCTACTGTTTAAAGTTGATCAGAGTGTTTTGGAACTTTCAAACAGTAATCCATGACTTCTTGTTTCACTGGGGTATAAATAGAACACAGAGGCCATATTTTCTTATTCATACATCAACATGGGAAAGAAGAGAACACACAAATCAAATGAGGGAAAAGTGTGTTGAGCTTCATAAGTCAGGAAATGGCTATAAAAAAAGAAATACTCACCTGAAATCTACCGTTAGGGCAATATTTAAAAAGTTCAAAGCAACTGGAACTGTTACAAACGTGCCTGGAAGAGGACCCAAGTTTATTTTGCCCCCTCGCACAGTGAGGAGGATGGCAAAAAAATCCCCAAGGATCACTGTTGGAGAATTACAGAGGAAAGTAGCATCTTGGGGTCATCAAGTCTCCAAAACTACCATAAGACGTCACCTCCATGCCAACAAATTATTGGGAAGGCATGCCAGAAAAAAGCCTTTAGAATAGAATAGAATAGAATAACTTTTATTTTCCTGCAAGGGAACTTCAGTTGTAGCCCCAGCAACAACAAAAAAAGACAAACAGTGGGGCAGACCCACAACACACAAACAAACATATCAAACAACGACATCCAACCGAATCATTACATCAATAAAGTGAATTAATTTCCTGTAATTTCACCACAAACCTAAGCGCCTGGAGCTTGCTAAATGCTACTGTAACTTTGACTGGAACCGTGTTCTATGGTCAGATGAAACGACAATTGAGCTTTTCGGCAACCAACACTCAAGGTTGGTTTGGCGTAAAAAGAAGGATGGCTATACCAAAAATAACATGATCCCCACTGTTAAGTATGGTGGCGGTTCCATGATGTTGTGGGGCTGTTTTTCCTCCAAAGGCCCTGAGAACCTTGTTAGGGTACATAGCATCATGAACTCCATGAAATACCAGAATTTAAAAAATCTCAAATCTGACTTCCTTTGCCAGAAAACTAAAACTGGGTATTCGTTGGATCTTCCAGCAGGACAATGATCCAAAACATACGTCCAAATCAACACAAAAATGGTTAACTGAACACAAAATAAAGCTTCTGCCATGGCCATCTCAGTCCCCTGACATAAACCCCATTGAAAACCTGTGGGCTGAGCTGAAGAAGAGAGTGCACAAGAGAGGACTGAGGACTCTGGATGATCTGGATAGATTTTGTAAAGAGAAATTGTCTCAGATTCTTTGCTCTGTATTCGCCAACCTTATTAGATGTTACGGGAGAAGACTCAGAGCTGTTTTCTTGGCAAAGAGAGGTTGTACAAAGTATTAAATGCAGGGGTGCCAATAATTGTGGCACACATGGTTTTGTTAAAAAAAAGTATATTTCTTGATGAGGGATCTTTTTTTCTCAAAATAATGTTATGTTAAACTGTCCAATATTCTTTGATGCCCAAAAATGGGAGGGACTATGTACTAAAGGTTCTATAATTTCTAAACGGTTCATCCTATATGGATGAAAATACCCTCAAATTAAAGCTGACAGTCTGCACTTCAATGTCATTGTCATTGTATGCTTTCAGACTCAAAGTGCTACAGTACAGAACCAAAATAACGGTCCAATGAATTATGGTGCTCACTGTATGTGCGTACATTTAAAGTTTGCACAACAAATTTACACCAGATTGATCGTATCCTGCGAAAAATGCTGATTTATTCGTATTCACGTGTGTATGTTCATACATTCCGATTCATTATAAATGACAGGCACGCACCTTATTTTGTGATTAGCATAAATCCACGCCCATTAATTGCCATATATGGAAGTTCAAAATTACATTTACAGGTGCATATGAATTCAAACTGGCCTGGAAAAATCTAAAGAAATAATTATTCCGACACTGACATTGAAGTATTATTAGCAGATATTCAGTAAAGGATTGTCAGTACCAGTGTCATAGGAACTGGTAATGTAGAAGGGCCTGGCAGCGGATAACATGTACCGTCAATGCATGTCACCCATCACACAAACTGTTAAAGTAGTAAAAAAAAAGGATCGACATTAAATTGGAGGCAAACAAAAGCACTGCTACAGAAGTCGGCCAAGGACTAACAATTTGACGGATATATTCTTACCAATAAGCCAGCCGTCTCTCACAGCACTGTTCTCCAAACGAGTGCCAACTGAACTGCCCCACAGAATGAAGCTGTCGTGGGTCCCACCAGGCCACAGGGCCAAGACGTTGAGCAACATACATTTCGTATCACATGAACTGCACATGGAGTAATACACGTATCATCGGATGGAGCCTTGATGCGTGTGTGTGCAGTCTATGGCAACGAGGGGAGGTTGGCAATTTTTTTGCGATCCCTAAAGATGTGTTCTCTCCAAAGGACGCTGTGTGCCAACTCCTCCAACAGTGCAAGATCAGCCATTGCAATGCTGGCTACAGACCTGTACGCCATTTTAAAGCAAATGTCGTTCATTAGTTAAATGTGTGTTCTAATTAACATATTCAACGTCATATAGCATTTACATTTTTTATCAATTTAGAAACATAGTGCTGGGAGCATTAATTATGTTATGGGTCTAATTAAACAGGTTCATAGCCTACAATTGATAAATAGGCATAATCTAAAGAGCTTGCTTTTTACTATCGTAATGTAATACGTTTGCATTGTGCATTTCAAAGGCTGCATTTAGACTTGTGAATTTAACAGAAAATAAAAATAATTTCATATTCTAATTGACATTCAGAAGCTACATTTAGCAGCATTTTGCACAGCAAAAATTGTGGTATACATTTAACACCCAAGGCCATTTTTTGCTGTGTGAATTTAGGAATGCAGTATGCGTGGTCTTGAGCAGGTGTAACATTTGATTGTACGTACGAACAAATCTCAAGATACGAAAACTTTGATTAATGCCAAAATACGAACAAAATAGCTAATACGAACAATTTCCGTCAAATTCTTTCTGCTCACGTTTCATGAATGAGGCCCAATGAGTGCATGCACACACATACACACATACACACAGGCTCACAAATGCACACATACACACAGGTACATACACATATATACACACACACACACACACACACACACACACACACACAACCTTTCTCTGTCAGGCACTGAGGCCTTTCGCAGTGCTAGGTGTTGGGCATTGACTCCAGGCCCTATGGGAGAGCTAAAATATAATCCTACTCAAATCCTTTCACCTCCCAGGGCTGCTGCTACACTTGAGTAATGTGTGATTCTGTTTAACACATGAAAAAGGCATCCCTGAACATGCTGTGAACACTGCACTGCCCCCTCCCCCCATACAGCAGCATGGAGACCAGAGCCGTGGTCATTAGCCACAACCTGTTCATTGATTAGTGTAGAGACTTCCTTAAACAAGACCACTTACACAATCACTATTTCACCATCACAAAGGGTCAGCCGCCACTCATTTGCAGAAAAACTGATTTACTAAGACCTTTAGCTTGTACAAAACCTTTTAGCACACACATAACACAACCAATGATTGGTGCAACTACCATGACAATCATTAGGTCTTAGTAAATCAAGCCCATAATTTGTTCCCAGATGGAAAAAAAAGTTACTTTGCTCAGGGGTACAAAAGCCTTGCTCAATGCGAACACACGTCTTCACTCCTGTCCGGTCAAATGCGGAACACCACTGTCAGATGCTGAACACTGAAAACCAAGCCTCACTGAGCACACTGAGCACCAGTCCACACTCCTCACGAACCTAACTAACTAATTTTGTAATTTTATGCCAAAAGAATAGCGAAAAGAGAATATTCTCTTGTCTTTTTATACAGTGTGAATACAAGATCATTTATGTATTATTCATTTAATGCTCTTGACACAAATGGGGTCAGTTTTAATATCAATAAATGATTGTGTGCAGGCACAGGAGTGAGTCGTTCTGTTTTTCACGACATATTTTTCTCTTTTACCTGTGTATGCTGTAACATGTACATTTTTACAGTGCAATTTGCCTTTAATAGGTATGTATGCTAAAAATGTGACTGTGTGTGGAGAGGAGACAGCTTAAATGCACAAGGAGAGCAGACCGTTTTACTGTAAGGGGGGAAAAGGCCTTGGCTTTGCAGTAGGGAGAATCCCAGGAGGAGGCAGGGTCTTCTGTGACCCAAAAACATGAAGCCAAACACAGCACGACTACGTCCCATACAAGAACATCCATCTGCATACATACTGTACATGTAAGAAAGCAGTGTCCCACACACACACACACACACACACACACACACACACACACACACACACACATCTCAGCATCAAAAACATCAGCATGACTGTGGCAAAGGGAAGGAGAGCCCAAGGGCAGTATAACTGAGGGCTCGGGAGGGGCAAACGGTGTGTGTCACAATGCACGACCTTTACAGCCTTCAATCGCTGCCACTGACTCTAGACCCGCTGGTATGCAGCTTCTGACTCACCCCATAACCATGTGTGTGTGTGCGTGTGTGTGTGTGTGTGCCCAGCACTACCGGTTTACTGGTGCTGCACTGACTCTATATCTCGCTGCTGCCAGGCTATGCTAACCTCTGTGAGCAGATCAGTTCCTGGCACTGCTCCTCTCCGCACATGCAGTGGAAGCAGGTATGATGCGGCTCATCTTTGCAGTAGGAGCATGAACAGAATTCTAATACATATATATGGCACGTGGCACCTTCATTACAGAGGCAGTTTCATTCCCAAGTCAGTGATAAAGCATACAGTCTCTCTCTCTCTACCCCCCTCTCTCTCTCTCTCTCTCTCTCTCTCTCTATCTCTCTCCCGTTTTCCCATACTGCCACACCAGTAGGATCGGATGATGTCATGGGACAGCAAAACCAAAGCGAATTTAGCCTTACAGCCCAGAATAGCCAGAATAGTAACACATTTTGAAATGGCCCTGATGCAAATTGTGCTGCGCAGGTGAGTCACACTTCACACTCATCGTTACAGACAGTATACAGAGAGGACTGGGGTCTGAACGGAGGTTCTGTTAAACGCCCCTCTTAGCGCACGATGCGGGACTAAGACGCTGTCCTAAACTGCGCACGGGTGAGTATATGCTCCTGTAGCCCCACAAGTACTGTGATTAAAATGGAGAGGGGGGGGGCTGACTCCTACTACCTCAGCTCACTACGGCCTGTGCAGACAGATTCACCTCAACGTGACGGTAAAAAGAACAGGGCTTTTCACACACAGGAGGAAGCGAAAGCAGAGTTCCAAATGAAAGAGCAAAGCAGACAGGGAGAAAGGCGACAGCGGGGACACTGAGGAGAGGAAAGCCTCACGCTGCACACAGATCAATGACACGGCCGACAGCCGAGCGCAAGGTGATGCACTCTTACTTAACCGTCTCAGACACACACACCCCCTCCCCACGCAACACTGTCCCACCCTCGTCTTAAATGTGTATTTTCTTCGTATTAAAAATTTGAGGACGTGTTCATGTGCGTTTTTTCCAGAGGGACAGACAGTCCCCAGTGTATTCTGTGCTTGTGTGTCAGTGTGTGTGCGCGTGTGTACAATTGTGTGTCAGGGGGTACGTGTGTGTATGCGTGCATACGTGCGTATGTGCGTATGTGTGTACGTGTGTGTGAGTGTATACGTGTGTGTTGGTGTGTGTGTGTGTGTGTGTGTGCGTATGAAACGTCCTTACCTTGCGTCTGCGATCTCTGGATCGATTTCTCTTCTTGTTCTTCTCGTCCTCCTTTTCCTTCTGCTCCTGGGCAGCGAGGGCATCAAGCTCCTTGTTCTTGCGGAGTTGCTTGGCTGCTTGCGCCATGGTCGCGCCGTCGTCCCCGTCCCCCTGTCCTCCTGAACCGTCCGACACACGCCAGAAAGGGGCTGCTCATCCACCACCCCGCCACCTCTCCCTGTTGGTCCCTGCCTGTCGGAGTCCTGCTGCAGACCCTCTCGCTCTCTCTCTCTCTCTCTCTCTTTCTCTCTCTCCCTCCCTCTTTCCCTTTCCGTCTCTGTTATTCCCTGTCCTGTCTATTTGCACACTCTAGCTATGGAAGAGAAAAACAGCAGGTAGTCAGCGACGCCTCATCTATTTCTTTCCTGTCATGGATAGAAAATACATTTTTTAAGCCCAGTAAAACCAGGCATTCCCCTACTCTTGTTCCTTTTTGGTATTTTGGTTCACAGAAAATTCCCCCCCCACCCCCCAACGCTTCCACCTGTGCTTTCCTCAGTCAGTGCAGAGAGACATCCGTGCTGTGGATACAGCTCAGACTGCTGCTGTGTGGAGAGAAACAGAGACAGGCTGAATCCAGCACAGCCATTCTGCTGCTATGCATTATTCACAGTCACAAAAAAAACCATGACTGCTCCATAAAAAAACTACAGACACACTGTATCCCTCACTCCCTCCTCCTCTCTTTTCCTCTCCGTCCTCTCTCTCTCTCTCCCCTCCTCCCTCTCTCTCCTGCTCTCTTCAGACACTGCGGATGGCGGGTGGACCCATGTGTGGATGCAGTAATTCAGTAATTCAGTGCGCCAGTCTCGGGATCTCGCGGCTTCAGCGTCTGCCTGCCTGCGATGCCACTGGGGCTTTGGGAAGTGCTGGCGTCTCCTGTTCCGTGCCTGAGCGTGCGCGTGTGTGCGCGTGCGTGCGTGCGCATTTGTGCATTAATGCGTGTCTTTGCAGGCGTACAGCACCGAGAGAGCAATGAGAGGAAGCGACCAACTGTACTGGTTGACTGGTAATGCAATGGATATCTCTCCCTGCTTCTTTCTCTTTCTCACTCTCTCTCTCTGCTTCTTTCTCGCTCTCTTACGTTCTTCCTCTCGCTCTCTCTCTCCTGATAGTCTCTTCGCTTCCTCTGCAGTGCTGCTGATGCAGAAAAGAAAAAAAATCCTTTAACATCTCTCTCTCCCTCCCTCCTCTCTCACACATGCTCTCGCTCTCTCTCTCTCTCTTGCTCACATACGCACTCTCCCTCCTGCGTACACTCCCTCTCCTTCTCAACGTAAAGATTATATCCCTCTCTCTCTTTCTTTTGCAGGCTCTACCTTTCATTCACTGCTCATTCCAGAGCAAGTAACCAGGCATAGGAGAGAGAGGGAGAGAGAGAGAGAGAGAAAGAGAGAGAGAAAGAGGGAGGGAAATTAAGAGAGAGGGGGTGGGGGAAGAGAGGGTTTCAAAGCGGCAGGGCTTATTTTATTTTTGTCTCATAAGACCTTGGCAGGGTTCGTGAGCAGCTACTACACAGCACAGCTATTGGCATTATTGCTCATGCCGCGACAGCCATGTACACAAAACAAAAACGCTATTCCCAGTTAAAATAAAGCTCTCTCTTTTTCTCTCTCTCTCCATCCTTCCCTCACTCTCTCTCCCTCCTCTCTGATTAAAGTGAGTATTTTAGGGCAGGGTTTGCGTTCAGCATATGCCTCTCAGAGAACTGCCTACTGCAAACCTAGCTAAAATGTGCACAGCGGCCTTGTTTATTTACTATCCATCGCTTGGTAGACCATGCGCCAGTCCTGCTCGCCAAAACCGACTAATTATCTCCTCCTCTCTTCCCTCTCTGTTGTAATTCAAATACTGTCATTCTCTGCCTTTTGCGTCCCTCCACTGTCATGCTTAAAGATAATATACGCTTTTTAAAAAAAACGGTCACAGCTGACATCGTCTTGCTGGAAATACTGTCCGTACAGCCAGTCACCCTGAGGTGAGCACTGAAGCATGAATCTTTTTTATGGTCTGGCCTTGGCTGAGCACTTTGCGAGACACACACTTTTCTAATAACCTTTATGATGAAATTTTTTTTTACCAGGAAAAAATCATTTTAAAAAGCCCTCAGAGCCTGTGCAGAGGTAGATTATTTATGTTCATTAAAACATTAAGGCATTCATTAAAACAATAGCCTGTATCCTATGCTACATCAACATGCACTCTGACTAACCTATCATAAAAAAGAATGCCGTCATTATTAGCCATTGTATTATATTAACATGTTCGCTATAGCCTACATACCTCTACATAGTGCTGAAAAAATATAATATAATATTACAATATAATGCACGTTTATTTGTTTTTCACAAGCTTCTGTAACCATGCACTACCATATTAAACATAGACGATGGTTGCATTAGGCCCTAATCCAAATTATATTAATTTTTTAAAGCATTTTTATACACATTTCCAAAAAAAATAAGTTCGTTTTTTTCTATAAATGCTGCAAACCTTATTTTGTTCACAACAGATGAGATCATGTGATTCGTTCAGTAATTATCTCTGAATCGCACCTGACCTTTCAACCCTGGTAATTAACAGTGGAATTGTTAGACTGCTTTTTGTCTGCTGGGTATTGTAGTTTATATCCTACAGGTGAGTAAATATGGCTCTAAGTTTCAAGCCATCTTTTTCTCTCTATTTCTTTCTCACGTATCTTGTTGAAACACAGGTGTGGACACACACACACACACAGATAAATACACACACACCCAGATAAACACACAGCAGGAATCTCGACTGTATAAAATTCCGGACGCATTCATAGAGCAGATGAGCCAGGAGCCAGACTGTGGTTTGGGCGCAGTGACTTTCAGACCGCCGCTAATCCACGACGCGGACGGTTAAAAGCTGATATGAGGATCAGCGTGGTGGCGACGGTGTCACGGTAACCCTGGGGAAGGGCTTGTGTGGTGACAGCGTGCTTCACTGGCCAGGCTAATGAGGACAGCCGTCCTGATGTTTGAGGGGGGGCAATTTTCCCCACAGCAGCGGGGTCACTCTGGAGGCTGACCGCTCGATCACTTGTGACTCATCATAATGGCAATCCTTTGACTGGGGGTAACGTCCTGAGTGTTCCCCCGCACCCCTGAGGGGCCGCCAGGACAGAGGGCTAGATTCAGGATTCATTCACTATGGTCCCAGGAGGAAGACATATCACTAGTAGCCCAAGGGGAGGCATTGTGTACAACGCTGTGTTTCTACTCCAAATGTCAAGGGTACCAACGTGTGTGTGTGTGAGTGTGTGTGTATATTGTTGTGTGTGTGAGAGAGTGTGTGTGTGAGAGAGTGTGTGTGTGTGTTGTTTGTGTATGTGTTTGCATACATGTGTGTCTGTGTGAGTGTGTGGGTGTCTGTGTGAGTGTGTGTGTCTGTGTGAGTGTGTGTGTCTGTGTGTGTGTGTGTGTGTTTGTTTGCCTCTAACAGGGGTAAAGTGGAAATATTACTGCATGTGCATGGACCATGTATGCCGAGTCAGATCCACTGCTATGGAAGCCCATTCTGATCAGAACATTATTAATTGACATTATTCACATAATAATAATGAATTATAATTAACACGACTCAGCAGCGACAGCAAGCCTCTGGGCAGCAGAGATACTGCTCATTATAAAGGCCAGGAAGACAGTAAAGTACCTTATGGCCAGTTTTGGTGAGCCGGTTAAGGAGCCAGGCAGCGGAGCGGAACACGAAGGATGCAGGTTCGAGTGCAGAGGTTATTGCATTATTGAGCAAAGCAACGTGAACTGGCTGAACATGTCCAATTCTAACACTAATTAGGAATATCCAATTGACTATTTGGAGCCGCATTCAGGCGCAATCCCCACTGCCAATTTGTGAAAACATCCGCGGTTCTCCTCCGAAACACGTGTTGTCACCAGCCGGCTTGTTTTTAAGCTGTAGCCCACGGCCAAGCTCGCACAGAGCTGAGTCAAAGGACGACATCCACATTCGGCACTGGCACAGTCCTGATTCCATTCAAGACAGAGGGAGAGCAAAGCTCAAAAGATCTTGAATTTTGTCATTAAATATCAAGATGACTAAATGGATGACATGTAAACCGTAATGTACAGTTCCCCTGAATCAGAGTGCCAGCTAGCTAATCACATTGTGTAATGGAAAATAAGGTGTAAAATGTGAGATAAGCTCAAATTTGCAGTTATATTTAGGAAGCAAACTATGAAATTGAAATACACACTTTTTAAATGAAAGGGGTAAGTAATATGTGCACAGCACAGGCTACTGTAATAGCCACCCTGATTGCTCTGCAAGGTCTCTATTAAATCACCCTGACAGTTTGAATGATATCAGTGCTCTGCCGTTCTCATACTCACATGAGCCCATCACCATAGGTGTTTACTGCCTACAGCTGACAAACCGAGTTAACCACACGAGGTTAAACTGTAATTAAATCCATTTCCAGCAAATGTCAGCACTGTTACCAACACAGCTGTCACTTTTTCTCAAGGAAAAGAGAGAAAATCTGAGACTGAAAATTAAATCAAAATTAATGCGTACCAATATGACGCATAGCCACCATGCTCATATTATATTTTGCCTATGACTACTGCAAATCGACCTGAAGCAATCCTGTGGGACAGGGAACTAAAAAAGAAAATTTTATTTCCACACATCTTATATGATATATAAAGGAGGCAAATTGGAATGCCAAAGTATAGCGCAGCATAATTGAAAAGCATAAGTTCCTTTCCTCCGCCATCTAGTGGTTGCTTAAAACCATGCAGTAGCAGGAGAAACGTAGAACAGTAGAGAATGTGCTGGAACTCTCTCCTTCTCCCCCTCCCAACCAAGGGGCCAAGACTGGGGCTGCGTTTGGATCCGAAATCTATTCTTTCTTCCTGTCGTTCCCTTCCCTAGCTTCAATGGGGGAATCCCCAAAATGCCAGGATGAAATATGGCAGCCACACTAAGTGTGATTTGGATCCAATTTAAAAAAGGGGAGAGAGTAATTATAATCCCTCGCTCCCTCGTTTATCCTCGCTTCCACCAAAAATATAAAATGCAAGCTTCCAGCAAGAAGGGAATCCCACCATGCAATGCTCCATGTGAAAAAAGTGGGCGGTCACCACAGAACTATGTGGCGGTCACATTTCAACTCTATGGTGTTGCACTTCCAAAATGTTGCAAGGGTTGCGTTTTTGTTTGTTTCTCGTCAATCCTCCCTTGCAGAGCACCTTTTAAGTCTGCTTGCTGCACGTAGCAAATTCACAAGACAGCACCCTCAAGGGAAGACAGCAAGGGAAGGGAGCGTGTTAAATTGGATTCGAATGCAGCCTGGGCTTTTGTTTTGAAGCTTACTTTCTGGTTGGGCTGGGAGCGGAAATTGTGCCATTGCTCACTAGCGCTACTGGGGTTGGCTCCAGTATAGGTCTTTCACCATATAAGTCAATGGCAGCAATGTGGTCAAAATACTCAGGCAATAAATTTTTCCCACAAAAAGTAATTGCAATAGGTGCCATTCTTTCATCTAATGCCTCTGCATGTGCTGATTTTTTTAAAATATTGTGTCGTTTGGACAGGGTATTAACATTTGTTCAGGACCAATCAGAGGTACAGGTTGAGTCCTCTTCGGCTCCATGGAGCAGATGCAGTTTGTACAAACCAGCGGCGAAAAAGACTTCCGGAGCCTCAATTCGGTTTTTGGGAAGGCAATGGGTGACGTCACAGTGACTTTGTCCATATTTTTATAAAGTCTATGTTTCCAACCCACCCACATTTTTGTTTTGGCTCCCAGCACTGTGAACAGCTACCTATCCATTATCACCATACTTACACAAACGGTGCAGATACACCTAACATTGCACAAAACGTGCTTAGTGCAAAGTACACTGTTCAGCATGCCGCACATAAAAATCATGTTCTTAAAGTTTCAGGCTGGTATTTAGGGACACTGGCCTAATAGGGGACAGTCATTAAAAGTTCTGGCAGATTTACAGCAAAAAAGAGAACAGTTCTGTGAAAATATAGACCCTAGGGCATTTTACAAGTGTGTCTTATATAACAGGTTTTTGTCCCTTTTCTCATTTTTTATTTAATAGTTTGTTTTTATGGTGTGAAAAGTCTGGGATCCCCATTACTAGGACAATCTGTGGTAGAATGAAAAAGATATAGGCTAATAAATGTGAGTGGAATGTTTTCCCACGTTACTTAACAGGGGTCTCTCAACAGGTTCAGTCTCTCAACTCACTATGTCCTCTTGTCTCCAAACCAGCTCAGCCATCACCCCCCTCCCCGTGGCTGACAGATTCTCAGAGACCCAGCAGAACCATGCTGCGAGCCGCTGCGAAAAAGTGGAGGAAATCCCTCCTATCACACTCTGCTGGCAGACTTCACAGCTGCAACTACATTGGCTAAGACTTCATTTTTTCAGTCTAAAATGAATGTATGTGTATCCAATCCACATAAACTCTTTTCCACCTTTTCCTCTCTGTATATCCCCCCTCCACCCCCCTCACCCTCCTCCCTCTCTGCAGATGACTTCCTGACCCACTTTGAACTCCTTCACGCATCCAGTGACACCCCACATCCCCGATACCAAACCCATCGCCATACTGTCATCCTTCAAGACTCTGGAGGTGCTCCAACTCGTGACGCACCATCGCGCAACCCCGTCTGCTGGACCCCATCCCGTCAGAAGTCCTCCAGTCTATATCTGGTGAGCTCATACCATATCTGTTCTCTATTATTAACACCTCCCTAACCTGTGGCCATGTCCTCCACAGGTGAAGGAGAGGATATCTGCTTGTCTGGTCGACATCTCTGAGTGGATGACTACCCATAACCTGAAGCTCAACCTTGACAAGACCTCCCCGCTACATGACCTCTCCATCACCGCTGCCTTTCGCTCATGGCCTGAAAACACACATTTTCAGACTACACCTGGACTGATACACCTATCTAGGACCTCTCATGGTACTTGTTTCTTGTTTAACTGTGTGTTGAAGTTTATAATAGTATTTAGAATAGAATTGTAATAGAGCTTATTTACCCAGTTTACTGTGAACTGCATCCAATGTTCATTACTAGGGATAGCTGCTACATTATGGGAAGGATGTGCTATGTCTTATCTGTTCTGTAGTTTCTTCGATGACGTTTCTGTATGCACTTACCGTATGTTGCTTTGGATAAAAGCGTCTGCTAAATGGCTGTAATGTAATGGGTCAATCTATGAATCTAACCCAATCGATATGGATTAATCTATCCTATAGAGGCCAAAACTGGCTAATTTGCTCAAGTTGAACAAAGTTTACCAAAAAAAATTTTTTTCCAGCACAAGTCCTGATTGTCCTCTCCTTAACTGAAATAGGATGTCGCATATATCGGGCAATGTGATTGTAAATTTAATATTTAGAGAAAATCTAATTGGGATAAAATATATTCTGTTCCTTTTCTGACTGCGTACATACAATTTTTCACCCTGATCTTGGCGCAGGACATGAAGGCAGATGGAGAAGCGAGCCAAAAAGAAGATTAGATTGCAAGCATATGGGAAGTAGTGGGTTGACCTTCATGTCCACAGCTAGCTGTCAAGAAAGAAAAACATTGCTACAAAGCTCTATGGAACAAGCAGTCATAACAAACGTGCATTAATAAACATAGATAGTACATATAACTAGTTGTGTCGAGCGATTAATCCAGAAAATTGAGGCTTTTTTCCTGTTACCAATTCTTCTTAGATGCCTATGCAGCAATCCATCCCTCAGGGCTGTTTCTAGACTGCTTTGATTGGGATGGCATGGAGAGATGTTGGTGGGGCACAAGGGGGGGGGGACGAAGTATCGGGGAGTCTCCCTCTGAAATATTTTAGCCTTTTAAAACTAATTTCCTGTATTTCTAAACAACCTCACACGGAGCATTTTCTAAAATAAAATATTTAATTTATCAACATTTTGAAGATTTTTTTTTCTTCAAAGCCCAAGATGAGATTTGAGAGGCTTGCATATAAAGCTAAAGCATAGGCTAATCAGTACATTTGTGGATAAGATAATTTTATTACATTTTAAACCCGCCTTCACCCCCCCCTCATCTTATAGGAGGACAACTTTATTTATGCCCAATCATACCAAATCATTATCTAATCTTATATGGAAACAAGTATATTAAAGATGAGCTACTATATTCTTTCATCATTTCAGTCTCTTTGTGCAATTTTCGATTTACATGTGAAAGGTACCGTAATTGGCTCATCATTTAATTTATATACAGTAGGTATATATATACACTGCTCAAAAAAATGAAGTGAACACTTAATCATCACAGTATGACACCAAGTCAATTAAACCAAACCGGTCATGCTGGATGATGTTGCAGGCAGCATAACATTCGCCGCGGCGTCTCCAGACTCTTTCACGTCTGTCACATGTGCTCAGTGTGAACCTGCTCTCATCTGTGAAGAGAACGGGGCGCCAATGGCGAACCTGCCAATTCTGGTGTTCTCTGGAAAATGCCAATCGAGCTGCATGGTGCTGTGAGCACAGGTCCCACTACAGGACGTCGGGCCCTCATGTCACCCTCATGGAGTCTGTTTCTGACAGTTTGGTCAGAAACATGCACACGAGTAGCCCGCTGGAGGTCATTTTGTAGGGCTCTAGTAGTGCTCCTCCTGATCCTCCTCGCACAAAGGAGCAGATACCGGTCCTGCCGCTTGGTTGTTGCCCTTCTATGGCCCTGTCCAGCTCTCCTTGTGTAATGGCCCGTTTCCCGGTATCTCTTCCACGCTCTTGAGACTGTGCTGGGAGACACAGCAAACCTTCTTGTGACAGCATGTATGGATGTGCCATCCTGGAGAAACTAGAGAAAAATCAGTTAGGAAGGATAAAGAGAGAGAAATGGTCTGTGGCCACCACCTGCAAAATCATTTACTTTTTGGGGGTTGTCTTGCTGTTACCTCTCCTGTCCACCTGTTGTCACTTTCATTTGTGAAATTGATTCACAATCGTTTACGCTTCCTAACTGAACAGATCGATATCCCAGAAGTTTAATTGACTTGGTGTTATACTGTGTTGATTAAGTGTTCCCTTAATTTCTTTGACCAGTGTATATATATTATATACAGTATATAATTATTTTTAAATATATATTTTATGCCTGAGATGCCGGGGGGCTTGCCTCTGTTGACGGCAGCCATTTCGCCGTAAGAGTGATAGAGAACGTAGAAACAGAGAGACAGATATGATATTGTATTTTAATTGTGAAGTATCCTAAAGTTTGAGGAAAGTATAGGCTGACTAGCCAACACGCAGCAGTAGGCTAGCTAATACACACATGGGCGTGCACACACACGTGTAGCCAGCTAATGCAATGCTGCAGATGTTTCATAGAATCGCAGCTACAACAACTAAGCTAGATGCAACATGTAATCAATCTATTTAAAATCGAATCTCCTAGATGGAGACTCTCGCCACTATCCTCAACTCTCTCTCTCTCTCTCTCTCTCTCTCTCTCTCTCTCTCTCTCTCTCTCTCTCTCTCTCTCTCTCTCTCTCTCTCTCTCTCTCTCTCTCTCTCTCTCTCTCTCTCTCTCTCTCTCTCTCTCTCTCTCTCTCTCTCTCTCTCTCTCTCTCTCTCTCTCTCTCTGCGTCTTCGTGTTTTATATGGCCAAACCAACCAATCCGATATTACAAAAATATATTATTTCGATGTGGCATTTTTATGATTGGCCTGATTGGCTGAGTACAGTTTGTCAACTGGATGGCTAATACGCTAATTATCGTCACCTTCTTATAAAGTTATCGCGTTAAAAAAAGAAAAGGTCTTACCCAAGGGTAAAAAAAAATTGGCAGCTAGTGGAAACCCAAAACTATAAATCACACTCAGGACTGCAAATGATTTCCTGCCTCCTCTGGCAAGGTGACGGCATGTTTGTTATGGCGTGGAACGGTACTGTTAGTTTTAATCTGTCCATAAAAAAATAAACATTTTAAAACTCGGTGCAGTGAACTTTGCACAGCCTGTAACAAAAATGTACCTTACAACTAATAAATAACAGACCACGTGTAGGCTATATAATTGAAACAAGCTACTAACAAGAGAGCAAGACCAACTTGTTGAGGCACGCAAATTCTGATACATAATTTAATAAACAAACATTAAACTGTAGGCTACCTACATGGTTTTACCAACACGGCGAGTTTACAGCCATTTCAAAATATGATCTGGGTATTTTGGCAACGTCATGTTCCAGGTGGTCATGGTTAACATCCCATATGCAAGAAAAACATATTTGAAATTTATTTATATTGGCCAAAATGTAGGTCCAATGTATGTCAGATACATGTCTAGGTCCAAAATGAATTTAAAAAATGTATTCCCTCTTTGATTAAATGCATTTTAACCTTTGAAATGCATTTTAGGATTGGAAAACATTTCAACACCCAGAAAAATAATTGGACTGTTTTCAATCAGGGCAGGAAACTAACTTTTTGAATTTGAAACTGCCAATCAATTGTTTTAATATGTGACCCAAATTATTTACCTGCCAAATGGTAAAATCTATCAGCATTTGACTGGTGTTCATTTCCCACCCTGATTTCAACCTACCTGGAACCTGAACAAATTAACTGGATAGTTTTTGGCAAAGATGTTTGTGCAGCCAAATTGTTTGCGACAAAATGTTGCCAGAGGTTTGCCAGACTTTGCCACGAGTGGCAAATAGATGACCAGAAATTTTCCACAAAATGTTGCCACAAGTTTGCCACTTTTGCAAACTTCTGGCAAACAATCTCAGTACCAATAGTAGCAAACTGTTGGCCAGTAGTTTGCCAGAAGTTGCCACTGTTGGAATCTTCTGGCAAACAATTGTATGTATTGCCACAAGTGGCAAACTGTTTGCCAATAGTTTGCCAGAAGTTACATATGCATTATAGTATTACTGTGGTACTATAAGAATATTATAGTGCTCTGTAGTAGGCCTATAGTATATTATGGTGTTTTACCATTACTATAGAAATGCTATAGTATGTTTGTATAGTTATATTATCCATGTAGTAGGCTCAGTAGTAGGCCCATAGTATATCATTGTATCTTTACCATTACTATAAAAATACTATAGTTTGTGTAGTTATATTATTCATCGTTTACTTATAATAATCTTACAGTATTGTACATTATATAGGCAATATCAGTCTATTGTGTTACTATATTACTTTAGTATGTTTATAATTATATTGTTTACTATATAATACTATGTTAATACTATTGGCTATATCTATCTATTTTACTTCCAATAATATTGTCACGTGTTAATAAAGCAGTTAAAATAAATGATTCACTTTAATAAATTCCATGGTGTTATTGTGTATTATTCAAATGCAGATACACCATATTTATCATTACTTGCTATAACCCTCTACTCTGTGCTTTTGAAGGTTTGATGTTTAACAAACACTGCAGTGAATGAATTGATTGTGTGGACTGAATCTAAATTGGCTCTTACCACTAAAACAAATGCACAGTAGAGGGTCATAACCGACAATGGGAAATCCAAATGGGATGTATTTGTTGCATTTGAATACAATTGTAGTGTTGTACAATTGTACTGAAATACTATTGCTGTACCAAAAAAAATTAAATGACGTAGCATAACTACATAAAAGCTACCTTTCCCCCTGGGTTAAATAGCGTAAGGAAGATCAGCCTTTTTAAAATGAATATAAATTGCACAAAACATAAACATAGATATCCAGAAAGACAGGTCTGCGCATCTGTTTTGAGTTATACTGTGGAACAATGTCTGCACACTCTGGCACGTGGGAGTTTGTGTATATATATAGCAGAATGTGATATAAATATAATGCTAAATAATGTATCACCAATTATCAGTATACACAGCAGAATAGCAATAATAACAATAATTTTAAAGATGGGTGAAATTGGCAGAGAATGGAACATCAAAGGATTATTGGAGATAAGGGATAAGCAATGGGATTTATACAGGGCGTTCTTTAAATATTTACAAAATGCAGGATTAATAAACATATAAATCAATAATGTAATTGGAATGATATGTGACGGTATGCACCTTTAAATTGGTTTGGAGCCGCTATTAAAGCATACTGAGCTGCATTGCTTTTTCATTGCTGAAATCATCATTATTTTAGTTTCATTCACATTTCTGACAGCCTGAAAATACATTTCATGTATGCAAAATACACCTAAGCATGTTAAAGGCATTAACAGGAATCTCTGTCTCGTCTATTTATGGATGGTTATGTTGCTTCTTTTCACCAGATCTAACCAACTTATCACAATTCAGTGGAAGACCATCTGTTCCCAGAGAGAGAACACATCACATGACTAGCAGTTGTTCACAGAGAAATTTTCCAGCAAGAGCAAGGTTTATTTATTTTATTTTTTTTCACTTTACACCAAGATGCTGTTCCCATGGCCATTATTGAATCATTTTATGCCATTCACAAAATAACATTATTGTCTGTCTCCTTATAAAGAGCTATTCACAAATTTTTTAAAAAGAGGACACAAAATTATTTTTTGAGGTACATAAATGCAGGACCTAAAATGCATATTATATTAAATCCTTTTATTCCAATAAAAAAATAGATATATGTGTATATTACAGCCAGTCCACATGCCATGTACATTTGTTTTTTCCCAGCAATCTGCTGTGCTTCAGGATAATACAGTGGCAGTTTGTAGGCCAGAATGGCACTAAATCAAGATGAACCCGTTTAAACGGATGTGAATACGAGGGCGAGATGTGAAAGCCACAGAACAGATAGATATACACAAAGAATGGAATAATCTGCAAGCACCCTCTTCGTTGTCTATCCTGCTGCCAGGAAATATGACTCAATGCTTCCCCCTAGTGGGAAATTACAGCAGATGTTACTATAAGCAGGTGCATGACCAAGCAGTTTTTGCTCCACTAGTATGGAGACTTCAACAAAATGTTCGGGCTACTGTGGCCCGCTACTTACCATGTCTGCATTTCATTGTATTTTCATTGCATTTCACTGGATTTCTAAATGTATCTCTTCGAATAGTTTTTCCTATTATTGCCATCATTATTGAGCACATACCAGGATTATGGACCGGGCCAGTGGGGCCAGGGGGCCTCCAAGCCTCAGGCCGCGTGCGGTGCGTGGCCCAAGACTTCCGAAGCGCCCTCAGTGCGCACAGCGCAAGCTGACCACTAGGCCCCTGGGTGCTTATAGCGTTAGATAACCACTAGGGCCCCCCAGAGCCCTCACCGCTTACAATGTGAGGGCCCCCAGACCCCTTGGTGTTTAAAATGTAAGCTGACGACTAGGGCCCCTAGGCCCCTCAGCGCTTACACTGTGTGTGCCCACAGGCCCCTTGGCATTTAAAGAGTGAGCTGACCACTAGGGCCCCTAGGCCCCTGGGGCGTAAAGCATGATCTGACCACTAGGGCCCTCAGGCCCCTCGGTGCATACGTCGAGCGTAACACCTGGGCCCCTTGGTACATACAGTGCATGCTTAAAATGAGAGCCTCTGGGAGAGTACAGTGCTTCTGTACAAGTAACTGAGCCACTGGTTGGCACGCTACAATATGCTGTGACATGATACAATATTCACCAACAAGCAGTAGCGGATTAAGGGGGGGGGGGGGGGGGGGGGTGCTGACTGGGCTGAAACCAGGGGTCCCCAATATTTAGGGGGCCCCCAAAATTAGTTAACAGAATAAACAATTGTTTGTGTGTAAAATAAATTTCATACCTAGATAGACCAGGTGAGGAGGGAGGGATGCCGACTGTCAGCAATGCGGTGTGTGTGTGGGATAACTAGACCTTGTACTGAGATCTTATTTGATGCTACAGTGTGCAAAAGTTTGCCTGAATGCCTGAAAATCGGCATGTAGGGAGAACCAGAACAAAATAAACACTTTTTACATTCATCCGGTTTACTCGAAAGTCAGTAGAGATAGAGAGGCCATATTTTCGGACATGTCTGTGTCCCTCACTAATAACAACTGGAATTTTGTTTCCAGAATAAAAGAGTCGGATATAAATTGGCCATGAACTGGATGAGTGCAATGTATTTTTCGTTATGCCGTCCGGAGACGAAAGATACACTGAATTGGGACGAAAAAAGCACCTGACGAAAAAGTGTGCTTTAGCGGTCTTACCTATGTCTTGTTGTTTTTTATACTCATTCTTTTCAACTAATGTACTTTCAGCCGAAATGCCATGTTACTGACGAGTCAGTGAATAATGCTATAAGTTTAAAATCCATGAAAATCAACCATGTGTCAAGAGGCATAATGTTGCATAATTAATAGAATTTTGCCTCACAACGTTAAACGGTCTATATACAGATGTGCTCAAATTTGTTGGTACCCCTGGTAAAGATGAGTAAAAAGGGTTATAAAAAATTCACCGTTTGGTGAATTAGCTTAATCTCACACTGAAAAAATGAGAAAAATCCATCCTTTAATTGACGATCATTTATTGTGAGAAAAAAAAAAATCCCTCATCAAAAAATTATTCTTTTTAACAAAACCACATTGGCCACAATTATTGGACCCCTGCATTTATATATAGAATAAAGTATATATTTTTTTATATTTGGTCGCATATCCTTTGCATGCCATGACTTCTTGATATCTGTGACCCAACAACATAAAAAAACTCTTGATATCTTATTTTCTGGTACTCTCACAAGCGATACAGATATGCAGTAGATATGGATGGATCACTTTAAGGGTTGTTTCTCCTGACAAATTTTTCTATTGAACTCTATGGAAAAACAAATCAGGAGAAGAAACCATTCAAGTTATCCATCCATATCTACTGCATATCTGGCAGCAGAGCTATACTAAATGTCTCTGCATTTGAATGAATCTCTATGGGAATTGGGGGGTGGGAGTAGATTTATTTGTAAATTACACTGGAACACATGGTTGGCTAAATGGCTCTAAGTTGGAATTTTGGCTCGAAGTTATCAAGAGTCTGACGTATCAAACAAGCCTTAAACCATCACTCTGCTGCCAGATATGCAGTAAATATGGATGGATAACTTGAATGGTTTCTTCTCCTGACTTATTTTTCCATAGAGTTCAATAGGAAAATTTGTCAGGAGAAACAACCCTTAAAGTTATCCATCCATATCTACTGCATATCTGTATCGCTTGTAAGAGTACCAGAAAATAAGATATCAAGAGTCTTTAGTTTACTTACACTAGTAATCATTTTGATGGAAGGGCCCCTGTTTGAATTACAGCCAGGCACCCTTAATCCAGCTCTGCCAACAAGTCAGTTCATTCTGCATAACAGGACAGTTTGAAGGGCGTCATATTATGGCAAGCCACAAGCCATTTGTTATTTGACTTCGCGTAACTAGTTATCCCTTTATTTTAGCTAGCTGCTCATTTTCCCTAGCTAGCTGCCCATATGATTCAGCTCGTTAACAGAAATTAGTTAGCTAGCTGCCCTTACAACCAAATTAGCTGCACTACAAAGCCAGCTAGTTAACTAGCTATCTGCCTAAAACTCAGCTGTCTAACTAGTTAGGTGGCACACAACTTAACTAGTTAGTTAGGTGGCATTTGTTTGCGGGTAGTCTGTGTGAAAGAGGTATAAGATAAAAAGGTAGCTAGCTACAATGGGTTGAATAAATGTTAAAACAGCATGCCATAGTCATGATGCTTAAATCAAAGCTACTAGCTAGCTAACTATTAGTGCTATTAGTTCAAAACATAGGATGCTGTTGCCGTGGGAATAAAAACCTCATTGAGAGATTATTAGCTAGCGGTTTTGTGAAACAATAAAAAAATATGCCAAAAGCTATATTTTTTTATACACTAACGCATATATAAGAGATTTACATAAAGATTATAAAAAACCCCTTTAGTTTTTTCCATAGACTGTCTGTTTTTAGATCCACAGAAGTAGATGCTAACGTATACAAATTGTCAACAGCTCTTACGAGGTCTTTTTTTCCCCTCCCCATCGATGGAGTCTGGCCTATGTGCATAGTCTCTACCAAGTAATTGTACTGCCTTATCAAAAACCTTTATTGGTTCTTCAGCCAATGAAAAAAAAAGTTATCTTTTGAATTTCAAGGAATATTATTAATTCTGTGTCAGGCAGATATATAAGACATTTTTGGTAGGAAAAACCACAGACAGATGCCTGTTTTCTTGCTTGCTATGCCACAGTAATATTTTTATTCCTATATTTTTAAAGACTTTTTTCATTTCATTTTTCTAAAACAACAGCCTTTTTACAGGCTATTTCAACAATCCATCCTAAGGGCTATTTTCTAACAGCCTTTTAAAAAATGTTAGGGTTATTTTCTTTTATGTGCTTTTCTATTTGTCTATCTACTCAAAGCTGCCTTTAGACTATAAAAATACTACCACTTGATTGTATTTTCCAACAACAGTATTTGAAGGGTGTTTTCATTAATATATATTAATTAAATTATTATTTAATAAGTATTGAGATATGCTATAAATATATTCATATAATTAGCATACTAGTTCTGAAATATGAACCACAAACGTTGGAATAGTGGTGCTTCCAAAAGGAAAGCCAAAAAAAAAAAAAGGAGGCAACAGAGTCAGTTTTGCTTCAAAGTGTTCCACTCATTGCCAACTTCTTTCAAAAACCCTCTGATAGTAATAATGATGACAGCAACACTATTGTCAGCTGTGAGGAAGGAACTAGCACTCATTCAGTTTCCAGTAATGTTGTCACTCCCCCAGAGCCATCTTTTGAAGGTGAACCCTCAACAGCTAATGGTATACAAGAACCATCATTTCCACTTCAGGAGCAGTTAGGCAGTTCACAAGAATCAAATCAGCAACTAAGCCATTCCTGGTGCTATGAGGTCACTGACCCTGCATTATGGCAAAGCACTTCCAGGGAGCAGTCCCCTTCCAAAACCGTAGTGAAAAATACCCAGCTTCAGTCCGAGATAAACCGCTTGGTGGAAAGACAAGAACTTTTGAACTGTATATTGCCAAATGGGCAGAAGGCTTCTAGACAGTGGCTACTGTACTCACCCTCAACAGGTTGTGTTTTGCATGCAAACTGTTTTCCAGCAAGCTTGTGGCTTTAGTCAGGGGTTTGGTGACTGGAAGCACTCTGAAAGAATAGGGGAACATGAAAAGAGTGCAGAACACAGATCATGCATGCTTGCCTTGCACCAGCGGACAAAGGGCAGTGCTATAGATGCAGATCTCATGCAACAACATGATGGGGAACGTAAATACCAGAGGGACATTTTGAAAAGAGTTTTAGCAGTCATCAAGTTCTTGGGTGAAAGAGGACTTGTGTTTAGGGGAGATGATGAACGGTTTGGGTCAACCCATAACGGTAATTTCTTTGGCATCCTAGAATTGCTATCACAATTTGACTCATTCTTAGCTGAACATATTAAAATGTTTGGCAGAAAAAGAAGAGGCACAGTGTCCTATTTGTCATCGACAATATGTGAAGAACTCAATGAGCTAATGTATCAGAAAACTTGCCAAACAATAGCAGATGAGATTCAGGATGCCAAATATCTTTCAATAATTGTTGACTCCACCCCAGACCTGTCACATGTGGACCAATTGACATTCATATTCAGGTTTGTTAACAGCAGCGGGAATGTTGTGAAGCGATTCCTGGGCTTTGGGCTAATTGAGAGCCACACTGGTAAAAGTTTAGCAGGTTGTGTGACTTTGATAGTGGAGGGCCTTGGATTGGACCTCTCAAACTGTAGAGGTCAGTCATATGACAATAGAAGCAACATGTCAGGAAAATACAATAGGTTACAGGCCCACCTGAACAAAAAAACCCTCTGATAGAGTATGTGCCTTGCGCAGCGCATTCACTTAACTTAGTTGGTGTTAACACCTTAGACGGAAATTACACCCACATTAGAGAGGCCTTCGGTAGTATGTGCAATGATCATAATGAGAAAAGAGATACTCGAATTGAGGCCGCTGGACTATGTGCTAAATTGGACACCTTAGAGATGGTGTTCATGGCACATTTCTGGGACGTCATACTTGACCGGTTCCACGCTACAAGCATGCACCTACAGAAAAGTAACATTGACATTTCAGCAGCACAGCTTTTGTTTTCATTGAGGAATTTTGTGGCGGGACAGGGAGACCAGTTTGAGGATTTTGAAAGGGCAGCCTTAAATGTGGCAGGTGTCTCTCAGTCATATAACCACGGTATTCAGCGAAAAAGGAAAGATGAGACTTGAGACGAGGGAGAAGTTCAAAATAGAAACATTTTATGTGGTCATTCATAAGCTAGTGGCATGCCTTGAACATCACTTCTGTTTATGTCAGATCAGGTGTCTAACAGTTATGTCATAGTGGAAAAGGTAAATGCACTCTCCGCTGCATATCGATGTTCCTCAATGTTTTTGTGGCACTTCGGATTTTTCAAACTTTGCCAGTGACAAACTGCCAGGGTGAGCGGACATTTTCCCTTTTAGGCAGAATAAAAATAGAGCTGCGGAGTAGCATGTGCCAAACACGTCTCATAGAGTCAGACCTTGTCAGACAGCTAGATTTTGACGATCTATTGGATGATTTTGCAAAGAGGAAGGCAAGAAAGACCCCAATATAGAAAGATATGTGCCTATGGACCTCACGGGACCATGATCCGGCCCTGATGCAACACTATTTCATTTAACAAAAGTCCAGTTTTGTGGAGACATTTTGCGTTATTTTTGTGTGGTATTTTTGTGTGTAATATATAGTGGTGTGTCTAATACATAGGGTCTCCTCATGAAGTGTAAGATTCTAAATTTACGTGATCCACTCAAACACTGACAAATCAACCACGCTGCCAGCCGAATCAACCAACTTATCATAAATACAATGAAAGGTTAAAATGTAAGTGTAAGCAGTGACTCTTCGCCACTGATAGGCATAGTTTTCAATTATAGAATAGCAGCTGGGAGTGAGTGATCAAGGCCTATTCCAACCAAGGAAATTAGATTTGCAATACAATAGACTGGTTCCTGGTTAGACCACGGGAAGTTGCACCTTCAGACCCCCTACTGAGGAACAGACTGATTGATTTAAGGGAGCCAGACAGTGGCTTCCTTAAATCAATCACATCATTTTTGAATATACATTTCTGTTTCCCGCCTGTAGAAAACAAAGCCCGAAAATGGTATTTAAAGTGATACATTTCACAGAACAGGATTCAGATTAACTCCACTGAATCCAGAGTGCATTGCTGTATCTCTGTCAACTGCTGTTACGAAGAATAAACTTTGTCATTTTCAACGAACATCGGAGACGTAGTCCCTTTTTCTTACAGAAGAAACAACCCAAACTGCTATTTATTGGACTGCCCGAGGGTAGATTATAATGTGTGGCCAAGCAGAATTAGTCATGTAAAGAGTCAAGTCACAAGTATGGACAGTACTTTTTTATTCATGTATTTTGTAATGTAAAAAAATACAAAGTTTTGCATTGATGTTGGGAGTTGCAATTTCAGGTAGATGTTTCAGTTAGCTGAACTTCAAGTTAGCACAGGGTGATGACCTAAGCTGGTCTTGTTGCATATTGCGGCACCATTTTAAGAATAATATTCTCCCGCAAATTAATGTCAGCTTATACAAACAAGCTCAATGTGTGTACATATCTGCAAAATTGCAGTGTAAAAAAACATGCTACTTTTATGCTGTGCAGATGACTGTGGAACCTTCAAAATGGTTAAGAAAGTCATCAAGGTAGCAGTCAAGAATACCTCACAATCATAGTGTTCTATCATGCCATGCAAAAAACTTCTAAAACATATATATAAAAAAATATATTTACAATTGTGATTACACAGCATCTGAATATTTTTTCCTTATGTTATTTGACATTTATGATGTACAGTTAGGGGCAAAGTCAAGAGAAGCATTGCTGTGTGGCAACGTGTGCATCGGCGATTTAACAGCTGGAGCAACAGCTGGGCAGTGAGCAGCACAGAAAGATGGCACTTTGGTCCTAAAATAGTCAGAGCGGGTGCGTAAGCCAGCACATGCAGAGTCCCATCCTTTTCTCTTCTCTTATTATCAATGCATTTTATCTCGGACGAGCGGTAAAGCAGTAGCAACATACAAGAAGCGGTGCCCTTTTCATCTGAAACCTTTGAAAGATTGGGAAAGTTCAGATTCAAATTCAAAATTCAAAGACTCAAATTGGCATAAGTGCTGAAAAAATGAAATACTGAAAAGCCGCTGCTGCGTGTGCACGATGTGCAAGCGGAAGTTATTTTTTGTACTACTGTTGAGCCTGAAAGAGAGAAGAACAGAGAGAGGCGCACAGGGGCCAGCCAGTAAACAAGTGTGCAAAAGTGCGTATAAATAAGTGTGCAAGTGTCGGCGGGAGGTTCTACGCGGTGAAGAGCAGGTGTCCAGAGAAGTAGCTATCGGCGGTCATGCCGTTGCCGCTGTAGTTGGCCTGCAGCCAAACACGATCTCCCTGCCGCAGCTCCAACATGGTGCCCCCGGAGCTGGTGATGTAGCCATTCTGCAGGGTGGTGAAGGAGTGGAGCACCACCCTGCCGTTAAAGTGCAGGTCGATGTTGCCCACGTTCTGGTACAGGGTGCAGAAGAAGTCAAACTGGTACACCCCGGGCACCGCGCAGGTGAAATATCCTGTGCTGTTGTCGTAGTGGTTCTGCCCATTGTAGAGGTTCTCCCGGAAGATAATGACTTGATTGGGGTTGGGGTAGTTGTAGCCCAGGCGCACAGCGAAAGCTGAATGCTGTCTGCCAGGCCCTGGGGGGCCTGGGGGCCCTCTCATACCTGGGGGACCTGTACAGGAGGGTGGGGGGGACATTTAGCTCACTGCAGAAAATATAACAGACTGATGTTGCAGAGGCTGCAGTTTATACACCCGTTTAGCACATAGAAACACATGCACTTATGCACAAACGCACGCACACACACACATACACACACACACACACACACACACACACACACATGACCGCACACTATCTTCTAGAGTATGATTGAAATGCCCTTGTTACCTCGTTGTCCTGGCTCTCCCTTTGGTCCTGCTGGACCTCGGATTGGATAGGAGCCTGAAATGTGAGAGAACAATGACAATGAATGCTGCCTGTATGATTTTTAATATAGATCTCTGCTATTAGAGGCATGGCTTCCCACTCAGCTGAGTGGAACAGCTGGATTCACTTTGTGTGATTGGACAGAGAACCCTGACAGACCAATCAGAAGGGTTGGATTTATGCCATTTTAGAAATCAATGCTCTTCACCCACAGTAACAGAACAACAGTCATTGGATGAACACGCTACAGGATTGAATTTGACATGGTTGATTTCACATAAGATCTTGACAGACTTGATTGGTGAGAATTAACATGGTTTTGGTGGCCATGCAAACAAGCAAACTATCTTCTTTCCTCTAACCTGAAATCCGTTGATATCAATCAGGTTGTCATCTGGGTCTGTAATGTCAAACATCAAAAATTAGAAAGTGGTGGTGACAGCAGGTTTGTGTGTGGGTGTGTGTGTGTGTGTGTATGGGTGTGTGTGCATGTGTATGTGTGCATATGAGCGTGTGCATGTGTGTGTAAGGGGAGTGCGGTTGGACAGGCTGGTGCAGAGGGACATGTATGGGACACTCACCAGCCTCGATCCAGGGTGTGAGGTCAAAGGCAGGAAAGGTGTCGCAGTTGGTGTAGCCGGATCCACGGGGGCGGAACAGGAAGGGGTCGCGGGGGACATCTGTGATGCCTGTGTTGTCACAGATGATGCGAGCCAAAGAGACGCTGGCCAGGGAAGCCTTCTGTCTGCTGGTGAACACGCCCTCATTCTGCCACCAGAACCTGAAATATGTATCAGGTACACTTTACTGACTGCTGACATTCCTGTGTAACTGAACAAAGCAACCAGCTGCCACCACACAGTCAAACCCTAAAATAACCCCCCACCCCCCAACTCACCTGTCTCCCTGGCGGATCTTCTGAAACTGTTTGGCAATGAGGCAGGCGAAAAGGGGCCCCACGCGGCCCCCAGGGACAAAGGGCTCCGAGACCCCCCCAAGCCACACGTCGATGTTCTTGGGGGTGCCGTACAGCTTCATAAGCCGTTGGGCCAGATCTGTGTTGTTTATAACCTGAGCCAGCTGCTCAACGGTCTGGGGCTCCGACAAGCCACATAATCTACGCCATGCGTTGTAGCCTGGAGTGAACACAGGAACAGACAGAGAGGTGAGCACAGTGTGAAACTGCATAGAAAGATGAGCACAGTGTGAAACTGCAGAGAGATGAGCACTGTGTGAAACTGCAGAGAGATGAGCACTGTGTGAAACTGCAGAGAGATGAGCACTGTGTGAAACTGCAGAGAGATGAGCACTGTGTGAAACTGCAGAGAGATGAGCACTGTGTGAAACTGCAGAGAGATGAGCACTGTGTGAAACTGCAGAGAGGTGAGCACTGTGTGAAACTGCAGAGAGGTGAGCACTGTGTGAAACTGCAGAGAGATGAGCACTGTGTGAAACTGCAGAGAGATGAGCACTGTGTGAAACTGCAGAGAGATGAGCACTGTGTGAAACTGCAGAGAGGTGAGCACTGTGTGAAACTGCAGAGAGATGAGCACTGTGTGAAACTGCAGAGAGATGAGCACTGTGTGAAACTGCAGAGAGGTGAGCACTGTGTGAAACTGCAGAGAGATGAGCACTGTGTGAAACTGCAGAGAGATGAGCACTGTGTGAAACTGCAGAGAGGTGAGCACAGTGTGAAACTGCAGAGAGATGAGCACTGTGTGAAACTGCAGAGAGATGAGCACTGTGTGAAACTGCAGAGAGGTGAGCACAGTGTGAAACTGCAGAGAGGTGAGCACTGTGTGAAACTGCAGAGAGATGAGCACTGTGTGAAACTGCAGAGAGATGAGCACTGTGTGAAACTGCAGAGAGATGAGCACTGTGTGAAACTGCAGAGAGATGAGCACTGTGTGAAACTGCAGAGAGATGAGCACTGTGTGAAACTGCAGAGAGATGAGCACTGTGTGAAACTGCAGAGAGATGAGCACTGTGTGAAACTGCAGAGAGGTGAGCACTGTGTGAAACTGCAGAGAGGTGAGCACTGTGTGAAACTGCAGAGAGATGAGCACTGTGTGAAACTGCAGAGAGATGAGCACTGTGTGAAACTGCAGAGAGATGAGCACTGTGTGAAACTGCAGAGAGATGAGCACTGTGTGAAACTGCAGAGAGATGAGCACTGTGTGAAACTGCAGAGAGATGAGCACTGTGTGAAACTGCAGAGAGGTGAGCACTGTGTGAAACTGCAGGGAGAGATGGATGAGACTTTGGGACAAGGCGTTGGGGCAGGCGGGGAGGTAGAAGAGTTGCTGTGGGGACTGGGGTGGAAGTGCATAGAGAGGGGGGGGGAACAGAGGGGGCACATTGGGGAGGTGGGTGGAGTAGGAATAGGGAGGGTGGTTGAGGGGCAGTGGGGAGGTAGGTGGAGTATGAATAGGGAGGGTGGTTGAGGTGCAGTGGGGAGGTAGGTGGAGTAGGAATAGGGAGGGTGGTTGAGGTGCAGTGGGGAGGTAGGTGGAGTAGGAATAGGGAGGGTAGTTGAGGTTCAGTGGGGAGGTAGGTGGAGTAGAAATAGGGAGGGTTGTTGAGGTGTGGTGGGGAGGTAGGTGGAGTAGGAATAGGGAGAGTGGTTGAGGTGTGGTGGGCTGATTATTCCTCACCAGGGATGCTGTGGTCACGACTGCGCTGCATGTTCAGAGCACCCAGGTCCAGTGCCAGGTGGCTGGTAAACTGGAATAGCCTATCACGGAGTGCCTCCACCATCATGTGATCCTGAGTGTTGAGCTTGGCGGGACGGCCCACCAGTCCCCGAATCAGGGGGTCTATCCCTCCTGAAAGGAGAGGGAGAATTGAGTTGTGTACAGGTGTAACTGGGAGTGTACAGGTGACCCCTCAAAATGTGTCCCATGCAAAGGAGCTTTCCCATTAGCCTCGACTCCCCAATGCTCATTTAAATGCCATTTTAATCATCACTTATTCTCTATTGGAAAACGTATCACCATGTAGTGATATAAGTCTACAGTCAGTCCTCACTAAAGACACTGGACATGTAGCTTTCCTGCACACCTTCAAACACCAGCCTCCAGGAGCCAAAGAAGGCCTTATGCAGCATCACACTGGGGAACTCCGGGTGTTCGTTATAGTTCTCATCCAGTCGGTATATGAAGGGCTGGATGGCAAGGTGGGCAAAGCGGTAGGCGGCCGTGGCGAAGACATTGGAGATGCTGGGGTCCACATTCTCATCGTAGCCCGGGTAAGTGGACAGATGGCGTGACATTGCGTCGGGCCCAACAATGTGCCGCAAGTAATCCCTGTATACAAGTACCTGGAGGGAGCAGGACAGGAAGTTTAAAAAGGACCATATTGACTCATCAGGAACAACTGAAAAGACCCAATGTGATTGCTGTAGTGAGACACGGTGTGTGGCGCCCGCCGGTGGCACTGTTACCTGATGTTTACCCCCCATGATCTTGCGTGTTTCCTGATAGAGTGTCTCACTGCTCCAGTGAGGGTTGAGCTGTCTCAGGTCGTGCGCCAGGCGGTTGTGCTCACGCAGGAACAGCGTGTGCAAAGAGGTGAGGCCGATGTTCTCGTCCACACGGGCGTCGCCTGTAAGAAGGCACAAAAGGGAAGTCTTAGCGTCCTTCTTTCTCCATTGAAACTATGATGGCGACACCATGTGTGTGAATGTTTAAAGAGAAAGCCAAAACCATACTAGTATGGGAACCAATGAATGAATGGATGATTAGAGTGCACCTCAATTTAAAGTTCTCAAACTCACCATCCTACAGTACTATGCTCCAATCAATGAGGCAGAAGAGGAGAACAAAGACAATTAGTACAAACAACTACAATTGGCTATTTTCATGGTACCTCAACATGACATGCTCCTGGCAATTGGTGACATGAGTGCTAAAGTGGGATTCAATAATACTATGAGAGGGCCATAGGTACTCACGGGTGTGGAGAAAGCAATAACAATGGCGAACCTCTTATTGACCTTTGTCTGAATAAAAACCTTGTCATCGGCGAGACCATCTTCCCACACAAGAACATACATAAGCTTACATAATCAACTAAATTGATCACATTATCATCAATGAAATGTGAAACAGGTCATTTCAGGACGTTAGAGCATAGAGCATACTGTGGAGCAGCATGGTTACAGCGATCACTACCTAATCATTGCCCGCATCAAACTGATCCTCTAGAGAGTGATCCCACAAGCTCAACAATGGAAACAACTGGACACTGCAATTTTTAAGTGTCCAAAGAAAAACAAAGAGTTTTTTGTGGAGCTAAATGCCCAATTTAGGGTTGGGCATACCATCTGTATACCATCATTGAAAAGGAATAACAAAACTTCAATGCTAAATAGGATGTCATCAAGTCTACGTGTTTCCACCTATGTGGAAACAGCAAAAACTGTTTTGGGATTCAAACAGAAGGGGACTAAAAAATGTATAACACCTGGAACATGGCAGAAAATTAAGGAGAGGAAAGAATTGTAAGTAAAATTCATAGATATAGAACCATAGATGTGACATATGCCATAGTTAGTGGCACAATTTTTAAGACCATACCCAGGTAAGATGGTAGCCAGTAACTATGGTTTTATATCTATGGGCCAATCATCAGCTATCTGGCTTCTGAGACCCGATTATGACATCACAGTGGGTTAGAAAGTGCATGACACTTTGCCATAGGTTCCTATTATAGCTGTACCCAGGTAAGATGGCTGCCAAATTGTTCCATTTCAGAATTGCAAATTACTATTACATTACATGATATGTAATATCTATGGTTCTATATCTATGGTAAAACTATTAAACACAAATCAGGCACTGAAAATCAGAACAAGGACATAAAAAAGAGTGTTAGGAGAGACAAGACTGCCTTTGTTGAGAATTTGGCCCCATGAAGCAGAGAAGGCCGCAGCCTTAAGAAACATGGGGACTGTACATAAGAACATTAAGCATCTCTGTGAAAAAAATATCAAACTGTCTGCTCCTGTAATGCACAAGAATGGCAATATCATTAGCTCTGAGCGTGAGCTAGCAGACAGATGGGTCCAAAAGAAGAAGCGGTCGAATCCTGAGCTCTTATGGAATTCAACCAAAATACATAACAATCATTAAAAACATTGATGATCACTTTGAATGCAGTATCATCATGGGTAACACACTCTCTGAGTGGTTTCCCACACAGTCTGTCATGAGACAGGGGTGCATCATATTGCCTATCCTCTTCCTTCTTGCCATTGACTGAATCATGACCCAAACTAAAGCTGATAAACCCAGAAAAATTCAGTCGACCCTGTTCAACCAGCTTGAAGACTTGGACTTTGTCGATGATCTTGTCATCCTCTCCACTAACCACCATGACATACTAGAGAAAACAAACACTCTTGACAAATTTTCCAAGCAGGCTGGTGTTAATATCAACACCCCCAAAACTCAAGTGATGTACATTAACACCACACCCTCTGCACCAGTTTTAATAAACGGTGACCCACTTGAGTCTGTGGATGATTTAAATTATCAGCAAGGATAGCAAGACACAGAAAGACATTAAAGCAAAAATGGGAAAAGTGCAGGGTGCCTTCTCCCAACTCTGTACCATCTGGAAGGTTAAGCAGCACTGCCTAATGATAAAAGTTCACCTACACAAAGATTATGTGAAGTCCATCCTGTTATTTGGGTCTGAATGCTGGCAGGTTGTTAAAAATGACATGACCAGAGTCAAAGCATTCCACAATATGTTGCCTTCGAACTAGAATATGCTGCATCTCCTGGCCAAATAAAATCGCCAATCAGGAACTCTACAAGAAGACCAAAAGCTGACACATCGTTAATGAAATAAAGCAAGGAAGAATGCAATGACTGAGCCATGTCTTCTGAATAGAGCAAGATCACATCCCAAGAAATTACCCGGCATTCGACTCCACCAGGGAAAAGAAAACATAGGAGGTCTAAGATGACCTGGCGCAAAACTATGACTGATGAGCTGACCAAGATGTAACTCTCTTGGGGCGAGGCACAACATATTGCCAAGGATAGGGATCGATAGAAGGAACTCATTGTAGTCTTATGTCCCACACGGGACGAAGAGGATTAAGCGCGTAAGAGTAAGAAATTAACCCCTAGTTGGTTAAATATAACTAATCTACTATGTAATATTAGTTTGAGATCTTATATCACTATGTTATGCCACTGTAGTGGGTGACAGTATAAAATAATGGTTGTTTGTAACCCAAAGGTTGCTAGTTTGTTTCCCAAGGAGGCTCTGCTGTTGTACATTTGAGCAAGGTATTTAACCTGAATTACTGTTACCTAACTGTATAAATGGATCCGATCTAAAAATAAATGTTAAAATCTGTAAGCAACTCTGGATAAGTGCGCCTGCTAAATGCTATGTTATGCTATGGTATGATAAAGCTGAGCCCTGCTTGATATTTGAACCCCTTGTTAGACGCTGTGCACTACTTTTTCCCACAAACAGGGGGCGACTCTGCTGGCCCTCACCTGCTATGAAGCAGGGCACTTCTTCCAGTCCAGAGGAGTTGGTGATCTTCTGGCGAGTGGCACAGATATTGGGCTCCATGGTAGAGAAGGGCAGGTGCTCCCTCCCTCTGTCATTGAATCTCTGGTTGATGCGCAGCAGCCCCCCGTCGTTGGTGAGGTTGCGTAGCTCACGCGCCTGCACGTCCTCCGAGCCGTACACCTGCCCCATGTCCACAAAGGCTGTCAGGGAGTTGATCTGCTCCCGAACGTTGTTAGCCCCAAAGATGAAGCCTGTGTTCCCCGTTCCACACGCTGGGGCGGAACGGAAGAATGGGAGGCAGGTTTGGGAATTTGAGCCGAAGCGGGGGTCCTCCGTTGGGATCTGATAAAAAACAGGGGGGTGGGGCGAAGGTTAATGCCGTTCTCTAAACACGCACAAATCAAAGACAGAATATGGATTCAAGATGGGGAATATAGAATCCTGTTAAAACAACAGCGAATATGTGGAGGTAAAATGGAGGGAAGAACAAGTTAGTGATGGGTATGAAGCGGGGTAGGAGAATAAAAAAAATAAAAGAGGAGAGAAGTCGTGTAGAGAACTGACCGGAATGGGAAAGCAGGGATTGGACTGCTCGCAGGTCTCATCACAGTTGATGCCATTGCTGAAGGAACGGATGCTGGGAGATGTGGGGGTGAAGGTCAGGTCGTGGTCATTCCATTGCCCAAAGATAGTCACCAGGTGACTGAAGACCTGGTCACTCTCCACATCTTCATTTGCTGTGCTCAGAATTCGATTGGAGACCTCTCTCACCTTAAGAAAGAGAGGAAGATTGAGTCAGAGAATGCAGATCATGTTAAGAAATATGGGGTTGACCTACTGTAAATGGTAAATGGACTGTGCCTTTATCCAAAGCACTTTACAATGGCCTCTCACTCACCCGTTCACACACATATTCACACACCAATGGTGGCAGCTGCCATGCAAGGTGCTAGCCTGCTCATTGGGAGCAATTTGGGGTAGAGTGTCTTGCCCAAGGAAACTTTGACGTGTGGACAGGAGGAGCCGGGCATCGAACCGCCAACCCTGCGATCAGCGGACACCCCGCTCTACCTCCTGAACCACAGCCGCCTGTATCATCTTTACTTCACTTAAGTATCATACATTTTTGCAAGCCCCTCAAGACTCTTTAGAATTGCAATTACGCAGGTACATAATAATAATAATAATAATAATAATAATAATAATAATAATAATAATTAAAATAATAATAATAATAATGAATACCAGGGGGAGTAAGAATCCATTGTAGCGTCTTTTGGGGTCCCATCCATTGGGTTGAGAGATCCCATCCTCATATTCAGCAGGCAGCCAGCGGGCAAAGGGCGTATTGGAGGCTCCACGCCGAGAATTTCTCCTGGAAAATAAATTAAAAGGACAAATATTTTTATAAATGGTCCATATGGAATTCAGTTACGAATTATCAGACCTAGGATGAGCTGTAGGCGTCAAAAGGGATGCTGTTTGAATTTTTCTGCGTATTAATGAAGCAAATTCAGAGTGGAAATTCTCCAATATGGAATGGACTAATCGAGTTTTGGTTTCCCTGAGGGGGTGTGAAAGGAGGGTGTCACTCACAGATTGTTGCAGACGCCAGTGGCAGTTCGATACGTGTTGACCTGTGGGGTGGTGCGGCAGGACGGGGACCGGACTCGGGCTGCACAGCCTGTCAGACGGGCGATGGTGCTCAGGTCATCAGGAGTGAGCAGATCTGAGAAAAAGAGAGAGAGAGAGAGAGATTCTGTGAGCTTATGGGAATGAGCAGAGGTTCTGTGTGTCTGCATCTGTGCAGGTATATGTGAGTGTGTGGGTGTGTGCGTGTGTGTTTGTATGCGTGTATGGGTACATGTGTGTGTGTCTGTGTGTGTGTGTGTGTGTGTGTCTCATACCTGTTGCATTGAGTGAACGCTTGTGCAGGTGGTGTGCCCTCTGCTGGATCAGTTCCAGGGTGTAGTCCATGTAGTCTGCAGCTCGCACTGCTGAGCGTGTGTCCCGGGCAGGCTGCTTCAGCAGGCGCAGAACATCCGCAGGGCTGGTCGACCTCTTCTGCACACGAGACAGGCTTCTGTCAAGGACAGACAGACAAAAAAATGAACGGAGTTATGGACAAAAACTCAACTGGCTCTTCACTGTGAGGGGGAAAACACACACATACACACAAACTCCAGTGTGAAATGACAAGAGTCTTGTGCACTTACTCTTCTCTTGAGTATTTGTAAGCTTCATCGATGGTCCTCTTAGCTTCCTGCACAGCCCTCAGAATGAACGGTCTCCCCAGACTCTCTTCTACAAAAAACATACACAATTCAGCCAATCCGCTTAGAGCTTTGATTTCTAAGTTATGTATCCACATCTCTGGCTAGTGTTGGGTGTAGCAAGCATTATATATCAGTATTCAGACTCATTGATATTGGGTATGGCACTGAGCTTATTATGAAGAAAATATCCTATTTCAAACATAGCTTTTATGGGAATTTTACATTTGGAACTAGCGGAACGTTTTTAAAGTCATTTCTACGTCATACATTAAATAATTATTTATTTTAACACCTACGGTGGTGTTGGACGTGCTTGTGTCTAAGCTGGTATTTGGAACTCATTGTATTGTCTTAGTTTGCCTCCTGAGCACATGATCTTTGTGAGGGCTCACTCACCTGCAGAAAGTTGGTAGGAGAAAGCCAGGCACAGCCCCAACGCCAGGAACCATGGGACACAATTCATCTCTGAAAGGCCAGAGAGAGTTAGTTACCGTATTCCAAGAGTTAGGGCCACTGACAAACTCACCGCTGTGAGAAACATATCAGCTCATAGACGGCAGTGCAATATGTTTAGTATTGTAATATCTAAAGCCTCTATGAATTAACTATAATTTTCAAGCTTGGTATAATCATATTCATTGTATACATACACAAGGGAACGGAAATTGCAAAAGTGTGAAAAATAAAAAATAAATAAAATGAGAGGACTGGAATGCGATATAAAACCGGATTATTTTTCTCAGACCTCTGCATCTTTGTAAAATTGTTAATTTTTTTAGCAGTCAGGAGAAGAGGTGAAAGAGTTCTTTACCTGCAGCTTTGAATTGTTCTTCTGTATGTCTTTCTTGTCAAATTTCAGATGTGTTGCACATTCTGCATCCTTTTGTCCTTTATTTATATCCAGTGCAGAGCCGCTCCGCCAGCCTCCCTGTCTCGTGACAGCTGATGTAAATGCCAATCAAATATAAATTCTTCCTCCTTCCTGCTTCCTGCTCAAAAACTGACCTTCCATTGCTGTAAATTCTCGGTTCAGTAATTGACTGGATGATGCATAAAGCAATGATGGGAAGATCACCTCTTAGGTAATTGACCTTCAACCCTGGAAGGGGTGGGCGATATGACTCCTAGGTGACCCAGCTTCTGGGCTGCCTGCATTTCCTTATGGCAAACGTTGTATACTTACGATTCTGGGAACTTTCAGAATCCTAAAAATATATATTTTTGAACTGAAAAGCATAATAGCCCAATAACAAGAGGGAAAATCACAATCATAAACACATGAGATTTACCAGATTAGTCTTTCCTCATTTAGAACAATTAGCATATTTCTGTTCTTCACTTCCCCCTGAGCAGGATGCATCTTACCTGAGCTGTAATGCATACACGTAAAGAAGCACACTTATGTCTTTGCATCTTCAAAATGGCAGTTGATTTGCATCTCCTAATTTCAATTAATTATCAACATGTAAAAAATAAACAGTTCTGTGCAGATTTATGGGGGAGCAATAATATAACAAATAATAATATAATAATATAATAATATATCCTGAGCTGAAAAACTTTACATGAACGCAATGATCCTCTCTCAACTGACATAATGCTTGACAAACTGGGCACAAGCAAGCAAAACCACACTGAAATCCATCGAGTCTGTGTACAAGCAAGCCCTTAAGGTACGAGACAGAAAGCCAAATAGCCATCACCACGGCTATGTCCTAAGAAGGCCCTCCCCCACTCACTACCTTTATTAAACAGAAACCTACTAATAACTCAAGCAGGTCTGCAATAAAGGGAACTGCATGGTTACAAGAAGAAAAAGTGCTTTTAGCAACTCTGCATACTCATTTCGAGCCACACAAGCCTGGACCACACTGCCGCCATACGTACAAATATTTCCCATTATATTGCTCTTTTGCCAATTCACTTAGGTCATGGGCCAGGCTAAAGGACAACCAGCAATGCATGCATACGGCCTGATTTAATAAGAGCTTTAGCATGTGCAAAACTTTTTAGCACATGCAAAACTAATAACACGACCAATGATTGGTGCAAAACAAATACCATGACCATGTTATTGGTTTTGCATGTACTAAAAGGTATTGCACATGCTGATGGTCTTAGTAAATCAGGGTCATAGTGTTTAGACCAAAAGGTCTAAATCAGGGTCATAGTGTTTAAACTTACAGATGATAATGAAAAGTTTTAAAGTGAAGGCCATTTCACTGAGCGAGTCCTCTGGATGGGAAAAGAGATGATAATAGAGGGAGAAAGAGGAGGGATGAATAATAAGTTAAAAAAACACTTAAAGAGAAAAAGCACTGGACAAGGAAGATGCTAAATGTTTAAAGTTGAGAATTAGGTACACTTTTTTTTACTTGTTCTTAAAATATAAGCCTTTTTAACTTATGATGGGTATTCCCTGGATGCATTTGAGTCTGGGTGGCGGTCCCTGAATCAGAGAAGGTTAAAAACCCCTGCACTAGGCCAAGAACATTTTTCTTTCTGGTGGCGTGAGCCAGAACCCAACATTGTGACCATTGTGAATGCAAATTCTCTGCGTGTTTGTCACACCCCTGATTATGGGGAAAGCCCAACAGACAGAATAACCGTAGATGTGGTTTACGCAAGGAGAGACTGCAAATATTCCCTTATCGTTTGTTCTGACAGACATCCATAATTTCAACTGCATGTTTGGGTAGCATTGAGAAAGATATCTGCTTTCAGCAGAAAGTTATGTAATGAAGATACAGTAACTTTCTGTCATAAGTTAATATTTTCTCTTGATATTTCCCTGTGCATTAACCCTCAGTCAGCTGTAACTCTATAGCCTCATAATTCAGGAAGAGTAGCAAAACCTGGCACCATACACATTGAGGGTGTGCCTCATTTTTTAAGCAATGGAACTATTATCTTTTATCCGAACTGTGATATCTTATCTTATCTTTATTTGCCAGGATTCCGTTTATTACCTGAAGAATATTTCATAATTTAAAATTTTATTAGATTGCTTAACTGCCTCTAAATTAAGACTTTGTACCCACAGGTCCATTGGGAAATAAAATATTGCAGCTAGTTTTATAATACCAACCTGCTGCAGTAGCAGGCAAGCACCTTGTGTGTGATCAAAAACAAGACTACATCAGCATACAACACCTTTCAATTTGAAAAGCAAAGCCACGCTTTTATTGCTTCTGAATATTTATGGCAGTCATGATAAAAACTTGTAACTGAAGATTACATTACATTACATTAACCCTCATGTTATTTTGAAAGTTTATGGTGGTTTTTATGTTTGACCCCAAAGTTTTAAACTGACACAAAACCATTCTAATAAAAATGTTTTACACTTTCAGTGTCACCTTTTGTGTGTCTCCCAACTAACTAGCCTTTTATTCCTAAATATTAAAAATCAGTGATAAAACAACAAATTTTAGAGCCTGAGGTAAGTGAGAGGGAATGTGCCACCAGAATCACCCATGAAAAATCTGAGATAAAAAATAAAAAAGGTTGCATATTTTCTTCACATTTTATACAGCTACCCCACAAATGACCTCACACAACACTTTTGTTTACAGAGTTGTTACAGGACTTTTGAAAACACAGCAGTATGAGATGAAAGATCAAGATCAAGATGAAAAAATATGGTAAACTTGTTTTTAACCCCAAAGTGCTTTAGTTTATTTGCATTCAGTGGGTTTTTTTATGGTAAAATTTTCTAATAATTTGGTCACACAATATACCATTGGAAAAAACTCAAAACAGGCTCAATCAAAATTACGACTCTGCATGTTCTATATGTTCCATGTAAATCCACAGATGACCCGAATAATGGTAGAGTCAGGGTCCTTATCCTGGCAAAAAATAAATAAATAAGTATACACTCGTTAGGTGAGAAAAAAAACTTACACTTACACTGTGTCTGAGCTTCTTTGTTTCAGTAATACTTAGAATAATTCTGACACTTGGAAAACAAACTCCCAAGGGTAACATTGCAGAAGAGATCAGGATTATGCCTGTAGTCAAAGGGTTTCAAGAACAGTAACCATTTTGTTTTTGGGCTTTTGTTCAAAAAAGGTGGTGCTACAGAAGGGGTTAAGAAACATCAAAAACTGAATTGGTTCAAATTGACCCCAAAGATAACATGAGGCTTAAATCAGAAGGCACTCTTACAGGGTTTGGTGGTTTTTAATGAACCACAGCAATATGGAAGAAGGAGGAGGAGGAGGAGGAGGAGAAGAAAGAGAAGGAGAAGGAGAAGTTCATTGATGCCCATTGGGAAACTCAGTACAAAAGCATTACATGAAAAAACATAGGACATTATAGATTGACAAACACAGCAAAAATGTAAGTTCTTACAGAGACGACAGTCCAAAGAATGATTCCGCTATGCTTTTTTTTTGCTCATTCTAGAGCTTCATTACTGTGGGCACAGAATATTTTTTAAGCCTCTGAGCAGAAATCCTTGCCAGAGTGACACCTATTACTAAAACTGCTTCTACATTGTTGCATAAGTCTGTAGTTAAGAGGATGAGTGCGATTGTCTGGACCTATGAGTGTTTTAGCCATTACTCTCTTAATTTACATTTATAATAATAATAAATAATAATAAATTTTATTTGTATTGCACTTTACATTTTAGCAATCTCAAAGTGCTACAGAGTAACAAAACAAATGACATATATACAATAAAAATGTTAAATGCTAAGGGGAACACAGACAATACTTTCAGCAGAAGGCTTTGGTAAAAAGGTGTGTCTTTAGGCCTCGCTTGAAAGTATCAACAGTCTGGGGGACCCTCAGATGGTCTGGCAGAGCGTTCCAAAGCCTTGGAGCTGCAGAGGCGAAGGCCCGGTCGCCCATGGTGCGAAGGCTGGTTCTAGGGGCTAGAAGGGTATTGGTGGTTGCAGAACGGAGGGTGCGTGAGGAGGTCTGGGGGGTAAGGAGGTCCTTGAGGTACTGAGGGGCATGTCCGTGAATGCACTGGTGGGTAAGGAGGGAGACCTTGTACTCGATTCTGAGTGGGACAGGGAGCCAGTGAAGAGATTTCAGGATGGGGGTGATGTGGTCGTACTTATATGCAGTGATTCAGAGTGCAAAGCACCCATCACAGCATTTCCCTTCCTAAACATTTTGTTTAGCCTGTTTTCATCCTCTTTTTGACATGTTCCAATACCAACACACCAAAAATAGCTCAGAACACTTGCCAACACACTGTTATAAAATACAGCATACTTTAAGGTCTTAATTTAAACTCTGCCGGCTATTTAAACTCTGCGTTTGGGTTGAAGCCGGTAAGGTAGGTATAGGGATTTAAAAGTGACCACTTCACTTTTAAGCTTTACTTAAGAGTTACGCAAGACTTGCTTTTTTTAGTTGCTTTAGAGTTTCTTTAGTTGGAATTTGTTTTCTCTTCTGCTCTCGCTGTCATTCGTTCTGGTTTACTCGTCTGCTCTTCTAGAGACAGACTTTCGTTATTTTCGTCTGTTTCGTTACCTCTATCGTTACTGCCCTCTTATTGTAAGGGGAAGTGTCAGGTTCAGAGAACCAGGTGCGACAGCCAAGGAATCTAAAAGTGTAAACCATAGTTTATACCACTGAAGCGGACGGATCCACACAAAGACAGGAAAATAGACAAATAAAAATAGAGAATGAAAAACACTCCAGGCATAAGCCAACTCAAAACAACCCAAAATAGAGGGTGAAATCGAAATCAGTAAAATGAAAATACCTTTCGCTCACAATATGAGAAAGCAAAATAAATCAAGGTATGAATAAACAAATGAGAAGTAACAAGGGAAAAAAAATCTCTCAATACGGGAAAGCACAAGAGAGGTAAACAAAGGAAAGAATAACGGCCATCTGTCTCAATGAGAACAAAAGCAAAAACCAAAACGAAGGACAGCAAGCGCAAACGAAAAAATAAAATCTAATGGCCCTGTCACACTATTGCGTATCGTACTAGCGAATGCCAGCGTATGAAAAATATCACTCATACGCTGATATACGCTGACATACGCTAGCATGCTTAAAAATTTTGTGCGTATTCGGACGTATGGTTTATACGCTAAGCATATGCTAGGCATCCGCTAGCCATACGCTAGCCATACGCTATTTTCAAGGGCTTTTTGTGCGTATGAAAATTATTTTATGAATTTACATACGCATCTCATATGTTTCTCTCATACGCAATAGTGTGACAGGGCCATTACAAGGAAAAACTCTAATGCAGCTAAGAAGCAAGTCCCGCGTTACTCTTAAGCAAGATTAAGAGTGAAGCCTATAACTTACCGGCTACCATGTCAAGTAGAAATGACAACAATCGCGCAAGGAACAAAGGAAGCCACAGGGTTTATATGGCCGACCGGTAACGAGGACACGTGCAGAGAATTAAGAATGTCAGAGCAAAGACCTACAGCGGAAGACGAAAAAATAAAGCAAGACCGCCCTCTAGCTGCTCCGAGGGGGAATGACCACGGAAATAAAAAAGGCTGAAAACCCGTGACACTTATAATGAGAGCTAGAGGTTTCGTTTCGCTTCATTTCTTTCCTACCACTCGTGTTTCGAGTTTCTTTCGCCCATTCGTTTGGGTTGCTATTATTTTTCTCTTCTGCTTTCTGTACTTCCGATTAAGACACTCTCTCGTATTGAGCGTGTGAGTTTTTCTTTTTTTTTTTCCTCTACTCGATACTCGAGTCTCTGCCCATCGTTTGTGGGTCGATTTTCGTTGGCTTTGCCGGGAGTTTTATTCCTCTTTCTTTATTTCTTCTATTGCCCTGTGCAGATTCATTTCTGCTCTAGTGGTGATTCCACTACGTGGATCACTTAAAGATTCCTTATCTGTCGCGTCTGGTCTTCTGAACCCTACACTCCCTCTGATACATACCTAGGTAGTTATAGCGATCAAGTGTAACTATTACCTCATCCTGGACGACAAGAGGATTAAGAGGCCCTCTTTTCATTCTAAAACCGAACAATTTCTTAGTTTTTACATTACATTTCTTAGTCTTTATTTTCTGTATGTTAAAAACCAAGCTAGTTGTTCTCGCACCATTTCACAAAAGAGCCAATAATTGCTCTGTGACCTGCCTTATCCCCTCCAATGACACAGCTCACAATTACTGTGTATTCAGAACATTTCTGCATATGACTCCCTTCACTGTTATGGGTGAAAGAGGAAAGACACAGAACTGCTCTCTCCAGTGTTGGTGTAAATCAGGTCAGATATTACATGACCTTTGAGCCGAACATACCGCGGTCTGTTTAAATGTCATTAAAACATGATTTTGATCGACTTATCAAGAACTGGAGATACTCATATTAAACTGAGAGCTCTACACTTTCTAAAGGTGAAAACCTCATCTTGATGTCTTATTCTGTTAGGGTTATAAGAGGCTCTGAACGATAATTGACTTATGGTAGATGTAATGGCCAGATTTGATTGCAGTTCAAATAATGCACAATTTCCACATGAACTCATAACATCATGTACATTACCTTGAAGGGAAGATTCAGAGCTTTCATTTGGTATACATCATGCCTTGATGTGTGATTGCAGAATGTGATTTTTAGGGCTTGATATTCAAATATATTAATATTCTCTCCAACAGGCTTTCACCATTAAAATATAATTTTGATCAACTTATAATTGAGTCATCAAGGATTGAATATACTCATTTTAAAGAAGAAAAGAAAGAAAGAAAACCTTATCTTGATGTCTTATTCCGAAAGGGTGATGAGGGGCTCTGAAACATGTCTGCCAATTCTAGTTGTTTTGATCAATTTGTCATATATTTCAAATTTATATTTCATGGACATTTCATGCTCAAATGAAAGTACATATGATGGCCATTCAGAAACTGTTAAGATTGTATTGATGCGCATTCCACAGTGAGCGCTGCGAGCATTTGAACAGAGGTATTTTTTGGCCATTCCGAGCTGCCTTCCGCCGTTCCATTCCGGCTTTTACCCAGGCCCAACATTTACTAACGTAACATCAGCTTCACGTTTTATTTTCTGACTCACGTTTTTGACTTGAGCAAGATTAGCCTGTTTAGACAAATATGACAAAAAGACATGATTCTGTTGAGCCCATGTCACTGATGATTTAGGTCCTTTTTATCTAACGTTATTCTGGAGCGTAAAGTGTTTTCTGTAAAATGTCATTCTCACTATACAGCCCTTTAATGACTAATTAATGGTTTTATATGTTATGGATTAATGAAATGGCAACTGACAATATGTGTATCTATTACAGCGATGGACGGACATTATGCTTGTGTCAGGAATAGCAATTCTATCTATTCCTGACATAAGCATAAAGTGTTTGCTGTAAGATGTTAGTATTGTAAGTATACAGCTCTTTAATGACTCATAAATGGTTTTATATGATATGTTATGGATTAATGAAATGGTAAATGATTACATATTTATATATTGCAGCAGAGGATGGACTTTTAGCCATCTGATACAGTCCCTGAAGCGAAGGAGGGTGCTGAGGGTCATTGCAGAGCATGACACGGAGACCATCAGGGCACGCACTTACTGTTATCTTCTTGATTTTTGAATATATTGAAGGTATGCTTGACCATAGATTTGTCTGCTGCATCTGTACTAATACATTAATGATTTTACTGTAAATAAATCCAATGCATTAATTTTACGGGCATCTAAACTGATATTTGCCATAGGTTGTATCTTGTTTTTATTTGTTTTGCAATGTTATCCATTTACTTAGTTCATCCATTCACTATGTTATACATTTTTTAAATAAAGTGTGTGTTTCAGTGAACACATAAATTTTATATTGTGTGTTTTTCAATTTTGCATTATATCAACTGACTCTCAAGTGGCCCATTAGGAGTATGGATAAGTGGTAATGTGAAATGTCAATGAACCTAACATTCTAATTAAAAACTTTTTTTGCCTTTTCCCATACATCACTGAGAGGTTATAACTTTTGAGCAGTAAATGATAAATCTCTTCTGATTTGTACCCTATATCACTTACAAAATAGTGAAGATACCACACAGTGTGTCTCCCTCGATCTTGAACATGAAATGTTTAAAACTCTAGGTTTCTCACGGAGAATAGCCATTTTAAAAGTTTTTTATTATTATTTATTTTGTGAATTGTTTTAATAATTGATAATATTGTGTTAAAGTAAACATATTGTTGTATATAAATAGAAAGCTCCAGTTATCCTGTTTATAATGGTATATTATCTTTAGGGGTGTGACATAATATGATCACACCACAAACAGTTTTGCATACGCATGTCATAATTTTAATGAACCTAACATTCTAAAGCGTTTTTTTTTCCCGCCTTTTCTTACTCATCACTGAAGTGGTTATAACTTTTGAGCAGTAGAAGATACTATTCTGATTCCTATTCTATATTACTCACACAATGGTGAAGATATCATATATTGTAAAATAGTAGGTTTTTCATTAGAAAATAGTCATTTAGAACATTTTATAAATTTAGTTGGTGAATGTCTTTCCATAATGGATGATATTGCCATCAAGTAATCCTATTGTTTTTTATATCAATTGAAAGCCTCAGTTATCCTGTTTACAATGGTATATAAAGTTTAGGTATCTGATGTAATATGATCACACCACAAAAATTTTTGCAATACACATTAAGAAATAGAATGGAATAGAATGTTGACCCAATATTCTCTCAGGCTGGAAACTCCATCAGGGTCCGTTGCTTTGTTGGTTCTCCGAAGCCCCTGTTATTCAAATTATGGTCCTAGAGGGACAAGAACTGCTGGTTTTCCACCCTCCCTTTACCTAGGAGTCAGGTGTGAAGACAGTTTGGCCAATCAGTAACATTCATTGTTTAGTTCTTTACCTGGGAGAAAAGAAAAACAGGGCCAGATTTGGATTCCAGGGCCAGATTTGGGTATCCATAGCCTAAGATGTTTCAGAACCTGCTCTTCAGAGATGGTTTACAGAGAAGTTCTCCTCCTCCAATAATTGAGTGGTTCCAAACTCTGTCCTGGGGGACCACTGGGTATGCTGATTTTCATTCCAAATACAATTGCAATTGCAATTGCAAGGAGAATCTTAACAAGATATCAATTTTTCTTAATTTGGTACTTTTCATGTTTAGAGAGATGATTTACCCTCTTAAACCAGATTATGTCAGAAATAGCCATAGGCTACATGTCATGAAGAATAAAAGTCCCATGTTCACATTGTGCTTATTGTAAGCAACAAACAATTACATAAAATGAGGTAACAAAATGTTAAACTGAACAAATGAAATACTGAGATGGATCACTAGGTTTTTAATGAAGTTGTTAAACACGTGTTTAGGTTTTCGTCATTTTTCCCCCTCAAATTATTAACAGCCAGCTTGTGAGCTAGATGTTTCAGTCCTTTTTGTCCTACCTGCTCCCTAGTGGTGTGGGTGGTGGGTGGGCCACAGAATTTTAACTCATCACCAATCCAAAACATATTGGACAAACACATGGCAAGACTCAAAGCCTTCAGGAGATTCCCAAAGTTTTAAACTGACACAAAACCATTCTAATAAAAATGTTTTACACTTTCAGTGTCACCTTTTGTGTGTCTCCCAACTAACTAGCCTTTTATTCCTAAATATTAAAAATCAGTGATAAAACAACAAATTTTAGAGCCTGAGGTAAATGAGAGGGAATGTGCCACCAGAATCACCCATGAAAAATCTGAGATAAAAAATAAAAAAGGTTGCATATTTTCTTCACATTTTATACAGCTACCCCACAAATGACCTCACACAACACTTTTGTTTACAGAGTTGTTACAGGACTTTTGAAAACACAGCAGTATGAGATGAAAGATCAAGATCAAGATGAAAAAATATGGTAAACTTGTTTTTAACCCCAAAGTGCTTTAGTTTATTTGCATTCAGTGGGTTTTTTTATGGTAAAATTTTCTAATAATTTGGTCACACAATATACCATTGGAAAAAACTCAAAACAGGCTCAATCAAAATTACGACTCTGCATGTTCTATATGTTCCATGTAAATCCACAGATGACCCGAATAATGGTAGAGTCAGGGTCCTTATCCTGGCAAAAAATAAATAAATAAGTATACACTCGTTAGGTGAGAAAAAAAACTTACACTTACACTGTGTCTGAGCTTCTTTGTTTCAGTAATACTTAGAATAATTCTGACACTTGGAAAACAAACTCCCAAGGGTAACATTGCAGAAGAGATCAGGATTATGCCTGTAGTCAAAGGGTTTCAAGAACAGTAACCATTTTGTTTTTGGGCTTTTGTTCAAAAAAGGTGGTGCTACAGAAGGGGTTAAGAAACATCAAAAACTGAATTGGTTCAAATTGACCCCAAAGATAACATGAGGCTTAAATCAGAAGGCACTCTTACAGGGTTTGGTGGTTTTTAATGAACCACAGCAATATGGAAGAAGGAGGAGGAGGAGGAGGAGAAGAAGGAGAAGGAGAAGGAGAAGTTCATTGATGCCCATTGGGAAACTCAGTACAAAAGCATTACATGAAAAAACATAGGACATTATAGATTGACAAACACAGCAAAAATGTAAGTTCTTACAGAGACGACAGTCCAAAGAATGATTCCGCTATGCTTTTTTTTTGCTCATTCTAGAGCTTCATTACTGTGGGCACAGAATATTTTTTAAGCCTCTGAGCAGAAATCCTTGCCAGAGTGACACCTATTACTAAAACTGCTTCTACATTGTTGCATAAGTCTGTAGTTAAGAGGATGAGTGCGATTGTCTGGACCTATGAGTGTTTTAGCCATTACTCTCTTAATTTACATTTATAATAATAATAAATAATAATAAATTTTATTTGTATTGCACTTTACATTTTAGCAATCTCAAAGTGCTACAGAGTAACAAAACAAATGACATATATACAATAAAAATGTTAAATGCTAAGGGGAACACAGACAATACTTTCAGCAGAAGGCTTTGGTAAAAAGGTGTGTCTTTAGGCCTCGCTTGAAAGTATCAACAGTCTGGGGGACCCTCAGATGGTCTGGCAGAGCGTTCCAAAGCCTTGGAGCTGCAGAGGCGAAGGCCCGGTCGCCCATGGTGCGAAGGCTGGTTCTAGGGGCTAGAAGGGTATTGGTGGTTGCAGAACGGAGGGTGCGTGAGGAGGTCTGGGGGGTAAGGAGGTCCTTGAGGTACTGAGGGGCATGTCCGTGAATGCACTGGTGGGTAAGGAGGGAGACCTTGTACTCGATTCTGAGTGGGACAGGGAGCCAGTGAAGAGATTTCAGGATGGGGGTGATGTGGTCGTACTTATATGCAGTGATTCAGAGTGCAAAGCACCCATCACAGCATTTCCCTTCCTAAACATTTTGTTTAGCCTGTTTTCATCCTCTTTTTGACATGTTCCAATACCAACACACCAAAAATAGCTCAGAACACTTGCCAACACACTGTTATAAAATACAGCATACTTTAAGGTCTTAATTTAAACTCTGCCGGCTATTTAAACTCTGCGTTTGAGTTGAAGCCGGTAAGGTAGGTATAGGGATTTAAAAGTGACCACTTCACTTTTAAGCTTTACTTAAGAGTTACGCAAGACTTGCTTTTTTTAGTTGCTTTAGAGTTTCTTTAGTTGGAATTTGTTTTCTCTTCTGCTCTCGCTGTCATTCGTTCTGGTTTACTCGTCTGCTCTTCTAGAGACAGACTTTCGTTATTTTCGTCTGTTTCGTTACCTCTATCGTTACTGCCCTCTTATTGTAAGGGGAAGTGTCAGGTTCAGAGAACCAGGTGCGACAGCCAAGGAATCTAAAAGTGTAAACCATAGTTTATACCACTGAAGCGGACGGATCCACACAAAGACAGGAAAATAGACAAATAAAAATAGAGAATGAAAAACACTCCAGGCATAAGCCAACTCAAAACAACCCAAAATAGAGGGTGAAATCGAAATCAGTAAAATGAAAATACCTTTCGCTCACAATATGAGAAAGCAAAATAAATCAAGGTATGAATAAACAAATGAGAAGTAACAAGGGAAAAAAAATCTCTCAATACGGGAAAGCACAAGAGAGGTAAACAAAGGAAAGAATAACGGCCATCTGTCTCAATGAGAACAAAAGCAAAAACCAAAACGAAGGACAGCAAGCGCAAACGAAAAAATAAAATCTAATGGCCCTGTCACACTATTGCGTATCGTACTAGCGAATGCCAGCGTATGAAAAATATCACTCATACGCTGATATACGCTGACATACGCTAGCATGCTTAAAAATTTTGTGCGTATTCGGACGTATGGTTTATACGCTAAGCATATGCTAGGCATCCGCTAGCCATACGCTAGCCATACGCTATTTTCAAGGGCTTTTTGTGCGTATGAAAATTATTTTATGAATTTACATACGCATCTCATATGTTTCTCTCATACGCAATAGTGTGACAGGGCCATTACAAGGAAAAACTCTAATGCAGCTAAGAAGCAAGTCCCGCGTTACTCTTAAGCAAGATTAAGAGTGAAGCCTATAACTTACCGGCTACCATGTCAAGTAGAAATGACAACAATCGCGCAAGGAACAAAGGAAGCCACAGGGTTTATATGGCCGACCGGTAACGAGGACACGTGCAGAGAATTAAGAATGTCAGAGCAAAGACCTACAGCGGAAGACGAAAAAATAAAGCAAGACCGCCCTCTAGCTGCTCCGAGGGGGAATGACCACGGAAATAAAAAAGGCTGAAAACCCGTGACACTTATAATGAGAGCTAGAGGTTTCGTTTCGCTTCATTTCTTTCCTACCACTCGTGTTTCGAGTTTCTTTCGCCCATTCGTTTGGGTTGCTATTATTTTTCTCTTCTGCTTTCTGTACTTCCGATTAAGACACTCTCTCGTATTGAGCGTGTGAGTTTTTCTTTTTTTTTTTCCTCTACTCGATACTCGAGTCTCTGCCCATCGTTTGTGGGTCGATTTTCGTTGGCTTTGCCGGGAGTTTTATTCCTCTTTCTTTATTTCTTCTATTGCCCTGTGCAGATTCATTTCTGCTCTAGTGGTGATTCCACTACGTGGATCACTTAAAGATTCCTTATCTGTCGCGTCTGGTCTTCTGAACCCTACACTCCCTCTGATACATACCTAGGTAGTTATAGCGATCAAGTGTAACTATTACCTCATCCTGGACGACAAGAGGATTAAGAGGCCCTCTTTTCATTCTAAAACCGAACAATTTCTTAGTTTTTACATTACATTTCTTAGTCTTTATTTTCTGTATGTTAAAAACCAAGCTAGTTGTTCTCGCACCATTTCACAAAAGAGCCAATAATTGCTCTGTGACCTGCCTTATCCCCTCCAATGACACAGCTCACAATTACTGTGTATTCAGAACATTTCTGCATATGACTCCCTTCACTGTTATGGGTGAAAGAGGAAAGACACAGAACTGCTCTCTCCAGTGTTGGTGTAAATCAGGTCAGATATTACATGACCTTTGAGCCGAACATACCGCGGTCTGTTTAAATGTCATTAAAACATGATTTTGATCGACTTATCAAGAACTGGAGATACTCATATTAAACTGAGAGCTCTACACTTTCTAAAGGTGAAAACCTCATCTTGATGTCTTATTCTGTTAGGGTTATAAGAGGCTCTGAACGATAATTGACTTATGGTAGATGTAATGGCCAGATTTGATTGCAGTTCAAATAATGCACAATTTCCACATGAACTCATAACATCATGTACATTACCTTGAAGGGAAGATTCAGAGCTTTCATTTGGTATACATCATGCCTTGATGTGTGATTGCAGAATGTGATTTTTAGGGCTTGATATTCAAATATATTAATATTCTCTCCAACAGGCTTTCACCATTAAAATATAATTTTGATCAACTTATAATTGAGTCATCAAGGATTGAATATACTCATTTTAAAGAAGAAAAGAAAGAAAGAAAACCTTATCTTGATGTCTTATTCCGAAAGGGTGATGAGGGGCTCTGAAACATGTCTGCCAATTCTAGTTGTTTTGATCAATTTGTCATATATTTCAAATTTATATTTCATGGACATTTCATGCTCAAATGAAAGTACATATGATGGCCATTCAGAAACTGTTAAGATTGTATTGATGCGCATTCCACAGTGAGCGCTGCGAGCATTTGAACAGAGGTATTTTTTGGCCATTCCGAGCTGCCTTCCGCCGTTCCATTCCGGCTTTTACCCAGGCCCAACATTTACTAACGTAACATCAGCTTCACGTTTTATTTTCTGACTCACGTTTTTGACTTGAGCAAGATTAGCCTGTTTAGACAAATATGACAAAAAGACATGATTCTGTTGAGCCCATGTCACTGATGATTTAGGTCCTTTTTATCTAACGTTATTCTGGAGCGTAAAGTGTTTTCTGTAAAATGTCATTCTCACTATACAGCCCTTTAATGACTAATTAATGGTTTTATATGTTATGGATTAATGAAATGGCAACTGACAATATGTGTATCTATTACAGCGATGGACGGACATTATGCTTGTGTCAGGAATAGCAATTCTATCTATTCCTGACATAAGCATAAAGTGTTTGCTGTAAGATGTTAGTATTGTAAGTATACAGCTCTTTAATGACTCATAAATGGTTTTATATGATATGTTATGGATTAATGAAATGGTAAATGATTACATATTTATATATTGCAGCAGAGGATGGACTTTTAGCCATCTGATACAGTCCCTGAAGCGAAGGAGGGTGCTGAGGGTCATTGCAGAGCATGACACGGAGACCATCAGGGCACGCACTTACTGTTATCTTCTTGATTTTTGAATATATTGAAGGTATGCTTGACCATAGATTTGTCTGCTGCATCTGTACTAATACATTAATGATTTTACTGTAAATAAATCCAATGCATTAATTTTACGGGCATCTAAACTGATATTTGCCATAGGTTGTATCTTGTTTTTATTTGTTTTGCAATGTTATCCATTTACTTAGTTCATCCATTCACTATGTTATACATTTTTTAAATAAAGTGTGTGTTTCAGTGAACACATAAATTTTATATTGTGTGTTTTTCAATTTTGCATTATATCAACTGACTCTCAAGTGGCCCATTAGGAGTATGGATAAGTGGTAATGTGAAATGTCAATGAACCTAACATTCTAATTAAAAACTTTTTTTGCCTTTTCCCATACATCACTGAGAGGTTATAACTTTTGAGCAGTAAATGATAAATCTCTTCTGATTTGTACCCTATATCACTTACAAAATAGTGAAGATACCACACAGTGTGTCTCCCTCGATCTTGAACATGAAATGTTTAAAACTCTAGGTTTCTCACGGAGAATAGCCATTTTAAACGTTTTTTATTATTATTTATTTTGTGAATTGTTTTAATAATTGATAATATTGTGTTAAAGTAAACATATTGTTGTATATAAATAGAAAGCTCCAGTTATCCTGTTTATAATGGTATATTATCTTTAGGGGTGTGACATAATATGATCACACCACAAACAGTTTTGCATACGCATGTCATAATTTTAATGAACCTAACATTCTAAAGCGTTTTTTTTTTCCGCCTTTTCTTACTCATCACTGAAGTGGTTATAACTTTTGAGCAGTAGAAGATACTATTCTGATTCCTATTCTATATTACTCACACAATGGTGAAGATATCATATATTGTAAAATAGTAGGTTTTTCATTAGAAAATAGTCATTTAGAACATTTTATAAATTTAGTTGGTGAATGTCTTTCCATAATGGATGATATTGCCATCAAGTAATCCTATTGTTTTTTATATCAATTGAAAGCCTCAGTTATCCTGTTTACAATGGTATATAAAGTTTAGGTATCTGATGTAATATGATCACACCACAAACATTTTTGCAATACACATTAAGAAATAGAATGGAATAGAATGTTGACCCAATATTCTCTCAGGCTGGAAACTCCATCAGGGTCCGTTGCTTTGTTGGTTCTCCGAAGCCCCTGTTATTCAAATTATGGTCCTAGAGGGACAAGAACTGCTGGTTTTCCACCCTCCCTTTACCTAGGAGTCAGGTGTGAAGACAGTTTGGCCAATCAGTAACATTCATTGTTTAGTTCTTTACCTGGGAGAAAAGAAAAACAGGGCCAGATTTGGATTCCAGGGCCAGATTTGGGTATCCATAGCCTAAGATGTTTCAGAACCTGCTCTTCAGAGATGGTTTACAGAGAAGTTCTCCTCCTCCAATAATTGAGTGGTTCCAAACTCTGTCCTGGGGGACCACTGGGTATGCTGATTTTCATTCCAAATACAATTGCAATTGCAATTGCAAGGAGAATCTTAACAAGATATCAATTTTTCTTAATTTGGTACTTTTCATGTTTAGAGAGATGATTTACCCTCTTAAACCAGATTATGTCAGAAATAGCCATAGGCTACATGTCATGAAGAATAAAAGTCCCATGTTCACATTGTGCTTATTGTAAGCAACAAACAATTACATAAAATGAGGTAACAAAATGTTAAACTGAACAAATGAAATACTGAGATGGATCACTAGGTTTTTAATGAAGTTGTTAAACACGTGTTTAGGTTTTCGTCATTTTTCCCCCTCAAATTATTAACAGCCAGCTTGTGAGCTAGATGTTTCAGTCCTTTTTGTCCTACCTGCTCCCTAGTGGTGTGGGTGGTGGGTGGGCCACAGAATTTTAACTCATCACCAATCCAAAACATATTGGACAAACACATGGCAAGACTCAAAGCCTTCAGGAGATTCCCAAAGTTTTAAACTGACACAAAACCATTCTAATAAAAATGTTTTACACTTTCAGTGTCACCTTTTGTGTGTCTCCCAACTAACTAGCCTTTTATTCCTAAATATTAAAAATCAGTGATAAAACAACAAATTTTAGAGCCTGAGGTAAATGAGAGGGAATGTGCCACCAGAATCACCCATGAAAAATCTGAGATAAAAAATAAAAAAGGTTGCATATTTTCTTCACATTTTATACAGCTACCCCACAAATGACCTCACACAACACTTTTGTTTACAGAGTTGTTACAGGACTTTTGAAAACACAGCAGTATGAGATGAAAGATCAAGATCAAGATGAAAAAATATGGTAAACTTGTTTTTAACCCCAAAGTGCTTTAGTTTATTTGCATTCAGTGGGTTTTTTTATGGTAAAATTTTCTAATAATTTGGTCACACAATATACCATTGGAAAAAACTCAAAACAGGCTCAATCAAAATTACGACTCTGCATGTTCTATATGTTCCATGTAAATCCACAGATGACCCGAATAATGGTAGAGTCAGGGTCCTTATCCTGGCAAAAAATAAATAAATAAGTATACACTCGTTAGGTGAGAAAAAAAACTTACACTTACACTGTGTCTGAGCTTCTTTGTTTCAGTAATACTTAGAATAATTCTGACACTTGGAAAACAAACTCCCAAGGGTAACATTGCAGAAGAGATCAGGATTATGCCTGTAGTCAAAGGGTTTCAAGAACAGTAACCATTTTGTTTTTGGGCTTTTGTTCAAAAAAGGTGGTGCTACAGAAGGGGTTAAGAAACATCAAAAACTGAATTGGTTCAAATTGACCCCAAAGATAACATGAGGCTTAAATCAGAAGGCACTCTTACAGGGTTTGGTGGTTTTTAATGAACCACAGCAATATGGAAGAAGGAGGAGGAGGAGGAGGAGAAGAAGGAGAAGGAGAAGGAGAAGTTCATTGATGCCCATTGGGAAACTCAGTACAAAAGCATTACATGAAAAAACATAGGACATTATAGATTGACAAACACAGCAAAAATGTAAGTTCTTACAGAGACGACAGTCCAAAGAATGATTCCGCTATGCTTTTTTTTTGCTCATTCTAGAGCTTCATTACTGTGGGCACAGAATATTTTTTAAGCCTCTGAGCAGAAATCCTTGCCAGAGTGACACCTATTACTAAAACTGCTTCTACATTGTTGCATAAGTCTGTAGTTAAGAGGATGAGTGCGATTGTCTGGACCTATGAGTGTTTTAGCCATTACTCTCTTAATTTACATTTATAATAATAATAAATAATAATAAATTTTATTTGTATTGCACTTTACATTTTAGCAATCTCAAAGTGCTACAGAGTAACAAAACAAATGACATATATACAATAAAAATGTTAAATGCTAAGGGGAACACAGACAATACTTTCAGCAGAAGGCTTTGGTAAAAAGGTGTGTCTTTAGGCCTCGCTTGAAAGTATCAACAGTCTGGGGGACCCTCAGATGGTCTGGCAGAGCGTTCCAAAGCCTTGGAGCTGCAGAGGCGAAGGCCCGGTCGCCCATGGTGCGAAGGCTGGTTCTAGGGGCTAGAAGGGTATTGGTGGTTGCAGAACGGAGGGTGCGTGAGGAGGTCTGGGGGGTAAGGAGGTCCTTGAGGTACTGAGGGGCATGTCCGTGAATGCACTGGTGGGTAAGGAGGGAGACCTTGTACTCGATTCTGAGTGGGACAGGGAGCCAGTGAAGAGATTTCAGGATGGGGGTGATGTGGTCGTACTTATATGCAGTGATTCAGAGTGCAAAGCACCCATCACAGCATTTCCCTTCCTAAACATTTTGTTTAGCCTGTTTTCATCCTCTTTTTGACATGTTCCAATACCAACACACCAAAAATAGCTCAGAACACTTGCCAACACACTGTTATAAAATACAGCATACTTTAAGGTCTTAATTTAAACTCTGCCGGCTATTTAAACTCTGCGTTTGGGTTGAAGCCGGTAAGGTAGGTATAGGGATTTAAAAGTGACCACTTCACTTTTAAGCTTTACTTAAGAGTTACGCAAGACTTGCTTTTTTTAGTTGCTTTAGAGTTTCTTTAGTTGGAATTTGTTTTCTCTTCTGCTCTCGCTGTCATTCGTTCTGGTTTACTCGTCTGCTCTTCTAGAGACAGACTTTCGTTATTTTCGTCTGTTTCGTTACCTCTATCGTTACTGCCCTCTTATTGTAAGGGGAAGTGTCAGGTTCAGAGAACCAGGTGCGACAGCCAAGGAATCTAAAAGTGTAAACCATAGTTTATACCACTGAAGCGGACGGATCCACACAAAGACAGGAAAATAGACAAATAAAAATAGAGAATGAAAAACACTCCAGGCATAAGCCAACTCAAAACAACCCAAAATAGAGGGTGAAATCGAAATCAGTAAAATGAAAATACCTTTCGCTCACAATATGAGAAAGCAAAATAAATCAAGGTATGAATAAACAAATGAGAAGTAACAAGGGAAAAAAAATCTCTCAATACGGGAAAGCACAAGAGAGGTAAACAAAGGAAAGAATAACGGCCATCTGTCTCAATGAGAACAAAAGCAAAAACCAAAACGAAGGACAGCAAGCGCAAACGAAAAAATAAAATCTAATGGCCCTGTCACACTATTGCGTATCGTACTAGCGAATGCCAGCGTATGAAAAATATCACTCATACGCTGATATACGCTGACATACGCTAGCATGCTTAAAAATTTTGTGCGTATTCGGACGTATGGTTTATACGCTAAGCATATGCTAGGCATCCGCTAGCCATACGCTAGCCATACGCTATTTTCAAGGGCTTTTTGTGCGTATGAAAATTATTTTATGAATTTACATACGCATCTCATATGTTTCTCTCATACGCAATAGTGTGACAGGGCCATTACAAGGAAAAACTCTAATGCAGCTAAGAAGCAAGTCCCGCGTTACTCTTAAGCAAGATTAAGAGTGAAGCCTATAACTTACCGGCTACCATGTCAAGTAGAAATGACAACAATCACGCAAGGAACAAAGGAAGCCACAGGGTTTATATGGCCGACCGGTAACGAGGACACGTGCAGAGAATTAAGAATGTCAGAGCAAAGACCTACAGCGGAAGACGAAAAAATAAAGCAAGACCGCCCTCTAGCTGCTCCGAGGGGGAATGACCACGGAAATAAAAAAGGCTGAAAACCCGTGACACTTATAATGAGAGCTAGAGGTTTCGTTTCGCTTCATTTCTTTCCTACCACTCGTGTTTCGAGTTTCTTTCGCCCATTCGTTTGGGTTGCTATTATTTTTCTCTTCTGCTTTCTGTACTTCCGATTAAGACACTCTCTCGTATTGAGCGTGTGAGTTTTTCTTTTTTTTTTTCCTCTACTCGATACTCGAGTCTCTGCCCATCGTTTGTGGGTCGATTTTCGTTGGCTTTGCCGGGAGTTTTATTCCTCTTTCTTTATTTCTTCTATTGCCCTGTGCAGATTCATTTCTGCTCTAGTGGTGATTCCACTACGTGGATCACTTAAAGATTCCTTATCTGTCGCGTCTGGTCTTCTGAACCCTACACTCCCTCTGATACATACCTAGGTAGTTATAGCGATCAAGTGTAACTATTACCTCATCCTGGACGACAAGAGGATTAAGAGGCCCTCTTTTCATTCTAAAACCGAACAATTTCTTAGTTTTTACATTACATTTCTTAGTCTTTATTTTCTGTATGTTAAAAACCAAGCTAGTTGTTCTCGCACCATTTCACAAAAGAGCCAATAATTGCTCTGTGACCTGCCTTATCCCCTCCAATGACACAGCTCACAATTACTGTGTATTCAGAACATTTCTGCATATGACTCCCTTCACTGTTATGGGTGAAAGAGGAAAGACACAGAACTGCTCTCTCCAGTGTTGGTGTAAATCAGGTCAGATATTACATGACCTTTGAGCCGAACATACCGCGGTCTGTTTAAATGTCATTAAAACATGATTTTGATCGACTTATCAAGAACTGGAGATACTCATATTAAACTGAGAGCTCTACACTTTCTAAAGGTGAAAACCTCATCTTGATGTCTTATTCTGTTAGGGTTATAAGAGGCTCTGAACGATAATTGACTTATGGTAGATGTAATGGCCAGATTTGATTGCAGTTCAAATAATGCACAATTTCCGCATGAACTCATAACATCATGTACATTACCTTGAAGGGAAGATTCAGAGCTTTCATTTGGTATACATCATGCCTTGATGTGTGATTGCAGAATGTGATTTTTAGGGCTTGATATTCAAATATATTAATATTCTCTCCAACAGGCTTTCACCATTAAAATATAATTTTGATCAACTTATAATTGAGTCATCAAGGATTGAATATACTCATTTTAAAGAAGAAAAGAAAGAAAGAAAACCTTATCTTGATGTCTTATTCCGAAAGGGTGATGAGGGGCTCTGAAACATGTCTGCCAATTCTAGTTGTTTTGATCAATTTGTCATATATTTCAAATTTATATTTCATGGACATTTCATGCTCAAATGAAAGTACATATGATGGCCATTCAGAAACTGTTAAGATTGTATTGATGCGCATTCCACAGTGAGCGCTGCGAGCATTTGAACAGAGGTATTTTTTGGCCATTCCGAGCTGCCTTCCGCCGTTCCATTCCGGCTTTTACCCAGGCCCAACATTTACTAACGTAACATCAGCTTCACGTTTTATTTTCTGACTCACGTTTTTGACTTGAGCAAGATTAGCCTGTTTAGACAAATATGACAAAAAGACATGATTCTGTTGAGCCCATGTCACTGATGATTTAGGTCCTTTTTATCTAACGTTATTCTGGAGCGTAAAGTGTTTTCTGTAAAATGTCATTCTCACTATACAGCCCTTTAATGACTAATTAATGGTTTTATATGTTATGGATTAATGAAATGGCAACTGACAATATGTGTATCTATTACAGCGATGGACGGACATTATGCTTGTGTCAGGAATAGCAATTCTATCTATTCCTGACATAAGCATAAAGTGTTTGCTGTAAGATGTTAGTATTGTAAGTATACAGCTCTTTAATGACTCATAAATGGTTTTATATGATATGTTATGGATTAATGAAATGGTAAATGATTACATATTTATATATTGCAGCAGAGGATGGACTTTTAGCCATCTGATACAGTCCCTGAAGCGAAGGAGGGTGCTGAGGGTCATTGCAGAGCACGACACGGAGACCATCAGGGCACGCACTTACTGTTATCTTCTTGATTTTTGAATATATTGAAGGTATGCTTGACCATAGATTTGTCTGCTGCATCTGTACTAATACATTAATGATTTTACTGTAAATAAATCCAATGCATTAATTTTACGGGCATCTAAACTGATATTTGCCATAGGTTGTATCTTGTTTTTATTTGTTTTGCAATGTTATCCATTTACTTAGTTCATCCATTCACTATGTTATACATTTTTTAAATAAAGTGTGTGTTTCAGTGAACACATAAATTTTATATTGTGTGTTTTTCAATTTTGCATTATATCAACTGACTCTCAAGTGGCCCATTAGGAGTATGGATAAGTGGTAATGTGAAATGTCAATGAACCTAACATTCTAATTAAAAACTTTTTTTGCCTTTTCCCATACATCACTGAGAGGTTATAACTTTTGAGCAGTAAATGATAAATCTCTTCTGATTTGTACCCTATATCACTTACAAAATAGTGAAGATACCACACAGTGTGTCTCCCTCGATCTTGAACATGAAATGTTTAAAACTCTAGGTTTCTCACGGAGAATAGCCATTTTAAAAGTTTTTTATTATTATTTATTTTGTGAATTGTTTTAATAATTGATAATATTGTGTTAAAGTAAACATATTGTTGTATATAAATAGAAAGCTCCAGATATCCTGTTTATAATGGTATATTATCTTTAGGGGTGTGACATAATATGATCACACCACAAACAGTTTTGCATACGCATGTCATAATTTTAATGAACCTAACATTCTAAAGCGTTTTTTTTTCCCGCCTTTTCTTACTCATCACTGAAGTGGTTATGACTTTTGAGCAGTAGAAGATACATCTATTCTGATTCCTATTCTATATTACTCACACAATGGTGAAGATATCATATATTGTAAAATAGTAGGTTTTTCATTAGAAAATAGTCATTTAGAACATTTTATAAATTTAGTTGGTGAATGTCTTTCCATAATGGATGATATTGCCATCAAGTAATCCTATTGTTTTTTATATCAATTGAAAGCCTCAGTTATCCTGTTTACAATGGTATATAAAGTTTAGGTATCTGATGTAATATGATCACACCACAAACATTTTTGCAATACACATTAAGAAATAGAATGGAATAGAATGTTGACCCAATATTCTCTCAGGCTGGAAACTCCATCAGGGTCCGTTGCTTTGTTGGTTCTCCGAAGCCCCTGTTATTCAAATTATGGTCCTAGAGGGACAAGAACTGCTGGTTTTCCACCCTCCCTTTACCTAGGAGTCAGGTGTGAAGACAGTTTGGCCAATCAGTAACATTCATTGTTTAGTTCTTTACCTGGGAGAAAAGAAAAACAGGGCCAGATTTGGATTCCAGGGCCAGATTTGGGTATCCATAGCCTAAGATGTTTCAGAACCTGCTCTTCAGAGATGGTTTACAGAGAAGTTCTCCTCCTCCAATAATTGAGTGGTTCCAAACTCTGTCCTGGGGGACCACTGGGTATGCTGATTTTCATTCCAAATACAATTGCAATTGCAATTGCAAGGAGAATCTTAACAAGATATCAATTTTTCTTAATTTGGTACTTTTCATGTTTAGAGAGATGATTTACCCTCTTAAACCAGATTATGTCAGAAATAGCCATAGGCTACATGTCATGAAGAATAAAAGTCCCATGTTCACATTGTGCTTATTGTAAGCAACAAACAATTACATAAAATGAGGTAACAAAATGTTAAACTGAACAAATGAAATACTGAGATGGATCACTAGGTTTTTAATGAAGTTGTTAAACACGTGTTTAGGTTTTCGTCATTTTTCCCCCTCAAATTATTAACAGCCAGCTTGTGAGCTAGATGTTTCAGTCCTTTTTGTCCTACCTGCTCCCTAGTGGTGTGGGTGGTGGGTGGGCCACAGAATTTTAACTCATCACCAATCCAAAACATATTGGACAAACACATGGCAAGACTCAAAGCCTTCAGGAGATTCTTCTGAAACACACCCTTTCTTCTTATCAGCTCCTCTTTAAGCTCAGGGTAAGAGAACAAAAGGAGCCTCTCCATCCCACAATCACTTATTACACCCTACACCTCATCATAATATTATTTAAAAAAATATTTTCTACAGTTATCTTGTCGCATATCTTTCACACAAAATGAAAACCGTGCATCATAAGGAGCATGTTTTCACTCGGGTGTGAAGGAATGACATGGGCTGTTTTAAAACATGCAAATTATGGTTGCCAGGAATTCAAGGATGTCATCTGTAGTCCAAAACTAATGAGGGTAACTCTTGAAATGTCAATGCTTGCGTGAGCACAGAAGGAATCTTAACATTTTTTTGTTTACTCTTCTTTTTCTCGCCAGTATTTCCTTTTCATCTTCACATGCACTGTTTACAGTCCAGGGTACTTTTTGTCTTCTGCTTTCCACATAAAGAAATGTGAATGCTTTAGCTTTATAGAAAACACACCTACTTATAAAGAAATTATTTCCTGTTTATTTTCTTCCATCACACAAAATGTAAACCGCGCATCATCAACAAGGAGCGTGTTTTCACTCGGGTGTGAAGGAATGACATTAGCTGTTTTAAGACATGCAAATTATGGTTGCCAGGAATTCAAGGATGTCATCTGCAGTCCAAAACTAATGAAGGTAACACTTCAAATTCAAATGTCAATGATTGCGTGAGTACAGAAGAAATCTTATCAGCCTCTTCACACATTTCATTGGAAAGACCTGCAGTAATATTTCTCAGGGTGCTTTCCAGATTATTTGCTCACAGTCTTGGTGCTTAAGCATAATAATTTGAAGATCCTCATCCCCTGTGTCCCTTTAGTGAATTTTATAAATACTGTTTAAATATTTTACAAATAGATCAATATGGAGCTGGTGAGTAGCGCAAGGGCTTCTGGGTAAAATTTTCATATTGTTATGTTTTGTATTTCTGTCTGTCGGTTTTGTATGTTTATTTCATTATTATTCTTGTTATTTATTATTTTCCATACATCAATGTATTCTCCAGTGCCTATGCCTTTCTAAACCTGAGTATTTCTTGAAATTCCTGAGACACCCTTTGTTTGACTTTGATTTTGCCTAGCCCTCTTTGTACTTTAGCCTTTTGATTTCTGGTTTCGACTTTTCTTTGTGTGTTTACCGACGTTGAATAGCCTAGCGATTTTGTAACTTTTCTTTTCTGATTTCCCAGTTTTGTCTTTTTGCTTGTTTATTGGGTTTCGATTTTCTGGAATTTTCTCTTCTTCTCGGCTTTGACCTCTGGACTGATATTAAACTATGTTCTTTGCCTGATCCTGGTCTGCTATTGGGTTTTCTGAGTCAAGACGTTTCACATATCTTTGCATGAAAAATTGTGTAACCTTTCAGCCTTCATGACAGTGCCTGAATTCGCTGAATAAATCATTCAGAAAAAAGTTTAAAATGTCCATATGTAATGCACTTACATTGCATTAATATCCGGTATATCCAATACTTGCATCTTTATGCTTCTTTTGTCCATATACATGTTTTTGTAATACAAAATAGCTCAGTTCTTTTCTAACTGTAGGCTAGCTGTTTTCCAGCTCTGACACCATTTTGAAATCAATATAATACGTTGAATAGTGAATCATAAATATGAATCATAATCATAACTGGTTGAGTTCCTCTGCCTTGTCAACCGCTTCCTCCATCTGTTCTTTAGGCTACTACTGTAATCAAATCCAATTATTTTTTTCATTCCTTTCCACACGTCTTTCATGTGGTTGTCCTGTAGTTTATGTTCCGGTTTCTCTTTTTTAATCATATTAAAAAATCGTATCATATAGGTCGGCAGTGTAGTGTAGGGTGGCAGTGTAGTATAATGGATAAGGAACTGGACTTGTAACCGAAAGGTTGCATGTTCGATTCTCAGGTAGGACACTGCCGTTGTACCCTTGAGCAAGGTACTTAACCTGAATTGCTTCAGTATATATCCAGCTCTATAGGAATGGATAAATGTAATAAAATGTAATAAGAAGTTGTGTAAGTCGCTCTGGATAAGAGCGTCTGCTAAATGCCTGTAATGTAATGTAATGTATATGATTTTCAAATCAACTAATCAACCTTTTGAGCTCTTTCCATGAAGTTATAAGTTAATCTCTAGCAAAAACCAGTTTTTTCCTGTTTCACTGGATATAGGCTAATGACTGCCGATTCGGGGAATCGACTCATAAGGTCCGCGGTAGATCGATTCAGTGGCTAGTGTTGCATTTGCCGAAGGGGGAATGTAACTATCACAACAACGCTTGTGAATTCCCTCTGCAGATATTAGGGTCTGCATCCCACTGCCAGTAATTCAACATAAGAGGAACAAAAATGTGGAGAATGTGAACGATGTAAGTTGCTCTGGATAAGAGAGTGTACTGAAGGCCTGAAGTGTAAATATAGTGGCTGGGAGTCCAGAGGTACAAAGGATTTCTGTCTGTCTCTGAAAAGCAGGTCACTGCTCTCTGTTCCTTGCTCTCATTTCACAGCTGATGCAAGGAGACTGCAAGTCCCAGATAGATCAGAGGGGTTGCTCTTGCACAATGAGGTGGAGTTTGCCCTCCAGCACATAGCCCTCCGTTCCTGCGCTAACTTTGCATCCCCCCTGCGGCTGAAAGCCACAGTCAGTGCTGAACCAGGAATGGGTGCTTTAGCTCAACACGCTTATCACAAGGCCATAGGCTGTGGTCCCCAACCCTGCTTCTGGATATCTACCGTACTGTAGGTTTTCACTCCAACCCTAACATAGCACATCACATCCAACATCTAGAGATCTCATTGATCTGCTAATTAGTCGATTAAGATGTGTCAAATTATGGTTAAAGTGAAAAGCTACACGATGGTAGATCTCCAGGAACAGGGTTGGGGATCACTGCCATAGGCCTTATTCATAGAGCCTCTCAGAGTAGAACCACTGATCTAGGATCAGTTTGGACTTTGAGCTCATAATGGATGAGGACAGAATACAGACAGAGGAAAGTTGATCTGAGATTGAGATTGCTACTCCACCGTGCTTTATGAATACGGGGCCAGATCAGGAAGTCTTTATTTGGTTTTTCATCACACCTACATCATAAAGAATGAGGAAGATTGTTGAGTTAAATTTGTAAGGAATGTTCTACCTTTTCAGTCGATTACAGATGAAACACTGTGACACAAGTAACACAAAGGACCATAGACAAAAACGTTTTTCGTCACAATGCATTTGTTTGTTTACTCTTCTTTTTCTCGCCAGTATTTCCTTTTCATCTTCACATGCACTGTTTACAGTCCAGGGTACTTTTTGTCTTCTGCTTTCCACATAAAGAAATGTGAATGCTTTAGCTTTATAGAAAACACACCTACTTATAAAGAAATTATTTCCTGTTTATTTTCTTCCATCACACAAAATGTAAACCGCGCATCATCAACAAGGAGCGTGTTTTCACTCGGGTGTGAAGGAATGACATGAGCTGTTTTAAGACATGCAAATTATGGTTGCCAGGAATTCAAGGATGTCATCTGCAGTCCAAAACTAATGAAGGTAACACTTCAAATTCAAATGTCAATGCTTGCGTGAGCACAGAGGAAATCTTAACAGCCTCTTCACACATTTCATTGGAAAGACCTGCAGTAATATTTCTCAGGGTGCTTTCCAGATTATTTGCTCACAGTCTTGGTGCTTAAGCATAATAATTTGGAGATCCTCATCCCCTGTGTCCCTTTAGTGAATTTTATAAATACTGTTTAAATATTTTATAAATAGATCAATATGGACTTGGTGAGTAGCGCTGGGTAAAATTCACTTGTATAGCTTGATCCTGATGTTCTATTTCTTTTTAACATGTTTCTTGTAATCACGCCTCACTTCCATCTTGATTAGCCATAGCTTTACTGTGTGAACTAGACTGTATGTCCATGGGTTTGGATAGCTGTTACTTTATGTTAGAATTGTACTTTATCTGACCTGTGTCTGTATTTGTTCCAATGACCTTCGGTGTGCACTTATTGTACATCGCCAAATTAACGTAACATACATGTAACACAAAAAAAAGAAGATTTTCTCAGCACATAGTACAGTTTCCTCCTCACACATTTTGACAAAAAAGCATGATCCATTATGCATACTTGCATACTAGTTAGTACCTGTAGCAAGAATGCAAGTATGGTCACCATTTTGTTTGTCATTAGTGCTTTCTGAACAGCAAATATGCAAAAATCAAGTACTTACTAAAATCCCCAGATGTGTACTTCCGTACTTGACAGGACCCAAAATTTCAAGTAGGCCTATGCATCATTGCACACTTGTATGCATTTTTCGTTCCCAGAGATTATTGCGCTAAATCATAGACAGTAGAAAAATAGCACTAAACATAACAACTTGCAGGTCTTTTCACAAGAGAGATCAATTTCTGGTCCCCTGGTTCATTTAAACATTTGTTTGTTCTTGACATCGTTCTTCCGTTGCCTTTTCTCCAAAGTATGTGAGACCAGGGACAGTTTTAACACTTTTTACAATTATCACAATACCCCAAAACCTACTTACAGTAGACCAGCAAAATTGTTATTTTATATACTTATGTCTGCTGAATGATTATCCTTAAGTATTTCCATAAAAAATAAACTGGTTACAGAACAAACAGTTGTAACATTTCTAAAATATAACATCTCATATCAAATTTTCAGAACATTTTTTGATCAAGTATAAATTGTGAGTGAATTTTTTATTTTAAGAACATATGCTTATATTTGCCTTTTCACAACACACAGCTTGACAATGCCTGGATGCCTTTTTGAGTTCAGACAAGGAAATACACAGATCCCATTGCAAAAAAATGTCTATTGGGTTAGTGGATTTTTCTGATTACATGCATAACATTCTAGAAATAAAACAGTGGTATTATTATTTATTGCAGAAAAATCCAAATTCCATCATGCATTGCTAATAAGTATTTTTTTTTAAAAATCCCCCACCCCCCCATCCCCAAGCCAGACTGCCTGTATAAAAAAAAACAAGAACACATAATTTGAGATTTATCTAAAACAATGGTGACATGGTATAAACTTGGGGAAAAAAGGGAATTACACATATACAGGTGCAGCTCAAAAAATTAGAATATCGTGAAAAAGTTCAATATTTTTTGTCACTCATGTCAGAAAGGGAAACTCATATATTATATAGATTCATTACACATAGAGTGAAATATTTCAAGCCTTTTATTTCTTGTAATTTTGATGATTATGGCTTACAGCTAATGGAAACCCAAATTCAGTGTCTCAGAAAATGAGAATATTACATAAGATCAATAAAAAAGGATATTTTAAACAGAAATGTCAGCCTTCTGAAAAGTATGTTCATTTCTATGCACTCAATACTTGGTTGGGGCTCCTTTTGCATGAATTACTGCATCAATGCGGCGTGGCATGGAGGCGATCAACCTGTGGCACTGCTGAGGTGTAATGGAAGCCCAGGTTGCTTTGATAGCGGCCTTCAGGTCATCTGCATTGTTGGGTCTGGTGTCTCATCTTCCTCTTGACAATACCCCATAGATTCTCTATGGGGTTCAGGTCAGGCGAGTTTGCTGGCCAATCAAGCACAGTAATACCATGATCATTGAACCAGCTTTTGGTACTTTTGGCAGTGTGGGCAGATGCCAAGTCCTGCTGGAAAATGAAATCAGCATCTCCATAAAGCTTGTCAGCAGAGGGAAGCATGAAGTGCTCTAAAATTTCCTGGTAGATGGCTGCGTTGACTGTGGACTTCAGAAAACATAGTGGACCAACACCAGCAGATGACATGTCACCCCAAATCATCACTGACTGTGGAAACTTCACACTGGACTTCAAGCAACGTGGATTCTGTGCCTCTCCACTCGTCCTCCAGACTCTGGGACCTTGATTTCCAAATTAAATGCAAAATTTACTTTCATCTGAAAAGAGGACTTTGGACTACTGAGCAACAGTCCAGTTCTTTTTCTCCTTAGCCCAGGTAAGACGCTTCTGACGTTGTCTCTGGTTCAGGAGTGGCTTGACACGAGGAATGCGACATTTGTAGCCCATGTCCTGGATTCGTCTGTGCGTGGTGGCTCTTGATGCACTGACTCCAGCCTCAGTCCACTCCTTGTGAAGCTCCCCCAAATTCTTGAATGGATTTTGCTTGACAATCCTCTCAAGGCTGCGGTTATCCCTGTTGCTTGTGCACCTTTTCCTACCACACTTTTTCCTTCCACTCAACTTTATATGAATATGCTTGGATACAGCACTCTGTGAACAACCAGCTTCTTTAGCAATGACCTTTTGTGGCTTACCCTCCTTGTGGACATCTGTCAAGTCAGCAGTCTTCCCCGTGATTGTTTAGCCTACTGAACCAGACTGAGAGACCATTTAAAGGCTCAGGAAACCTTTGCAAGTGTTTTGAGTTAATTAGCTGATTAGAGTGTGACACCATGAGTTTCCAATATTGAACTTTTTCACAATATTCAGATTTTCTGAGACACTAAATTTGGGTATTCATTAGCTGTAAGCCATAATCATCAAAATTACAAGAAATAAAGGCTTGAAATATTTAACTCTATGTGTAATGAATCTATATAATATATGAGTTTTACTTTCTGAAATGAGTGACAAAAAATATTGAACTTTTTCACGATATTCTAATTTTTTGAGCTGCACCTGTACATATTGTGGTGCCAGGAAGGAAATTGGAGTGCTGCCCTCTGGTGGACAGCACCGGCGCCACGCACAGGCAGGGGGACAGCTGAGGCTGATAGCAATCAGCCCAGTTGTATGGCATTGCCTCAACCAGTGCGCCTAATTAAAGAGCCTCATTCTGAGGCCAAAGGAGGACTGTTTGGCAGAATAACTTTTTGGAAAGGTTTCACAGAAGGCCTGGAGGCCTGTTTGTGTGTATATGAACTCTTTTTCCTTTGGTGTGGAGTTTTGTTTGCCAGATTGGTATTTTGTTTTTTAAAGTATTTATCTTGTTTTGGGTTTCGTTTGAATAAAAGGCTGTAAGCTGACATTTATTTTGTGTTGTATCTGTCTGTTCACCATGAGATGCAGAGGCCCTCTCCAGCCCTGCATCACAATATATAACAAAAAAAGAAAAAATCATAAATAATTAAAGTAATGCCGTGGTATTTTGTGTGGTATATAATGAGGGGGGACAAGGAACCGAGGTATTTCTGTACAAATTAGTGATTTCATTTATATTTTACGAAAGTCACTGAGTACTTGGTTGGGGGATGGTTGTAACAAGGTGTTGTAACCGTCTCTGTAGCTGCAACCGTGCTTTAACCTGTTGAACCAGTTAAACACTGTTAGTTTGACACACCTATTTTCAACTTTACCTAACAGTGATTCTGAAAAATGTTTGGGATTAATGAACATTAAAATTAAGATTAAAATGTATTGGCAGAATAACTTTTTGGAAAGGTTTCACAGAAGGCCTGGAGGCCTGTTTGTGTGTACATTAACTCTTTTTCCTTTGGTGTGGAGTTTTGTTTGCCAGATTGGTATTTTGTTTTTTAAAGTATTTATCTTGTTTTGGGTTTCGTTTGAATAAAAGGCTGTAAGCTGACATTTATTTTGTGTTGTATCTGTCTGTTCACCATGAGATGCAGAGGCCCTCTCCAGCCCTGCATCACAATATATAACAAAAAAAAGAAAAAATCATAAATAATTAAAGTAATGCCGTGGTATTTTGTGTGGTATTTTGTGTACAAATTCGTGATTTCATTTATATTTTACGAAAGTCACCGAGTACTTGGTTGGGGGATGGTTGTAACAAGGTGTTGCAACCGTGCTTTAACCTGTTGAACCAGTTAAACACTGTTAGTTTGACACACCTATTTTCAACTTTACCTAACAGTGATTCTGAAAATTTTTTGGGATTAATGAACATTAAAATTAAGATTAAAATGTATTAATTCATCTGGTAGAATTTATTTTTTTCAGATATCAAAAAAACTTTTGTTTACAATTTCCTCAGGGAGTATGATACAGGTCTCATTTTATACATGTAAGAATAAAACCTAAGTGAGCATTTACAAAGTGATTTTTATCACTCAAGCTTGTTTTTAGATTGGAGATGGTCAATGTTTAGTCATGGTCATTTGTTCCAACCGTCCCTGGTCTTCCCCTAATCAACATAATATAACATAAATAGAAAATGTTTTTTTTTTTCTTCAGACAAAATGTTTTTTTTAAACGGTTTTCAGGCAGCATGACTTGTCAAATTAAATAATTGTAATTTTTTTATTTAAATAAAAACTTTCCACCATAATGGATTTTCCACTAATTAGAATTATTATTTTTTAATACCACTTAAAATGCTACTCCTCCTACAAAATTTGACCCATTTGCACGTAATTTGGTATACACGCTCTATAGACCATGTTCTATAAAAAAAATTTGACATGGTAAACAATGGCCAAATGAAGAGCCAATTAATTTTGAGTGGGTGTGGCTTATCACATAAATGCTAATAATTCTAAAGCCGTTTGACATAAAGTTCTGAAACTTCGTGGGGTGATTGAGAGTTAGATCAAAAGATATAGACATCCAAACATTCACTGTTCCCTTCAAACTTGCAACAATGACAAAAGTCCTGATTAGAAACATTAATATTTGCTTTTTGGGTCAACTCTGTCTTGAATTGTCCACCATTTTGGAGTCGTGTGTTTCACAAATGCTGCTTATGCTGCTCAGTCCCCGGGAATCGCTGCTTGTAACTATATTTTTTACAAAAAATGTTAACCACTATAATTGCACACAAAAAAAATATTTTGCACCTGAACAATTTTAGGTTTGGTATATCAAATCAGGTGAACACTTTTGTTTTTAACTATTTAGTAGAAATATTAATTATATATTATTTACTCTATAGTAATACAAGGGGTGGTAAAAAGTTGATATGGTTCTTTTTTTACTTTAACTAACAAGACTTTATAATTATTAGCCTATTACTTTTATACATTTACACACGCGCACATACAGACAGGTGACAAATTAAAGAAAAAAGCTTGGGTAACTTCTTGGGTAAGTCAGTCAGAGTGTAAAACGAAAGAAACGAGAAAGCCTCTGCTCTGAAATGAGAGCGAAAAGAAACTTGCTTTCTTTCTAAACCCTTTCTTTCTAAACCCTTTCTTTTTAAACTAGCTCTCTAACTAATTTCCTTTACCTCTTTACCGGCTCGAATGTTAAGTGGAATAACATGGAAGCAACGAGAGAGGCAGGAAGCGGGGTATAAATAGTGAGCGGAAATAAATGACAGGTGAATTCACTAATGATGAGGCGAAAGCAAAACCCGTAGTGGAACACAGGAAAATCCGATAGATTACCGGTAAATGACAAAAAAGAATAACGAGAACGTGGAGATAAGGGAAGGAAGGCAAGATCCATGACAGGACCCCCCCTCTAAGGAACGGCACCAGACGTTTCCACGACCTTATTTCTGCGGAAGTCGATGATTAACTGAGGATCCAGGATGTTTCTCCTAGGAACCCAGCAACGTTCCTCCGGGCCGTAGCCCTCCCAGTCCACAAAGAACTGCCACCCTCTGCCCACACGTCTCTCGGCCATAATGCGGCGAACAGTATAAGCCGGGCCCCCTTCTAAGAGTCGGGGAGGCGAAGGTGGTCTTTCCACTGGCGCGAGCGGGCTGATGAGTACCGGTTTCAGACGGGAGACGTGAACCGTAGGGTGGATGCGCCTGGAGCGCGGCCGTCTAGCCAAGGGAGGAAGGTGAGAGACCTTGACGCGTGTGCAAACCGGACAAGCCGTGACAAACGAGCGTACGTCCCTCTCCAGACTAGGCCACCAGAAACGTCGGGACAAAAAGTCCCTAGTACGCTGAACACTGGGGTGACTGGTAAGTTGGGAGGTGTGGGGCCATTGGAGAACCCTAGACCTAAGAAGAGGAGGCACGAAAAGACAGTGGGCTGGTGCCCCACCTGAGCCTGGGTCTGAGCGCAAGGCTCTCTGCACTGCTGTCTCAACCTCCCATATAACCGGGGCAACTATGACATCAGTAGTACTGATAGGTTCGGAATACTCCTGAACCCCTCCTCCCGACGGCAACAGACTGGCGGAAGAACAGTGAAATTTACACTGGGAACCCCACTGATGGATAACAGGACCGCCCCCCCCCCCCCCCAATTAATATGAGGATTATGGTGGGCAAGCCAAGAATGACCCAAGACCAGCGGATAAGCTGGGGACTCAATTACTAAAAACTGAATCTCCTCCGTATGATCCTGATATGGAACGCTCATGCGTATGGTGGAGGTAACGCGGGAAATGGTGCCTGTGCCTACCGGGCGGCCGTCCAGAGCCGTAACAAGGCGAGGATGAGGCAGAGGGTGGGTGGGAATTTTGTGGGACTTGGCCCAATCGGCATCGATAAGGCACTCAACTGCCCCGGAGTCAATAAAAGCGTTGCAATGGAACTGGCAATCGTTCCAGCGTAAATTGACTGGCAGGAGGGTCCGAGGGTACTTGAACTGCAGTCCCCCTAGGCAACTTGGTTCCTCTAGCAAGGCCCCTTTTTTACCTGACAGCTTGGGACACTGTTCCTTTGTGACCCCGCCCCTTACAGTACCTACACCACAAGTCACGGGACATAGCTTCCCTTGTTACGCGCATGGAGGACCCATCGACCTGCATGGGCTCCTCCAGCTCAATAGGAGATAGTGAAGGGGTTTGAGACACCGCTGGCGTGGCGGAAGAAAGGTAATTAGCTGGGCGATACCTAAAACCTTTAGAACCCCTCTCTTTCTCTCTCTCTCTAAAACGGTTGTCTAACCGAATGGCGGTGGACACCAGGGCATCGAACGTAGCGGGTGGTTCGAGACCCGCGAGAGCATCTTTTACGGGTTCCGACAGGGCGTTTATAAACAGTGCACTAAGAGGCTCATCGGCCCATCCTGTCACCCCTGCAAGAGCACGAAAAGCAATAGCAAAAGCGGCCACGGTGTCAGAGCCCTGACGAAGACGGGTCAACCGCATGGCGGCCTCATTGCCAAAAACGTCCTGATCAAAAACTGACACCATCTCCGCCATAAGCCCATCTGTGTTCTCCATGATAGGCGAATTAGCCCTGATAAGTGGGTCAGCCCATGCAAGAGCATTCCCGGTTAGGAGTGAGAGAATGAATGCTACCCGGGACTCTTGCGCATAGAAGCGGGAGGGCTGAATTTAAAAAAAAATTAGGCACTGAGTTAAAAACCCCTGACACTCTCCCGACTCCCCGCTATACCGCAGCGGGAGCTGAAGTTTAGGCTCTCTAGCATCAGGTGGAGGTGGGGGAGGAATGGGATGTGTGGGTGCTTGTGCAACTGAGAGTGGGTCGGTCCTGAGAGAGAGAGTTCGGAGACTCTCCGCTAGATCCTGCAGAGCGACCGCCTGAAGGCGTATCTGCTCGTGCAGAGTCTGTTGAGAGACTAGAAGAGCTTGAATACTCTCTCCCTGAGAGGCAAGGGCTGCCTCCTGAGTTATTAGAACCCTGTGAAGAATCGGATCTATCGCTGGCCCCTCCCCTTTGGCTTCCATGTTCTGTAGGGGTTCTCTGTGCCAGAGACACAGAGGAAATATTGGAGGTCCAGTTGCGAGAGATACGGACTCTTTAAGTGTTCAACGAACACCACTGAAACGGACAATAATCCGTAGTGGAGAGGGAGAATAATGAGAACACAAAATAACCTCACGAAAAAGGCGAGGAACTCGATATGCGAGCAAAACAACTGAAATAAGCAGACACGCTTATCTAACTCCGTTTGTGGAGCGAACTAACAAAGACAAATAAAACTATTAAGATCCCTTTCACTGGGACCAAAGCAGTTAGAGCGCTCGTAGAAGAACAAAGGAAATAAGCGGACACGCTTATCTAACAACGTTTGTGGAGCGAACGAACAAAGAAAATAAAACTATTAATATCCCTTTAACTGGGATCAGAGCAGTTAGAGCGCTCGAAAAAAGAACAAAGGAAATAAGCGGACACGCTTATCTAACAACGTTTGTGGAGCGAACGAACAAAGAAAATAAAACTATTAATATCCCTTTAACTGGGATCAGAGCAGTTAGAGCGCTCGTAAAAGAACAAAGGAAATAAGCGGACATGGTTATCTAACAACGTTTGTGGAGCGAACGAACAAAGAAAATAAAACTATTAAGATCCCTTTCACTGGGACCAAAGCCGTTAGAGCGCTCGTAGAAGAACAAAGGAAATAAGCAGACACGCTTATCTTACTCCCGTTTGTGGAGCGAAACGAAAGGAAACCGAGAATTCAAAAGACCCTAACTTCTTGGGTAAGAGCACTCGTAAGTCAGAGTGTAAAACGAAAGAAACGAGAAAGCCTCTGCTCTGAAATGAGAGCGAAAAGAAACTTGCTTTCTTTCTAAACCCTTTCTTTTTAAACCCTTTCTTTTTAAACCCTTTCTTTTTAAACTAGCTCTCTAACTAATTTCCTTTACCTCTTTACCGGCTCGAATGTTAAGTGGAATAACATGGAAGCAACGAGAGAGGCAGGAAGCGGGGTATAAATAGTGAGCGGAAATAAATGACAGGTGAACTCACTAATGATGAGGCGAAAGCAAAACCCGTAGTGGAACACAGGAAAATCCGATAGATTACCGGTAAACGACAAAAAAGAATAACGAGAACGTGGAGATAAGGGAAGGAAGGCAAGATCCATGACAAGTGGCAATCTCCTCCGTGATTGCTTATCGTACCCTCCTGTCGCATTTGGTTTTTTTCAAACTCGACCAGTACACAACAGGAGATGTGTACCTCTGCACAGCTGTGGGGAGTGAACACCTCTGCTCAAAGTGAAGTGAACAGCAAAATAGAAAATCGTTGAAACTGGTCTAGAATCCAACAGGAGTCACAAATATGGCCCAATTCTTAATTAAGAACTCAGTTAAGTTTTTCACTAATCACTACATAGAGAAGATCAACTCCAGTTTTTGGGACCAAAAGGTTTTCTGATTTCTTCTTATACATTTGAAGTGTACTCACTTATTACTGATATAACAGTGACATGTAAATTATGATTTATTAGCATTTCATGAAAATAGGACTAACAGGCAATTATGGTTGATTGGCACAATTATGAAAAAAAAACAAGTCATCATACAAAATGTACACGTGGCACAGAATTCACAGAACAGCATAGATAATCAGGTTAGGAACAGAGGTTGAGGTTTTGTGTAGCAAACATCTCGCAGGTGTTTTATGTTTTCTGGAAAACAATATTTTGTCCACCCCCTGTATATACACACTGTATATATATATATATATATATATATATATATATATACATATATATAATATCTTTTTTTTAACATAATTTATTTTACCTAATAAACATAATTTATTGTACAAGACTCAAATTGTAAGAGCTGGGGAAGCAAACTGACCAGATTTTCCAAGCGCAGTCACCAATGTTCTCCACTAGAAGGCAGACCTGTCTGTAAAATTATTCGAGGTGGTGCTCAGTGGCTTAGCTATTAGCAGAACATAGCAGTACATGTGTACTTTTGAATATGAATACACACACATACACACACACACACACACACACACACACACTAGGGATATGACATGCAGTTTAAAAACATTAATATGACAGAATAATTTCCACACTCCATAACATATTTCCACAGCGCTTGCTCCTGCATTGTGGCATGTCCTTGACAACCACAGAGTATCATGTATCATATGGGCATGCCTGTGACAAAATAGGCTGGAGTATAACTGCATTGTGTTCCTGAAAATGATAAATCAACTTCTCTTTGTTGTGTTTAGTTCATGCATTTAACATAAACAGACTTGACTCAGCTTCTGGTTGCCGAATGATCGCATCCTCTCCCCAAACCATCACAACCAATATAAAAGGGTGGCTCTCAATATCAGCTCTATTTTGTTTTGTCTGAGACAACAGTGGCATCTAACCCTTTAAGATGTTAGATCACAAATATGTTATTTGAATGTTCTTAACTGAAAATTCTAATGCTGGTGTAACAATCACTACTGGTCATAGAAGCAATGGAGTTCTACAACACTGACTTATCATTTTTAAAAAGCATTCTAAAAAACTTCTTCTTCTCTTCAAAGAGTTAAACACTAGGGGCATTGATTTACTTAGACCTTTAGCATGTGCAAAAACTTTTAGCACATGCAAAACCAATAAGATGACCAATGATTGGTCTTGGTATTTGTTTTGCACCAATCATTGGTTGTGTTATTAGTTTTGCGTGTGCTGAAAGGTTTTGCACACGCTAAAGGTCTTAGTAAATTAGGCCCAAAGAGTGCAGTAATTCATAAAGTGAACTGACTAACATACGTATATAAATTGCAATGTAGAAACCTGAAATGTAGCACTCTTAAAAAACAATAGTAGAGCCTATAAGACTAAAAGAGAATATACTATGTCAGTTGTAAAAACAAATCTGAGAAAAATCTTAGAAATCATTAAGCTGTCATACTTGCAATTATTTTTAATAACAGCAAGTGTCATTAAAATATCCAAGGTCTGAGATGAATGTATAAATTGTTTATATTGCATATTACTGTCACATACAGTATAACTATGTATGTGCCCTATCCCTATGAGGTGATTGAAAGAGTTGTTACCAATGATTGGCACAGCACTATTACATGTTGTCACCACCTCTTTTGCATTTGGAGACATACCTCAGACTCGTAAAGTAGCATTCATCAAACCCCTCCTTAAGAAGCCGAAACTGGAAACAAAGTGATTTGTCTAACTCAAACCTTCTGTTCCTTCTTAAAATACAAGGAAAGGCTGTTTCAAAGCGGCTACACTCCAACAATATCTTGGAAGTTTTTCAGTCTGGTTTTAGACCTTATGACAGCACTGAAACAGCTCTAGTCAAAGTACTCAACGGCCTACGTGGACAAGCTCTCTCCCGGTTCAGATCATACCTTTCAGATTGATATCAATTTGTGCACATTAACAATGAATCCTCTAATCAATCTAGGGTTAGATATTGAGTACCACAAGGATCTTTGCTCTCCCCTATATATACTGTATATGCTTACCCTTGGACAATTATCTGCAAACATGGAAGTAACTTCCACTGCTATGCAGACGATACTTAGTTGTATGTATCAGTTAAGTCTGAAGAGGTTGTTCAACTGTCAAAGAGGGAAGCCTGTCTCATAAACATAAAAGAGTGGATGACCCACAACTTTCTCATGCTGAATTCTGACAAAACAGGTATAATGGTATTTGGGCTCACGTCCCTACAAAAAGAGTTTGGAATTACTTTCAATCCAGATCTCACATTTGAACCGCATATAAAAGCATGTTTTTAGGATTCATTTTTATAATTTTAGAAATTTTGTCAAAAAAATGCTGTCACTCCACGATGCAGTGAAAAATTTGTCCGCTTTCATTACTTCAACATTAGACAAGCGCAATGCTCTTTCTTTACTTCAACATTAGACAACCGCAATGCTCTTTCATTACTTTAACATTAGACAAGCGCAATGCTCTTTCTTTACTTCAACATTAGACAACCACAATGCTCTTTCATTACTTTAACATTAGACAAGCGCAATGCTCTTTCTTTACTTCAACATTAGACAAGCGCAATGCTCTTTCATTATTTTAACATTAGACAAGCGCAATGCTCTTTCTTTACTTCAACATTAGACAACCGCAATACTCTTTCATTATTTTAACATTAGACAAGCGCAATGCTCTTTCTTTACTTCAACATTAGACAAGCGCAATGTTCTTTCTTTACTTCAACATTAGACAAGCGCAATGCTCTTTCTTTACTTTAACATTAGACAAGCGCAATGCTCTTTCTTTACTTCAACATTAGACAACCGCAATGCTCTTTCATTACTTTAACATTAGACAAGCGCAATGCTCTTTCTTTACTTCAACATTAGACAAGCGCAATGCTCTTTCATTATTTTAACATTAGACAAGCGCAATGCTCTTTCTTTACTTCAACATTAGACAAGCGCAATGCTCTTTATTTACTTCAACATTAGACAAGCGCAATGCTCTTTCTTTACTTCAACATTAGACAAGCGCAATGCTCTTTCTTTACTTCAACATTAGACAACCGCAATGCTCTTTCATTACTTTAACATAAGACAAGCGCAATGCTCTTTCTTTACTTCAACATTAGACAACCGCAATGCTCTTTTGTCTGGATGTGCAAATGCCTCTCTGAAAGGTCTCATTCACAATGCTGCTGCTCATATTTACCGGAACAAGGAGTTTTGACCGCGCGGATCAGCCTCACCAACATGTCTGAGCCGCCTAATGGTGATATTTCTCTCCTCTTTTTCCCGTTTTGAGCGCCTGCCTGGAGCTTTAGCCACAAGACCGGCTGAGCACCCTCCTCCAGATGCAGTTGGTTCAGCTCTAGCTCCACACCTGTCCCCCTGCCTGACAGTGCCACCTGTTCCCCTGCCTGACAGTGCCACCTGTTCCCCTGCCTGACAGTGCCACCCGTTCCAGCCCATCTCTCCACATGACCAGATTCATCCTTGCCCGGCTTCAATTATACAGTGCCATTCACATTTATTTATTGTAATTTGCCTGTTTATATAGCATGTAATCAGGCCTTTCCAATTCAGCAGTGGCAGCCAGAGACAGATGGGCTCCTCCCTCTGAGTTAGGTTCTGCTCAAAGTTTCTTCAAGTTTTTCCTTCCCACTGCCGTCTTAGACGTGCTCTAGGGGGGTTCAGGCCCGGATCTCTGTAAAGATGTTTTTTGACAATGCACTTTGTAAAAAAAAAAGCGCAATACAAATAAAATTGAATTGAATATACCTGCCTGGAACTTTTTATCACCTTTCTTGAGACTAATTAAAAAATTTTTTAACATTGTTTAATTGTTTCCTTCTTATTCTTCTGCATTTACACATTTTTATTTTAAATTATATGAATATTATTACTGTGATCAATCAATCTTCGTCGTTGTCATCATTATCATGATAACATCACCCCCACCCCCCTCTCTCTCTCTCAAAAATAAAGAAATATTTTCTCATGATTTTTATGATAGTCTTATTAGCCTATTATTAGATATTGCAGATAAAGTCGCAATATAGCCTAACCTTGCAGTGCAGATGGTTAAATAAAGAGCCGTGTATAGCCTAGGATTACCTGTTTAAAACCTAGAAACCTCTTTGAATACAGAATGCAAATGCCCCGGTAGCTATACCTGCGAATTTCGGCTGTGGAATGGCTAATATAATGACATTAATGCAAAGGGATTTTTCCCCTTACAAGCAAGAATACAATGTTATGGAATTTCCATAAATCCCCTAAACAATTTTGATTGGTTTGTTTCCCAGATAGCGCCTCCCATCTCAGAATACCTGCAAAGTCCCCCTACTGAAAAGCTGTATTCTCTCATTGAATTCGACATTTTGGGATTTTTTAGAACACGGACTTGAGATGGCCATTTTAAAGTTTGCTATTTTCTTTTCCGTCGTTTCCCACAGCACAGGTAAGTGCTACCGTGTAGTGGTCGTTATACGTGTTCAATGTAAAATATCTTTATTTTTGGCATCAGCTTGTATTGACCAGCCTATAAATTAGGCTACTCATATTCACACATCAGTCCGAATTACATTTTTAAGATTATCTTGAATCATCTTTTTCATTTTTTTTTTTTGTTGTATCTGACCTGTCTTCTGTTATTTATTCCGTTTATTGTATTTTCCCGTCTGCTTGTCATCATCATTTGTCTACATACTTGCTGAAATTAACAGTCATATGTCTGATTATCTGCATTACTTGTGCGAAGATTTCATTCTCTTCTCCCATGTAGGCTACTTGATAGGCAGCTCCGACACTATGGGCTTGATTGATTGATTGATTGATTGACTGGTTCATTCATTAATTTATTTATCAATTCGTTCATTCTGATTTAGGCTACGTTTTACAGTTTGCAAATAATTTCATAGGCTAGTGGAAATAGCCTATGTGCATCAAACTGAATAAACTCTCCGCTGTGTTACGGTTGAAGCATAAACCACAGTTTGACCGGGTTTGACTGAGCGCTGCCTTGTCTCTGTTGTTTTGCGTTTCTACAGCTGCCGCTGCGGTTATCGATGCGCGGACCGCGCGCCACAGAGTGTCAGTGGTAAGTCCCTCTGGCCATTCGCATTAATTGGAGTTGTTTTAGAAGGCAAAACACTTTGAAATTCAGTCCGTATTGTTTTCTAGTAGCCAATGTGGTTTTGATCGATATAACCGCAAAAGCGTCGCCCTCCAGCAATGAGTGCCACTCATTTTTCCCCTCTCGGGCCGCAGACGCAGGACAGCTGCAAAGACTGCACGCAGATCCTGGAATTGTTCGTAGATGTGATCTCTGACGCGGGGACACAGGTGAGCGATGCCCGTTGCCGTCGAGACCCATAAACGGAGGAGAGATTCTGTCATCCGCTTAACAACCTCAAATTGCTGTCCAGATGCATGCACTGAAGTCCGAAAATTGCGATTTCCAAAAAGGTTTTATTGGATTGTTACTGCTGTCACTGATTAAGGGTTTAACTTCCAGCGGCAAAGTCGGACCACTGGACCAGATAACCAGACCTAAGATCGGCTTCTTGGAAAAAAGACTGCTGGGTGGCTCTTCCTGCTAACTGATCTAGTGTGTAGATACAGACATGCTCAAATTTGTTGGTACCCCTGGTAAAGATTTGTAAAAAGGGTTGTAAAAAAATTACCGTTTGGTGAATTAGCTTAATCTCACACTGAAAAAATTTGAAAATCCATCTTTTAATTGACGTTCATTTATTATGAGAAAAAAAAATATTTTTAACAAAACCACGTTGGCCACAATTATTGGCACCACTGCATTTATATATATATAGAATAAAGTATTCATTTTTCATATTTGGTCGCATATCCTTTGCATGCCATGACTTCCTGATGTCTGTGACCCAACAACATCAAAAGACTCTAGATATCTTATTTTCTGGTACTCCTAGAAGCGATACTGGTACTCTTATAAGTCATCAAGGGTCTGACGTATCAAACAAGCCTTACACCATCACTCTGCTGCCAGAAATACAGTAGATATGGATGGATAACTTGAATGGTTTCTTCTCCTGACTTATTTTTCTATAGAGTTCAATAGGAAAATCTGTCGGGAGAAACAACCCTTAAAGTGATCCATCCATATCTACTGCATATCTGGCAGAAGAGTGATATAGTTTGAGGCTTGTTTGATACGTCAGACCCTTGATGACTTAGAGCCATTTAGCCAACCATGTGTTCCATACTGTTCCAGTGTAATTGAAAGCTAAATCTAGTCCCACCCCCTAATTCCCATAGAGATCCATTCAAATGCAGAGATATTTAGTATCACTTGTAAGAGTACCAGCAAATAAGATATCAAGAGTCTTTTGATGTTGTTGGGTCACAGACATCAGGAAGTCATGGCATGTGACCAAATATTTAAAATTATTACTTTATACTATATATAAATGCAGGGGTGCCAATTGTGGCACAAGTGGTTTTGTTAAAAATAATTATTTCTTGATTAGGGATTTTTTTTTTTCATAATAAATTTACTTAAAGGTTTGATTTCTCATTTTTTCAGTGTGAGATTAAGCTAATTCACCAAACAGTGAATTTTTTATAACCCTTTTTGCTCATCTTTACCAGGGGTACCAACAAATTTGAGCACGTCTGTATACCCCATGGTCTCAAATCCTAATCATGACCGTGCTAACTGTGGCTGGCAGGCCCATTGGGTGGAGTATTACTGTAAGAGGGTTAGGGAGTATCAAGCTCCAATTTACATATGACAGGTTTTAGGTTCTATGCCCCACAAACACATTGACTATGGGGCACAACTCGTGGCCTGGGAAGGGAGAAGAAACAATGGTTGGCAGGGCAGTTCATGGCTGGTTTGATTGGGGGTGTTGAGAAAATAAGCAATGAGATGGGTGTATAAATTACAAAAAAAAGTGTAATACTGCATGTGATTTATAAGGTCAACTGCAGACTCCGCTTTATATTTGCATGCCTTGGTCCACTACTTGTGACCCAACCAGCCACATCAACGCAGTGGAAATCCCTCCACTATTATAGTCTCAAGATGTAAAATTAACAAAAGGGTAATGCCTTGGTTGACTATCGAGGCTCACCTGCGACAATGTGATACACTCTACTAGCAATTTTTGCACCGTGGGTACTTCCAGAATCGGGGCGGCCAATTCTGGGCCACTTTGTGGGGAAATCCTGCGCATCACCCATTGACAGGACAGATATCACTGAGATAGGTGATCGTGTAAAAGGGAGGCAGTCATATGACAACTCTGGGTGTGGCGCAGAACAGGGCTTTCCAAACTCTTTCTTGTTAATCTCACTGGCAGTTTACAATGACGTGACCTGGCTGCATGTCAACATTTGACGGCTCACCACCCACTCAGGTTGCAGTTGGGAAATCTTGTGGAAAACTGACTGGTTTGTGGCTTTTTTTGCTGATACCTTCACAGATCAACACTCACTGACGTATTTTATTTCCCCATGTTGCTGTTTCCCCCCCTCCAGCACAGGATCAAAAACACCCTGGATGAACTGTGCAACCAACTGCCCGGCAACATGACCCAGAACCTCTGTCTGGATCAGGCCAAGCAGGACCTGCCCATGGTCATTCAGTTTCTGACCGGAGTCATTGTGGGTACCCCAACACAAGATGACACTCAATGTTGCATACTCAACTCTTATATATTTACTGTATATAGCATATATAACACTGTGCATTCAACACAGAACACTGATATATGTAAAAAGCATTCAGTTCTGTATTAACAGCACTGCATGTTCAGGACTGCGATTACTGTGTTCAGCACTATGAAATATTTACAAATGAAATGCACAGGACCAATCCAAGCCTGCTATTCTCCTACTGATCAGCAATATGCCGGCACTTAAACGGCTCATAAATCGCATCCTCACCAGAATGATTTTAGCGTTTTACATTTTATTTCTCGTTTTGTCATCAATATTTGTCTTTCATAAAGAGCATCTCTTCAAACAGATTTGCAGGTTGAAGACATCATACCATGTGTTCAGATGTGCAAGCAGTCTTCAGTGAGATGATGAATGTGTCCTGTTGCTTTCCGCAGAAAACAAATCAGATATGCTCAATACTGGGAGTGTGCAAGACCCAATCACACGGCATGGAGCAGGAGGTGCTGCTCCCCAATTATACTGCTGAGTTTCACATATCACCAGGGCCTGGCACTATTACAGAGGTAACGGTAATCTGGTATTTTTTGTGAATTAATTTGTTGGATGTGTGAGTAAGCGAGTGTGAGTGTTTGTGTGTGTGAGAGAGATCTGTGTTTGTGTGTGAGTGTGTGTGTTTGTGTGCGTGTGAGAGAGAAAGTGAGTGAGTGAGTGTGTGTGTGTGTGTGTGTGTGAGAGAGAGAGAGTGAGTGTGTGTCCGCTGTCCGCCGTGTGTTTGTATGTGTGCGCGTGTGTGTTTGTGTGAGGGAGAGAGAGCTTGTGTCTGCTTGTGTTGTGTGTGTGTGTGTGTGTGTGTGTGTTTGTAAAAAGGCCCAGTACTGACAGGATCTTTGTGCTTTGCAGATGGCATCCTCTCTGCCGTGCACCCTCTGTATTTTTCTTTTCAAGACTCTGTTGGAACTGATACCCTTGACTCAGGTATAACACACACACACTCTCTTTCTACCTCGCTCTCTCTCTCTCACACACGCACAAATCACTCATACTCTCTCTCGTACACACAGACACACACACACAGGCAGACCCTTTCTCTTTCTCACACACACAGACACACAAACACATTGTATGTTGTATCAATAGAGTTGCTGTGGTGTGTGTAAATTAAGTGCAGATTTTTCCTGTCAGGGTGTTATAGTACAGTTGCTGGGCCAAGTCTGCGGGATCCTACCTTTGTCATTGAGAATGCAGTGCCATGTCCTTGTGAAGCTGTACATCCCGCAGTTGCTGGACTTACTGCTGTCCTGGCTCACGCCCCATAGTGTGTGCTCCCTGGTTCAGCTTTGCCTCTTCCAGGACCACGCCTCCCCAGGTGAGCATCCCTGTTGCTGTGACAACAGTGATCCATCCTGTCATGGCCTCTCCTCCAGGTCATGTGATTGTCTCATATTTATCAATCTCTATATCGTTCTCTCTCACACATTTCAGTTTCTTCTCTTTCCTGTTTTGACTTAATCTGTGAGCTCATCCATTTTTTCCGCTCTCTGTCTCTCAGACTGCAACTCCTGTCAAATGTTGGCGATTTTGGCGCGATTCCACCTGGGCTCCAACGCCACAGAGCTTCAGACCTCCGCTTTCCTAGAGTCTGTCTGTTTATTGCACCCCAGCTCAATCCCAAAGGTCAGCCCGCCCCTATACAAACCCCGCCCACAACCCCTCCCCTTTTATACAACAGCTCCACCCCCATCTTCTACTGCTCCTCTTATACCCTCCCCTAGCTCCGCCCCCCGTTCTCCCACACCACCCCAGAACAGCCATGTTCTGGGTGTCATGTGTAACTGAAATCCACACAGAAAGTGATAAAATCGCCGGTCATCGCTATCGACTCCCAAAATCTGTCACTTGTGTGTGTGTGTGTGTCTTCTATTTTTAAAACACAGTGTTTGTTAAATTATATGAATCATATTCTATGGGAAATCCCCACACAGCAGTAATTAACGGGTCCTCCATGACAGAACCTATGGAATAGGGAAATAAAATAGAAAATGGGGGACGGGTTGATTACATGAAAAATTCGCTTCACGTCGCTTTCTGTGTGGCTTCACACCAAGTCTGTCCTGGTTGCCATGCTGATGCAGGGCTGATTGTGACCATGCAGGCTGAACATGTGTGATGTCACTGTCCTGGAGCTGCTTGGCCAGGTGTCAGGTGACAGGAGTCTTACCATTTTCTCTGTATCATTGGCTTCAGTGTGACTCTTTCACCCAGCGCTATGGAGCTCTTCTGCAGAAGACTCTGACCAGGCCAGTGGGCATCCAGGAGCAGTGTGAGGTATGGCCGATTTATTGCCCTTCCATACTGTAGAGTATGCTTGGATGAGAAATTTATGTAGGAGAAATGTTCTCTAAATGTAGTGTACTTAAAATCCCCAGATGATATATTTATGGGTTTTCGCTGATAATAGTATGGAGAATATTTTTTGCATTTTAAACAGGATGCAGCAAACGGTACACAGTCTGCTAGCACACTGTACACAGGGCTCTGATTCGGACACAGCCTGTGATTATCAGTTTTATATTTCACTTGTGTGGTCACCCACATCCATTGTTTACACTTAATGCAGCTACTGTTTAGTAACCACACCCTCAGAGTGAAACAGCTCTGCCCCCCTTATACCACCAACACCCTTATACACCACACCCTTATACCCCCCACACACCCTTATACCCCCATACTCTTAAAAACCACATATTCTTATACCACCAACACCCTTATACCCCCACACCCTTACACTCTCTGCCTGTACGTTGGGGTTCACCCCGGTGGACGAAAGGGTTGCTTCCCTGCGCCTTCGGGTCGGGGAACGGGTCCTGACTGTTGTTTGCGCTTATGCGCCGAACAGCAGTTCAGAGTACCCACCCTTTTTGGAGTCCGTGGGAAGGGTGCTGGAAAGCGCCCCAACTGGGGACTCCATTGTCCTACTGGGAGACTTCAACGCTCACGTGGGCAATGACAGCGTGACCTGGAGGGGCGTGATTGGGAGGAACGGCCGGCCCGATCTGAACCCGAGTGGTGTTCAGTTATTGGACTTCTGTGCTAGTCGCAGTTTGTCCATAACTAACACCATGTTCGAACATAAGGATGTCCATCGGTGCACGTGGCACCAGGACAGCCTAGGTCGTAGGTCAATGATCGATTTCATAGTCGTATCATCTGACCTGCGGCCGTATGTTCTGGACACTCGGGTGAAGAGAGGAGCTGAGCTGTCAACTGATCACCACCTGGTGGTGAGTTGGATCAGATGGCGGGGGAAGACACCGCGCAGACCTGGTAGGCCCAAACGAGTAGTGAGGGCGTGGGAGGAGTTCGGGGAGGCCATGGAGGAAGACTATCGATCGGCTCCGAAGAGGTTCTGGCAAACCGTCTGTCGCCTCAGGGGGGGAAGGCGGCAACTTGCTCACACTGTTTACAGTAGTGACGGGGGGCTGCTGACGTCAACTGGGGAGATAGTCGGACGGTGGAAGGAATACTTTGAGGAGCTCCTCAATCCCACCAACACGTATTCCATGGAGGAGACAGAGTCGAGGGAGGACTTGGGGAGGGGTCGTCCAATCTCCGGGGCAGAAGTCGCCGAGGCGGTGAAACAACTCCGCGGCGGCAGAGCTCCGGGAGTGGATGAGATCCATCCTGGGTATCTCAAGGCTCTGGATGTTGTAGGGCTGTCTTGGCTGACACGCCTCTGCAACATTGCGTGGACATCGGGGGCAGTGCCTTTGGAGTGGCAAACCGGGGTGGTGGTCCCCATCTTTAAGAAAGGGGACCAGAGGGTGTGTTCCAACTACCGGGGGATCACACTCCTCAGCCTCCCTGGGAAGGTCTACTCCAGGGTATTGGAGCGGAGGGTCCGGTCGATAGTTGAACCTCAGATCGAGGAGGAGCAATGTGGTTTTCGTCCCGGCCGTGGAACCGTGGATCAGCTCTTTACCCTCGCTAGGGTGCTGGAAGGGGCATGGGAGTTTGCCTAACCAGTCCACATGTGTTTTGTGGATTTGGAGAAGGCTTATGACCGTGTTCCCAGGGGCATCCTGTGGGGGGTACTTCGGGAGTATGGGGTGGATGGCCCCTTACTAAGGGCCATTCAGTCCCTGTACCGAAGGAGTGAGAGTCTGGTCCGCGTTGCCAGCAGTAAGTCGGACTTGTTCCCAGTGGGGGTTGGACTCCGCCAAGGCTGCCCTATGTCACCGGTTCTGTTCATAACCTTTATGGACAGAATTTCTAGGTGCAGCCGGGTGGCGGAGGGTGTCGAGTTTGGTGGTGGAAGGATTTTGTCTCTGCTGTTTGCGGACGACGTGGTCTTTTTAGCTCCATCAAACAGCGACCTTCAGCTCCTGCTGGGGCAGTTCGCAGCCGAGTGTGAAGCGGCTGGGATGAGAATCAGCATCTCCAAGTCTGAGGCCATGGTCCTCAGCCGGAAAAGGGTGGACTGCCCACTCCGGGTCGGGGGGGGAGGTCCTGCCTCAGGTGGAGGAGTTTAAGTATCTCGGGATCTTGTTCACGAGTGAGGGTAGGATGGAGCGGGAGATGGACAGGCGGATCGGGGCGGCGTCAGCAGTGATGCGGGCGCTAAACCGGTCCGTCGTGGTGAAGAGAGAGCTAAGCCAAAAGGCGAAGCTCTCGATTTACCGGTCAATCTACGTCCCAACCCTCACCTATGGCCACGAGCTATGGGTAGTGACCGAAAGAACGAGATCGCGAATACAAGCGGCCGAAATGAGTTTCCTCCGCAGGGTGGCCGGGCTCAGCCTTAGAGATAGGGTGAGGAGCTCGGACATCCGGGAGGGACTCAGAGTAGAGCCGCTGCTCCTCCATGTCGAGAGGAGCCAGCTGAGGTGGTTCGGGCATCTGGTGAGGATGCCTCCTGGACGCCTCCCTCGGGAGGTTTTTCGGGCATGTCCGTCCGGGAGGAGACCTCGGGGCCGACCCAGGACACGCTGGAGGGATTATATCTCTCGGCTGGCCTGGGAACGCCTCGGGATTCCCCCGGAAGAGCTGGCGGAAGTGGCTGGGGAGAGGGCGGTCTGGGTTCCCTTGCTGAAGCTGCTGCCCCCGCGACCCGGACCCGGATAAGCGGAAGACAACGGACGGAACGGACGGACCCTTACACTCCCATACTCTTATACCTCCAACATCTTTATACCCCCAAACTTTTATATCCCCCACACCCGTATACCCCCCACACCCTTATACCACCAACACCCTTATACCCCCACACCCTTACACTCCCATACTCTTATACCTCCAACATCTTTATACCCCCCAAACTTTTATATCCCCCACACCCGTATACCCCCCACACCCTTATACCACCAACATATTTATACACCACACCCGTATACCCCCACACCCTTATACCACCAACATCTTTATACCCCCCACACCCTTATACCACCAACATCTTTATACACCACACCCGTATACCCACACACCCTTATACCACCAACATCTTTGTGCCCCCCACACCCTTATACCCCCCACACCCTTATACCACCAACACCCTTATACCCCCCACACTCTTATACCACCAACATCCTTATACCCCACACACCCTTATACCACCAACATCTTTATACCCCCCACACCCTTATACCACCAACACCCTTATACCACCAACATCTTTATACCACCTACACCCTTATACCACCAACACCCTTATACCCCCGCACTCTTATACCACCAACATCCTTATACCCCCCACACCCTTATACCCTCCACACTCTTATACCACCAACACCCTTATACCCCCCACACCCTTATACCATCAACACCCTTATACCCCCCACACCCTTATACCACCAACACCCTTATACCCCCCACACCCTTATACCACCAACAACCTTATACCCCCCACACTCTTATACCACCAACACCCTTATACCCCCACACCCCTATACCACCAACACCCTTATATCCCCCACACTCTTATACCACCAACACCCTTATACCTCCACACTTATACCCCCCACACCCTTGTACCACCAACATCCTTATACCCCCCACACCCTTATACCACCAACATCCTTATACCCCCCACACCTTTATACCACCAACATCCTTATACCCCACACACCCTTATACCACCAACGCCCTTATACCCCACACACCCTTATACCACCAACAACCTTATACTACCAACACTTTTATACCACCCACACCTTTATACCACCAACACCCTTATAACTCCACACTTATACCCCCCACACCCTTATACCACCGACACCCTGATTACCCCCCACACCCTTACACTCCCACACCCTTATACCCTCACACTGCAACTGCTAATAACAGTCCAGCTTTAGTCAGTGGTTCTACGCTGCATTGTACAGTCTATAGATTTTGCTCATGCCCGTCTCTGTCAGTAATTGTAATGTGGGTGTGTGACCTATAGAAGGCACTCTTGTGTGCAGCAGCAGAGAATTCTGATGCAGTGGGTGGAAACCCAGGTGATCCCTGCAGGAAAGGATTCTACAGGTGCAGAGACATAAAAACTGCAGAGAAGTGCAACGTGAGTCCCCCTGCCTTCAGTCACTACACCCCTTACCTTCAGTTCATTACACCTACAAACAAAATTTGAATAAATTTTTCAAAAAGCTATGGCAAAAAAATATTTTTCTGATTATAACAAGGGTTGCATTTCACAATAACAGAAGAACCCCATAATAGGTGGGTCTATAATGTTCTGTCAATCACTCGCTAATTAACTAATTAAGGTCACAGAAGAAACAATGTCTCCACCCATTTTGAGGCATAAGAAACCTTACGCTGCCATCACTAAGGCAGGTGTCAGGTGACCATTAAGATTAAGTTCAGTGGCTGCATTCTTGTTTTTATCCTGAAATATGCATCTACATCTGCCAAAATAAATGACAGCCACAGTATCCCTATCTGTAAAGTTCTCGACAGGCTGTTCTTTATGAAATTGCCAGCACACACCATACATTGATATGAATGCAATTCTAACCACAATTGCCTCTAGATTATGGGTTTTTCTCAATGTCTGTACTTGCGGACTTGTGAACTTGTGTGGTGTAATATTTAACAGCCAAGTTCTGTTCCAAGAATGCGAGGGTATATCGGATGCACCCTCGCCCCAACACAAAGTTGCCAGACTGGTGGATTTACCATTAAATGTAGCGGATTAAAAAAATATATATATATATAGTATTACAGTATAGGAGTCAATGATGGGGGGTTTTAAAAGGAGGACTTGGGGGACAAATTGTCAGAAAATTGTATGGGAGTCAATTGAAGATGTGGTTTTCAGAATTTTTTGGGGGAGGGGAATTAATTCAGGCTTCTGGTAACATTGACGAGAACGGATGTGAATATTCCATTGCGTGATTGCAGATGAGACGGCACCATAGAGACAAGCTTACAACTGAGCTACATTTTTAGTTATCTCATTTCATCAATACATAAGGCTGCAATCTTTCTACAATTGAAAATGAGGCGAGAAATATGTTTTACAATAGCTGGATTTTTGCCTCATTTTAAACATGTTTCAATAACTAAGCAGCGCTGTCCTTCCTTTCGCGACCAAAACAATGAATTAACAACTCATTGTTCAACTGCTGACCATAGCCATGTTTTAATAGGCTACATAAAAGCTAAATGAAGGCGGAAAAGTTACTGAAATTAGCAGTCAATTTTTCACAAAACACATAGTGAAATTAACAGAATTTAAGGCTTTATCATGAAGCATAATATGGAGGAAAGTGCTCAAAAATGCAAGACGGAAAACTGTAGAATGAAACCAAACATTTGTTATTAATGTTACACTCATCGTCTAGCCTACTTTATCCATTTCCCAGTGGAAAACTTGGAACACATGTAGTTAATATTTTAATAGGCTATAGATTTTTCTATGTCAAAAGCACAAAAAATACTGGATTGCGATGATTAGCTAGAGTCGTTAATCTTGTAAGAGCAATATACAAATAATATACCTAGCTAGCTTTGTAACACAGACACCTTAAATTCTGCAACCGTTATCTGCTTTTTGGCGAATCGTTGCCATCTCCTGGAGTGCGGTAGTAATGATTGCCAAAACAAGATTAAATAAAGTAAAATTTTACGGAATCATGTGAAAGTCAAATGTGAACACAGTAAAAGAAAAATGTGTTAAATAATATTTTTTTACAAATACAGTATAGCATTAACATTGGCAACTACAGTACCATTTTGTATAGGCCTGATTGCATTGGAATGTTACTGTAGCCTCACACATTTGTGTACAGGAGAGCCAAGTTTGGGTCGCAAACCAGTTTGTGCACCGTTGCTTCATTGAACTCTGATCTGTGTAGCCTGTTGGAGATGCAATGCGTGCTACTGACGTTTGGACTGTGGTTTCGCTACCACTACAAACCATAGACCGTAGAAAATAGCTACAAACCGGTCTATGCTACAAACCAGGCAGCAACTTTTTCTGACAGTCTCCCCGTGCCTGGTGTATAAGCTTCTCCCATTTCGTCTGCCATCGCTTCACGCAATGAACGATGGGATGTCCAAGTCTGTGTTCTCGTTTGGCGAGTTTGCATCCGATGCATCCTCAATATTTGGAGCGGATAAAGTACATTTCCAGGATCTTTGAGCGTCCTTGCTTCTTTGCGTTCTTGGCTTTGTGACAAAACTTGGCCCATTATATGATGTCACCCTATTCACAAGAACGTGTTTTTACAAGTGCCCTCTTGTAGGGACACTTGACAACTGCGTGGGTCACAAGACCACAAGTCCGGACTTGGTATTGAGAAACACCCTTTGTCTTTCCCTCAAATTTTCATGCTGATGTCACTTTAGCCACTGCTTCTCATAAACCATCAGCAAATTCAGCAGTCTTAATCATTGAAGCTCCTGCTAAACGTGCCCCAACAATCAGCCCTCTTTCAAAGTCACATATATCTCTACTTCTAGCTATGGTAGCAAAAGTAATGGGCATCTGGGCCTGGTCAACAGTTTGACCAGGCCCAGTTCTGTATTAGCATCACTAGTATCTCATGTGCTTAATGGACAAGCCAGACCCGGCAGGACGTAATGACCATATAAGGGTCCCCCTGCTCCCTACTGCGCAGTCTCTGGCTCCAATTTTTGTACAACGTGGCAGCACTTCCGCTGTTTAAAAACGCTTTTCACAAGCCTATGGAAAGTCGATGGGTGACGTCACAGTCACTTTGTCCATATTTTTTATACAGTTTATGGTTCCATCTCAAGCACACCTGATACAACTAATCAAGCACTTTACAAGTTGTATCATGTGTGCTTCAGGTGGAACACATCAAATACCTGGATCTGTCTGGGGATACCCAAGGAGAGGTTTGGAAACCACTAGCGTAGACTTAGCCGGAACAACTTCTGTAGATATTTAGCTAAACCTTCTGAATGAACATGTCTGACTGCTGCAGGTATCAATTAGCCTGTTAGCCTACCATATGAATGTTAAACAAAAAATACAGTCTCATTTATAGATGTTTTCAGTAATCTCAAAATAAATTTTATTATAAACATTTATCAATTTGCTTTGTAATTTTAGTGGTGTCATTTGAATAATACATTCAGAAAGTGTGATATGTGAACGTGTTTGTGTTTCCTCAGTTATTACTGAATATGGTGACTTTTACCTTTATTCACACTCCAGTTCTGGGTGTAGATACCTTGTGCTTCTCTGCGGCCATGACTGAATATGATCCCTGTTCCCTGCCCCCTGTCCACTCAGACCCCTGTTTACTATGTGCCCTCTCCTCTGACTTTGCAAGCAGTGCGCAAAAGCAATCCTGCTAAATTCTTTCCAAACTAGTGAGGAAGTAGTTTGTAATATGACCTGCTCTTGTACCATAGACATGCATATACGTCTATGTCTTGTACTACAAGTTGTAGTTTTTACTTCCGGTTTACTTCCTGAAATTGTGCACAGTTCTGTGGATGAGTGTGCTTCTGAATCCCCTCAACAAAACCCTGGAAATAAGGGTTTCATGAAGTTGACTCAAATATGCGCCCTCAAAGGGGTGAAGTGTTGATATTTGGTCATGGCCTGTGTCTCTCTTGCTATCAATGGCAGAAAAATCACTCAATGGTTGTGCTGAAGATGGGTCTGCTACCAAACAGAGCCCTGATGAGTCTTCTGTGTTTATGCCAGGGGTGTCCAATCTAGTCCGAAAATGGTGTGGGTACAGGACACCAGATTTTACTTATCAAAGTCTTGATTGAAGACCATGATTAGTTAATAATTATATCAGGGGGGGGAAGGGGGTTATTCTATGAATCAGAATTACTGAGCATGCTGGGTAACTGCAAAAAATTTTTGGAACAGCTGAGTAACTGAGTAAAATCCAGAACAGCTCTTTTTACTTCAGTCCATGTACCAGATTTGGGAAGGTTCCGGTTTTTACTCAGTGCAGTTATCCAGCTAACTCAGTAATCCTGCTTTGTAGAATACCCCCAGGTGTCGTAGTGCTGGGCTAAAACAAAAACCTGCACCCACACCAGCCCTTGGACGCCCCTGGTTTACGCCAATGTTGTAGCCAAGAAACAAGTGACCGCGGTCATTGGTTCCCTCTGAGCTAAGTCTACATATCCCACTTGAACAGTCTGAGCGTGCGGACCTCCCTCGTCATTCGACTCAAAGTCTAAGCAGACTTGTAAACTTCTTTGTGGTTAGAATGCAGCCGGTATGGTCAGCCAGCCTGCTGATTGGTTGAATGTGGACGTGTCACATTTCTTTTTTTCTCCCTGTGCAGTCTGTGTCCTTCTGTGAGAAGTACATGTGGACATAAGACCCACTGACTCAGGAGCAGCCCCTCCCCTCCAAATGGATGGTAAACTACCCAATAATGTCATGCCTGAAGTGTACAATTAGAGCTCAGCATTTTTATTTTAGCACTGGTTACAGTGATTGCAGAACTGTTATCAATGATTATAGTGATATCACAGCCCCTGAAACTGTTTTCTTTCTTAGTCAATATTGATTTAATATTGAACAAATGTTAGTATCATACTGAGTAAATGCTAAATTCTGATTGGGTATTGAATGATTCAGTGTCCTGGCAGGAAAGACCATCTTCTCACGTTGGCACTGATAGGGCTTCAGGAATTTTCACATTTTTTCATGTAGCTATTATTTGCATGATAGAAATACTCATTCACACACACACACTCCTGGTGGAGTGTATACATGCATATCTTGTGTTCTTTCTCCACTAACCCTGAATGACAGAAGACTGAAGACTGAATCTGAAATATTTGCAGTGAGGACATTTTCTCTGGGGCTGATTCTTCGGCTGCATTTGACCCTTCACTTACATATCAACCAATGAGATGCCACACACTTCACTAACACTGCACTTACATATCAACCAATACGATGCCTTACACTTCACAAACACTGCACTTACATATCAGCCAATAAGATGCCACACACTTCACAAACACTGCACTTACATATCAACCAATAATATGCCTTACACTTCACAAACACTGCACTTATATATCAGCCAATAAGATGCCTTACACTTCACTAACACTGCACTTACATATCAACCAATAAGATGCCTTACACTTCACAAACACTGCACTTACATATCAACCAATAACATGCCTTTCACTTCACAAACATTGCACTTACATATTAACCAATAATATGGCATACACTTCACAAACACTGCACTTACATATCAAACAATAAGATGCCATACGATTTACAAGCACTGTATATACATATCAACCAATAAGATGCCATACACTTCACTAACCCTGCGCATACATATTAACCAATAAAATGCCTTACACTTCACCAACACTGCACTTACATATCAACCAATAACATGCCTTTCACTTCACTAACTATGTACATACATATTAACCAATAAGATTCCTTACACTTCACCAACACTGCACTTACATATCAACCAATAACATGCCTTTCACTTCACTAACGCTGTACATACATATTAACCAATAAGATGCCTTACACTTCACCAACACTGCACTTACATATCAACCAATAAGATGCCATACAATTCATTAACACTGCACATACAGTGAGCACCATAATTCATTGAACAGTGACACATTTTTTGTTATTTTGGTTTTGTACTCTAGCACTGTGAGTTTGAAAGGATACAATGACAATGAGATGCAGCAGATATGGATGGATAACCTGAAGGGTTTCTTTTCCTGATTTATTTTTCAATAGGAACATTTGTCAGGAGAAACAACCCTTAAAGTGATCCTATCTACAGCATATCTGGCAGCAGAGTGATGGTTTGAGGCTCGTTTGATACCTCACTTTTGATGACGTACAACCATTTCACCACCCAGGAATTCCATACTGTTCTAGCATAATTTACAGATAAATCTAGTCCCACCCCTCAATTCTCATAGAGATCCATTCAAATGCAGAGAAGTTATAGTATCGCTTGTAGGAGTACAAGAAAATAAGATCAAGAGTTTTTTTATATTTTTGGGTCACAAACATTAGGAAGTCATGGCATGCAAAGGATTTGCGACCAAATGTTAAAAATAATTACTTTATACATTATGTTAAACTGTCCAATATTTATTGATGCCCAAAAATGGGGCGGACTATGTACAAAAGGTTCAATAATTTCTAAACGGTTCATCGGATATGGATGAAAATTCCCTCAAATTAAAGCTGACAGTCTGAACTTCAACCCTATAGTAATTGTATCCTTTCAAACCCAAAGTGCTAGAGTACAGAAACAAAATAACAAAAGATGTGTCACTGTCCAATTAATTATGGTGCTCACTGTACATATCATCCAATAAGATGGCATACGCTTCACCAACACGCCACTTACATATACATCAACCAATAAGATGCAAGACGCCATACACTTCCCAAACACTGCACTTTCCTATCAAACAAAGAGATGCAAGATGTCATACACTTCACTGACAATGCACTTACACATTAACCAAAACGTCAATGTCATTTAACATTGGTCATGGAGTGTGTCTGGCCAGCTGATCCACATTGTAGCTTTGAAATAAGCATACTGTGCCCTATCCCCTGTGTGTGGTGTGATTTGGTTTGTTCTTATACATTCTGAATGGAAAAGAATGCATTCTTCTGGATTTATTATCAGGGAAGATAATATGAATAAAGGTCAGTTGTTGAATACCAATACTTAACAATTTCTTGTTGCTAGATATGACTAAATACATTTGCTATTCAGCATTGAGGCTTCTTTCAGCTATTTCCAGAACTTAAATAACATCCACTTTTATGACTGCAGTATGAATGCATTGGCTCAGAATTATGATAAATTTTTTTGTTTTGTTTTACTTAAGGGATAGTTCACCCATTTTGAAAAATTTGATGTTGTTTTACGTACCCCTGAAATGGTATGTAATGCTGTAGTGATGCTGCACTGATGCTGTGATGATGCATCTTGCCATTGAAGATACTTTTGTATCACTCCGGGCGAGAACAGTGGCCAGCATCAGCATCCATTTCTTCTAATTCTAAATCAGTATATTCTGGCTCGAACAAGCATGGTTCAATTATAAATTCCACCACTTAATCTTCTTCATAATCAGACATTTCGTGAAGAAAACAAACGCTAGCTGCTTCTCCTTTATTTACAGGCAGACTAAATGCTAGCAAAAATATTGAATAAACGTTTCATAAAAGTATTGACTGGAATTATCTGTGCTGGATATTGTATAATCACAGGCTCTAATCAACATCAACAGACGTAAATGTACATTTTCTCAATGTTCATAATACCACAACAATGTGTGGTAAAAAGAAAAGAAATTCACAAGGCAACTTAAAAAAATATATATATTAAAAAAGCCACATCAGGCAGGAATGCTTCAGAAACTATTCTGCTTTTCAATTAAAATGGTTTACTTGAACAGGAAGGAAACATTTGAGAGAACACAATTGCAAGGACTGAAGGCATTTTGCAGGAACCAGACTGAACAGTGCAAAGAGCGTTAATTCACTGCTGAGAAAGGCATGTAATCGACCGTCTTCTCCGTACAACACCGGCCAAACTCCGCCCCTCCCCTTAGCTGCGGGGGACCTATAAGAGCATCCTCAAACCAAAACAAAAAACAAAACAAAAAAAGTGTGTGGTCAACAATGAGCAGCCATCCTGCACCCTCTTGTGGCAAGAAAAGGTATTTCCGTAGGACATGATAGGCCAACACTGGAAGCAAAATGTATCCATTGCAGGACTTAAGTAAAAGCAAATAAAACTTGCTATGACTGCCCTTCCCCAGGTGCACTGTAGCTACACCTACATTCATAACCTGAGGGGGTTCTACATAAGGGAGGCTGGAAAAGGCTAATCAAAATGAACAGAAGAAAACAGGAAGAAAAACAGAACTGGAAAGAAGCACAGGGCACTGGAGGTGGATGCTGGAGAGCCGCAGTTTTGAGCACCAGTCAGAAAACGGTAGTGGTCTGGCCTAGGGCCTCGTTTGGTTAGTTTATGGGTTTTGGGGCAACTTGAGGGGCATAGTGTTACATTTTAAAACAACAACATTCTTCTCAAAATGTCCTCTATGCACCAGAAAGAAAGAAGAGAGAATAATATAAACATGTATGAGAGAGATGGGGATAAGTAGTGGGTAAGGGCAGATGGGGATAAGTAGTGGGTAAGGGGAGATGGGTATAAGTAGTAGGTAAGGACAGATGGGCATTAGTAATGGATAAGGGGATATGGGCATAAGTAGAGGTAAAGGGAGATGGGCATAAGCAGTGGGTAAGAGGAGATGGAGATAAGCAGTGGGTAAGGGCAGATGGGCATATGTAGTGGATAAGGTGTGATGGGCATAAGTAGTGGGTAAGGGCAGATGGGCATAAGTAGTGGATAAGGGCAGATGGGCATAAGTAATGGATAAGGGGAGATGGGCATAAGTAGAGGTAAAGGGAGATGGGCATAAGCAGTGAGTAAGAGGAGATGGGTATAAGTAGTAGGTAAGGACAGATGGGCATAAGTAATGGATATGGGGAGCTGGGCATAAGTAGTAGATAAGGGCAGATGGGCATAAGTAGTGGATAAGGGCAGATGGGCATAAGTAATGGATAAGGGGAGATGGGCATAAGCAGTGGATAAAGGGAGATGGAAATAATTAGTGGGTATGGGGAGATCGGCATAAGTAGTGGATTAAGGAAGATCGGCATAAGTAGTGGATAAGGGGAGATGGGCATAAGTAGTGGATAAGGGCAGATGGGCATAAGTAGTGGATAAGGGGAGATGGGCATAAGTAGTGGATAAGGGGAGATGGGCATAAGTAGTGGACAGAACCGAGTAGTGGACAGAACCTGCTCTGAGACGCAGAGATACCTGCAGTTAGAAGATAGCTTCACCTTTTACAAGTTTGTTATGAACCACCACAACCACTGGAATGGCCTGACGTTCCCATGTTCATAATATTTTGCTTACATAACCAGGGCAGTGTGCAAAAAAACATGAATTACAAAAGCGATTCAGGTCCAGTACCTTTCTCAAAGATACAACAGCAGTGGCCTACTTGGGAATGAAACCTGCAGAGTCTGACCTACAATCCTAGTTCCCTAACCATTATATTACGCTACAACCTACTTCCCCTAATCAACCCACAAAGATGAAAATGCAGCTGTTTTGGAACATATTTTTTTAACCAAGTGTTTTGCATTTTCTCCTCTCTCTCTCTCTCTCTCTCTCTCTCTCTCTCTCTCTCTCTCTCTCTCTCTCAAAAAACTCTTAATTTAACAGCTGAGCTATGCAGTCAGTATCATTTTTGTAATCGACCGTCTTCTCCGTACAACACCGGCCAAACTCCGCCCCTCCCCTTAGCTGCGGGGGACCTATAAGAGCATCCTCAAACCAAAACAAAAAACAAAACAAAAAAAGTGTGTGGTCAACAATGAGCAGCCATCCTGCACCCTCTTGTGGCAAGAAAAGGTATTTCCGTAGGACATGATAGGCCAACACTGGAAGCAAAATGTATCCATTGCAGGACTGCCCTTCCCCAGGTGCACTGTAGCTACACCTACATTCATAACTTGAGGGGCTTCTACATAAGGGAGGCTGGAAAAGGCTAATCAAAATGAACAGAAGAAAACAGGAAGAAAAACAGAACTGGAAAGAAGCACAGGGCACTGGAGGTGGATGCTGGAGAGCCGCAGTTTTGAGCACCAGTCAGAAAACGGTAGTGGTCTGGCCTAGGGCCTCGTTTGGTTAGTTTATGGGTTTTGGGGCAGCTTGAGGGGCATAGTGTTACATTTTAAAACAACAACATTCTTCTCAAAATGTCCTCTATGCACCAGAAAGAAAGAAGAGAGAATAATATAAACATGTATGAGAGAGATGGGGATAAGAAGTGAGTAAGGGCAGATGGGGATAAGTAGTGGGTAAGAGGAGATGGAGATAAGTAGTGGGTAAGGGTAGATGGAGATAAGTAGTGGGTAAGGGCAGATGGGCATAAGTAGTGGGTAAGGGCAAATGGGCATAAGTAGTGGATAAGGGCAGATGGGCATAAGTAGTGGGTAAAGGCAGATGGGCATAAGTAGTGGATAAGGTGTGATGGGCATAAGTAGTGGGTAAGGGCAGATGGGCATAAGTAGTGGGTAAGGGCAGATGGGCATAAGTAGTGGGTAAGGGCAGATGGGCATAAGTAGTGGATAAGGTGTGATGGGCATAAGTAGTGGATAAGGTGTGATGGGCATAAGTAGTGGATAAGGTGTGATGGGCATAAGTAGTGGATATGGTGTGATGGGCGTAAGTAGTGGGTAAGGGCAGATGGGCATAAGTAGTGGATAAGGGCAGATGAGCATAAGTAGTGGGTAAGGGCAGATGGGCATAAGTAGTGGGTAAGGGCAGATGGGCATAAGTAGTGGGTAAGTGCAGATGGGGATAAGTAGTGGGTAAGGACAGATGGGGATAATTAGTGGATAAAGGGAGATGGGGATAAGTAGAGGTAAAGGGAGATGGGCATAAGCAGTGGATAAAGCGAGATGGGAATAATTAGTGGGTGTGGGGAGATCGGCATAAGTAGTGGATTACGGAAAATCGGCATAAGTAGTGGATAAGGGGAGATGGGCATATGTAGCGGATAAGAGGACATGGGGATAAGTAGTGGATAAGGGGAGATGGGCATAAGTAGTGGATAAGGAGAGATGGGCATATGTAGCGGATAAGAGGACATGGGGATAAGTAGTGGATAAGGGGAGATGGGCATATGTAGTGGATAAGGAGAGATGGGCATATGTAGCGGATAAGAGGACATGGGGATAAGTAGCGGATAAGGGGAGATGGGGATAAGTAGTGGATAAGGGGAGATGGGCATAAGTAGTGGATAAGGAGAGATGGGCATATGTAGCGGATAAGAGGACATGGGGATAAGTAGTGGATAAGGGGAGATGGGCATAAGTAGTGGATAAGGAGAGATGGGCATATGTAGCGGATAAGAGGACATGGGGATAAGTAGTGGATAAGGGGAGATGGGCATATGTAGTGGATAAGGAGAGATGGGCATATGTAGCGGATAAGAGGACATGGGGATAAGTAGCGGATAAGGGGAGATGGGGATAAGTAGTGGATAAGGGGAGATGGGCATATGTAGCGGATAAGAGGACATGGGGATAAGTAGTGGATAAGGGGAGATGGGCATATGTAGCGGATAAGAGGACATGGGGATAAGTAGTGGATAAGGGGAGATGGGCATAAGTAGTGGATAAGGAGAGATGGGCATATGTAGCGGATAAGAGGACATGGGGATAAGTAGTGGATAAGGGGAGATGGGCATATGTAGTGGATAAGAGGACATGGGGATAAGTAGTGGATAAGGGGAGATGGGCATATGTAGTGGATAAGGAGAGATGGGCATATGTAGCGGATAAGAGGACATGGGGATAAGTAGTGAATAAGGGGAGATGGGGATAAGTAGTGGATAAGGGGAGATGGGCATATGTAGCGGATAAGAGGACATGGGGATAAGTAGTGGATAAGGGGAGATGGGCATAAGTAGTGGATAAGGAGAGATGGGCATATGTAGCGGATAAGAGGACATGGGGATAAGTAGTGGATAAGGGGAGATGGGCATATGTAGCGGATAAGAGGACATGGGGATAAGTAGTGGATAAGGGGAGATGGGCATAAGTAGTGGATAAGGAGAGATGGGCATATGTAGCGGATAAGAGGACATGGGCATAAGTAGTGGATAAGGAGAGATGGGCATATGTAGCGGATAAGAGGACATGGGGATAAGTAGTGGATAAGGGGAGATGGGCATAAGTAGTGGATAAGGAGAGATGGGCATATGTAGCGGATAAGAGGACATGGGGATAAGTAGTGGATATGGGGAGATGGGCATAAGTAGTGGACAGAACCTGAGTAGTGGACAGAACCTGCTCTGAGATGCAGAGATACCTGCAGTTAGAAAATAGCTTCAACTTTTACAAGTTTGTTATGAACCACCACAACCACTGGAATGGCCTGACGTTCCCATGTTCATAATATTTTGCTTACATAACCAGGGCAGTGTGCAAAAAAACATGAATTACTAAAGCGATTCAGGTCCAGTACCTTTCTCAAAGATACAACAGCAGTGGCCTACTTGGGAATGAAACCTGCAGAGTCTGACCTATAATCCTAGTTCCCAAACCATTATATTACGCTACAACCTACTTCCCCTAATCAACCCACAAAGATGAAAATGCAGCTGTTTTGGAACATATTTTTTTAATCAAGTGTTTTGCATTTTCTCCTCTCCAAAATTTTACATTCGTATTGCCAAAGCTTGTTGATGACAACAAAAAAAAAGGAACATGTCAACATGAGAAAAAATACTAAATAACAATGATAATACATCTGAATAATATATATACAGTAACACAAACAAGTGTGTGTGTTTGTGTGTGCATATATACATGGATTGATGTGTCTGTGTGTTCATATTGTGTGCATGTCAGTAAATGGTTGTGTTCCATCACTCACTGTCCCTCAGACTCTCTCTCTCTCTCTCTCAAAAAACTCTTAATTTAACAGCTGAGCTATGCAGTCACTGTCGTTTTTAAAGGGAAAGTCATCCAACAGCACAGTTAAATCTGTTTTTCCTCAATCTGTGTAACTGGAAGGTCCGGTGTTTTGAGGGATGCACAAGTGTTGTTCCAAAAAAGCTCAAGTTGGATTGAGCTGTCAATCAAATACTGATTTGGATCAGTCTGGTCATGCCAGTTCCTGTCCACAAACCATCTGGAAAACAGATGTGCTGTGTCCATCTGTTGCCATCTTGTGGCTGTTCACCAAAACAGAAGCTAAGAACATATACAGAGAATGTTTCATGATAAGAACAGGCTATCTAGACAGTTTAGGCTCATACTCCAGTGTGTGTCACTGTCCAATTAATTATGGTGCTCACTGTACATATCATCCAATAAGGTGCCATAATAAGGTGTCACACTATGACAGCTAGAATTGTGTTTTGAACACCTGAGGGGTCTCTGCCTTTACTACCTGAATTACAAACTGTTCCAGCTACTGACAAATCTGTGTACAAATACTTCCTTATATTTGCGTGAAACATGCTTTTACATAGGCATTTCCAGCTGTTCTGCACACAGAACTGAGATGCCTTCTGCACAAGAACACCATTCTTCCCCATTTGTGCTAGCTACCTGCTCACTTATTTCTGTCAAACTGAATGACCTCAGCATCAAATTAAGACCATGTGGTTTTGTTTGCTCCTTTTCTGGAGCGCCTACAGGCTTTTAGACTGCCGTTTAGGCTGCTGTTTGACCTTCAGTCACCAGGATCCATGCTTCTAAAGGTCTAGCCAATCAGAAATCATCCCCATAAATCCCCAGCCAATTGGGATCCTCAAGGTAAGAATAATGAAAGTCAATTGACATCATTTTACACTCATGAAAAAAACACCAGCAATGATAAAAAAAAAGAAATAATCGCTATATTATTTTAAGAGCCTATTTCCTCCACAAATGTATTCATAGATAAATACGTAACAGTGTGTAAACAATTATATGTTTACATAAGTATAAAATCAATAAAAATAGAACACCAGCATGAATAATGAATTAATTCAGATGATGTTTGTCATACGCCCAGTGGAGTTTGTCTCTCCATTTATTAATCATTGAAACATAAAAACAGATTTACATAAATAGCTAATAATGCCAGAAAATGCAGGGATCTCTTCTGCAGATGATTGTCATCTAATATAATGATATCTGAGAGGTAGACAGATATATGTGTACAAATATATGCTAGAACAACAGGTAAGCCACCAGCACTGACGTTCCTAAATCACATATCCTACAGCCTGTACACACGCACACACACACACACACACACACACACACACATACACACACGCGGTGGAGCTAAAGCAAGCACTCACACACACACAAGCACACACACACACACACACACACATACACACACAGTGCTACCCTACCAGCTGCATTCTGTTTTATAGAATAAAGAAGCAAGTTTTGTTTAGCAGACTGATCTGGGAGGCCCTGCTTCTGTTCTACTGAACCCACATCAGTATAGCGTCAGACAAGATTACGCCCTTCCTCAAACTCTGGTGAGACACTGCAGAAGACACTCTTATTTGAGGAGAAAAGGGAGGAAGGCCCCATCCATCTGAAATATCAGGCTAACTTCTTTCATGCCCCAGAAAGGGGCCTGTACCAAAGCTAAATCCCCGGACTCATCTGCTGGCCTCCCCCAGGGAAAGTCCCCGGAACTGGGCCCATGATGGCGGCAATCAGGGCCTCCGGGACGCTGAACTGGATCCCAGGCGTGCAGGGGCTGCGTAGCCGGGCGGGGCCGGATGGAGAGGGGGTGGCGGAAGTGGCGGACGAGGAGGAGGAGGACACCAGGCGCTCCCTCTTGGCGGAGGAGCGGGGCGAGAGGCTGCGTCGCGCTGCGTCTCGGGAGCGCGGGCGCAGGTTGAGCCCCTTCAGGCTGGGAATGACAGGGCTACGACTGCGACTACGGGGACTGGGACTGCGCGACTGTGGCTGCAGCAGGACCAGAGTGCTGTCGTCCTCCGAGCTGCTGGCTGAGCTGAAGCCCAGCCCCGCCCGGGGGCTGCACAGGGACAGCTCGATCTGCGGCGGGAGAGGAAGAGGAGGAGAAAGATGAGAAGGGGACACAGAAAGAAGAGGAGGCGTTTCAGAAGACCTGGGCTGTGTCCGAATCAGAGCCGTATCTACTGTCTCCTGCACACACTGGCAGAAGTGTGCTGTTATAATGTGCAAAAAATATTCCAACCGCACTGTGGAAGTGTCGTAAGCAGGTCATAAGACATCCCACCAGTGTTGCCATGTCCGCGGTTTTACAGCGAAATTGGTATACTTTCAAAATGCAGTCACGGGTAAAAATAAAAAGTTGCAAAGCACACACTTATTTTAAAAAGTAAAAACATGATAAAATACATTGATTTCAGTTAGAAATAGCCTATAATTTGGCTTAGTTTTGAGTCGCCATTTGGCTGGAAAGTCTTACAAGATCTGGCAACCTTGTGCCCCACACTTGCGCTGCCATGTCACGTGTTTTATTTGAAGGAAAACGTCAGCATTTTAAAAAAAATTAAGCTTACGTAATATTTATGTGACCAAAATGTTTGTGTACTTCTTGAAAAGTGCGCTCCCGAATGTACTCAGTGAAACCCCGGAAGTAAGTGTGTCATCCGGGTGTTTGAAGTATACTGTAATTTGAAAATTTTTCGCATACTCTACGACTTTCTCGCCCTATCTACTCACCAAGGCTACTCAACAGTGTGGAAGAGTGCTGATTCGGACACGGCCCTAGACCCTTCAGAACTGGAGGGTTACTATGACGATTTGACAGGAAAGAGAAGCATAAAAGGGGAAGGTCATGACCTGGAAGGGTTCTGTCACTCCCACGATGGTGTTGGTGTGGTTGCTATAGTAAGCCAGGATGTACTCCCCACAGTCCTTAGGCAAATCCTCCTCAGAGAAAGAGACCTGGTGGCACAGAAACTCCTATCTCAGGTATGTATGTGTTTGTGTGTGTGCGTGTGCGTGTGTGTGTGTGTGTTTATGTGTGCATGGTTACCTGGTGCTCCTGAGACAGGTAATCGGACTCCTCCTGCTTGGTCAGAACATATGCAATATAGTCCTTGTGATGCCTGAATCCCACCTGGAAACAATATCATAGATACTAAAACTGACCCAAACAGCACACATTCTGATACCACTGTTACTGACCCAAACAGCACACATTCTGATACCACTGATACTGACCCAAACAGCACACATTCTGATACCACTGATACTGACCCAAACAGCAAACGTTCCGATACCATTGTGCCAGACCTGCTTAGCAGCAGCACATCATATCAATGACCCCATGCATTCAAAAGCTGGGAGACTTACCAGATAATAAATGTAATTAATTAATTACTTTAATTAATTAATATATATTGTGTGTGATATTCCTCATAAACAAATTGGAAGTTTGAAATTATATTACTGATAGCTTTGTGATAATTAAGCATAAAAACGGCCCATCGGTAATTACTAAATTAAATTTCTCTCACATTTCCCCCATTTTTACCTCACCAGGTACCTCTGAAGTGGCCACCAGGTGCAGTCGTCATGGTTACCTTGTACAAGCCAATCCAGTCCAAGGGACTGCGGGAAAAGCTGGAGGCCACTTTGAACCTGACTGTTGCATCCGATGCCCGGCACCACTCCTCCTCAACCAGGAGAGTCACCAAGGGGACATCCATCTTATAGGAAAACTGAGAAAACATATATCATAAATACCTAATAAACATTAATAATAAATACATTAATTCAACACAACAATGAATTGTTATTAGGTGTGATCATGTTTAAATGTTTGTGTTCAATAATTTATTTGTATAGAAGAGCATCACAACAGCATAGTTGAGCATCGTCTATCTATATCACACACAGAAATATGCCTATCTTGGATATATTACACACACAGAAATATTGCATAAGGTATTTAGATTTTCTTGCTTTTCCACAGTGAGGGTCAGAACAGGACAATGATCAGAAGGGGGTGGAGCTCTGTGCAGGTGAGGCTCACCTGCAGAGAGAAGTCGGCGGAGACGGGTTTGTGGTCACTGATGGTGAGTCCCATGTGACTGCGGTAGGCATTCTGGGTCACCTTGATCCCAGTGCTCAGCCATGACGTCAGTCCGCGCTGCAGAGCGGCATTGTGGGAAGGCCCTGGGGAGGCCGACGCTCTGAGCCGCCACAAAATCCGGTCCGTCCACGCTGGCTTCCGCTTCTTCGCACTGCAGACACAGAGAGAGGGGGTGAAAGGGAGAGGGAGAGAAAATTTGCTTCTTCAGTCAGTTTAGCTATATAATCAGTCTGAATTTCTGGTGTCACACACAGACAAACACAGACACACAGACACATACATACACACACACGCTCTCAACCCCATACCTGGTATCATACGTGTGTGTTCCCACATCAAATTTGTAAGTTGGGGGGAACTGTAGAGGCCCCTCCATAAAGCCCTCCAGTATACGAGCTCTCTGTTTAACCATGTTCAGCTGAGAGAGGGACAGAGGTACCACATCACATGTGTGCCTTGCTCTGTTACCATCTGTAAACTGAAGAGTAACTGATCAATTGACTGAATAGACTAAGTCGGTTGAGATCCCCTGAAAGGGTGTTAGACCAGCTTTGTTTTGGGACAGCATCTCAGGTTCACAGCATTTCTGTGGTGCCCTCTAGTGGTTTTTGTTGAGCAAGACACCTTTTTACCTGGTCTCTCTCCCACAGCAGTGAGAGCGTATTGTTGTCGATGGCGCTCTTGACAACATGCGTGTCATAGCCCTCGATTCTGAAGTTCAAATCCCCAAACCAGAATACCACACTGTGGAGGAAATGCAATATATCAGAAACGCAAAATGACCCCCAGGACGGGCTAACTCTCCCGTGAGGTAATCCGGTTTGCAAGACGGACGGAGTCAAATACTTAAAATAAGTAAATAAATAAAGTATTAGTAGCAGGTGGGCGGGGCTCACTTGTGGTCCAGCACTCCCATGGGGGCCCCGCCCTCAAAGTGCTGCTGATGCAGGATGGTCTCGAAGTCTTCCATGCGCTGCTCGGAGTTCTGCATGTGCGCTGGCAGGTGGCAGTTCAGGAAGCAGATGGGATGGCCGAAGACCGTCATCCTCGCACTTACACCTCCCTTATTTCCCTGGGGTGGTGGGGGGAGGCGAGCACTTATACTCACACTCATACAAACAGGGAAACACGTGTCACTCATGTCATACACGTGACCCGCCTCCGCTTAGTCATTACACTTAAAATCCCTCATTAGCCATGTGCTAGTGGGTGTGGCACACAGAAATATGATACTCTGTGCTGTGTCTTTGTGCCAGTGGGCGTGGCTCTCTGTGCTAGGCGGTGTGTCTCTGTGTCAGTGGGCGTGGCTCTCTGTGCCAGTGGGAGTGTTTTTCTGTGTCAATGGGCGTGGCTCTCTGTGCCAGTGGGAGTGTTTTTCTGTGTCAATGGGCGTGGCTCTCTGTGCCAGTGGGAGTGTTTTTCTGTGTCAATGGGCGTGGATCTCTGTGCCAGTGGGAGTGTCTCTCTGTGTGAGTGGGCGCGTCTATCTGTGTGAGTGGGTGTGTCTATCTGTGTGAGTGGGTGTGTCTCTCTGTGCCAGTGGGAGTGTCTTTCTGTGCCAGTGGGCGTGGCTCTCTGTGCCAGTGGGAGTGTTTTTCTGTGTCAATGGGCGTGGCTCTCTGTGCCAGTGGGAGTGTCTCTCTGTGTCAATGGGCGTGGCTCTCTGTGCCAGTGGGAGTGTTTTTCTGTGTCAATGGGCGTGGCTCTCTGTGCCAGTGGGAGTGTCTCTCTGTGTGAGTGGGCGCGTCTATCTGTGTGAGTGGGTGTGTCTATCTGTGTGAGTGGGTGTGTCTCTCTGTGCCAGTGGGAGTGTCTTTCTGTGCCAGTGGAAGTGTCTCTCTGTGCCAGTGGGTGTGTCTGTGTGCCAGTGGGAGTGTATTTCTGTTTGAGTGGGCGTGTCTATGTGTGCCAGTGGGAGTGTTTTTTTGTGTCAATGGGCGTGGCTCTCTGTGCCAGTGGGAGTGTCTCTCTGTGCCAGTGGGAGTGTCTCTTTGTGCCAGTGAGAGTGTCTTTCTGTGCCAGTGGGTGTGTCTGTGTGCCAGTGGGAGTGTTTTTCTGTGTCAATGGGCATGTCTATGTGTGCCAGTGGGAGTGTTTCTCTGTGCCAGTGGGCGGGTCTATTTGTGTGAGTGGGTGTGTCTATGTGTGCCAGTGGGAGTGTCTTTTTGTGTGAGTGGGCGTATCTATGTCTGCCAGTGGGAGTGTCTCTCTGTGCCAGTGGGAGTGTATTTTTGTGCGAGTGGGCGTGTCTATGTGTGCCAGTGGTAGTGTCTTTCTGTGCGAGTGGGACTGTCTTTCTGTGCGAGTGGGTGTGTCTCTCTGTGCCAGTGGGAGTGTCTCTCTGTGCCAGTGGGAGTGTCTCTTTGTGCCAGTGAGAGTGTCTTTCTGTGCCAGTGGGTGTGTCTGTGTGCCAGTGGGAGTGTTTTTCTGTGTCAATGGGCATGTCTACGTGTGCCAGTGGGAGTGTTTCTCTGTGCCAGTGGGCGGGTCTATTTGTGTGAGTGGGTGTGTCTATGTGTGCCAGTGGGAGTGTCTTTTTGTGTGAGTGGGCGTATCTATGTCTGCCAGTGGGAGTGTCTCTCTGTGCCAGTGGGAGTGTATTTTTGTGCGAGTGGGCGTGTCTATGTGTGCCAGTGGTAGTGTCTTTCTGTGCGAGTGGGACTGTCTTTCTGTGCGAGTGGGTGTGTCTCTCTGTGCCAGTGGGAGTGTCTTTCTGTGCCAGTGGAAGTGTCTCTCTGTGCCAGTGGGTGTGTCTGTGTGCCAGTGGGAGTGTTTTTTTGTGTCAATGGGCGTGGCTCTCTGTGCCAGTGGGAGTGTCTCTTTGTGCCAGTGAGAGTGTCTTTCTGTGCCAGTGGGTGTGTCTGTGTGCCAGTGGGAGTGTTTTTCTGTGTCAATGGGCATGTCTACGTGTGCCAGTGGGAGTGTTTCTCTGTGCCAGTGGGCGGGTCTATTTGTGTGAGTGGGTGTGTCTATGTGTGCCAGTGGGAGTGTCTTTTTGTGTGAGTGGGCGTATCTATGTCTGCCAGTGGGAGTGTCTCTCTGTGCCAGTGGGAGTGTATTTTTGTGCGAGTGGGCGTGTCTATGTGTGCCAGTGGTAGTGTCTTTCTGTGCGAGTGGGACTGTCTTTCTGTGCGAGTGGGCATGTCTATGTGTGCCAGTGGGTGGGTCTCTCTGTACCAGTGGGCGTGTCTGTGTGCCAGTGGAAGTGTCTCTATGCCAGTGGGAGTGTCTCTCTGTGTGAGTGGGCGTGTCTATGTGTGCCAGTGGAAGTGTCTCTATGCCAGCGGGCGTGTTGTTGTCTCTCACCCAGCAGCCCCCCAGGCCGGTTCGGGTACTCTCTGTCTGTACCTCCCTCAGGAAGGGCAGGTGGGAGTACCTGCAGAATACGAGGAGCTGAACCCCCTGCATCCGCTGTGATGTCACCTGTTAGAGAGGAGAGTCAGGAGAGGGAGAACAGAGGAGAGGGAGAGGGCGGGAGGGAGAGAGAAAGCAAGAGAGAGAGAGAGAGAGAGAGAGAGAGAGAGAGAGAGAGAGAGAGAGAGAGAGAGAGAGAGAGAGAGAGAGAGAGAGAGAGAGAGAGAGAGAGAGAGAGAGATTGAAAGAGAGAACAGATGGCATGGAAAAGAAGACAGCTGGGAGGGGAGTTTCATGTCATAAAAAAATCAAATATTGCACCGTAACATCATGGTGCAAAAACAACGTCCCACATGTGCCCTGGAGCTGTCAAAGACATGCACCTTCACCCACCCCCCACCCCCAAATAATCCCCATGGAGCAAATCCCTGTGCATATACAAATGGACTTGATATGCGCACTTAGTAATATAAAATCCACATATGAAAATCCATCCAGAAGCAAAAAACATGGATGATTCTATCCTTTTGTTTTGTAAGCCCAGCTTGGTTTCATTGCTTGCCAGATGATACTTCATTTCTACTGGGCAAAGTGTAGCATATCAGGTCCTCGCCTTGCTATCCTTAACTATTTATAAATAAGCCCAAAAACACAGAGTACAGCTATCAGAGGGCATGGGGAGTGTGAGAAGGAGAGATGATTGATTTTGTCTGCGCATGCCTCTTGAGTACACACACACACACACACACACACACACACACATACATGCGCGCACACACATACATGCGCACACACGCAAACATACATACATACAGTGAGCACCATAATTCATTGGACAGTGACACATTTTTTGTTATTTTGGTTCTGTACTCTAGCACTTTGAGTTTGAACGGATACAATGAGGTTGAAGTGCAGACTGTCAGCTTTAATTTGAGGGTATTTTCATCCATATCGGATGAACCATTTGAACCACATAATGTAGAATAAAGTCATTTTTGGTCACATATCCTTTGCACTTCCAGATGTCTGTGACCCAACAATATCAAAAGACTCTTGATATCTTATTTTCTGGTACTGCTACAAGCGATACTATAACCTCTCTGAATTTCAATGGATCTCTATGGGAATTGCAGGGTGGGACTAGATTTAGCTGTAAATTACACTGGAACAGTATGGAACACAAGGTTGGCTAAATGGCTCTAGGTCATCAAGGGTCTGACGTATCAAACAAGCCTTAAACCATCACTCTGCTGCCAGAAATACAGTAGATATGCATAGATAACTTGAAGGGTTTCTTCTCCTGACTTATTTTTCCATAGAGTTCAATTGGAAAATTTGTCAGGAGAAACAACCCTTAAAGTGATCCATCCATATCTACTGCATATCTGGCAGCAGAATGGTGGTTTAAGGCTTGTTTGATACGTAGCGCAACAAAAAATGTGTCACTGTCCAATTAATTATGGTGCTCACTGTACACACACACACACACACACACACAAAGACACACACACACCATCTGCAACACTTTCTGCCTCTGTTTGTTTCCTCCGTGTAGTCTCAGACAGTCGCGTCTGTATTCTGACTGCTTGGTCAGAGTGATGTGTGTGAGTCCCACAGGGATGGGGATGGAAACAGGACTGACACACTGGGGAAACCCTATAAATAGAGTGAAAGACTCTATCTCTCTCTGTACTGGATATCTCTATGAAAGAAAGAACATTAGAGAGGGGGGGGAGAAAGAAAGGTGTGTAAGGAAGAGAGGGAAGGTGAGAGGTTGATAAAAAGGGATGTTTCTGTCATTTCTGTTTTTATGCTCATCTTTCTATCTCCATCTCTGTGTTTTTTACGTTTGCTTTTTTGTGTTTCTCTTAATTTATCTAACCTTTAATTAATCTTTATATTGTTATTGCACTAATTCATATATTTGCTAAATTTAGCTAAATCTGAATTTATACTGCCATTTGATTGGAGTAAGAAACAGAGAGGGAGAGAGAGAGTGAGACAGAGAAGGGATGAAAAATGTTCATTAGAACGAGAGAAAAGCCTCTTAAATGAACGGTTCAGCTGGCTGCAATCACTGTGTTCAAATGGCTACACTGTGTGGGGCAGTGTAATGATAGTGAGATTGCAGAATAAAGCAGATGGACCACGTTGCTATGGAGAGCTTATGGGTCCAATTGGATTCCGCTCGAAAAAGAGAGGCTATTATTATTAATCGGCTTGAATCTCCGGGTCCCTTTAAGAATTCCACCTTGTCCTGGAGCAGCTGACACAGTTAAGTCCGTACTGACCAGCACATATCCGAAACAGGAGAGCGTATCCATGCATAGCTCACTCCACTGGTCTGTGAAGAGGACGTCCTTCAACCTCATATTGATCATGGAGTTCACCTCCTGCAGCCTGAGAGAGTGAGAGAGTGAGAGTGAGAGTGAGAGTGAGAGTGAGAGTGAGAGTGAGAGAGAGAGAGAGAGAGAGGGGGGATAAAGGTGAGAAAGACAGAGAAAGAGAGACAGAAAAACACAGAGACAGTGAGAAAGAGATAGGATAAATGAGAGAGGCAGAGAAAGAAAGACACAGAAACACAGAGACAGTGAGGAAGAGATAGGATAAAGGAGAGGGGGGAATAGGACGCACAGCTTCTTTAGGCTTACAGGCAGAGTTTGGATGACTCAGGTCAGGTATATAAGTGCATATAAGCACTTGAAATATATCATAAAACAGGAACTCCAGTCCTGCGGGGTTGAAGTTACAGCGTCTGCTCTTTTCAGTGTGCTTCAGCACTTAACCGTGTAAGTAATTGATTGGCAAGGGTCCACGCCCACAGCATCCAAGCCACAATGCCCCACAGACTCTGTGGCCCTCCAGGACTGAAGTATGAAAATAAAATATTAAGCGTCAATTTGTCGTGAAAAAAGGTGAAAGAGGCGGGCAGAGGAAATATGTGGTGAAAAGGGGATTCAGCACAAGGTGCTCAAAAGATGAGAAAGACAGATGGAGATAAGAACAGGAGACAGTTAGTGAGAGGTAATATTTTCAGAAAAAACTCACCCGACAACATACATATCAATGTTGCTAATGGCAACATTCAGCCCAAACAAAGAAGTGATGTCATCGGGCGGAACAGCTGACCCCACATTCCATGTGACTATGTGCACCCTATCAGAGAGCAGGGGAGAAGGTCATGTGACTATATGTGCCATACCAGAGAGAAGGAAGGAAGTCATGTGACCGTGTACACTCTGTCAGTATGTTAGTTACGGTAGAGAGGGACCTGCTGTCCAGAGGCCACAGATGGCGGGACGTTAGCTCACCTGAAGTCCTCCAATTCCTTGGTTGCTTTGTCCTTCTGGGGCAGGGTATCTGTGGGTCCCCCGCTGGGGCTGGCCTTGGGGACCGGGGGGATGGGGAGTAGATGGGTGGGGCCAGTGGGTGACAGCACTGCCCCTGGGCCCCACCCTGAAAGTGGGATAGTGGAGCTGGAGATGGGGTCAGAGGGTCCTAGAAGCGTGGCTGTGGGTGAAGTCGCCAGTGATGCCGGTCTGGGCCGAGCAGTGGGCGTGGCTATGGGCATGGCTGTGGTTAGGAGTCCCCCAGGACGTCGTGCCCCAGAAGGAGCTGTAGTGATTGGGCCACATATTGTGGTAGTAGAACAGATTGGAGATGGCAAAAGGGGAAACACAGGGGTAATTCCTGGGGCAGTTACTGGAGCCGAATGTTTGATGAGAGTTGGCAGCAGGGGTAGCACTGGGGTAGTTCTTGGGGCAGAATTATTGATTGGAGTTGCAAACAGGGGAAGCACTGGGGTAGGTATCGGGGCAAAATTATTGATTGGAGTTGGCAGTAGGGGTAGCGCTGGGGTACTTATTGGGGCAGAATTATTGATTGGAGTTGCAAACAGGGGAAACACTGGGGTAGGTATCGGGGCAGAATTATTGATTGGAGTTGGCAGTAGGGGTAGCACTGGGGTAGTTATTGGGGCAATGGGGCTCGTTCGAGCTGGCAAAAGGGGTGGCCCTGATGTAGTTTTTGGCACAGTTACTGGGGCACAATTTCTGGAGGGAGCTGCTAGTAGCAAGGGTGGTGCTGGGCTGTGCGATGTGGGTACCGGCGTCGGTACTGGTCCCATAGCTCTCGCTAGCCGTCTCTGGTTCTTTAGTGCTGGATCCATGTCTCTGGCAGGACACACCGAACACCGGGATCACCTAGCTGTGTGAGAGACAAGCTCACAGGGTCACGCACTGTGGAAAAGCAAAAAGACGACAGTGTGAGGGAGCGAAAGGACACGGCGCTTTAGCACAGCCGCTGGTCAGGACAGTGGGAAAAGCTAATCTGCACACAGGACGGGTTCCCCTGGGGCTGTATGTGGGAGAGCTGCTGGAGAGATGCTAAGTTCTCCATTAGCACACAACACCACGTCCGCACTGTCTCTCTGTAGCCAGACGACGCAGGCCTGTGCCAAACAACGGGCGAAAGTTTCACCTTCGCATCCTTTTCTGAAAGACTGGATTCAGGTCTAATATGCAGTGTCACAAAGATAGATAGTAAATGTGAAATCGGTCAGCACCCAACAATGGAGAAGAATCAAGACTGCGAGGTGCGAGAATTGGCAGTGCGTGTACGTGTATACACGCATGTGTGTGTTTACTACGTGCCTGATATACTACGCGCTGTCTGTTTTTCTTTTTTTGCAGAGAGCAGCATACACCTCAGAAGAGATAAACCTGAGAAACCTCATTGTCTGAGGTTTTACTAAGAGCCAGAAGAGAGCTACACAAAGCAGTTAAGCAAAAGGGGAACAAGGAACACAGCCAGTTCTGCCCCGCCCCCCACCTCAGCCTCCATCGAGACCTTATTGTGCGGACGTCGTGCAGGTACAGGTGACAGGACTCAGGAGTGGGTATGATGGGTATCTCAGAGGCACAGTGCTGACTTCGCACATGGAGATATGAAGAGACAGAGGACACAGGCGAGTCACTGCAATCCCGTGACCTGCACCGCAGAGCCAACGCCATCCTCCCAGGGACCGGGGGAATGACCGATGATTGACAGCAGGCTTTTTCAACAGTAAACGTTGGATGCAATGCATCTCGTGCAGTGCACGTTATGGATGTTAAAAATTGTTAACAGTCTCTGATAAAATAAACAATGTTTAATAAATCATTTTCAACATGGTGTGCGGCAGCTGCATTCATTATGAAGCCTCAAACTCCTATCCCTCCCAAAATGCTATTCAGGCATCGCAACCGCCATTTGTGGGCTGCCACTAGGGGGTGCCAAAGGGGCTGCAGCTCCATGGCCGCCGTGTACAGGGCCCTGAGAGATGTGCAGGTCTCCATAAGCTCTGGAGATGTTTATGTTACGTTGCCTTTTCACACTCCGCATGTCCCCATAAACCCCATAAACAAGGCCAGATTTTTAGTATACCTGGTCTGAGTTCAGCCAGGACTGGAACACCTCAAAGGTCTCCATATGATTTACTATGCCCTGGAAGTCTGAACCATGTAATTAAATCTTCTATTATTAGTGCCCAGAACGTCCCACAAAACCTGGGTCTAACAAAGGCATTGCATAACATCAATATAACCTCCTTTGGTTAATACCCAATACATTTTTGACTATATACCCCAGCACCCTGTTGGATTTCTTTATAGCTAAGGCACAAAGCTAAAATCCTGAGAGACTGCAGTCTGCTACCTCACCCAAGACTTTATATTTTAGAGAGAACATGTTCTACTTCAGCTTCCCATAACACAATCTTGTGTTCAATTTTCAAAATACATTTTAATTTGCCAGGTTTCCACCCACTTCTACTTTGTAGATACTTCTGGATTCTGTTTAAAAAATTTGAATTACCACATTAGTTTAACAACTTTTTGGAAAATCCCCAATGTACAATCTACATAGCTTTGCTTTTCATCATGCAGAATATCGAAAATTTCGAAGCACATCCTGGTATGAAGAGGTGACTGCAGGGGGGATGTAACAACCCTTCCGCTGTAGGGAGGGGAAGCAGGTTGTTCAGTTTCACCATTCCATTACTCAACCATTGCTGATGGGCAAACAGAGTTTGCTTGCCTTAACTCAAAACATGACAAGATGAAAGAAGTTAAACCCAAAGCATGACAAGGTTAAGGAACATAACCCCAAAGCATGCCAAGATTAAGGAATGTAAACCTAAAGTATGACAAGATTAAGGAACGTAAACCCAAAGCATGACAAGATGAAGAAAGTTAAACCCAAAGCATGACAAGGTTAAGGAACGTAAACCCAAAGCATGACAAGATTAAGGAACGTAAACCCAAAGCATGACAAGGTTAAGGAACGTAAACCCAAAGCATGACAAAATGAAAAAAGTTAAACCCAAAGCATGACAAGGTTAAAGAACGTAAACCCAAAGCATGACAAGGTTAAGGAACGTAAACCCAAAGCATGACAAGGTTAAGGAACGTAAACCCAAAGCATGACAAGGTTAAGGAACGTAAACCCAAAGCATGACAAGGTTAAGGAACGTAAACCCAAAGCATGACAAGATTAAGGAACGTAAACCCAAAGCATGACAAGGTTAAGGAACGTAAACCCAAAGCATGACAAGGTTAAGGAAAGTAAACCTAAAGCATAACAAGGTTAAGGAACATAAACCAAAAGCATGACAAGGTTAAGGAAAGTAAACCCAAAGCATGACAAGGGTAAGGAAGGTAACCCTAACGCCTGCTGGTTCAGATTAGACGCCGGGCAGGTACACTGAACCAGGTTCATTGCAATGAAAAAGAACTGAAAATATGTACCGTTAGGCAGTAGCCTTGCACTATCAAAAGGATGGGAATAATTAAGACTAGTTTTAAAGTCAGTAATAACAATGTTTCCTTGTAGCAGGACCTTCTGTCTTGTGAAGTAACAAGAAGCCTTTTGTTGATGCGGCAGTGTTGCTGTGCTGTGGAGTGGGAGACCAGGGTTTGGTTTCCCCTCAGGAAACTAAGCTCTTTGCCCTCTGGAGAATCACCTGCTTGCCATAAGAAGGCAGCCTGATGTTGTAACTCCATAGGGTTTGAGGCGCTGTGGTCCTGCATGGCCGTGCGATGCCCTCATAGAGAGCCATGCCATTGTGGATAAAGTGTATGTATCCCTGAGGTGGCGAAAGCCTCATTATCATCATCCCAGTGGCAGCCTTAGAATGGGAGGAATGACTAATGAGAGCGTGGATCGATGAAAATGGTCAGCAGCCCCTTAGTTACTGAGTCAGTTAAACCAGTAGAATTCAGGCCCAGCATCTATCTACATGGCAGCACAGACTTGGGGGCGGGGGGGAGCGATGTACTTGCCTGACAGCCCACCCTCATCCACGGAGTTGTGTGCTTGCAAGTGACCTTATGGGTACTCCAAGTTAAACTGGAGCAGCTGAGGTCAGATTTCTATAACGAAAGTCCAGAACTCTACTCATACTCATGATTTTTGTGCCCAGAGTCCAGCACTCTGACCACTACTCCACACTGACTCACAACCCTCAGATCCAGAGTTCAGCGCTCTGACCACTACTCCACATTAACTCACAGCCCTCAGATCCAGAGTTCAGCGCTCTGACCACTACTCCACATTAACTCACAACCCTCAGATCCAGAGTCCAGCGCTCTGACCACTACTCCACACTAACTCACAACCCTCAGATCCAGAGTCCAGCGCTCTGACCACTACTCCACACTAACTCACAACCCTCAGATCCAGAGTCCAGCGCTCTGACCACTACTCCACACTAACTCACAACCCTCAGATCCAGAGTCCAGCACTCTGACCACTACTCCACACTAACCACTGACAGTCATGTCCAGACTGTAGCAACATAAAGATTAAACAAGCAGGTGCTTTTTGTTTGTACAATATTTTATATCCTAGTTCATGTTTTCATATACCCTCAAAAGTTAATCATTTTAGTAAGGTGGTGGTGGTGGCTTTCAATATTCGGTGAAGATTTTCAAGCAACATGCTACAAGTGCGCATTCAGCTGCAACAAAAGGTATTTGGGGATTGAGAATGAAGATGAATTTAGTGCCTCTGTAATATCGCCCTCGGTAGTGATTATCTCACGGGACAAAGGCTATCTGTAACTGAAGAGAGGTTGTGGAGTGGGATGTGACTCGTGGGAAGTGCTCGAGGTCACAATATGCCCTCTCTGTATAGAATTCAGACTACAGGCATCAACTCCTACATCACACTAAGTAATTATACATTTAAAAAACAGGACAGATGGGATTAGTCACTGTAGAGACTATAGAAATTCTACCGCTGAATTATACGCTATAAAAAGTTACATAATAATAATAACAATAATTTAAAACACTGAAACGGAAAGGCATACGGCCACAATAACTATCTTTACAAATATTACCATGATATGGCTGGATTGAGTACAGCACTAGCATTTCACAGCATGGCCGATTTCTTACCTTTGTCCCACACAAGTTAGAATGATGCCAGATTTTTTTCTGGCGATTCCGCCTGACCCAATATGCTGCTTACAGGTGAAGGCGACGATTAAAAAAACTAAACAAAACCACAAAAAACAATCTGGTCCAGATATCTGATCAAAAAAAACCAACACAAACCAGAGCTGCATGTGCTCTCGCAGAAGCATAGAATGATTTCCCCAACCTGTCCTTGGACGGGATTTAGAATACCAGTAAGAAATCCAGCAGACTTGATTTTACTCACGGAGGGGTATCTGTATTCCAGCGTGCGGCAGACTGACGCGGCACGAGCAGGTGAGCGGCAGTGGGGGGAGGAATCGCGAGGCGCAGCTCCGTGCACGAGCGAAAGATGCGGTGCATAAAATATGTGTTGCGACTGACTCTACTCTATCTAACCACGCGTTTGGGCTGAAATGGCACTCTGGGTAATGTGAATTCAAAAGTGCGTTGGCTTGTCCGCAGACCCGTAAGCTCCAAGGAGACTTTTAAAAATGGCCTTCATATCAAAGTGACACAGTCTCAGCTTATTCGTATGCTCCGACGCCTGATCTGCGATGCTATGCCGATGTGAGTGTTTGTCCCACGAAGTCACCTCCGTGTTTTTAACTGTCCTCCACCTCACCCACCACCGTCAGTTACAATGATGAACGAAGAATTAACAGCCACTAGCCTATACACGAAGGCTGCTCAAAAATATCTGGTGGATTAGGGAATATATAATCAGACAGCCATTCAGAGTAGGCTAAATATCTTTACAAATAAAACGTAGTTATTTTGTGGTGTATTTCTGACACGTCCGTATACAAACCAACGGGGGCATAATTGAGCTTGCAGTGTTTCGAAAATTAAAGGGACCGATACAAAGAAAATGAAACCTTGAGCGACTTTTAATGCTTCTATGCATCTCAAACACTGCGGGAAAAACACCAGCAATTAAAACCACCAAGTTAGGATCGCATGACCTGCATTACAAAGCGTATTAAAAAACTCATACCGTATACACATTTTAAGCCATGCCTGTAAAGCATGTTGTGGTGTTACTGTCATGGTCTGTCGTACATTTGTGCTCTCAACGAACAAATCATGTGAAATAACAGTTTGGATTTGTGATGCCACCAGAGGCAGTTACGTAATGGAACAGACACCCGGCGGCTATGCACTAACACTCATTAGTACAGCAATAAGACACGCGCCTGGATCACTTCGCTCCACAAGTTTAGCGAAGTGTTACATTTAAAGGGGTAGAAATGTAGGACGACGCCGAAAAATACTTGAATGATGGGGTTGCGTACCACTTAACACACTTAACCTGCAGCCTACTCCGTTTAAATATGAAAATAATAACACTTTGTGAACATATTTTTTTGAAGTAGGAAATTAATGACAGTTTACAGCTGCTTTGTTGTCACAAATGCGATTGAGTCGGCTATTATAGTATTTCCCATACCTATTGATATATTGATATACACAGTGTGTGTGTGTGTGTGTGTGTGTGTGTGTGCGCGCACGTGTGTGCGTTCATCTTTTCTTACTGAGAAATAATATGTAAGACAGAGACGAACAGCCTATATTCTCCAAAAATATTGCTCACTGCAATAACACTTTTTGTACGGATGAATTTAAACACCCCCACAATGGACATACTTTTAAAGCAAGAGGCTATGTGTCACTGGCAATGTTGTGTATATGTTCAAGTGTCATTGTCAATGTGGTTTAATTTATATTGGGAAGACAAAAAGACAAGAGAGTAACAGAAGACAAAAGATGCAATTAAGACAGGATCTCTATTCTCCCATGGAAAAACATTTTCTGGAGCACACCCATTCTGTCTCTTCTTAGACGTTTTTGGGAATAGGAAAGGTAGTGGGGGTTACACAAATAGACATGCGTTTAACCATAGCCATTCATTTACATGCAAACAAGTACACTGAGGCCAGTCCAGTTTTTTCTCTAAAAACTATAGTTCTATATATTGACTCAACAAAACATTAGTGCTAATGGTTCACATAACAAACTTTAACAGTTTAAATGGAACAACAACGTATTTTAATCAGTTAATATGTTTATTAGATTAGATCACTCATTAGGATGTGATGTGCAGAACAGTGATATACGATGTCATGGCAATGCTGTAGAGCTAGTGTAAACCATACAGGACTGACTTATGGGGTCCACCAGCCAGTTATGCTTCAGAGACAGGCACAAGAGTCGTATCAATATTTCAACACGTTACCCAGAAATGGTACAGCAGCACAGATGTTTCCTTTCAGAATTGCAGCTGACAAAAGGTCACCTTTGCTCTGTATAACTGACCTGTTATTCACCTGGTAAATCACAGCTGCTAACTTCAAAAGTGTGCAGTAGGCTACTTAAATAGACATCCTATCGGTAACAGAGAGGCAATGTTTTTGTTTTTTTCCCCCAAGGCTGCTCCCAGTGGAGTATGTTGTACATTAAGCAAAGTGCACTCTGATACAGCATGCAGTGTTTACAGACAGAAAGTAGAACCCATTCAGCAGATCTTGACATACAATGACCTATGCAGGCAAATTCATCATAATACACCACAAACATCATACAGGTAAGACACCTTCTCACACCTGTGCTAATGTGTTGCATTAAAGCATGATGTTCTTTCTTTGGTTCTGAAAAAGGGAACACATTTTTCAGTTGACCTGTATTTTGGAAAGGAAGGTCAATTTCATTAGTGGTGCACTGGCAAGAAAACTGCAGAGAGAGGCTTCAAATAGCAACAAAGAAAAGCCAAGAGACAGATTCAATGCTTTTGCCTTTCTCCATCCCTTCAAGATTCACTCAAACACATGTTGTGTGGTTGTTCTCTATCTCTCTCCCTTTCTCTCTCTCTCTTTCTGCCAGTCTTTATAGTTGTAAATGAAAGAGGGACAGAGCAGATTACGAGGGGAGGGCAGAGAACATTTGGGAGGGGCAGAAGTCAGGGGAAGTCCAGCAGATAGGCCTTCCTCTCAGATGCAATAGGTGAATTCACACTCAAGATTCTGGCTTCCAGCCACCTCCGGATCACCATTCCCCCCTCATCTAGCATGAGTACTATCTGAGAGAGAGATAAAGAGAAAGAGAGAGAGAGAGATGGAGAGAGAGAGAGAGAGAGGGAGAGAGGGGTGGGGGAGACCAAATCATGAAAAAAATGGCAGATCGGTATAGGTGTAATTACCATATCCTTTAATGGTGGGCACAAAAAAAATCAGAAATGAGAAAAAGGCTAATTTACCATTTAATTGTATGTTCTGTTTACAGCTCTAGAACACTACTAGTCTTTACAAAAGCATTGCCAAAAATATGTATAAAATATTTTCAAATCATGCAAAGCAACATGTGTCCACTAGGGGTCGGATTTTGCAAGCAGTCAGACTCGATTTAATGGGTGTCTTTGAAAATTGAAAACGCAATGGGCTGTTTTTTTTTACAATCTCCATGATGGTTCCGCACAGGTACAGGTGGCTGACCTCCAGCCATTAAGCAATTAGGATTTTTATTGAAATTTTAAATTTTAATTCAGTTGAAACTGGATGTAAAAATTGATGTATGATCGAGTTCACAACAGTACACGATCATACGCCAACATAGCATAAAACCAACAGACAGAATTTAATTATTAGTTGAACATTTAGAGTACTGTACTATATGTAAGCATTTTATTTATCAAGCACAGGTTTATTTAAAAAATATTTACATTAATGTACAGGGAGAAGGAGAGGTAAGGCACTACTGTATTATTGCCACTATTTGAGAGTGACATCCAAAAATATAGGCTGCAAAACCAAAAAATTTCTAAAGGATGTTCTTGATTTTTAAACTGAATGAAGAAATTCCTTCCAGGGCTTGGGTAAATTTCTCGAATTCATTCAGCTCAGGAAATAAATTCAAATAATTCATGAATTTAAAAAATGCCCATACTGTTCTATGCATTTTCACATGCTGTTCATTTCCTGAAGTGAGTGAGTTAAAATTGAACTGACCCCAACACTAATGCCTGTGAAAATTAAACCAAGGAATAGGACATTAAAATGCACATTTATAGTGAAATTAACCCGTGTTGTTCCTTTCTTTGGTTTTGTATACATGTTTTATTGATTGCAGTTATTTGTTTTCTCAGCAGACATGCCACCATCCCTTGTGACAGAGGATTTTTGGCACATTTTCACTAGCGCAGTTGCAGTTTAATCAAAGCTGCTGAGTGAAAGGACAGTCCTAAAGGTGCTGTTCGGCTAATCTCACCGAGATGGCCGCTGCTGCACCATAAATAGATGCCCAAAGAGGATCTGTTGCTTTAGAGGCAGTGAATGTAGACCTTTAATCTAAACAGAACGCAGACAGCCGTCTCAAAGCACACATTGAAGAATGTGATTGAGTGCAAAGTGATGGAAAAGCTTGTGATAAAATCTGCCTTGTACTTTTCTCCTCCCTCTTTCTCTCTTTCTCTCTCTCTCCATCTCTCTCTCTCTCTCTGTTTCTTTCATTCTCTCTCTCTCTCTCTCTTTCTTCTGCGTCTGATAGCAAGGGCCTGGTGGCTCCTTTTAAAGTGCAGAGCTCCAGACTGCCAAATAAAGAAATCCCTCCTCTGTGCCAAAATCAGACCTCAGTAATTAGGCTGTGCCTCTGGAAAAGCACAAAATGCAAAGAGGGGGATGCTGGGATATTGAACACATTAATCACTGCGATACTGAACACAGAAACACACAGAGATAGAATAATCACTGAAATACTCAACACACTAGTCACAAAGGTAATGAACGCAGAAAAACAATTATTCTATATTTCTTCTCTTGAATTCTGCAAACCTTGCATGGTAGCTTTCTTTGAAATGAATCCCTGTTTAGATTTAGAGCAACAGTACACACATCAGCACACTGGAACATCAAAGAGAACAGCCGCTGACCTGCAACATAAACAGTGCCCGAACACGCAAAATACACGAAACACGCCACGCAACACGCCACAGTCCGTGTGACGTTCAGAGTGCTGCCGACTCTCACCCTTAAGCGTGCAGTGAGCCAGGCCAAGGGGCACTTCTTCAGCAGGACTTCTTGGTTTTGACAAGCCCCTTCTGCACAAGGTTCCTGTAGATCTCCTGAATGTAGGTGTAAACGCACTTCCAGTCCGGCTCACGCATTCGAACCATGTCTTCCACGTCCAGGAGGGGCGGGCAGTCTGCAAACTTTCTGGAAGGGATTGGGGGGCAGTCAAACGGAGAGAAATCCAGGATGTGAAAGGAAAAAAAAATTTAAAGGGAAAGTTTTTGTAAAAAAAGAACCAAAGGAAGCATATAGCACTACGGGCCTTTATGGATGTACTGCCTTGTGTGAGTAGACTAAGAAGTGATGGTGGATTTTTGAGCCTTCAGGGAGCAGCTTGTGCCTGTTTGTACTGGCACAGAAATGAACAGCCCATCTGCGCTGTCTGGGCATCATCAAAGACCTGAAATTGTAATCGAGGGATGACACCCATCAGAAAAATTGGACCTTTGAAAGTCAACAAAGAAACTATCATCCCTGCAGTTCAAATTGTGCACCCAAAACATCCTCTGCTTTGAGTTAATTTGGCTACGGAATAATCATCAATCAGCAACTGTAGCCTTCTAAACAAAATCTTCAAGTAATTATGTAGGACATGGGTAGAAGGTAAAAAATTCCATGACTGCACACACACACGTGTGTGTGTGTGTGTGTGTGTACATGTTTGTGTGTGAGTATATATGCGTGTGTATGTGTGTGCATGCGTGTGTGTATGTGTGTGTGTGCATGCACTCACTCAGCTGTGTTGAAGGCCGTCTCAAAGTTGTGTTTGCGGTCGGTGGGGCTGAGGGAGGAATAGTCAAAGGCGTGGGGGAAGAAGTGATGAATGAGCGCACAGAAGGCCAAACCATCACTCCAACTGGAAGAGAAGTTCTGAATGTTCACGTTCTGTAAGAAAGGAGGCGGGGGTGAGACTACAGCCAAACACAAACCCTGCAGCACAAGCTAATTAAATGCACTTGAGTGTATGAATGAGTACAATGCCATTTGGCAGTGGGGTTTATTACTCAGAGCTAAGTGGATGGGTGAGATGTAGTCCAACTTACTGTCTGTTAGATCTGTACACACACGCACACGCACACACAGAGAACAGGCATATATGCACATACAAAAAATCCCACAAAAAAACACACATACACACTTTCACAGTCACACACACACACACACATGGACACACACATGCATTAACTCATGCATACACCATACACAAAATACATTTGTAAATACTGCCAAAGCATACATGCAGAAATACACGACACACTAGAACACAAATGCAGATTAATTAGAATGGCTATACTTAACTGTGGTAACTCTCTCTCACACACACACAAACACACACAGATGGGAGGACCCTTGAACAGCATAGCAGAACCATGCTGACCTCATAGGAATGGGTCTTGGCCCGGCACCAGTCCAGCAGCATCTGTTTGATGTTTTTACTGTTGGGGACACCAGACCCAGGCGAGCGTGAACTTCTGGAGACCTGACTCACAGGCAGTCTGAAAGAGAGAAAAAGAGGGACACTCAAAATAAAGTGTTACCTACTTTGGAAACATAGACGTGCACTTCTCATTCCAATAAAGACTATTTGAATTGAATTGAATAGATAGAATAAAGAATAGAGAGCCAGAGAGAAAGAGATAGAAAATAACCTCTCTATCCCTCCCTCTCTCCCAACTTCAGGCTCACTCCCTCCTTTTCTCCCAACTTCAGTCTCCACCTTTCTATCCCTCCCTCCTTCTCTCCCTCTCTCTCATCTTCAGCCTCCACCTCTCTATCTCTTTCTCCCAACTTCAGTCTCCACCTCTTTATCCCTCCCTCCTTCCATCCCTCTCTCCCAACTTCAGCCTCCACCTTTCTATCCCTCTCTCCTTCTCTCCCTCTCAACTTCAGTCTCCACCTCTCTATCCCTCCCTCCTTCCCTCCCTCTCTCTCATCGTCAGCCTCCACCTTTCTATCCCTCTCTCCTTCTCTCCCTCTCATCTTCAGCCTCCATCTCTCTATCTCTCTCAACTTCAGGCTCCACCTCTCTATCCCTCCCTCCCCCCCCTCTCTCTCATCTTCAGCCTCCACCTCCCTATCCCTCCCTCCTTCCATCCCTCTCTCCCAACTTCAGGCTCTACCTCTCTATCCCTCTCTTCCTTTCTCCCAACTTCAGGTTCCAGCTTTCTATCCCTCCCTCCCTCTCTCTGATCTTCAGCCTCCGCCTCTCTATCCCTCCCTTCTTTTCTCCCAACTTCAGGGTCCACCTCTCTATCCCTTCCTCTCTCCTCACCCTGCTCCTCCGCTCTCCCTCTCCAGTTTCTGGATCATGGCCTGGTGGGTCTGTGTACTGGAGGATTTGGCCTTCATGAGCTCTTTGCGTCTCTCCGCCTGCCTCCTCTCCAGCTCCTTCAGTCCGCCACTGCCGCCACTTCCCACAGGAGCAACATCCTGCCGCTCAAAAATACTGAGGGGAAAGCAGAAAAAACGGGGAAGAGTTAGAAATAAAGTAAGAAAATAGATCCGCTCTATGCATGTAACCAAGTCCTGGTGTTCCATAGAGAGCAGAGCCGGGGTCTGCTGGAGTAATACTGCCAGAATTGGATTTTCCATGAAACAAGAGTCAGATCTCGTTCACGTCTCACTCACCGTGGGTCCTACTGGTGGTTATTGGGCTTCAGATAGTACTAGAACTAGATGAATAGAATTGGTAGCACCAGCAGTTCACCTGGAATTTGTTTCTACTCACCTGCCCACTTTCCTATTGCTGGTGGAGGAGGAGGAATGCTGAGTTTGTTCTGTCCCTTCTGTAGATTAAAAAAATAATGCAATTAGCAAACATAAGATAAAATTGAGTATGGCACAGTGATTAAAGGGCTTGGTTTGCAAACACAGGGTTACAGGTTTTAAAGCACGTTCACATAGAGCAGCAGCACCCTGATGGCTGTTTACTTGAACTCTGGGAAAGATCACTGAGGCTGAGGTCAGAGCAGAGTGAATCAGATGCATTCAAATTCGAATCCATTCCAGGAGAGGTGGATTTGTGAAAGAAATCTGCTACAAACAAATTCTCTGGAGGATGTCCTTGCTCCTCAGTTAAGTTTCACATTTTGGGAATGATTTGAGACCAGCCAAAAAGTCCATACGGAAACAGAGCACTGTATATGAATCGATGCAGGTGTTCTATTGTTGAATGTTCTGTGGATCAGGAGGTAGGGCTTGGAGGTCAGGGGTCACTCACTGTGTGCACAGCTGTCAGTCAGCTTCTCTGCCTTCTTCAGTGCTACCCCTGCATCGCCCCCTGCTGGTTGAACCTTCTGCACCTCCTTCTGCTGCTGCCGAGAGGTGCGCTCCTGCTCTCTCTGGGCTGCGGAGAGGAGGGAGGTGAAGGGGGGGGGGGGGAGCATGTTAGAGAAAGAGAGAGAGAGAGATAGCGAGAGACTGAGGAGAAAAGGATATCACAGAGCAGTAAACGAAACCAAAAAATCCTCAACAATACACACAAGGCTAAGTCACACCATGGAACAGACACATACCTGTGGCCTGCTGACAGAGTCCTATGAGAACCTCTGAGAGCAGGAAGAAGAATGAAACACAGAAAAAGTGAATGAGAGAGTCACAGAGTGAGACATAGGGTGCATCCCAATACTCGAAAAATGCATTCTCCTTTCCTCCACTACCACCTCCTCTCCTCCTTGCCCGGAAACAGATTTTTGTGTCCTAATCTAATGTTGCTGATTTAATATTAATTACATATTAATTGTTACATATTAATTCATGTCTCAATGTTAACCACAATGTCAGGTCCATTGTATACTGTACATGCAACTGCTTGTACTAAAAATGTACAGGCTGTTTTGCATATTTCTGGGTAGGAGACAAGTGGAGGAGACGAGTGGAGGAAAGGAGGTGAGGAGTGAAAAATATTGGGACGCACCCAGAGAGAGAGATTGAGAAACAGACAAAGGGTTCATTCCAATGGCTTATTTTATCCGTCCTTGTCTCCTCATTCCTCACCTGATCCGGAAATTGATCGAGGTCCGCCATGTTTAAGGACGTTACAAACTGCGGGCACACCCCTACACAAATGCAATTTTACCATTTCTTTCTTTTTTTAATCCATAATGACACTCATTCTTTACGATTAACAAAAGCCATGTTTATTCATAAAGGAGACTAAAAAGCATTATAGTTAAGCACGCAAGCATAATATGACACTGACACTTTACTGAGCAAGGCTGTTCCATTTGCCTAAGGCATGTTGCCTCGATTCCTCCGTCTTCCTACCTTTCCTCATGTCCTCCATTGGGCAGCGCTAAGGAGCGAGGAAAGGATGCAAGGAGTGAAAATAAGCAATTAGAATGAACCCAGAGAGACAGAGAGAGAGTACACAGTACTACATCATTTTTGATGCATAGAAAGAGGAGGACTAATGCTATTGAGACATAGAGGCAGACAGACAAATGTTAGTCTGCCCATCCTGACCTCCTCTCTGATCTCACCTCTCTTCTTCTTGCGTAGCTCCCTCAGGGCAGTGCGGATCACCTTCCTTTCCTCGAAATCTGTCGCCTCATCCAGCTATTCCAAACACATCACCGACACCAACCACCAAACATACCACCGACACCACACACCACATACCACACACAAAACACACCACCGACACCAAACACAGGTGAGTGTGCATCCAGGAGCTCCTGTCAGTATCCCAGAGTTTTGTGTGAATGTGTCTGTGTGTGTGTCTGTTCTTGTTGTTTATGTTCTTAAATCACTGCCTGCGTCGCTTTCTCTCTCTGTCTCTGTCTCCTACCTCCTATAATATATTTTTTAAACGTTGCACAAATAAGCAATCAGCGTTTTAGACACCTACGTTTTTTCTCCAAAATCTCTCGTAAAAATATGCTGATGAAACCAAATATCCTACCTTGTTATGAAGCTGTAATAGGTTTATTGATGGTTTGGAGATTCACACGCAAAGGTGGGGAGATCAGAACAAGTCAACTCACAACCGTGAGGACAAATAATAAAAGGAGAGAAAATAATATAGAAGAAAGAAAAAATAGCCAAAATGAAAATAACCCACTAAAACGGGCAAACTACTAAAACTAGTAGAATACCAATTAAATCTCCCGAGCTCATGTAATGAGCTAAAAACGGGAAACTTAGTAAAACAAAGGAACACTCTCGGCTGCCGTAACTCAAATCCGGTAGAGTGAAAAACCAAAACGAAATGACAAAGAAACACTGTCTCCGAGAGTACAGCAAAGTACAAAATAGATAGCACCAAGCGCTACCAGCCGGAAAACAATCCTATACCCAATTAAGTAGCTATAGCAAGTCCCCCCTGAACATAAACAACGTTTAATATCAAGAGGTCGCTATTTCCTGGCTATACCTGGCTCGAAAGCAATGTCGTAAGACAATCAAGCACCGGAGAAGCGGAAGTGAGAAACTTAAATAACCCGCACATAGAAACCCAGGTGAAAACAATAACGAGGCTGGCAAACCACGAAACGGGACGTGGAAAAAATCTGATTGATTCACTGAAGGCAGGATGAGAGCCGCAAAAAAGAAGCAAACAAACAGCCACAAACCACTACAGAAGCTAAAACTGTTTTCGGATTAACCCTGAAGAGTTACATTTTGCCGAGGTCCCGTACAGTCGATATTTCCACAGTGACCACCTATTGCACTTAGGGCTGAAATGTGTTGCTTATTTAAAATTATAATTACTCAATTAAATCCATTAAATATAATTAAATGTAGGTTGAGTGAGGGGTTTTAGCACGCAATACCGCTTGTGTTCAGTATTCAGAGTGCTGGACATTTTAACAAGGGCATTGAGTGCTGGAACTGCTGGATTCAGAATATAAACACATTTTCACTTAATCCTCATTTTCCCCCACAGTATGCAGGCATGTAGTATTTCTGTGTGTATATGTGTGTTCGTGTGCATGTCTGTGTGTGTGTGTGTGTGTGTGTGTGTGTGTGTGTGGCTCTTTTTACCATCCTGTCCAGGGCTTCTTCATCCTCGATAGCAGCCAGTCGCTCGCCTGTAAGTTTGGCGACACTCTCCTTGGGGGACCCATTGGCTGTGACTCTGTCCACCACAGGCCGCGCCCCCTCATTTATGGACCCCGCCCCTTCATCCACAGGGACCACACTTTCCTTCACCTCTGCCTCTGGCTCCATCTGAAGCAGCACAGAGAGAGAGGGAGGAAGAGCAGGAGAATAATAAAGAGGAGAGAGGGGAGAGGAAAGAGGATGGCAAAGGGCACAACAAAAAACAGAGCGATGGAGAAAAGAGGAGGGAAACAGAGCTGAGAGAACAGACAGAAGAGATGGATAATGATTTTCTGAAAAGAAAAGGTGCTGATAAAAAATTTAACAATGGAAACACATTAGCCTGCGCAATCTTAATAACAGAGTCACAGGACCTTTGGCTTAGTGATGAGAATGCTTAACTCCTCTATTGGAGTGTGTGTGTGAGAACCTGCAGCACACTGTAGACTGATACTCACGCTTAGTGATGAGAATGCTTAACTCCTCTGTTGGAGTGTGTGTGTGAGAACCTGCAGCACACTGTAGACTGATACTCACGCTTAGTGATGAGAATGCTTAACTCCTCTATTGGAGTGTGTGTGTGAGAACCTGCAGCACACTGTAGACTGATACTCACGCTTAGTGATGAGAATGTTTAACTCCTCTGTTGGAGTGTGTGTGTGAGAACCTGCAGCACACTGTAGACTGATACTCACGCTTAGTGATGAGAATGTTTAACTCCTCTGTTGGAGTGTGTGTGTGAGAACCTGCAGCACACTGTAGACTGATACTCATAAGCTGCGTACAGAGGTCGGGGGTCAAAGTTCAGTTCAGTTCAAGTGCCTTTATTGCCATGGCAGGCATTACACTTATGTTGCCAAAGCATATGCTGGGAAAATAAACTATTCAAAAATAACCAATATTAAACTGAGCTGCAATAATAACATAAGCAATAAAGCATTTTTAAAAATCTCTTTTTTTTCAGTGAGCCAGACATATTTTCTCAGAACACGGCCCAGATATGAGTATGCCAACTTTTATTTGCCATGTTCTGTAAACCCCCCTGGTGGCATTAAAAAATATAACCATAGTTGCAGAGACGCACGCCAACATGTGCCAACCACTTACACCACAACACACACAAGTCATAATATATGACACGCAACACACAACACATGCAAACCATTCAACTAAAACAAAGCACAACACAGGTCAGACTATATAGAAAAAGGTGGGGGGGGGGGCAGGCTTTTGATGGAGCGTGGGGATTTGGGGGGATTCGTGAGATGCAGTATAGGCCAGGGGCAGGTACAGGGGTTGGACGGGACCCTAATTCTACAGGCCTGGAACTTTACTCTAACTAACTGGTTCTCAAGTTCGGTCCTGGGCCCCCCCCTTTCCATACCAACCACAGTTTTTAACAAGGTGTTAATTTTTCTTATGGTGCTTTTCATGTTTAGAGGGATTATTTACCTTCTTACACAATCTCCCTCTAAACATGCGAAAGGCCGCCCGCATACATAGGGCTACTGGGCTGGTACATACATACATAGGGCTCTCATGGGCTGGTACACTCATTAAGGCTGGGTGATCAGACCCTAACCAATCAGGTCAGCTGCAGTACCAGCCCATGAGAGAGGACCATGTAGCTACTGCTTGGGGAAAAGAAAAAGGTGGAATGTTGGAAGGGTTTTTTGCCTTAAGCGCCATTTGGGTGCTTGTATTGTGGTGTCCTTTACCATAAAAACTTATTCCGTAAGCTGCTCGGAGATTACACGACCCACATACAGAGCTGTTATCAGCCCAGTCGAATTCAGGCTAATTCCCCTGCTAAAGGATTCCACAGCACTACAGCTTCAGCAGATTGGCAACAGTGCTGCGCTATAGCAACAAACACCATCACAACACTGACATTACAGCAACACAGCGCTATAGCAACAGTTACCATTACCAGTCTCCTACCTTCTTGAACGCTGCTCAGTTCAAACTTGCTATTCTCATCTCTCAACGCAACGGCACTGCGTGTGTCTGTCCCTAAGTCAGTCTGTCCATCCTTCTCCAGATTTGTTGCTCCTACTTGTCTCCTCTGTAACATGGGAGGAGCTGACATTGACAGACAGACTGTCTGTACCAGCCAGGGCATGGATTTAATCCACCCCCGCACCCCCCCCCCCCCCCCCCCCCCCTTTTTCTTTAATCAACAGCTCATCTGATCCCTTTCGATCCCAGATTATATTGCAGTCCCTGATGTCGCAATAACATACAGGTGTGAATGGAAAACAAGAGACGTTATCGATTCCCCCCTTTCTCTCTCTCACTTTAATGGCCAGCTGAACCGTTTGGTAGAGCACATTTTGAGTTTTGATATCTTGTTGAAAAATATGTTGGACTTAACTCCACCTGATTGAGCCATCTCTACTGGTTTATGTGGTAGAGATGGCTCAATCAGATGGAGTTAAGTCCAACACATTTTTCAACAAGATATCAAGACTTAAAATGTGCCCAACCAAACAGTTGAGCTGGCCATTAAAGGGTTAAAGGATTCAAACGGGCCTTATTTTTATTTATTTATAATTTTTTTTTATTTTTCCTCTCAACCTGGGGCTGTATATATCTAATTCCCATTCCAATCTCGCTCAAGAGCGTTGAACCGCAGATCCCCGTCCGACTGACCCTCCCATAGCCTGGGCAATGCAGGCGTCAGTTGTGCATCGCCCTGTGGAGCTAACGGCCACAGTTGGCACTGGCAGAGCAGGCCTCATTATAATGACAGGACATTTCAGGACATCAGCATGTAAAAAAAAAAACTCCCTCCCCTCCCTTTTAACTTAACTCATTCAGGCCTTTAAAGCACTGTTTACCAATACACGTTTCAGCCAGCTGTTTAATAACAATTAAAAACTGACAGAAAGTTATTTCCAGAAGTTATTTCTCTTACGTCAGAGCAGGCACACATTTTGGTTACAGTGCTCCTGGGTTGCATGGGGAACATGAGAGGCAATTCCAAATTTGGGAAAAAAGTATTTTAGACAAGAGATGAAAGAGAATAAAACAGAAAGCGATAGAAAGAGAGAGAGAGAGAGAGAGAGAGAGAAAGAGAGCACATGATGTATGTAAGCACCAGGTGCCCTAGAGCTAGCAGAACAGAGAAGTTTGACTGGTATGTAGAGTTAGATGATCTATTGAAGATTTAACAGAGCAGTCCATTTGGCTAGCAGTGAGAAAAAGAGAGAGGGAGAGGGAGAAAAAGAAAGACAGGAGTGGTAACTCAGTTATCCTCACCTCTCCTGCTCTGTAGCCACGCCCACACACTTCTGATCAACTGACTGTGTGTCTGACAGAAACACAAACACGCAGAGGCAAATTTAATGATCGTTGTACTTTAACCCCTCCCACCAAGACACAAATGTAACACATTATATAAACAGAAGATAGCATCTGTTTGACTTAACAGTCAGTGAATTCATTGTAATGTACACAGTCAATGTGGGAGTTTATATTACAATAAAACAGAATGTGTTGCAGACATTGTGAGTACTTCTCTCCTCTGTGAGAACTCCACATAAGAACAGAAAACTTCCAGCAGCAAAAAGTCTTAAAAACTCTCACACACACACACACACACACACAGTGGAAATGTCCTCCCAATGGCATGTTTGCACACATGTTCACTGGAAAAAAAAATCGAACAGAATTCTCAGCTCATGGCAAAATGTGCCTCTGTATATTTTTCAGACCAAGTACTACATCAGCAACACAAGGCAAAGTTTCATGTTAAAAATTTAAATATAGAAAGCATACGCATGCATATACGTGCACGCGCGTGCACACGCATGCTCACACACACACGCACACACACACATAAAAATACACACAGAGGGACACACACACAGATTCAGATAGCACAGCTTCTCCCAGACAGGTGTCCGTTGGGTGCTTGACAGCTGCGTTATTAAACTGGGATGCAGAGGAAACGGCACGTACCTGCACTTCGCTCTGCTGTGCTGCTGGATGTGGTGGTGGGGTTGTGGGTGTTGAGGGTGGTGTTCACAGCAGTAGTGGAGTTCGGCTGATCACCGTGGTTCCCCCTCGCCTCGCTCTCTCGTCTCTCACTGGCCGTGTACCATCCTCTCTCCAGGATCCTCTCCTCCTCTGAGCCAATGAGCCGCACCTCAGCTTTTCAGTCCTACCTGAGGCCACGCCCCCATGTCTTACGATTGGTCGGGGATTGGGCATCGGGCACAGAAATTCCACACTGCTACTCAGATGCCACTCTATGCGAGCTGATGAAGACGGAGGTTAAGAATAATGGCAAGGACACACACTTTTCCAAATGTTCTCTTCTCTCCAGTAACTGGAGCACCAGAGTCACACACACACACACACACACACACACACACACACACGCACACAACTCTCTCTTCCCGTAATACGCAAGATATCTTCCCCTCTCCTTCAGCCCTCACACACATCTGACGTGTACGGTTTAAAGAGGTGTTCTGCAGTGTGTGTGTTCACATGCAGCAGCACAGAGGACAGTTTAGTGTTAAAAAAAATTTAAATAAAAAACTCTTCGGTCACTTTGAGGCAAAAAAATAAAATAAAAAAGTGTTGCCAGGAAACATCCCTGTGTTTACGACAGAGAGGAGACAGATGTACTTACACACGCACACACACACAGTGCTTTAAAATGTTGTAGACCATATAAGGTAATCTTTTCCACGCTTCTACAGGAAAGATTTATACGCTGTATTTCATCGGTCATAGGTCTGATAACTTAAGAAAATCAACAGTACTCTTGAAATCCCTTGAGGAAATGTTCCCGAGTGTGTTTGCTTTGTCTTGAAATGCATCCGATTCATACATGTACACGGTCAGTCTGATTCCCCTGCCTGCCAGCAACATATACCAGCTTCAGCAGCAGCACATTGAGTAAACTCACATACAAACCCCAATTCCAAAAAAGTTGGGACAGGATATAAAATGCACATAAAAGCAGAAAGCAGTGATTTGTAAATTATCTTTTATATATATTTAATTGAAAACAGTACAAAAAATATATATATTTAATGTTTTACCTCATCAACTTTGTTGATTTTCGTAAATATGCGCAAATTCCAAATTTGATGCCTGCAACACATTCCAAAAACGTTGGGACAGGGGCAAAAAAAAAAAAAAGACTTGGAAGTTCAAAAAACACCTGTTTGGAACATTCCACAGGTAAACAGGCAATGCTATCATGACTGGGTATAAAAGGATATCAAAAGATATCGTATTTTCAGGTGCTCTTAAACAGTTTAACACAATGTAAAACAAAGTAATCAGTTTTAATATTTGGTCACATATCCTTTGCATGCCATGACTTCCTGATGTCTGTGACCCAACAATATCAAAACACTCTTGATATCTTATTTTCTGGTACTCCTACAAGCGATACTATAGACTAGATTGAGCTTTAAATTACATGTGTGATTTTTTTGGAATTGGGGTTTGCACATTTTACATTCACGTGTTGCTGTGACTTACATTCTTTTTAGGTCTACGCAAGCCTGATGGAATATTACAATCTAGACACATTAAAAAAGCATTAAATGATATATAACTGTCACAAAAATCAATGTTTACGATTTAAGGAGTCAGAATGGCTACAGCACTTTACTCTGTCACTCCTCCCGTCTCCTTCCTCTTCATCCCTCCTTCCTAAATAGACATCAATTACACCCCATCTTCATCTCCATCTCCAACATACCCAGCTACTCATTGCAGTCAACCTGCACATGACTGTGCAAAAGGGAGCACATGACCGCACACAGCCATGACAGATGGTAAGGCATATATACACTGAATTAGTCAAACATACAGAAATATAACATTATATCAGACAAACAGACAGAGACACAAACACAAAATCAGACAGAAGGATACATAAACAGAGGGAGAGAAAGATAAACGTGAGATTGATGTAAGAATGGGCGTGTTGCTATGACAGCGTTTTTTATTGTGTGTGCGCCCCTGAAAATGTCAATGCACATTCTCTTGTTTAAATGTGCTTTGACAAATTGAAAATCTGTATTCACATAAAGTTCATGAGCGAATGAAAGTTCAGTTCGATTAGCTGATTTATGTTTGACTCAAATGTCTCTTCAGCTCTAGAAGGAGGAGCATTGACTCAAGACTACTGTATGTACGAAGTGGAGAGAGACACCTAATGGCCAATAATTGAACTACATCAGCCTTATTTGACCCTTTTGGACAAATCCTCAAACGTACATGCAAATGAATCAGGGCTTGGAAATGCAGTCTTCCATTTTGGACATTACACAGTGCCAAATAGTGTCTTGCTAATGCAGATTGATAGTGTTGCCAAATAACGTCATTGTACATTTTTTGTTGATGACATTTTCAACTTTGGCCTTTTCAGTTACATTGCCATTAATCTGCAAATGTTTTTATACTGATAAACCAACAAATACTAATATAACTGACTTATATAACATATCAATAAAAACCCACAATTAGTTAAAAAAACAACATTCTATCCTGAACAGAAAAAGGCACAATTTGTATTTGCTGAGCGGCTAGTTTTTATTTAAAAATATAGTTTGAGCATGATCTTTTGTCTCTGTGCAAAATGTGGTGCCCTGGTTTTTGGTCACTTTGGTTAGTTTATTTTTATAAATCCCAAGCCAATCTTGTCAGAATTATGTCAGTGTAATGGGCCTGCTTTTCTACTTTGTTTTTTCAGCTTAGCATTTAGCATTACTCACAGCATTTCCCAATCACATTCAAATCCACTGCATTTATTAGCCATAGCTGTAACTCCTGGTCATAGGCCATTCCACATATGTCTGCCAATCACCAGTTTCACAGGTTAAAAACTTGATTATTTACCCCACCTTTGCTGTGATTAGGTAGAGGGTGGAGGTGTTCATCTTGCTGGTTTTCACTCTGGCTCCATGGCCACGCCCAGTATGGTAAATCATACCGCAGTCTCCTGATATGCATAATTAAATTCTCTAAACAACAGACCTCAGCAAAACACGTTCTGTACAATATATGAGCATTCCTTAACTGAAATCATATGCAATTTCCCACAGTTCAAAGATGCCAAAAGTCTTGTGGTTGCTGGAAATTTCTGGCTTCAGCTGTATTAAACTGTACTGTATGTGCAAAAAGTGACTATTCTTCATAAGACAGTGAGAAAATATGTACATAAGACACTACTGAAACGATTACAATGTATGTTTAATCCATTCTTTTGGAAAGGACAAAAAGTTAGAAGCCGTTTTCAGAGATGAAATGAAAGAAAGAGTTTCATAAGTAGGCTATATTTGAGCCAAATAGGTGTGTCCTATATGTTAAGGAAGACAACTTTGGCTGCACCCCAATAATTAAAGAATAAAAAAACATTTTTGGTCTAATATTCTGATTAGTTGACAAAGCTACAGTGAGCACCATAATTCATTGGACAGTGACACATTTTTTGTTATTTTGGTTCTGTACTCTCGCACTTTGAGCTTGAAAGAATGCAATGACAATGAGCTTGACGTGCAGACTGTCAGCTTTAGTTTGAGGGTATTTTCATCCATATCAGATGAACCTTTTAGAAATTATAGAACCTTTTGTACATAGTCTCCCCCCCCCCCCCTCCATTTTCAGGCATCAAAAATATTGTACAGTTTAAAATATTGTAGAATAAAGTAATAATCTTTAATATTTGTTCACATATCCTTTGCATGCCATGACTTCCTGATGTCTGTGAGCCAACAATATCAAAAGACTCTTGATATCTTATTTTCTGCTACTCTTACAAACGATACTATAACTGTTCTGCATTTGAATGGATCTCTATGAGAGATTGGGGGGTCGGACTAGATTTAACTGTAAATTATGCTGGAACAGTATGGAATACATGGTTGGTGAAGTGGCTGTACGTCATCAAGAGTCTGAGGTATCAAACGAGCCTCAAACCATTACTCTGCTTCCAGATATGCAGCAGATATGGATGGATTACTTGAAGGGTTGTTTCTTCTGACTTATTGTTCCAGAGTTCAATAAAAAAATACCCTCCAATTAAAGCTGACAGTCTGCACTTCAACAGATATTGTACCTCATTGATATTGTACCCTTTCAAACTCAAAGTGCGAGAGTACAGAACCAAAATAACAAAACATGTGTCACTGTCCAATGAATTATGGTGCTCACTGTATATCTTATACAAGTACACAGACACACAGATTGCACATGCCTGCTGGCAATTACACACAGTGCCCACCAGGAGGTGCGCAGTCAACCAGTTCTAATGCTCAAACTGCACCACTCGTTTTCCATTCATAATCAGTTGAAATAAAGACAGACAATCCATTTTTTTTTGCTCCAACCAGTATATTTAGTCAGTTTTCCATGATTGTAAAATGCATAAATATAATAAAATAATTGACATCTAACATTTGCTTTTTAAACCCCTCAGACAACACCAATAACAACATAAACAAGAGTGGCCTTGCTAAAAAGGCAACATTTCCAGTGCAATTTCGGGATTACATCAGACAGGTGGACACTAGAGTCTCTCATATTCCCTGTCTCTCTGTAGGGCTCAGCAAAAAATCACTGAACGGGCAGTCGCTTGACTAATCTATCCCAGAACTTTCACACCCTGATCCTGAAGAGCACTGGACAGGCAGCCTGACTAATCAATCACAGAACTTTCACACCCTGATCCTGAAGAGCACTGGACAGGCAGCCTGACCAATCAATCCCAAAACTGTAAAAATTCTAGACTGGCAGAGCCACTCTCTCACCTGCTCCGAGTATTTCTGGTCCAAACCAGTATTTCCCAGCCTTGGCCCCAGAAGAATGCTGCAGGCATTCATTCTAACGCCTCTTAATTAGTCAGACTTGATTGAGTGGTTAATGCAATACTGATCTGGACTCGAGATCACTTGACAGTGGAATGCGTCATTTGTACTTTGTGAAATAAATGTGTTGAGTTTTTAGCAAAAGAGAGTGCCTGCCAGCTACTTATATCCCATCACTTTTGTCAATTAAAATTAGTAATACCAATTCCATTTCCATGTATTCATTTAAAGTTTACTTGCTGGTCAACAAGCCGTTTTGTGGTTTAAAAAATTCAACTGAATAACAATGTAAAATATGCCATAGAGATGATGCAGGTGAGTGTTTAGTTAGCAGCTCAATGAAGACAAGTGAATTAAAAGCATTTAGAAGGGAAAAGAGCTTCCTGCAGGACCAAGGTTGGGAAAATCCAGCTGCAAATTAAGCTACTTTTATAAAAGACTTACATGAGCTCAATGGAGGGGGGGCGGCAACTGCATTGTTAAACAGCATGGAATTCTCATGTGGCTAAACGAGGGCATTTGCCTCTGTATCACTTCCTGGGTAAAATGTTGCAACCCATTCAGTGTCATAGTGCATGCGGAGTGCATGCAGCCAATGAGGGGGATGGGTGGGGGAGTTGGGGGCAAACCTGGTGGCTGAACAGTTTTTAACAGTTAATTTCCTTAAATTAAAAAAAAAAAAATCTAAATTAAGAAGAAAAAAAAACAGGAAATTATCTGAAGTTGCAGTCAGGAACTTCCTGACACCTGTGCGCAAAGACAGCGGCTTGAAATGAAAGTTCAGGGCCAAGCGAAGATAAAACCTCGCCCACACGTGGCTCTTTCTGCAGGCGCCCGTGTTCTCCGAGTGATTACTGATAGCATGGGGACGGGTGCATGTAGAGGGCACCGACGGCAGCACGTGAGTGCTGGGCACAGACTCACATCTCCCCGAATACAGACACGCCCCTCGGGCCCACCGGCCCCCTCCCCCACAAACCTTCAGCCACCAGCCACCACTAATGCCCCCAACGAGCCCCCAGAAGGGCACTAATACTGCCCCAGTGTGTCATTATAAAAACAGAGCTGAAAACACACAATAAAATAATTCATTAGTAAATTCACAGAGTAGGCCAATGAAATTAAATGTAGTAAGAAGGACATTTGTCTGGGGGGGGGGGGGGGTTATAGGCATGTACTCTGCTGGGTCTCTATGGGAGTTTGTGCTAAGTTTACAGGCGTGGGGAGGGACATTGGAAAGCCGAGTGGTTGTTTTAGGGGAGTGGAGGGGTCACAACAAGTCAGCCTCACCAAACTGTGCAACTGTGCTCACATGCTGCAACCATGGCAACCATGCAGAAATGCAACTACGCATTATATGAGGTAATAATAACAATATTAGTAATAGCAATAATCGTCCACTCTCCATCTATCCTCGTGCAATGAAAACCAAACAAACAAAAAAAACATTAACAAAACAGTAATTAGAAAAGAATAAATACTAAAACTAAATTTTTAAAACGCAAAAAAAAAAAAGCCAACAGAAACCCCGTTTAGCTCACGTGTGCAAAACTGCATCCGTTTAAATATAAACGGAACTCTGGACAGACAGTAGCGAGCCAAAATGAGTGTCCCTGTGCTTTACAGTAGCCCCCGTATTTACAGAAAGCTGCCTTAAAAACCAGCCCAGATATGTGGGGGTAAAGGGGGGAGGGGGGAGGTGACAGTACTTAGTGTTTCTTGTGCGTCAGTTTTTTGGGGAGGGGAGGGCAGGGCATGGCTACCCCAAGGTGGTTTCACAGTGATATAGAAAGGGGGAGGTGGTCGGATAGACGCTGGCTGGCCGTCACTGTGAGTCACCATGGAGGGGTGGGGTGGGGACGGGACGGGACGTTCTCTGTCCCACCTCCACAGAGAATGTTCAGCTCACTCCTACCTCTAATTATTTCCAGCTGGACGAAGGGGTGAAGGGGTGGTGGGGGAGGGGGGGAGGGTGGACAGAATGCATTGGCACCAGAAAGAGGTATACAGTGAAAACAACCCACAAGAGGTCTAGTAAACGTCTCCGTCACCATGATGGAAAACACCAGCCAGACTCATGACTCATGCATGGAAACCCCCCCCGCCCCAGGCAAGCAACCACATGTTCTGTTCTCATAGGCTTTCTATATCACTGGGACAGGTGCGAGGGAGAAGGGTCACCGTTAGCTGCCCAGTCTGCTGGCGACCTCTACGCCTTCCCTCTTTCTCCATCCCTCTCTCAGTCCATCTTCCCCTCTGGCTTGCGGTCTTCGCCGCGGTCCGGCTGGGCGTCCGGCTGGGCGTCCGGCGGGCCCTCTCCGGCCCTCGCGGCCCGCCGCGAGTCCAGGTAGCCCCCGATGAGCTCCGAGTTCTGGTAGATGAGCATGCCGGACAGCGTGAGCGCCACCCCCGCGCAGCTGAGCGTGGACAGCTGGCTGCCGAACAGCAGCTGGGACAGCAGCAGGTTCCCCACCACGCTCAGGTTCCCCAGGATATGCAGCGTCACCGCCGAGGTGAGCGTGATCACGCAGCAGCTGGCCAGGTTGTACAGCACCGAGCCCAGGCAGCTCAGCAAGATGAAGAGCCACAGGCGCCGGTCGTACTGCATGGGAGACTCCAGCCCCGCCCAGTTCTCCAGGACCAGCGCGGCCACCGCCAGGATGCAGAAACTGGGAATGGACATCAGGTAGAGCAGGAACACAGAGTTTATCTTCTCTTCCTGAAGAAGTATACCTGCAGGACACAAACACACACACAAACCTTTACTTTACCTTCCACTTAGCACATGCTCTTATCCACAGCAACTTGTACAAACTTACACAAGTACAAAGATCAGGGAACGAAGTGCAGTGATTCCCTACAAAAACAAAGTATACAGTAGTTCCAAGAAAGACAGCAAGTGCAAGAAGCGCAGACTTGATTGACAACTTGTCAAACGCACCTTAATAAACATTAAACTACCTTAAACGCACCTTAATAAGCATTAAACTACCTTAAACGCACCTTAATAAGCATTAAACTACCTTAAACACACCTTAACATGCATTAAACTACCTTAAACGCACATTAATAAACATTAAACTACCTTAAACGCACCTTAATAAGCATTAAACTACCTTAAACAAACCTTAATAAGCATTAAACTATCTTAACCGCACCTTAATAAGCATTAAACTACCTTAAACGCACCTTAATAAGCATTAAACTACCTTAAACAAACCTTAATAAGCATTAAACTACCTTAAACGCACCTTAATAAGCATTAAACTACCTTAAACAAACCTTAATAAGCATTAAACTACCTTAAAGGCACCTTAATAAGCATTAAACTACCTTAAACTTAAACGCACCTTAATAAGCATTAAACTACCTTAAATTAACCTTAATAAGCATTAAACTACCTTAAACACACCTTAATAAGCATTAAACTACCTGAAACGCACCTTAATATGCATTAAACTACCTTAAACGCACATTAATAAACTACCTTAAACGCACTTTAATAAGCATTAAACTACCTTAAACGCACCTTAATAAGCATTAAACTACCTTAAACAGACCTTAATAAGCATTAAACTACCTGAAACGCACCTTAATATGCATTAAACTACCTTAAACGCACATTAATAAGCATTAAACTACCTTAAACACACCTTAATAAGCATTAAACTACCTTAAACGCACCTTAATAAGCATTAAACTACCTTAAACGCACCTTAATAAGCATTAAACTACCTTAAACGCACCTTAATAAGCATTAACCAACCTTAAACAAACCTTAATAAGCATTAAACTATCTTAAACGCACCTTAATAAGCATTAAACTACCTTAAACAGACCTTAATAAGCATTAAACTACCTGAAACGCACCTTAATATGCATTAAACTACCTTAAACAAACCTTAATAAGCATTAAACTACCTTAAACGCACCTTAATAAGCATTAAACTACCTTAAACGCACCTTAATAAGCATTAACCTACCTTAAACAAACCTTAATAAGCATTAAACTATCTTAAACGCACCTTAATAAGCATTAAACTACCTTAAACAGACCTTAATAAGCATTAAACTACCTGAAACGCACCTTAATATGCATTAAACTACCTTAAACAAACCTTAATAAGCATTAAACTACCTTAAACGCACCTTAATAAGCATTAACCTACCTTAAACAAACCTTAATAAGCATTAAACTATCTTAAACGCACTTTAATAAGCATTAAACTACCTTCATAAACGAACAACAGCAAAGACACAGATATAGGCTCTGAAAACAAGAGAAAAATATTTAACCTAATTAAACTTCCTTAAACGCACATTAATAAGCATTAAACTACCTTAAACGCACCTTAATAAGCATTAAACTACCTTAAACAAATCTTAATAAGCATTAAACTATCTTAAACGCACCTTAATAAGCATTAAACTTCCTTAAACGCACCTTAATAAGCATTAAACTACCTTAAACGCACCTTAATAAGCATTAAACTACCTTAAACAGACCTTAATAAGCATTAAACTACCTGAAACGCACCTTAATATGCATTAAACTACCTTAAACGCACATTAATAAGCATTAAACTACCTTAAACACACCTTAATAAGCATTAAACTACCTTAAACGCACCTTAATAAGCATTAAACTACCTTAAACGCACCTTAATAAGCATTAAACTACCTTAAACGCACCTTAATAAGCATTAACCTACCTTAAACAAACCTTAATAAGCATTAAACTATCTTAAACGCACCTTAATAAGCATTAAACTACCTTAAACAGACCTTAATAAGCATTAAACTACCTGAAACGCACCTTAATATGCATTAAACTACCTTAAACAAACCTTAATAAGCATTAAACTACCTTAAACGCACCTTAATAAGCATTAACCTACCTTAAACAAACCTTAATAAGCATTAAACTATCTTAAACGCACTTTAATAAGCATTAAACTACCTTCATAAACGAACAACAGCAAAGACACAGATATAGGCTCTGAAAACAAGAGAAAAATATTTAACCTAATTAAACTTCCTTAAACGCACATTAATAAGCATTAAACTACCTTAAACGCACCTTAATAAGCATTAAACTACCTTAAACAAATCTTAATAAGCATTAAACTATCTTAAACGCACCTTAATAAGCATTAAACTACCTTAAACGCACCTTAATAAGCATTAAGCTACCTTAAACGCACCTTAATAAGCATTAAACTACCTTAAACAGACCTTAATAAGCATGAAACTACCTGAAACGCACCTTAATATGCATTAAACTACCTTAAATGCACATTAATAAGCATTAAACTACCTTAAACGCACCTTAATAAGCATTAAACTATCTTAAATGCACCTTAATAAGCATTAAACTACCTTAAACGCACCTTAATAAGCATTAAACTACCTTAAACAAACCTTAATAAGCATTAAACTACCTTAAACGCACCTTAATAAGCATTAACCTACCTTAAACAAACCTTAATAAGCATTAAACTATCTTAAACGCACTTTAATAAGCATTAAACTACCTTCATAAACGAACAACAGCAAAGACACAGATATAGGCTCTGAAAACAAGAGAAAAATATTTAACCTAATTAGATTTTATATATAACCCCCCCACCCGGTCTGCTATCACAATACACACCCAAACATACACACCAACACATACAAACATTATACCCACCAACACATACACACTAACACACATACAAAAAACCACAAGCAGAAATGATAGGGTCAAGGTACAAGCAAACTGTCCCAATGGGAAGAAAATGTACATAGTTTAAAAAATACTAAAACATTTTTTTTTTTTAAAACAACACAATTACAAGATGGCATTTTCCTGTACGTGTATATATTTAGGCCAGGGCCCCTATATACACTGCTAAAATATACTAAACTGACACATGCACAAGACATGACTTTTCAAAATCATCACGAGGTTCACAGTGAGCGAACATGACATGCATTACGACTGGCCAACAGCTATCAGAAGAGCGGTGGTACACAGAAAGTTTGGAAACAAGGAAATGAGGAGCGTGTCGCCACCCTTACAGCCAAAAAGGCAAAGCGTGTCGGTGGGAAATCTCACAGCTCAACCTGGTGTTGAGTTGCACAACAGTAAAGAGGAAAAAACAAAACCTTTTAGAGGGGAACTCTGAGGTATTTTAGCCCTGGAGAAACGGCACCAGACTCATGCATTCCATATATGCATCACAGTGTCACACTGACCCCGTCCCCCAGGACTCTGGCCGGGATTTCAGGCGTAAGGCACGTGTGACACTGTTCACGCAGCGTAAAACATTCCAAACCCTTACAACCATCACAAGGGTGTCCCAAAATAGGGTTAGGTAACTCCACACCAGTGACACCCAACCAATGTGCGCACAACAAGAGGGGGGGTCCTCAGCCCCCGCTAAGATGATGCAGCAATATTTTTATCGGTCAAAGCATGGCAAGGTTGTCATTTTTCATATTTAGCAGGATATCATATATCCACTCTGGACCACAGGCTTGGCAGTTACATCATATTTGAATGTTAAACTACTTAAATCTGACCAAAAGCTGCCAATCCAGTAGAGGTGCTCATTTGAGTGCAGTAACAGGTTATTTAACACATTTTTGCATTAGAAACTACAGTACTTTATTACAAGAGGGAATAACTATACGTTCAACTTTCTTGGCTGTTTTGTACTCGTAGATTTGATTCGTAGCTGTACAAAACAAATCTGCAAGTTGGCAAAATGGCCAACTTTGTATGCCAGAAGCCAAATAAAAACATGAAATGCTGACCTAGGAGGACAAATACAATCCCTTAAAATCTGAGAGTTCTTACAAGTTACCAGAACATCTCAAGCAGGAGGATTTTCGACCCTCTGAAAAACTGCAGCTGGTGTGCAGCAGGGCCGGCCCGACCCAATAAACAAAGTAAACATTTGTTTAGGGCCCCGCGATTGGTTCGGCCCCCCTCTAAGATAATTATTTGTATTTTTTATTGTTTTGGTCAATCAATTGATCTAATAAACAGTACACACAACCGTAACAATGAAATGTAGTATGTTTCGTTTCGTATATATTTCTAAATTTCTTAAACCTAATTTTGGAACTAGGAAGGACGATTTAAAATTGTGGGTGCCACGCCGCAGATGATGTGCGCACAGGCTGCGCGGCGCGGCACCCTTTAACGTTAGATTACCGCCGAGTCCGACTGGCCAGGGGTTTTCAAAGTGGGGGCCGCCAGGGGGCGCCAGGGGGGGCAATTGGAAGGGAGAGGAAAATGGAAAATGCAAAAAATATATATATAATAATAATAATATATATTTTTTTATTTTAAAAATGTATTTCAATTCAATTCATAAGATTACTGTGCCGGTTTAAAGTAAGATATAAATTGTTATAAATCCTTTCATATCGAAATTAGGTCTTTGCCATGCCCTTCTTTCAATCGCGGCCAATAACTAACCGTCTGCCTGTCAGTCAAAGCGTTACGTTGAGCTGCTAACGGCCCGATTATGGAATCAAAATAGGGTCAAAAGTATTGTGTTGTGTATTAAGAAGCTGTATGTTAGATTTTTTTTATATTTGCCAGTGTAATTTAAAAGTAAAAAAAAAAAAAAAAAAGCCATTTCGCATTCGGGGGGCCCCAGCCAGAGGCTACGACTATTTGGGGGTCCTTGGCATGGAAATGTTTGGGAACCCCTGTACTAGGCTACGCTGTTACTGCCTGTCAACTGCCAGCAGTAGTAGCTAGGTGTCCACTATGAAATGAATGTACCCCTCTGGGTCCGAAAAAAATAAAAATAAAATCGAAGACGAGAAAATAAATCGAGAAAACGGTAAGCTGCAAGCATATAGCCTAAGTAATGCATATGCATAGGGTGTGTAAGGCTGTGCGTGGCAATTAAAATAATGTAGGCTATTAAATATAAATACAAATGCTAGCGATAGAGGATTTGAGGTTGAGTTAGCTCACTCAATCCACTAGGCTACTGCCGGAGGAGGTAACTAAGCTGGTCGGCAGCGTGTAGCCGATTGCTGCATGGTTAGACTACCTGTACTAACGTTAGTTGGTTAATTGGCAATTATCAACGCGTTGTTCGTCAGTGAAGCGGCAGTCAAGCTGAAGGATCATCACAGACTCATGGAGCATGTCTGGGCACACTGTCACACTAAAAATGTTAATGTCAATTAAAAATGCCGTGCCGATAGAAAAAAAAACTAATCACGCATAAGCTATCTTCGCTTAAATAATGAGCCTATCAATATGATGTGAAAATGTGATCGTCAGGGGTGCTTTAATGCACAGGCTACATGGGCTGAAGCCCAGGCCCTCGATTGACCAGAATATAATGTAATTTGCCAGTGATTGACTAATTCACTTGAAATAATGTTTTTGTTGTTAATTGGTTGTCTGGTCAAATTAATTTTATTTATTTATTCATGCATCCATTCATTTATTAACAAAAAGCAAAAAACATAGGCTACATTGGCTATCGGTAGTTTGGTCAGATTCATGCAATGGGTTTGCAAAGTCATATTTAGGCTACGTCTTTGGTGGCTATGCGCTTACCTGCTGATTTTGCTTGTTATTGTCAGAAGCTAAAATGTCGGAGTTACAAAAGCACGCCAGCGGATCACAAAAACGAAAAAAAAGAAGAAAAAAAAAGACATTCGTGAACAGGAGTTGCTAAACAAATTTCCCAAGCTAACTGGGTTTTTCAAACCTTCCTTTCAACCAGTGGAAAAGGGAAACAGAGACTGCCAGCAGCATATTGGCAAAAGCACGTTGTCCAGCAGCCGCTAACGTTAGCTTCCTCCGTGAACTGGATTTTTTACGGACATAATCAAGGACTTCTCTGCCAGGAAAACAAGATGAAAGCACTTCTAAGAGTAAGACCATTGTTTATTTTTTTGCTTTATTTTATTCATTGTGCATTGGTTAGGCCCAATTGGAAATAGTTGGCTGATAGCCCAGTTGTTGCCCTGGTGGTCAATTCAGTTGAAATTAATCTATATTTTCTATCTTTTACCAATGTGTAATTCTTAGACATGGCTTTTTGCATTGTCTGGTCAGGTTCAGTGGGTCGGGCCAGGCGAATACTAAACAATAACGTTAACCACAGTTAAGTGTAGCCTACAGTTGCAAGGCTAAAAGATACACAGACCATTAGAATAGTTATTTTCTTATTTTGGTGAACTTATTTTTTTTATTTTTTTACTGACTATATTTTGTCATAGATACCATCTTTTATCAACGTATCATGGTAAAAAAAAAAAAAAAAAACACACAAACTTGTTTGAGAAAATCTCGCACAGAATTATGTTATAGACTTGTTGCTTTTCTTTTTCGTGGATAGTTTTATGTCTCCCGATACACGACTACTTTACAAGCAAAGCCTACATGGACTCTTGTACTCAAACTATTTACGGTGAAATTAATTAAATGCAAATAATTGTATCTTTTATTGCACTTTTGTATTGTACGGTTTATCGTGTTTAACAATTTGATTTATAGCCTGTTGTTCTTTGCATTTGTTCAAATCTGCAACATTAGGTTGTTTTAATATATTTTTAAATAACTAATTGTGTTCCCTAGGACAATGGCTTTTTCATTAATCTAAATATATTTCTATTGGTGCCAAATCTTGCTGGCTGGGGCTTGGGGGGTGGTTTTCGACGAAACAGAGGGCCCCATATAGACTTATTGTTTAGGGCCCCCAAAAACCTTGGGCCGGCGCTGGTGTGCAGAATAGTGCCTATGAGTCAGATCTCTCTACGGTCAAGATCTGCTCGTGGAATGGTCGTATCCATTTATGTATGTTGACGTCATATGTGCCGTCTGAACGTATTTTCCACGTTGCTAAGGTTACTTAAAAATGTATCCATTCATACAAATGCCATATTAACTAAGACTGTAAAACGCACACTAATCGCCATTGAAAGTACGTGTTTTAAAACATTTTCCCACGCTCCCAAACTTAGGAATCTTCGCACTTTAGCAGCGAGCTAAATTAAGTTAGCAAGCTGCATGCGTGTTTAGATCATAGACACTATAGCTTTAGATTCACCATGCTAACCAACATCAAACACTCGGGCCTCACCCTATAATTGTAAAGTAAATAACACCAGTGACGCAATAGCAACTGTTTTTTTTTTTTAGTGCGAGTCACTCACTCTGTTGAATGCTCTTGACTCCTCGTAGCATGGTGGCGGCGAACACAAACAAGCAGCCGGTCTGGTCGAACTGAACCTCGCCCATGACACTGAATGAGGCGCCCAGGCAGATGGGCATCATAGCCGTGTACTTCAGGATGTGGTGCTGCTTGCCAAGGACCAGTGTAGATATGGCCAGGGTGAAGATTGGCGTGGTAGTGTAGATCATCTGAGCGAAAGATAGCTGGACATAGTTGAGACCGACGTTGCCGAAGGCTATGCTGGCGCAGAAAGTCAGGCTCAGCAAAAATATCTTAAATTTGGCGCTGGTCGTCAGGTCCTGTTCACCCCCAGCTCTGTGCTGGACCAGTTTTAACTTCATCAACCCATAGTCCACCACTATGGCCGTCAACATGTGTAGCGCCGACAGCAGCAGTGGGTACCTGAAGTTGTACACAGCGAAGATCCATTTGTTAAGACTGGATATAGTGGTCCCCGTTACCAGCCACACGAAGACCGCAGAGAGGAGATGGAGCATCTCAGACGGCCGTGTTGCGGCCGGAGTCGCCTCGAGCTTCGGGAGGCCATCGGCGGTTATCATGTTCGCTTCATCCTCTCTTCTGAAAGCCAAACACATAATACAGCGTTCGTAACGAAACTATAAATGTTTCTATTTTTATTTTAAAAGGTCCCCGTTTCTTTTAGTCTCGTTTAAAATGGCGTATGCCCACTCTTCTTCAGTGTTCAAATGTCAGCGATTCTCGCTCACCAAACTCACTGCAAGCTCTATTCTGTAGGCTACTTGTCAGACAGTATTCCTCTAGCGGCGCTGCTTTACACTGCCTGTTGCTAAGATGTAAACACGAACATTTTCTCCCTCTCCTCAGCAGACACGTGTTATTATTTTGCGTAGACGCTGGGGGCTGGTGCTGTAACTGGATACCGCTGTCAGAGGCCCTGTGGATGACATTGCTGCTAGCGCCTGCTAGCAAGCGGCAATAAAAAATGAAAATGACGGCTCCGTCCCAATCACAGAACTATTTATAGCTATATCCACCCTATTATACCTAGTTATGTGGTCCCAATACTAAAAAAAAAAAATACACACTCCCTTCCTCCACTACCACCTGCTCTACTTCGTGCCCCGGAAACGGATTTTTGTGTTTTAATCTAATGTTGCTGATTACATCTTAATTACGTATCAATGGTTACATATGAATGAATGTCAGGTACATTGTATACTGTAAATACTTCTACTCGAAACGTTCAGGCAGTTTTGCATACTTCCGGGTAAGAGGGGAGTGGTAGTGGGGGAGTGAATAATATTGGGACGCACCCAACATCTCGCTTTCCTCCACGGGGATTTATGTGATTGGTCCGCAAGAGTACTTTTAAATACTAACACTGTAGGCCTCCCTCAAAATACAAACACGACACATGGGGTATTGATATCCACAAGACTGTACAGTTTTGTGGAAAGATTCTACATCCACGTGTCCTTAGTTATGACCATCCACATTATTCATGATCCCGTGCGCCCTGCACAACAGTCGTTTTTCCTACAGCAACATATAACGCCCATAATAGAAGCTTAACTTCACTCGAAACGTCCCGTGATCCCAGCAGGATGCATCATGGCTACAATTGCGAACGAACTAGCCACCACCATTCCCTGCTGGATTTCGACATATAACTAATTTGACATTTGTTTTTTCAGTGCCACTCCGAAGCAAAGAAAAACGGGTTTTTACACGTAAATACCCAATATTAGGTCCAATGATCGCTGCTCTATGATATCGTTGTTTGCTAGTTAGCTAGCTGGCTGTTTAAAACAAGCACTCCGTTCACAATGCATCACTCCCCTCACCCGCATTCTGCACCGTAAACAAAATACATTTTAAACATGTAGCTAGCTAGCAATTGCAAAGCCGCACAATGTCAATAGCACAATGTAGCCTAAGGACAATTGAAATACAACCCATTTTGTTTTACCGTTACACCGAGAATTCGAATACACTCGCAGTATGATTTCCAGTGGGTCTTCATATTCTTTCGACGTGGTGTTGTTTGCTTTCAGAAAAAGAAAACCAGCTCATACAATAGCAGCCACTAGATGTTAGCGAACTAACAATGACCGATCAAATAGGCTATAGCTATACGATTGACGTTAGATACGTTTTTTTTCTCGCATTAACGCCTGCCTTTAACAAATATGTATCGGAGTGTATCAGAAGACCACCGTAAACTGCGTAAGGTGTACGGCTGCACTGCCCTTGTGGTCCTAATTAATTTTAGGCTAATTAGCCTAAAGCCAGGGTTTATTCCCACGGCCACACCGCAAGATTTAAATAAACACACATGTAGCTTACAGCAAGACCGTTCTAAAACAATAGGCTACCAGAGAATGCATCAGCCATCAACAAGGCTAGGGCTCAGTGTCATTTTGGAATGACAGCATAGCCTACCTAGTTCAGTGTGTAGCTGTGTCATTCTGGACGTGCCGTTGCTACTCCGGCCCCAACAGTGAAATCTATAGCCAAGAAGCTGCGACTAATGGTCGCTCGATCTTGCTGTCTGTCAGCACGATCTGTGCTGCCGCACGCAATTCGCTGAATATAGAAACATTTTCAATCATAGTGGGATCGGATGTAAAGGTGACCCCTAATTTCGAGGCCCTGCAGTAGCACAAATAAACAACAGCTGGAGGACGCACAACTAAGGCTGCAATGAACCAAGCGCAGTCATCTCGTGTTCTGTGAGTCCGTGACAATGGACAATTGAACCCTATGAGTAGCCTATAGCCTACCAGGGTGACTGCTCCCTGCATGTGATTGAGCCGAGTTTTAAATCCTCACTGGCAATTATATTGCTGCTATTTATTATGAGGGAGGCCAGGCAAGCGAGCAAGCATGACATAGTCAATCAAATTCAACAAAGGATGATGACCTTAAATTTAATCAACGTTGATTGTCATTATTTATGAAGATTTTTAGGAAGAGTGTTGGGATTTCACTTATAGTCGGGCTTAATATAGGCTACAAAGAAGGAAGCTTGTAGCCTACAACAGCGTGCCGAGTCCTCCCGACCAATGTATTGAGGGACTGGACTGTGATTTTTAGATTGAGGTCTAGGTGGAAGTTTTCCCTCTGCTGGAGATTCCGCGTATCCTCCTTTAGCGACATTGCTGTGTCCGAATCAGAGTCCTATCTACTGCGCCCTCTCGCCTGCGTACAGTGCACTGGCAGAAGTGTGCTGTTTAATGTACAGTAGTCCGCGAAAAATATCCGCCATACTATTTTCCAACCGTGGAAGTGTCGTAAGCAGGTCATAAGACGTCCCACCAGTGTTGTCATGTCATCAATATGATGATTTCTATTTAAAATATGTTGGCTTCGGTTTAAAATATATTTTGGGGTAGTTTTGAGTCGCCATTTGGCTGGAAAGTCTTGTAATATGTGGCATACCGTTAGTTGTAGGTTTACGTCATAATAAAACAAAAAATGTATTTCTACGCAGTAGCATACCAGAAAATAGTTCCACTATTATAGCTAATTTAAACGTGACAACATCACATAAGCTCAAAACAAACTCGTACCTTTTCACAGTCGTGTTCTCTTTTATCGATGTATTATCTGCCGTAGTTAGTGTGTGCTTTAAAACGATTCATTTTGGTGAGGTCCCGAAAAGTAATGGGAGTGAATGGGGACCCTGAGAAGCGGACTAACGGCGATACCGTTAACGGTCAGCAGGGATCGCTGATGTTGCTCGTATTCACACTGCAAATATAATGGGGTAAGCTCCACAAAATGATTTATGTCACACTAAGGTGAAATATCTCTTTAAATCCACATTCCAGATTTTGAAGGGTTCTGGGTTTTACTCAGTGCACGTATCCAGCTAATTTAGTAATCCTGCTTTGTGAAATACTCCCCTGGAGGCGTATGCTTCTGCATTTTCTCCAGGGTCAACAGTGTGGTAGCTACTGCCACTGAAACTTAAACTTCCACTATCATCACTTTATTAAAGTGGACACGTCTTCTGTCATTAGACTTTGATTGAAAGGTCAATTCATTTGACAAAGTATTCTAACAAATCCGAGTTTTGAATTGAATAGATTCAATTATTAAATCAAAATTCAATTGCAATGGTAGAAATGCACTAAGATAGAAATTCCAACTGACCTGGCATCAAAAGTAGTGTGTAACAGCCAGTGCTGAACCACAGTTCTGTGGGCAGAACCAAACAACTTTGTAAGACGCATTGATAAATGTCTATGGTAAGAGCACACGAGGAAGACAACACATATTCACAATATATAGTAGGCCGCATGGTTTGGAAGTTTTACACACGTGTCTGTTAGTGGGATGGCTGGAATAAGTCCGTTTTCTTATTTTTTTTGTTGTGATTATTTGTTTATTGTATTTGTATGTTTTGAAAAATAAATAAATTATATTAAACAAACTAGCCTACAAAATTGCACAAGTACAAAAAAAAATCAAGTCAAAGACATTGCAAATGTGCCATTTGTTTCTTTGTTTTTTTACCATCTCTTAAAGCGGACAGCATACTTCATCAGACACTGTCCTTTAGATGTCTGCAGACATCTAATAGAACAGAGAGAATTATTTTTTTGCCTTCGTACGACGACTTCTGCGCGGACTGCCAAGGCGAACCTTTTCAGGTGAAGTTTGTTGTTCACTGACCCACCTCTGTCTGCAATTGGTCTAAATATTCTAACCGTTCTAACCGGTTTGTCTTTTCAGGTAAATTATTTGAGGTGTCTGTGGACGTCTTTTGTATTTGTCTAAACATCTTTTGTCTACGTTTTTATGTCTGATGAAGTATGCCGTCCACTTAAGCCTACTAAAGTAGTAATGTCTTTTCTTACTTTAAAGCTTCGAGTCTAGTTTGTAATAAAGAAACAAATTTTAGTTTCCTAAGCACACCCCTCTCAAAGCAGTATCCCAGAGGAGAGGTGAGGAACAATCAGATCTGTGGAAGGTGAACAGGGCCTTTGTGGCCAGTTTTGAATATTTTTGGACCTCTGTGGTCGGTTTCCACACTGTCGGAACTGCAGAGGTTCAACAGGGCCTCTGTGGCCGTTTTATTGAAACGAGGTGGGGGTGGGGGGGAGCCCAGAGCTGGGAGCACGCAGCTGTTGGAATCACATGACCGAGGTTTCAGGCGGTGACCTCGCCATGGTAATGGCAGCCTTCAGTTTTGATCTGTTGACAGAATAACTCCAGTGATAAACTGATACATGGCTCAAACTAGTGAAACAAGAACCCTCTTCAGAAGTTTCTAAAAATAAATAAATTAGAACTTAAATTAGATTTTAATTCAGTTATTTTGCTGTTGCTTTGTGTGATCTTATTTTACTTCCTTTAATAGCACCTGCTGTGACACGTGTTGGTTTTGGAGGTCATATCAGTCCTAAAAGGTAATTTAATTTACTGTCAATTACAAGTGGACATATTTCCCAGTCTGACTTACTTCAGATTGTCAGATTTGGAAATGGAGCCACAATTCCACATTGCATAGCTACAGCAACTTCACCCTGTCAGTCTCTCTGTTTTTATGTTGTAAAAATGGTGCAGGAAAGTGAAGGATGAGGGCCAAGGGCAACGGAGTGATTCTTCTACCAGGTGGTACAAATCAAAATAGAGTGTGTGCCCACACACACACACGCACATATAAAGCACATGTATTGTCTTCATTTAATTATAGTTTGTTTAAGCCAAAATACATTGATACACAGTAAATAAAACCACCTTTTGAACACAAGCCTCTGCATGCGTTCTCATATTGTGTGTGCATTTCTATAGGGTTGTGCAATGTGTAAAAGGTATTGTACTGATAAAATAAGTCACATCCCCTCTAGAATACCACTGACATCTTTACATTCATTTCAAACTGAACATGGCAGCAATTCAAAAAGGGGAAAAGGCCTGTTAATATGGCCAACCCTGAATGTTTTTCCCACCAAAAGAAAACTATTCATAAGGAACACATATTTTTTAAACGGACACAAATGTTGATTTGCCCTTTGTGTATTTTTTTGCATGTACTTTAATACAAAGCTTCTTCCTTGAAGAGCCTGTTTCTTAAAGGCTAATTTTATCTAGAAAGCTAGTACTTTTCACATGAGGGTAGGGTGGTGGACTGGATAAGCGCTGCATTCATAAGCAGCTCAGTATGAAACCTAGACTGTGTAACATGGAGGAATGTGATCTATGGAGGTCATGGAGAGGGGCAGCTGTGAAGCACACATCTTTTCCCAAATATGAGCACTGAACCAAACAACATGTATGTCATTTCTGCATTCTTAACAGCAGCAGATGATAGGCTCTGTGTATTGCTGCTGTGAGGCATGACCCAATCCAATTACATAGGCTAAGAACTGCATATCAGAGCCGATGAGTAACGTTAGCTAGAAGCCATGACTTAGCTAGCCAATTAGCCAGGCATCAACCAGTGAAAAGATTTGCCTTCAAAATCTTGTCTGCTAGTGTTCCATCCACTGCCATATGCCACTTCCACTTCCATGTTTCCGAAAGTACTTTTTAAGACATGGTGATGCTGATCATTCTCTCAGGAAATAGTTTATGAATAAAATCTCTGAATGCTCCACCTGACTGCACACCCTACAGCACAGAACCTCTTTCTGTTTCTCATGGGTAGTCTTGATGGAGGAGTTTTTGAAGATGGATTCAGATGTGCCAAACAGGCCGACTGTTTCATAATAAGACGGGACTAATGGGCTGAGGAAAGGTGCATTGTGGGTAGATGTGTTTGAAACTCCTGGTTTTCGAAGCTTTGGAAGGCAGAGGTTGGACTGGATGGGCAGATTCATACAGATTACACACACTCATACAGATTGCATGCAAACACACACACACACACACACACACACATTGAACTGACTCCATTGCCACCTGTCAATCATTCATCCACCCTCCACCCAACTTTGTGATGTCACAGCATCAAAGGCAGGGTCTCAGAAGATCTCAGGACACATGCTCCAGTCCTGACTTTCCTTAGCCTTCCAATATCCGCCCTTATACACAAAACTGCTTGCTCTCTCCAGTGAAGGGATCTGTCCTTCTTTCAAACCAAAGCGCCTGGTGGCCATCACCTTCTACACCTGTGAAAACAGAGGGTTTATTCAATGCTGACCAACCAGCTAGTACTTCTGCTGCACTTACTCCAGTAACTAGGCCACTTGGGATCGAATGCTTCAGACACATGCTCTATGAAGCCTAGGTAAGGTTACTATATGAATAGTATAAATAGTCATCTCTCACCTGCTTCCTTCCTCTTCCTCTGCTCTCTCTCTAGACGCTATTTCTCCACGCTAGTCTCGCTCCACAGCCCCATCTCCATAAGCCGCTGGTCGGGCCGCAGGCGGCTATCCATCGGCCCCGCACCCTCCTCCGCCTCGTCAGGGCCAAGGAGGACAAGAAGTGCATGTTCTCTGAATTCTCCCTACAAACGGCGGGAGAGAAAAGAGGGAGAGGGGGAGAGAGAGCGGAGGAAAGAGATTTCATCTGTAATGCCAGGGCCATGTACACAGTAATGTGGGACTGGTTTGTAATGTATGCGGGTGTAGTCATGGACTCACGGCAGGGGGTACTTTTTCCACAGTTGCCGTGGTGACTCGGTCTGGTAGACGATCTTCTGTCCACCGGTTGCCTGACTACCCCCGATGATCTTGGCACTCTCAATTTTGTCATCCCAGGTTCCAGACAGGACGAAGTGTGCAGTGTTCTCACTGTCCATCACCACACCTGTCACCTGCATGTATAGAGAGAGAGAGAGAGAGGGGGGGGGGGGGGGTGGTATTATCGGTCTGTCCCAATTTATGGAAGCTGATCACCTGAACAGGGGCAGCTTAACCAAGGACTCTAAATCATCATATAAACTGTTTTTATATAACAGCCACTATACGCAATGTCCAGCAGAGAGCAGCAGTGCACCATGAACCATGAATTCCTGTCAGCAGAGTGCCGCAGTGCAGACAGAAGTAATACTGTAAAATCGACAGTGCAAGTGGCAACGCGGATTGGTTAGTCTCACCTTTCAGTGCCTTAAGCAGCGCTGCTTGGTTAGTGTCAGTGTGACCAGCATTGCTGGTCAGCAAGTCTGGAGCAGTGCTGATTAGTTGGTCGCAGTGCAATCAGTGACGATTGGTTAGTCATAGTGGGATGATAGATGCTGATTGGTTCATGCTACCTTGCGCGAGACGTCCCAGGAGAAGTAGCTGTAGGGACAGAAGGCGGCAGCTGTCTTTTGTCACATGACTTACTATTTCAATGTCTCCTGACTGCAGGGGGTGAGAGGGAGCGAGACAGGGGAAGGGAGAGAGAGAGAGGTGAATTCCAATGCAGCTTAATTTAATGATTATAAGACATGTGCTCCATTATGGTGTCTACATAATTTCTTTGACATTAACCCCAATCACAACCCCCCCCCCCCCATATGAAGCAGAAAATAACATGCAACTCATTAATGCTCAACCCAAAAAAAAACATGCACACTCACAGAAACAAACCCACACTAGTTTGCACACACGCACACAAACACACACCACTCCCTGCAGGGCGGTACAGGTCAGGTGATAGGAGGCACACCTGGTCTATCCACAGGTGTCCCAGGATGATGATGTGCACTGTGGAGGTGACCTTGCTCCAGGTGTAGTCGTTCCCACTGGCGTGAAACTGCAGGTGTATCGTACCTGATGAGACATGCAGACATGGACAGAGAGAGAGAGAGAGAGACTTTTTTGACTTTTGATGTTCCTTTATTGAAACACAAAACCTTGCCCCACAATCACCCTAAAACCTATCCCACTCCCCTATTTACAAAGCCAAAAAACCCTACAACACCTTCCCTTCCCATAATAAGAAAAAAATGAAAAACCACCAATCATGCTCAGCGCTCACACTCAACTTAAACACGTCTCCATCTCATGTTTGTTTATCCCACAAACAGCCTCCCCAATACACCACATTCTTTTAAACGCTTCCACATCATGCATCATTTTCAGATACTCAAATTCTACCCTAAGGCACACAGAGACATAACTTTACAGAGTTGTAGCGCCTCCGTAGACCCACTACTTCGCAGCATGTTCCTGCGTGTGACCCACGTCGCCAGTTTTGCCTGACTATATAAATAATTAAACAGTACCACCCTGTAGCACTGCTGGAAACTGTACCTTGGTCCACAGACAAAGTCCCCCACAGAAAAAACCACCCCCAGCCGCAAACACACTGTTTTCAATAACATAAACATTTCTCGCAACCTCTCGCACGCCACAAAGAGGTGCGACACAGTTTCCTGGCATGCACAAAATGAACACCCTTCATCACCCCCAGAGTCGACATGTGCTAACCAAACCTTAGTGACCACCGCTCCATGCAAAACCCTCCACTGCAGATCCCCAGTATTCTTAGGGATGGGGGCCTTGTACAACACCCTCCGCCTGTACCCAGCCATCGCCTAGCTCTTCCTGCCACTGATGCTCTTTTTTTCCCCATAACGCTCTCATGTGCCTGACCTTCATGCACACTGCATACAAGTTTTTCTCTTTCACCCCCTGAAACTTCCCCAAACACGGAGACTTGAAGGATAAAAGCTTCCCTCCCCCCTCCTGCCATTCCTCTACTGCTGCTGTCACACTAACTATCGGGAACTTTTGGAGCTCTCCTTCAGGTGCCTGATTGATCACTCGCCTTTCTAGCCCAAGAAAAGTCTGCCTTACATCCCCCAGAATTCTCTCCAGGACTCTAATGGACTGTACCCCTGTGCAACCTGCAAGTTTCTGGGCTGTGACTAAACTGCACCCCCCTGGTTGATGCAGGTGAGCCAGCTTACATATGCCTGCCTCCAAAAACCGCCGCTGCAGGGTGACTGATATGATCACAGGGTTGTGAAGAATCATCATGCTCCAGACCATCTTCCCGAGAGGACTTAAGCATCTGCTATGCCTTCAACACAGCCACATAGAACTCTGAGAGCCCGGTGGTGTTACGGCTGTCTGGTCTCATCAAAAACAGCTGTACATCCAGCCCCATGCCGACTGTACTTCTCAGCAGTGTGCATGCTTGCTCCCTCCAGCATATCTCCCGCTGATAGAGGAGCCTCTGAGCCGCCTGCAGCCTAAAGGCTGCCATCCTGCTTTCCAGGTCAATCAACCACTGCCCTCCTTCTTGTACAGGAAGGTACAGTATTGGTGCACTGACCAGAAGAAATCCACCAGTTTCACTGGATCTCAGCCAGCAACCCACCAGGGGGGTTCAGTACCATCAGCCGGTGCCACAGAGAGGATGCCACCAGGTTATTAATTATTAGTACCCTCTCCCTGTATGACACCCGTGACAGCAGCCACCTCCATTTTCCAAATCTAGCCTCCAGCTTATCAACCGCCCCCTCCCAATTTCTGGCCATAAAAGCATTCCACAGTATGGAACACATGGCTGGCTAAATGGCTGTAAGTCATTAAGGGTCTGAGCTATCGAACGAGCCCCAAACCATCACTCTGTTGCCAGATATGGAGTAGATGTGGATGGATCACTGCATGGGTTATTTCTCCTGACTCATTTTCCTATAGAATTCTATGGGGAAAAAAGTCAGGAGAAACAACCCTTAAAGGGATCCATCCACATCTACTCCATATCTGGCCGCAGAGTGATGGTTTGGGGCTCGTTTGATACTTTAGACCCTTGATGACGTACAGCCATTTCACCAGTCATGTGTTCCATACTGTACCAGTGTGATTTACAGCTGAATCTAGTTTCACCCCCCAATTCTCATAGAGATCAGTTAAAATGCAGAGAGGTTATAGTATCGCTTGTAACAGTACCTGGAAATAAGATATCGAGAGTCTTTTGATGTTGATTGGTCACAGACTTCAGGAAGTAACAGCATGCAAAGGATATGCGACCAAATATTAAATATGATACTTTAAAAATATGTTAATACAAAGGGTATGAATACAAATGAGAGATTTCAGTTTTCGATTTTTAATACATTTGCAAAAATTTCTAAAAACATGTTTTCACTTTGTCATTATGGGCTATTTTGTGTAGAATTTTGAGACAAAAAATGAACTCAATCAAATTGTAGAATATGTCTGTAATGTAATAAAACGTGGAGAAGGTGAAAGGGGTATTCAGACTTTCCGGCTTGACTGTATGTGTGCATGTGTGTGCATATGTACAGTGAGCACCATAATTCATTGGACAGTGACACATTTTTTGTTATTTTGGTTCTGTACTCTAGCACATTGAGTTTGAAAGGATATAATGACAATCATCAATATTTGATGAACCGTTTAAAAATTATAGAACCTTTTGTACACAGTCCCCCCCCCATGTTCGGGCATCAAAATATATTGAACAGTTTAACACAATGTAGAATAAAGTAATCATTTTTTATATTTGGTCACATATCCTTTGCATGCCATGACATCCTTATGTCTGTGACCCAACAATATCAAAACACTCTTGATATCTTATTTTCTGGTACTCCTACAAGCGATACTATAACGTCTCTGCATTTGAATGGATCTCTATGGGAATTGGGGGGTGGGACTAGATTTAGCTGTAAATTACACTGGAACACTCTAAGTCATCACGGGTCTGACGTATCAAACAAGCCTTAAACAATCACTCTGCTGCCAGAAATACAGTAGATATGGATGGATAACTTGAAGGGTTTCTTCTCCTGACTTATTTTTCCATAGAGTTCAATAAGAAAATTTGTCAGGAGAAACAACCCTTAAAGTGATCCATCCATATCTACTGCATATCTGGCAGCAAAGTTATGGTTTGAGGCTCGTTTGATACCTCAGACCCTTGATGACTTACACCCATTTTGCCAACCATGTATTCCATACTATTCCAGCATAATTTACAGCTAAATCTAGTCCCACCTTCAACCTCATTGTCATTGTATCCTTTCAAACTCAAAGTGCTAAAGTACAGAATAAAAATAACAAAAAATGTGTCACTGTCAAATGAATGACGGTGCTCACTGTATGTGCAGTAATGCGTGCGTACGTATGTATGTTGTTTTAACGCACTTGTTCCTAGTTCGGAAATGCACTATGTACGTCGCTCTGGATAAGAGCATCTGCTAAATGACTATAATGTAATGTAATGTATGTGGGTGTTACCTGCTCACAGACAGAGCGGTAGCCACAGTCCTCCAGACGGTCAAGCTCGAATGTCTCCCCCAGGAGGGGGTTGAAGGGTTTGGTGGTGCGCTGGGCGGTGGTGGAGTAGGAGGAGACGGAGAAAGCCGCCACGTAGCACAGCTGGGCCAGTGAACTCTGGCAGGCTGCGGCCATGTCCAGCAGCTCGCTGTACTCCAGGTCCTCTGTCAGTCTCTGCAGCATTGACAGCGGCTCATTAAAGTTCACCTGCAGGGGGGAGGAGTTACAGCGGTCATTAAAGTTCACCTGCAGGGGGGATGGCTTACAGCAGCTTGTTCATGTTCAGCTGCATAAGAGGAGGGGTTCACAGCCATCTCATGTCTACCATTGAAGCTATAGTATGAATTTGATATGTGAATCACACGCACAGACACACGCACAGACACACGCATGCACAGTGTACAGAGAGCTCTCACAGGCATTGGGATCTTGGACAGCTCATTGCCCAGGCAGTTCTTTATGACGCTCCACAGGCCGAGCGTGTGATTGGGCTTCTCTGGAATCTGGCTCCGCCTTCGCCCTTCCCTCAAATGCATTTCATTAAAGCGCCGTTGGCCCCTGGACACACACACGCATTAATACAGCTGTAATTCCTTTTTACAAACTGTTTAAATTTAAATGATGAGACTGTAAATTGTGGTCATTGTGGAATCCCCTACCCTTTGTGATAAGTACATTGGAATGTTTAATAACCACACTAAGTCTAGAATACAGTTCTGCTTCAATTCTATATGATGCCTGTTTTAATCTACCGTATGTTCAATTATTAATAATAGAACAAAGTTAAGCTAGTTGGTGATGAATAATTTATAAACTACAGAGAGAGACAGAGGGAGAGATAGAGATGCAGAATGAATAATGGAGAGAGAGAGATTGAGAGAGAGATGGATAGAGGAAGTTTAAGGGTACTCACTTGGCCCTCATGGTTCCAGTTGTTAGGGAGAGTTACATTTGTCACGCTGTGGTTACTCCCTAATAGTCTGAAACATGCACACACCCGCATACACACACACATACACACAGGCTAATTAGGCAAATTTTAGGATCAGACAAAGGCAGGCAACTGAGCATTGGGGGGGCCCAGAGGGCTGAGTTTTAGGAGTTTTAACATGATGACTGTGGAACTTGGTCAGAAGGGCCCCATGGGATGTTCTGTCTAGGGACTCCCCCCCCCCCCCCTCCCCTCAGTCTCTAGAATCGCCTCTGATGGTGAAACCAGTGCCTTTGTGTAAAAACCAGGGCACGGGAATGTACAGCACATCTTGAAAAACCAGGGTTACCCCTGGAGCAGTTTTACACAGAAAAACAATACAGATCCAGGGCAGCACTGAGAGGCCAACGTCTTCAATTAAGCGCAAATTAATCATTACTAAAAACATACCATGGACCAGTTCTCAAATCCTCTGGTGTGAAGAGAGATCTTCAGGGAGAGAGAGAAATGAGTGAATTGAGCAGCGGAGGAGAAGTCTGCTCACACCATCTCTCCCTCTCCCTCCCTCCCTCTGCACGTATCACTCACCTGCTTTGGGGCTGGTCTGAGGTCATCGTGGGGATGAAGGCCGCTGAGTCGTCCACGGGGTGGAAGAGCTCCATGTCCTAATCTTCATCACCAGGTGTAGACGTATCACCCTCTGTGTCTGCTCACACCACTCCATGGAAAAAACAGGATGTGCCGTGAGTTACTGCCCCACCCTGGGGTAGGCCCTTGTTCTAGAACTCTGAATTCCAAACTGAGGGCTAGGACCGTCTGGTGGGTCATAATGAGGGGGTTGAAGTGGATCATGAGGTACATGCTATGCCATGGGTGCTGGTAAGCTCTGGGTCCCAGTAAGCCCTGAGTCCCGGTAAGCTCTTAGTCCCATTAAGCTCTGAAGCTCTGAGACCCATTAAGTTGTAGGTCTCAATAAGGCCTGGGTCTCGGTGAGCTCTGTGTCCAGCCTATTGTGTGGTTAACCTAACACTTTACCCTCCCTTTGTTCTTTTTGGCTGGAGTCCCTGTTTTTTTTTTGGCAGTAGCGGGTATTGGGGGGGTGGGGGGGGGGCAATGGAGGGCATTGGGAGACACAAGAGGGCATTGGGTGACAGCAGAGGGAATTGGGGGGCAGTACAGAATGAAATGAGGCAATAGAGAGTGGTGAGCACACTGATGGTACTCACTCTGAAACACTAAGGAGGCGTTGCTGCCCTCTACTGGTTAGTCAGGGTGTTCGCGGCCGTCGGCTCGGGTTCGAACCTCCTTTGGGCATATCATCACCCGAGCGACCTGAAGAGGAGAGGAGGGATGAAAGATTAGTCACTGCAAGTACTTTCTGTACTGTAGCATCCCTGCTTTCCCGCTGGCTCAATAACATGAAAAAACAACAGGAGGGCAGACTGCCCACTACTTAAAATAAAACATCCGCTAAATGCTTTGTAAATTGTAAACCGCACACATTCTCATCCCACACTATGTACTCCTGACCACCCCCGCCCCACCCTCTCTCATCCGATGTTCTCAAATATCAGAAGGTTGTGAATGAATGTGGTTGCCCTAGAAACGTATGCCAACACAGTCTGGAGGTTGGGTTATTTTTAGAAGCTCTGTATCACAGAGGCGCAGGGATGTCAGCGGAGTGACGGAAAAAACGAATGTGAGCAGCCCGGAGGGAGGGACGTGTTCTCGGCCCTGCCAACGCCTCCCGGAGAACGAATCACCCACTGACTGCAGGCGCTCAATCAATCTACAAACACTCACTGCAGGTACTCAATTACACACTGACATTGTGGGGACTCAGCGATGCAATCATACATTGACATTACTGGTACACTGCACAGACTCCTTTACATCTTACTGTTCTACACACTGTCACACACTCTTTGGTCCATGGAAGAAAAAGAATGCTGGTAATTGCCTTGTGCATCACCTTATTCTACCACACGCAGCTCTGGTGAGGAATATGACTCATACCCATATCACTGTCCTGTCTGTAGGTGTCCTTCAGAAGCATGCAGCCTCTCCCGGTACTGCATTGCTGAACAGGTGAGCTGGCCAGCACTCAGCTTAATCCTCTTAGCCCTGCTGTTCTCTACGGCACACTTTCTGAGTTGGCATCGTTCTTTCTGACGTCTGGCTCCTCAGTGATTGGTGCAAGTTCTGGCACCATTGGAACACAGATACAGAACAGGTTGAACACTGTAGCGGGTGAGGCCTTGTTTGGGGGGGCGGGGGCTTAGGTCCCGTGGCTTTTGTGTGGTGATTATCAGGTTGATGGGGGGGCGGCACAATGCATTTCTCAGGGTAACACCCTGACTAGGTGTTAATTGTGGAGTGCGATGTGTGTTCATTACCCAGACTGACTGGGTAGAACAGATCACATTTCCAGGGCTGTGTCTTCCCTAACCCTAACTTTTCCATACTATTAAGTATTCTTCTTGAGTACACTCAATGGGAAAGTTGTTAACTGTGTGAAATGTTCTCTAAATGTATTGTACTAAAAATCCCTGGATGATGTACTTATTTCTGAGTATTCGCTGATAATAGTATGAAGGATATTAAGTGTAGTGTTTACAGTAAACAGTACACGACACAGTATGCTAGGACACAGGACGCAGTAGATAGGCCTCTGGTTCGGACACAGCCTCGTACATTCATCTGTATGCTGAAGGAAGGAGTGCTGTGTTCTGCAATGCACCTGTAATTGTTCAGGTGTGTGGAAGGAAAGCTTTCGAAAACAACCGAAAAGCACAGAATCTGGGGCTTTAGAGTAGGAAGCAGGATGTCTAATATGTTACATCTGTGTTGTAAAATAAACAGATATAACAACCCAAGGATTTCACTATTACAGTCTAACACCCAACGTAGAGGAAGCAGAAAACTTCATTAGCCATCACACGAAGGAACAGGCCGCTTTGCATATAGAAAATAATCTATCCTGTGAATCAAGCCTGACTCATCGATCTGAATGTACCTGCGATAGCACTGCAGAACAGTAACAAATAATCAAATCGTAATCATCAACAAGCATATACAACAATGAGCAAATCACCAATCGTGAATTTGTACAATCATGAACAATCTGATCACGTGACAAATGTGTACAATTGTGAGCGATTTCACACAGTGCAGGAGGGTCCTGGTGTTAGGGTGAATAAACTGACCACTGCACAAGGTGTTCAGGGGATTAACCCCCACCCCCCAACCTGCCACAGCCCTGCACCCGGACTAATTCTGCCACACAGGAAGCATGAAGCCAAGTGTTGGAACAAATGGGCAGCATGTGAAACGTATAAATAGCAGCCGTTGTTCAGTTCTCCGTGCCTTCTGACGGCGCAAATGGAGGAATGTAACTGCTAGCGTTACTGTGCTTAGCAAGGCTTATAGCGCTGGCGATGGGACTGTCCCAGAAGCAGTATTTCAACACCAACCTGTTTGCAGCACTCCACACTGTGTATCGTATGGAGGCTGGTAATAAATGTCTGCATGTGCGTTGAGTCTACCTTGCTCAGGCAGAAGAGGGCGTGTTTATAACAGCCTCAATGTCTGATTGTCTAATTTCCACCAGCGCAGGTGGAAATTAGTGGTTGCCAATATCACCACTCCACAGACCGCTGTGCAGCAAGAGAGACCTGGTATCGGAATTCTTAGTGCGTCCAAAGAGATAGACAGACAGAAAGACAGACAGTTGGAGCCCAGGTTGGTCTCCTAGGAACAGACCATCAGAGCACTGAACACAATTTGCTCTGTGACATCATAAGGGGAGAGACAGCGGGATAAAGACACATTTTTTACCAGAATGATGGACAGGGGGGAAGGCTGGTGGTGATGTTTGTAATCATCTGGTGAGGGAATTAAATGCAGGGCTCCTCTCCTCAACCCTCTTTTTTTGCACGCATGCACACGCTGTATCACGTCAGCTCATATACAGCAAGTCATACTCCAATCACCTGTACACACACACACACAGTGTATCACGTCAGCTCATATACAGCAAGCCATACTCCAATCACCTGTACACACACACACACAGTGTATCACATCATGTCAGCTCATATACAGCAAGCCATACTCCAATCACCTGTACACATACACGCTCACACACAGTGTATCACATCACGTCAGCTCATATACAGCAAGCCATACTCCAATCACCTGTACACACACACGCTCACACACAGTGTATCACATCATGTCAACTCATATACAGGTGCAGCTCAAAAAATTTGAATATCGTGAAAAAGTTCAATATTTTTTGTCACTCATTTCAGAAAGTGAAACTCATATATAATATAGATTCATTACACATTGAGTGAAATATTTCAAGCCTTTATTTCTTGTAATTTTGATGATTATGGCTTACAGCTAATGAAAACCCAAATTCAGTGTCTCAGAAAATTAGAATATTTTGCTTTAACATATTTTTAAAGTATCATATTTAATATTTGGTCGCATATCCTTTGCATGCTGTTACTTCCTGAAGTCTGTGACCAATCAACATCAAAAGACTCGATATCTTATTTTCAGGTACTGTTACAAGCGATACTATAACCTCTCTGCATTTGAACTGATCTCTATGAGAATTGGGGGGTAAGACTAGATTCAGCTGTAAATTACGCTGGTACAGTATGGAACACATGACTGGCGAAATGGCTGTACGTCATCAAGGGTCTAAGGTATCAAACGAGCCCCAAACCATCACTCTGCGGCCAGATATGGAGTAGATGTGGATGGAACCCTTTAAGGGTTGTTTCTCCTGACTTTTTTCCCCATAGAGTTCTATAGGAAAATGAGTCAGGAGAAATAACCCTTGCAGTGATCCATCCACATCTACTCCATATCTGGCAACAGAGTGATGGTTTGGGGCTCGTTCGATAGCTCAGACCCTTGATGACTTACAGCCATTTAGCCAGCCATGTGTTCCCTACTGTACCAGTGTAATTTACAGTAATTTATCTAGTTTCACCCCAAAATTCCCATAGAGATCAGTTCAAATGCAGAGAGGTTATAGTATCGCTTGTAACAGTACCTGAAAATAAGATATCGAGAGTCTTTTGATGTTGATTGGTCACAGACTTCAGGAAGTAACAGCATGCAAAGGATATGCGACCAAATATTAAATATGATACTTTAAAAATATGTTAAAGCAAAATATTCTAATTTTCTGAGACACTGAATTTTGGGTTTCATTAGCTGTAAGCCATAATCATCAAAATTACAAGAAATAAAGGCTTGAAATATTTCACTCTATGTGTAATGAATCTATATAATATATGAGTTTCACTTTCTGAAATGAGTGACAAAAAATATTAAACTTTTTCACGATATTCTAATTTTTTGAGCTGCACCTGTACAGCAAGCCATACTCCAATCACCTGTACACACACACACTCACATGCAGTGTATCATATCACGTCAGCTCACATACAGCAAGCCATACTCCAATCACCTGTAGACACATACAGCAAGCCATACTCCAATCACCTGTACACATACACACACACACAGTGTATCACATCACGTCAGCTTATATACATCTCTCTCTCTCACACGTACACACACACCTACACTCACAATAGCACCTAACTAAGTCTCCTGCTGTCTGTCCTGATAATCAGTCCCCATGATAGCAGTGAAGACATCCTACTCACACACAGACCGATCCTCCTCCCATCACCGTCCTCACAGGAAACGGCACTGGTCCTCCTGACGGACAGAAGGACAGATTCCTCTTAGTGTGAAGCTGAGAAAGATGTGGCTTCCTACCACATTTTTACTGTGTGAATAGAGGAGGCGGGAGAACAGGGAGAAAGACACATGGGGGAGGGAGAGGAAGCAGAGAAAGAGAGAATGAGAGAGCGGGAAGGAGGCTATAGAGAGAGGGGAGGATAGAGAGAGAAAGAAGGATGGAGGAAGGGCAGAGGGGATAGATATGTTTGATTACCCTTTATTTTAACACTTACAGGAGACCAGCAAGTCTTATTTCTCAAAGATTTCAGAAAAACAAAACCCAAAAAGAAAAAAGGGATAGAAACTCCTGGTCACTAAAGACAGCACTGCAAGTCAAGCCCTGAGTTTCAGCATCATAGACAGGAGCTAGTGCATTCCCAGCGCACAGGTGACTCGCAGATATGGCTTCTCGAGCAACAGTGTCACCCAAACATTTCTGGGTTCTTCCAAAAGTATCTCTGACAGCCAGACGATCACAGTCCAGGTAAAAAAATGCTGCCTGTGATGCACCGCCACCCCAGGTTTTTGTATCATGAGAACCTTGCAGCTTGTTGTGGTTTATTCTTTACATGCAAATGCACACACACATGCACATTAAATGTTCCGACATTTTTTTTCATTCAAAATTATTTCATGTTGAGTGTGGAGGGCACCAGCTGCAGATGGTTGGTCCTTATTCATATCGACACGCATTAATCGCTCACAACGCTAACAAGCAGCTTCAGGACAACTGGCGGATTAAAGGTGAATTATGGACTCTCGCCTCGGTTTCAATCCCATAAACCACCCCAGGGGTCATGAGGGAGAGTGAGGAGGGTGAGAGGTAGGACGGAGTGGGAGTGATAGAAAATAGCTAAACTTGTTCACCTCCTGTTGATCTGAAATCTTCTGATACAAACCATAGAGCCACTGGGCTCACCCACAATTGGAAAAGTGATGCCAATCTCAGTGCTGGCTTTTATAATTTTTTGAGTTAATTTTATAGTTTATTTGGCTGGGAGAATGCACATTAATAATAATTCTGGAAACGTGCCAGAGTTTATCAGAAAAGATCGTTTTTATCTGTTTTCACTGAGCTACATGTCTTTGGACTGTGGGAGGAAAAGGGGAGAATGAGAAAACTCCACTCTGAGAGGATCCAAGCACGCCAAAACTCAACCCACAACCTCCATCTTGTGAGGCAACAGTGCTAACCACTGCACCACCATGCTAGATAACAAAAAACTCTGGGCAATTACAAATAAAGGGTTCTCTTCTTCGTGGAATCATTTGTTTTGCGAGAGCACCCTCTTGTGGCAACAGAACAATAAGACAACACCTAGTATTGACCTCAAGGCACCAGGCTGCTCTGGGGGGCCGGAGACCAAGGGCTGGTGCTCCCTTCGGCTAACCGTTTTCTGGTGATAGGTGGTCCGCCCCAATACTCAGCTCGAGCAAAACAGGTTTGTAAAAAAAACTGATAGGTCATTAGACCAAGTCTAATGTTTATGGTGAAGGTTGTTATGTCTCAGTATATACACTTGTAGGTTGTGCTTTCTTGGGTGACCACGTACATAGTAAACATGTTACTTTCTGTTGAACAGGAATGATCATGGTTAGGTTCAACTGGTCAGTTCCCAAAAGTTTAGCAGTTTTCCTGGGTTCTCCTACTTTTTTATTTCTGGCAGGCTGGACACCCTATGGCAAATTGTTGCCTCTTGCAGTCCTGAATCTGAATGACTATTTACTACACACATATCACTACAGCAAAAGGTATAAGCCTGTGGAGGCTATGAAACTAAACTGATTTTGTTATGTTGATTCTCCAGAGGGCTGAGTATACTCTTCATTGTAACTGTATTCACGCTTCTGATAGCACAGTGAATAATCTTTCTTCTGAGTACTTAGTACACTCCATGATAACATGTTTTACTGTTTCTGGCTTTCCACACACTCCACACTAGCCGTTGTTATGCTAGTTGTTATCCCATGCGAATCCACAGTGCCCGAGTATTAGTCTGGTCATTACTTGGTCCCTTCTTTAATTCCCTAAGTAACAATAGCCTAGTTTAATACTGTCTTGTATTGAGAAATAGCGATGTCCCCCTCTTTTATTTCTTCAAGCCTTTCGGCCATCTAGACGTTAGGCTTTTCCTCGCAATAGATTTCCACTCAGCGACTCCAAGGCAAATTTTTGGATTTGCTCCTCCCCTCAGTTCCTTTTTATGCTGCCTCATTGCCCTCCACAACTACATGTGCCGGCACCTATAAAAACCCTCAGGGGTCTTTGATTTCTCAGTTTGGTCTTCTCTAATACTTTCAAACCCTGGCACCACAAAATCCAAACATGGCTTAAGCCAGGTTTCTTGATTAAGCTACATAATAATTGTGGTTGATCCTTAGAAACATCCGCAAATCTTTTGAATTCCTGCCCATTTGCCACCACTTGCATTCCATTGTAAGATATAAAACATCGATAGCCTAATGATCCTCCTCATTTCCATTCCTTTCCGTGTTCACTACGAGGCTAATTTCCTCACAAATTTTTTTCTACAGTCTATGGGTGTGGATAAAACTCAGACACCTCCCTATTTGAATTTGATTGACGTTTGCGTTCCCTCGCACAGTGGCGACGTCATTACGGAAGATTCCATTCAAAGGTGACTAGGGAGCTTAGTAACCTTTATTCTTTTTCAGCTTATCTGACTGTGACAAAAATCAAAGCGTAATCTAAAATTAATAAATAGTAGTATTGAAGTTATTATTAGAATTACTCCATAATTAAAATTTAACATAAACAATTTCCGGAGCAAGCCACGTATTTATAAATTCCCCCCCCAGAAGAAAGGATTGGTAGAGGTCCGAATCCTAAATCTGAGTTTGCGCACCTTCGTGGCACACTGACCGAAGACCGACGAAATGGCGTCTGCAGCTGGTATGTATGGCGATGAAACAATTGGTTAACAAAGTACATTTAAACGGTATAATGGACTAGCTTTCTAAATATATTGTTATGTAGCTAGAAATGATCAAGCTATATTATTTTTCTAGCTGTTTATTTGAGAGATTGGGGCAGCAATGCGACTTATCCCCTCCTCCCCGGCTGGTATTTTTTCCCTCCGTTCAAATGTTGGTCTACGTGCGCCACTTTAATATTCGTGGGGGGAAATCGTTTACAGAAAGCAACGCGCGTAGATTATTGTATGTGCTGTTTTCATAACGCATATCATGCACACTTTTAGTTGAAGCGTCGTGTTAATTATTTGCGTTATGTGCTTGTCTGGCGCTTCCATTCATATCTGGCTAACGTTAGCTGGCTAGCTACTCGGTGAGCGTGTGCGTAAAAATAGTGATGCCGGCAAATCAGATCACGAATCCCGCCAAGTAGTAAAAAAAGACAAAAAAGTAGCTAAGTTATCTGCTGTGCACAATGTGTAAGCCGACGTTATAGTAGTGATTTGCTCTGTTTTATTAACAAGCACGTTATTGACCTGGGTTTAGCGGGAAATGTACGACGCCGTGGTGGGCCCATCTTTGTTCTGAAGCCATGTACATTTAGGACCGCGGCCTACTCCAGTTGGCTAACGAGGATTGCTCAAGTCAGCGAGCGAAATGGATCCAACGCAATACAGATCCTGTTCAATCATTTGATTTAACCCGCGGCCTAGCTGTGAGTGACCCGAGCGTCCTCAGCGTTAGTATTGATGAAAACGCACGTGGTATTTTTTTGTTTTTGGTAACGTTACTAGCCTGCTCTAAATCCAATCAGAATCCCATCGTTGTCGAGGTTGGTAGCTACTTCCTGTAAGTGCGTATATGAAGCAATTTTTGTATGTTAGTCGCTAAATTACTCGTATCTTCGGGTAACTTGGCGTTAAGTCGGAATGTTGCTGGTCAATTCACTGTCCTTTGCCTAGCTTTGCAGCAGTCGCCGGTCTTGCTTTGTTTAACGAGTATTTAGTAGCGGTATTCGGTGTTGGCTCTTGGAAGTCTCTTATCCCGCCACTATAGCCAAATATGGAGAAAGGTGCATTGTTATGCGAATATTTGCCTGATTGTAGTTGTAGGTTAGTAATGTAGTTTGATCGTTTCATCTTTTTTCAGACTACAGTTCGTACAGCCAGTCCAGAGCCCAGCAGGGGTAAGTTTTAAACCCTTAAATGATTAGACCTGTAACATGTCTTGCATTCCTTGTACACACTAGATTTAAATGTATAGACTTCCCTTATGCCAGAACCTTTACAAAAAAAAAAAAAATTTAAATAATTTTGAATTGGGAGCTATTTCATAGCAATGTGCATGTCCAATAATTATATATTGATGTAAATTCTGTATTGTTACTTAAAATGGTCAATATTCAAACGTTTTTGGAACAGTATGAAGTTCTAATTCTGTTTTAAATGGGTCTTCTCAACAAGACAGTAATTCCCTCACTTTTGAAGCAGAAAGGCTTCAGTGTTTTGGTTTTTGAATTTAGCTTCTTTTGTGTAGCTTTGTTAAATGCACCCAAATGCATTTGGTGATTGTTGAATAATTGAAAGCTGTGTGCGTTTGCAGGTACGGCTCCTATGCGGCGGCTCCACCTTCGCAGAACTATGCCCAGAGTACCCAGGTGAGACCTCACTGCCTGCCGCTACATCTGCACAATGCAGAACAAGCCATCATAAAACTATGCGAGCGGGTTGCGCTGCGTACTGCCAATCCGTGTGCAGATGCTGCTTTAAATTGCAAGGCTTCATCGCGTGTGCTTTGGCATCACTGACCTCTGGGTTGGGATGTGCATAGAGGGGGTCACTTGATCTCTCTCTTTGGTGAGGGGAGTTAACTTTTCAACATGGATGTTGGGGCACCCGGTATATGGCCCCATGCTGGACTCGGACTAATATTCACCTGTAGTCCAACTTTAGCACGGTCGACTTGATAGTTTCTCGTTAATAACCCATTTTTTTCCATTTTCTGTAGCAGCAGGGGTACGGTCAGCAGCAGGCCTACGGATCCTACAGTCAGACCGCTGACTCTGCCTATACCCAGTCGGGCACTTCTGCAGGCAGCTACACCCAGCCGTCATATGGGTCTTCATACGGCCAGCAGCCCCCAGCCTCCGGTGAGTCGCTCGCGCAGCCAATCGGCACGTGCATGTTTTTCAAAAATGGCCAATGAATGAGTCCATATGGTGCTGTAGAACAGGGTGGAACTGACTCGGTACCTTGTGGGCGGAAATGTTTGTGCCAAACTTTATGATTCAAGATAAAAATAAAAACTAATTTCTCAGAGGGGCAATTTACTTTAAAGTCCGTAGTCCAACACAATACATACAATAAATCATACACAACTTGGCACAGCACAAGATCCATCTCCTACACTGACATCGTGGGTTATAGTTTAAGAAACCGATAGCAGATGGAACAAAAGACAGTATTAGTGCTACCTGTTGGGAGACTGAACCTCCACCCTGATGGAAGCATCTGGAACTCAACATGTAAAGGATGTTGAGGGTTTCAAAGCGATAGTCTGTGCCTTTGAGATGACCCTCACTTCATACAGGTGCTGAAGGTCATTAAGGGCAGCACCAGTAATCTTGCAGCACAGCTTAACAATTTTCCCAGTTTGTTCCCACTTGTAAGATTTAAGACTGCCAAACCAACAGATCATAGAAATAGAAAGGACAGACTCAATAAAAGACTCAATTATGCGGCCCTTTGCTATGTGGCAGTTTGTCATAGGGTGCTGGTGCTAATGCAAGATGTTAATTTGAAAAGCTTTCCTAGCTGTACATGCGGTTTCTCGTCAAACGCAGCGCAGAGCCACCGCCAGATTGTCAGATCTCAGTGTCTCTGCGCTGTGGCTGCATGGCGCTCGGCTCTAGTAAAACTTGAAGTCTGATCTGTAGAAAATATAATCCCAAAATGTTGGTTTAAAAGGGAGTGAGACTGTTTTGTAGCAGTTCTCATTCACGTAGTAGCACAAGTTTTTAAAATATTCTAAAGGTAGACAAAATTGCGTGCTGCCTAAATTCAGGATAAATCCACTAAAATCATCCAGCCAAAATTGTATAAAAAAAGATAATAATAAATTAATAAATAATAATTTACAATAGTGTAGAAGAAAATGAAATGTATTAATGTGTGGTGCACGAAAGGGAAAAGGCTAACAAGACTCATCAATGCTCGCATAGTGATCCTTTCTAAAATATATAAAGGACATCTGCAGACATGCTTAATCGCACATTAAGGCCAATTCATAGTTATGAAAAGTGTGTATATGAACGTCCACACCTGTCATTTCACCTACGAGCGTACCGGATGCCGTTGTTTGCGACTTGCATGCAAAAAAAATAATACATTTTTTAAAAGTATCAATTATGGTGACATTTTAAAGCCTTTTGTGAGTGTCGAATAAAATGGTCTTCAAGAATCATGTAAAATGCATTCCACAATCCAAAAAAATAAACGAATTGCAATGGTTTGTTCAGATGCATTTGTCATGTCCAGATTTGAACCTGCTCTTTTGTCAAGTGTAACCCGGTCCCTCCCACTAGTGTAAAAGTTTGAACGCAAAGGGCTGTGTGTGGTTTTGCGTCCTGAATCTAATACTAACACTGAGCTGTTGCCGCCCCCTCCCAGGTGGGTATAGTGCTGCTCCTGCCAGCCAGCCAGGCTACAGTCAGCCCGTCCAGAGCTACAGTGCCAGTGGGTACGACACTGCCTCCACCGCCGCCACCTCCACCCCCTCCAGCCAGACCCCCTATAGCGGCCAGGCTGGGTACGGGGCCCAGGCTGCCTACCCTGGGTACAGCCAACAGCCTGCCGCTGCAGCGCCCCCTAGGTAACGCTGCACTCATGACGTCACGCGTGCATGTGTGAGCACACGCCGGCTCACTTTGCTGGTTCTTGCCTACGAGTCTATTTACTTTGCGTACCGTAAAAATGCTGGGGCCGTGTCCCAATACGACCCCTGCACCCTTTTGAGGGCGCATATTTGAGTCCACTTTGTCAAAAAGCTTTTGAGTGGGTGACTTTCTCACAAATGGGGGCCCTTAAAATACCAGGATGAACCCCTTATTTTGTTGAGGGAATTCAGGAGCACACATCTGCAGAAGCGTAAAAGACAGCGTATATGGTATAGGAGAGGTTCATATTACAAAATATATACATTTTATTTTTTTGTTAATTCTATCTTCATTCATAATCTACACTTTGTAACAATCTCATACTGATTTATATTAAGTTTTCCAAAATTAAATATTACAAACTACCTCACTAGTTTGGAAAGAGTTTTTTGCTGGTTTTTTTTCGCACACTGCTTACACAGTGAGGGGACAGGGCACATGGGCACAGGGGTCATGTTCAGTCACTGCCTAGGTTGAGTCATTAACTTCAGCCTTTTTCCTAGAAGTTTGGGGTTCAGTAACTGTTGGTTTGCTGGTTTGTGCTTGGTCATTTTGTTCCCTTTGGAAAAGGCCGGTCAGTCTTGTTTTTTGAAAAAATTAGCCCCGTTCCTCCTGTTCAATGGGGACCTGACTGCCAGGTTTAACTTCTAGAGCCCATGAGCTGAGTGAGCACCCGGAGACACCCAGTCCCCAGGCTAACATGGCCCTCTATAGCCAGGCCTACAGCCAGAGTAATTACGGCTACGCCCAGCCTCCTGGCCCGTACCCTCCCTCCAGGTAACTATCTCCCCCTGCTGGTGGTCTCCGGCACTGTAGGTTTTCCTAGACACCGGTGTCTCACACTGGTGTGATAACAGTCTGGCACTCCGAATGGAGTTTCCTAGTTATAAATCAGTAGTGAACACGGTGGGTGTGGATAAGCTAAATCATTAGCACGTTTCCCATGATTCACTGGGCTTATGGTAATGGCGCGTCATTGAAAGGGGGTTAAGTCTTTAAGCAGGGTGCACTATTTATTTCTGTCAATTCCAAATCTGAGCATGTATAGATTCTCCCCTGTCCCTCCTGATTGGGACACCATTTTCCAGAATCCCCTTCTGCAGCCCCTCCCCAGATCAAGCCCACATTGATTGTGATGAGTTCTCCACAGATCAATGTCCTGCTGTCCCTTTTTTCTCTGCCCCCCCCCCCCCCGCCAGGGTGGGATGTTGGTGTCAGGTCTCCAATAAAAGCGTTCTGTTTGTTGTTGCCGTAGCTACAGTGCCAGCAGCCAGCCGTCCAGCTACGAGCCGAGCTCGTACCAGCAGCCCCAGGCTAGCTCGTACTCCCAGCCCCAGGGCGGGTACCAGGCCCAGCAGGGCGGCTTCAGCCAGCAGGGATCCTACAGCCAGCAGGGAGGGTACCAGCAGCCTCCTCCTGCCCAGCCGGCCCAGCAGCCGGCCCAGCCACAGCCCACCAGCTACCCACCTCCCTCCAACTCCTACACCCAGCCCCCCTCCTCGCAGTACGGACAGCAGAGCAGCACTGGGGGGAGCTACGGCCAGCAGAGTGACTATAAGCCTCCCAGCCAGTACGGTAAGTGTGTGTGTGTGAGATGAGGATGTCGTCCTTGATTTAATGCCATTGCTGGGTCCTCGTACCTTTCTGGTTATTGACGGCTGTTTTCCACCATGCAGGTAATTACAGACAGGAGCACTCCAATGGCATGGGCAGCAGCGGCTACTCCGGGCCGGACTCGGGTGGATACGGCAGCGAGGGCCGCGGGCGGGGCAGGGGCGGATTCGACAGGGGAGGTTTCGACAGGGGCGGGATGATGCGTGGTGGGATGAGAGGCGCCAGCAGAGGAGGGATGGGGTAAGTTTTCGTCCGTCTCGACGCTCCGCGTACTACCCTCTCTTTACAGGCACCCCCCACCGGTCATACAGGGCTGAAAGCTGTACCCCTAAAATAAACCCCCTTCTCCCAGCTAACCCACAGCCAAAATATCTCATCCTAGCCAATCCACAGCCAAAATATCTTATCCTAGCCAATCCACAGCCAATATCTCAAATTTCCCCCAAGTGTGTAGATTAGAGGCTAGTGGTCCAAGGGAAGTAAACTTACCCATTTACTTGACTGGTTTCTCTTCATAACCGGATGTTATACCTCTTGTAAATGTATGTTTCCTGTACTAAATCAATTAACTTTTTGTGACATTTACCTGGTCACTTTTGGTAATGTTCCTGTAGTGACCCTTACTGTTCTCTTGGTTAAAAACTGTCCCTGTAGTGACCGTTACTTGGTTTCTTGGTAACTGACCCACTTTCAGCCCTGCTTGCTTATGGCCAAAGGTAAGATGATGATGGGTTACTGATCAGCATGAGAGCTCGACCAATATCGCTGGAGCAAACATTGTCAGGCTAGCGGGGAGGGTTTGTGTTAATTTGCAATGGCTCATTCATTCATGTGCAGGGTTTACAAAGCTCCTTGTGTGAGCCAGGCGGTTGGAGTTAAATGTCCATCTAACCGCCGTGTGAACGGTGTTTGCTCCAGGTGTCAACCAGCAGCCATGCAGGATGTCACAGCCCAGTGGCTTTAGGGACATGCGCGCTAAAGCCACCCTTAAGCCGAATGTTGAGCTGAACAATGCGCTTTCCTGGAAGGGTTTTTCCTGCAACGGGTTGCTGTTGCATCCTGCATGGGCTGCAGGGGGTTTATTTACTACAGACTAGAGCCACTTGGGACCCCTCTAGCTACTTTCTGTGGCCTCTTCAAACGTTATGCAGGTGGAAGTGCATATACCTCGATACCCTGTCACATGTTTGTCTAAATGTAGGTAGGCAGTTGTAAAAATATGATTATTGTGGGTAATATATGGGCAGTGTAATGCCTGCAGACAGGCATGAGTAATATTGAGCTTTATCTACCTGGGGGGTTCCTGTGTATTTCTATGTGTGTGTGTGTGTATATATATATATATGGACATTTAGGGGCTGACTGAAATAAAAAAATAAAAAAAGGTGAAAGCATGAACACAAAGGGGTATTTGGGTAAAAAAGTATTGAACCTTTTGGTCGTGTGTGTGAAACCGAAGGCGATTCTGATTGACAGGTAGAATAGTAATGGTGTTAAATGTTGTGTGCTTGTGGAAGTGCAGAGAAGTTGGCAGTTAAGTGCCCTTCACTGCCCAGCGTGTGTCAGTGCGCATGTTAGTATGCGTGTGTGGAAGAGGCAGTTAAGTGCCTTCCTCTGCCGTGTCTGTGTGTGTGTGTGTGTGTGTGTGTGTGTGTGTGTGTGTGTGTGTGAGACTGACCGACTGATGCTTTCACCTTTTTGACCCTTTGCACAGGTAAGAATGGGTGAGGGGAGCGGGAGGGGTTTGTAAGTGCAACTGTGCAAATGTTTTTTGTGAAGTTGTTTCTTGAACACTTAACATGCTGTCGCATTTATACGCTACAGGTTACAAAGTGAGAGCCATGTAAACACGGCAGTACTTTTACAGTCCCAGCTGTGAGCTGGCCGCGTAATCACAAGAGTGGTGACAAGTCACTTAGAGTGGTGGGGTGAGAGCCAGAGAGCTCCAGACTCATGTGTGTTTTGAAATGAAACAAAATAATTTAAAAAAACTGTACTTTTCAAATTAGAAATGTAACAAACTTTTTTTTATAAATGAAAACCTTTAAGGATGTGTGGTACAAAACCTTTTTTTTTTTTTTTAAATTGTGTAAATTTCATAAACTTTGTATTGGTAAGTGTAAATGAAAATGGTGTAAATGGTTATTCATTTTTGAAGCTGCATGTACAGGCTGTTTTTGTAAGCTGATTATTCCAGATGCATTTCTCCAGACCTGTGATGTTTGGGCAGTAACTATTGGGCGGAGGGGGTTCTGTAGGGCCATTGTGGGGTTCTGGGGCAGGATGGTTGAGGCCTTACCTCATGTTTCCATAGTTTCCCATCAAAGAACATCCAGGGGCTGTTTTACAGAAACATCCTAACTGAAATTCGCTCATCTTTATAGTAACTGGTCAATTGAGTTGGGACCTGATTTAGGAATATAGCCCTTTCTGAAAAAAGTTTCTAAGTCCATTTTTCTATCCTAGATAAGAAGTGTACTCTTGCCAAAATCCAAAATAGTCTCCTAACTTTAGGATAACCTGGTGTCCCAACAATTAGTTAATTGGAACTAAAAGAGAATATTCGCTAACACTAACTAGATGTCTAATAGGCGACATTTATTTGTGGAAAGGCTTATGGCAGACCGAACGATATGTTGCGGTTTAGTGACCAAATGCTTATTGGCTCCCATCGGGCCATATTCCTGCCTTTAACTGACCGTCGTTGGAGAGGCTTAATGGGTGTCATGGGACTCTCCAGGATACTAATGCACTACATTTAAAAATAAATAAATAAAATAAAATTACTTCGCCCAACTTCTCAACCTAAGAGTTTGGAATGGAAATCGGTGGTTAGCTCCTTATTGCGCTCGGTGAATAAAGTGGTGTCGGTTGTTCGCTAACGGACATGAAAGTTTATTATCAATTTCGGGTTATTTCCTGACCTGAAAACAAAGGATGGAATAACGCCTGAAGTTAAGATTTTCTTCTGTGAAAAAATCCTATCACTTGTCGGATCTTAACTTTGGACTTAAGGTATGATGTTTCTGTAATGTGGCCCCAGGTCATTATAGGTCATGGGAACTGCATCTGTGATATAACGGCAATTTAAAAAAAAAAAGTGTTAAAAAAGAGAAAAAAAGACTTGGTGTTTTTTTGTTTTTTCCCCAAAATGGTTAAGTCGCTCTGGATAAAAGCATCTGCCAAATAATGTTAATGGAATGAATCTCCTCCTCTCTTTAGCAAATGTACACATCCACCCCATGTTTAGCCAAGTCGAGGAATAAATGTATGGAGAGTTAAGGCCTGAAACCTGTAAACCTCCCCCATGTAAAGCCCCTGTGTTTAAAAACTGACTGTGATTTTTGGGGGCGAACTGAGGTTTTGAGCCCCCCTCCCCTAACGAGCTGGCTGGGCTCGAGGTGCAGAAGTGGCTCGTTAAAGGGAAAACAACTTCATTTCTCCGTTTATTTCCCCCAGCATCGCTGGAGACAGAGGTGGCTTCATTAAGCCTGGTGGTAAGTTAATGAGTATTACACTGGCTAGTTAAAAATAACAACCAAAAATAAGTCCTTTTTAAAAAAAATACTATATGCACTCATTTTGGTGTGCAGTGTTTCTTAGTCAAAAAGGTATAAGGCAGGCTATTCATTTGGGGTGGCAAAGGGGTTTGTTCAGTTAAATCTTACAGGTTAAACATTTAAATTGCTGTTTGAGTATTCTCGAGTTCACATCACAAAGGTAACCATGGGAAACGATGTACACTTCAAATTATTTGAATCTGGGGAACTGGGCACTGCTCAGTTTAGAATTTACTAACTTAGTATTGAACAGAGTAATTTAATAAGAAAGTGGAGTCTTCAAACTCTGAATTGAAATGTCTTTTTGTGGTTTTCAAAGCCATGTTTTCAATTTTCTCAATTGGGTTTGACTTTAATTGACTTTACAATGAGAGATTTTCAAACTTGTTCATGCAAAATTCCTTTCTAAAAATATGTCTAGTGTCTCAGGGGTATTGAATGTGCCGAAACTCAGGTGTCTTGTGTTCCTGGGTAATGACACAACAGTGTACTGAGGTAGTGGCTCGATGGACTCTGAACTGACCTCTCCCCTTTCTCTCTCCCCCCCCTCCTGTGGACCCGCAGGACCAGATGGTGAAATGAGTGAGTGCCTCTATCACAACCTACTTCACTTTTTTCACCTATGAACTCAGCTGTTTGGCCAGCAGCCTCTGAGCGGGGTGTAATTGGCCATTATTTCAGTCAGTGGGAATGTCATTGCAGACCCGCGGCATACTCCTAATGCTGTGACTGCTGCTCAGCCCAGTAGATGGAGGCTTTGTAGAAGCATGGCACTAGTCTGCTCCATGCTTGGAGGACATTGCACTAGCAGGCGCACAAATAAAGCTGGAACTTTGGAAAAAGGAATAGCTATAGAGATTCAGTTGGTTTCAAATGCAAATGATGAAATGGCACTAATGAGCTGATGCCTTTGCCTACAGTCCGGATGGAGGAACAGGATGACTCTGAGAACAGCACCATCTACATCACCGGCCTGACGGAGAACGCCACACTGGAGGAGATGGCAGAGTTCTTCAAGCACAGCGGGGTCATCCGGGTAGGGCTTCATTTCGAACGCAAGGAGAGCACGATGACGTCGGGGTCTTACCCGTACCTTGAGCAAGCGAACCTCAGGGTGTTTTCAGGCAGTTGAATGAGTGAACTGCGCTCTGCTCCACAGATAAACAAGCGAACGGGTCTCCATGCCATCAACATTTACACAGACAAGGACTCGGGGAAGCCTAAAGGAGACGCCACCCTGTCCTATGAGGAGCCACCGTCCGCCAAAGCCGCCGTCGAGTGGTTCGATGGTGAGCCACCACCCCTCCCTTTACCTTTTAAACGTCTTTGTTCATGTGGAGCCGGCTGCATAAGAGTTCAGTAGTTTTATAGTGCTCTCGGAATTGACCAAAGCATTTGGGGTTAATGACAATTTTAAACACTAATTTTGCATGACTGTTGAATGGCATGTGTGTTCCATTCTGTCATTTCCCACATGTTGATTCTGTCTGTAGCGCAAGGTATAATTTGTTACCTCCCTGGTGTTGCTGCAGGTAAGGAGTTCCAGAGTAAGAAGCTGAAGGTGTCGATGGCACGGCGTAAACCCATGATGGGGATGATGAGGGGCGGCATGCCCATGAGGGACGGCCGTGGAATGATGGGTCGCGGAGGTACGCTTCACCGCCTCGCTTCCTGTGCTTGCAGTGCATTTTACATTTTTAGACATTTGGCAGACGCTCTAATCTAGAGGCACTTGGACAACTTGTATTTTTTGTACATGCAAGTCATTTATAGAGCTGGATATTTTTTTACCCAAGCAACTGAGGTCAAGTACCTTGTTCAAGGGTACAATGGCAGTTGTGGGAATCAAACCTGTTATGCTACACGCTCCAGCTTTGAGCGGGGGGGTCTCTGGTACTAACTGCTGCCCCCTCCTGGCAGGGATGATGGGGCGTGGCGGAATGGGGCGTGGCGGCGATCGCGGCGGGTTTGTCCCCCGGGGCGCTCCCCGCGGAATGGGCCGTGGGGGGCCATCGGGAGGCAACATGCAGCAGAGAGCCGGAGACTGGCAATGTCCCAACTCGTGAGTATCTCCCACGCTCACCCCTCTGTTCCCACGTTGGTGTCCCAAGATGAGGACTGTGCTGAGTCTGACCCTCTCTGCCTCCACAGGGGCTGTGGCAACCAAAACTTCGCCTGGAGGATGGAGTGTAACCAGTGCAAGGCCCCAAAACCCGAGGGCTTCGGCCCCCCTCCTTTCCCCCCTCCAGGTAAGCACCTCCCCCAAGACTGCCGTTACACGTCTCACCCCTGAGCCTTGGTGGGGTACGGCTCTGCTCCCCCCTGACCGCCTCTAAATAAACCATGGCACTGGCATTTCATACAGGATTCATTTGAAATCGCTATATCTGCACACATTTATAATCTGAACTCATTGAAACCTATCTGACCTGTTTTGGGTTATTCACCATTAACAGGGTGGGTTGTGGTGGTTGACCTCCTTGCTTTTCTGGCTTTTTGAATTTGGTGTAGTGGTGGCTTAAGTGTATATGTAACTTGTGGGTTGAAATCATTGTGACCGGTGTCGATATGGCGGGTTGATTGCTCTCATTGGTCTAACGGCTGCATTGTGTTTGATTGGCAGGTGGTGACCGTGGCAGGGGCGGACCCGGCATGCGTGGCGGCAGGGGCATGGACCGCGGGGGCCCAGGAGGCCCTGGGGGATTCAGAGGGGCACGAGGGGGTGGGGACCGTGGTGGTCCCGGCGGATTCCGAGGAGCCCGTGGTATGGACAGGGGAGGTTTTGGAGGGGGAAGGGGCAGGGGAGGCCCTCCGATGGACGACATGGGAGGAAGAGGAGCCAGGAGAGGCCTGGGACCTCCTGGGAAGATGATGGAGATGAAGTGAGTCATGGGAGTTGTGTGACTCTTTCAGTTTGAGATGTACAGAAACTGCTGTTAAACAGCGGCTTAATTTGAGTGTGGTTTTTGTGTGTAAATTTTTATTTTATATTTTTTTCCATGTTATAAATAACTATTTTTTTTTTATATACCCACTGGCCAGTGTGGCTCATGGAATCTAAAAATTTACCAGCCAGATTAATTTTTACAATGTTACACAAGCTGGGTGGCTACTCAAGTAGAAAATCTTACCAGCCGCAATGAATTTACCAGAATTTGGCTGGTGGCAAGTGTTCATTTCACACCCTGCTATGACCATGGCAAGACCTGTGGGGGGTATACTACGAAACAAGATTACTCGGTTAGCTGAATAACTGAGCTGCGTAAAACCGGGAATAGCTTTTTACTTCAGTACTTTACTTCCATGTTCCGGATTTGTAATGATTCCAGGTTTTACTCTGCAGGTATCCAGCCAAGTAATCCTGCTTTGTAGTATATCCCCCAGGCTGCCCCATCCAATAAGAATCCAGTGAGTTTAATGAAGCCCTGACTAACTGCACGTGGGCATCTTGCGATGGGCAGCGAATGGATGAGTAATCGAAGCGTTTCTGTTCTCTCAGGGGTGACCGCCAGGACCGCAGGGACCGACCGTACTGAAGGACCACACCTACGCACATATTCCCGTTCTGCACAGGATTTATTTTTAATATTTTAAAATTCCCGTATTTATAGTTTATGGGATCGTTTTGCATAGTTTGTTTCTGCATTTAGTCGTCAGTGATCTTATTTTTGTTTAGATTTTTTTAAATTTAGTTTTTACTCCATTTTTATTTTCCCTTTTTGGTTGTAACCAGAGGATGAACCCTTTGGAGTGCACTTGGCACACGCATGCTGTCTTGTGCCCTTGCCGATGGCAGGAGATGTTGTGAAACAAATTTGACAAACAATTTAATGTTTTTACTTTTTTTTTTTTTTTGGTTCCTTTTTTAAAATGTGTCCCCATCCTTCTTGACTCCCTCTTTATGAATATTGAAAATTAAAAATGAGAAACTGAACCAGTTTTCCTGCCTGTTCCTGACTCGAGTGTCCATGCACTGCACATTCCTACGCTAAGGCTACGCTTCTTATTCCATTGCCTAATAGGGCTATTTCTGACACGTCCTACAGCCCATTTCAGCTCCACGCATTGCCACAGGCAAAAGTGTTTTTCCTTCCAATCAACTGTCCACACAATTAGTTCAGAAGTGGCCAAAATTGGTTGTGTGTTAATGCTTGACGTTAAATTATGTAAAATGCTTTTGCATGGGTCGTGAAAGCAGTTGATGGGCAAAATCTATTTTGACCAGTTAGACTTTGAATTGCCATGTATCTGATTTTAAGACCACATTTCAATATGGTCCAAGTTGGAATAAAATGTCCCGATTTATTTTCTGTTCTAGATCAAAATGTTCATATGTATTGGAAATAAAAATGTATTTGGGTCAATTAAAGCTGCCTGTCTAGACAAAGCGCAAGAGTGCTGGGTAACAACCAACAGCCTTATTCAATTAATGCACATTTTGCTTAACCCGAGTGTATATTGGAATATTACAAGGTGTAATCCCAATAGTTTCCCCATTGTCTCATCAAACTGAATCAAAGTTATAAGAATTGGGTACAATTCTGTAATTTCAAAGTGTAGGCTACACTTTGGTAAATATTTCCAGTGCCCTGTGGCATCTGGAGTTGCCATAATTATCACGTCGCTGGATGTCATTTTGTCAGGAAGATGGGTTTTAAGCTCATTGAAGACAACCTTTGGTGTGGCATGTACATCTCGGGTGTGTTCCACAAAATATCTTGAGCTTTATGATTTTTATATGCATATATCCTGCAAAGTGCCTTCATCTAATCTACATTACAGCTTTTTGATGCACTGTCAGACTCACCATCTAACAGCCATATCTGAAATATGGGTCATAGTCCTTCCATTTGTGGTACATGTGCTTTTAACAATAGAAGCTGCATATAAATAAAAATTCCGAATTGCCAAACATCTGGGGCTATATTCACAAAATATTATAAGTTATCCCAAGTGGAGCAAGTTGTGTCAATTTATTCACCAAGCTGCTGAGAAAGCATTGGGGAGAACTCTTGTACTGAGAAATGGTGGGGTTTCATGGACATGCTTACTATTCTAACTGATTGGTTGATGGTGAACGGGTCTGTCAAATTAATATAACTACTATAGCGGGAGGTAGACTACAAAGCATGTTCTCATGCATATTCAAAAAGTTTTTTATACATGTCCCTGATTTTAACATGAAACCAAAAATAACATTAGTCAAGTAGGCTGTGTGCCTAATTGTCAGGGAGAATGTCTGGCAGCTCGTAAAATAATTCGCGGTGATGCATTGTCTACTATGCATAAATTATTTAGGCTAGAATACGGCTGAAGTTTGCTTTATTTGTAGTTTGCGAACATCAACGAGAGAATTGTCAGACGATGTGGTGTTTGCAGAAGGAATTTATTGTTTCTTGTAATATTCTAATGATGGATAACGTTTTCCAGTTAGTCTGCACTGTGTCACAAACCGGGCCGCACGGCCGTGACAAAGAGGGAGACGCACACCAATCAAGCTTAATTAGAAAATAGTTTATTCATTAACAAGGTGATAACATAAGAAAGAAACTTACATTAGCAATGGTATGTGACATCAGTATGAGTCAGTAGCGTAAGTGAGTGGATGAGTGGAAGAGAGTGAATGCAATGTTGTATAGTGCTGTAAAACAAAGACAAACCAGCAATCAAACCAAAGGCGTAGCTCAGAGAGGAGAGGGAACAACAACTGAGCTTAGGTTTATATTAAACCCCTGGCACCCAAGGCCCATGTGATTCCAGTGTTGCTGACGAGACCCAGGTGTCTTCACTCTGCTGATGACCCTCTGCCACGCCCACCAGCACCTGCCAAGGAGGCAGCCACACCCAACCAAACAGACAGGGCGGGGAGGGTCGTCACACCCCCCCCCATAAGACAGATCCCACAGGATCTCAGTCACCACAACAACCTTACTAACAAAAAAAACAAAACAAAAAATTACACAATAAACAAAATATCACAACTTAAATATTAAAAACAGGAGATAAGTAACCTTCCAGTCATTATTCCAAAACTGGAGCCCGTGACAGCGCATCTGCAACCACATTATCACGGCCTTTAATGTATCGGATATCCAGATCATAGGACTGCAGGAACAGTGACCACCTAATCAGCCTCTGGTTAGGGCATCGCAGGGTGTGCAGGAAGGTCAGTGGGTTGTGGTCTGTATAGACTACCACTGGTGTCACCCCAGACCCTACATAGACTGCAAAATGCTGCAGGGCCCAGATCAAAGCAAGGGCCTCCTTCTCAATCACAGAGTAGTTTAGCTGATGTCTATTAAATTTTTTAGAAAAAAAACTAACTGCTCTGTTAACTCCCTGCTCATCTGCCTGCATCAACACCGCTCCCGCTCCTACATGGCTCGCATCCACCTGTAAAACAAAAGAATGGTCGAAACAGGGTGCAGCCAGCACGGGTGCGGAACACAACAGAGATTTCACATTACTAAAAGCTTCCTGGCACTTGGTTGACCACACAAACTGAACCCTGGCCTTCAACAAGTCAGTAAGTGGTGCCACAACAGTGGAGAAATTCTTACAGAAACAGCGGTAATATCCCACCATCCCAAGAAACCTCATGAGCTCCTTTTTGGTGGCAGGCCGCGGAAACTGCTCAATGACCATCACTTTAGCATACACAGGAGCCACCCGCCCCTGTCCGACCACCCGACCCAGGTAAGTCACAGTTGCACGAGCAAACTCACACTTTGCTAGATTTATTGTAAGGTTTGCCTCGGCCAACCGGTCAAACAGCGCTCTAACCCGCTGCATGTGAGAAAACCACGAATCACTATAAACCACTAAATCATCTAGATAAACCGCACAGCCGACCAGCCCAACCACCACGCGATTCATCAGGCGTTGAAAAGTGGCTGGCGCATTCCTTAACCCAAACGGCATCACTTTATAGGAATACAGCCCAGATGAAGTAATAAAAGCTGCCACTTCCTGTGCTCTTTTAGACAAGGGCACCTGCCAGTAACCCTTCAGCAGATCAAATTTGCTGACATACTTGGCGGCACCAACCTGGTCTACACAGTCCTCCATACGAGGCAACGGAAAAGAGTCTGGCTTCGTCACCTTGTTGACCTTTCGAAAATCTGAGCAGAATCTGAGTGTCTTGTCACTTTTTGGCACTAATAAACATGGAGAAGCCCAGCTGGATGAAGAAGGCACCGCCATCTCATTCGCAACCATATACTCTACCTCAGCATCTAAATATTTACGCTTCTCAGGAGAAACTCTATAAAAATGCTGACGGATAGGCTGTGCATCACCCACATCAATATCGTGCTCAGCCCAATCAGTGCGGGAGGGCACATCACCAAACAAACCTGGATACTTTAAAATAAGTTCTTCAAATTCCCCGGCCTGTGCTTCAGGCAAATGGTAGAACAACCCTTTTAAATCCCTGAGGGTCTCTGAATTTTTCAGCCGACCGGACAACAACCCCTCATCAGGCTCAAGAACAGCATCGTCCATACATTCACCCGAAAACACCCCCACTGTACCAGCCACCAAGGCTGGACTCACCCCCGTTAATCCCTGCTCGACAGCGCCAGAGACACTGGAAGATTGAACATAGTAGGGTTTAAGCAAATTTACATGAAACAGTTTCACAGGCTTCCTACGACCAGAAGTTGAAATCAAATAATTCTGATCCGAAATGCGTTTAACCACTGTAAAAGGCCCAGAGAACTTGGCTTGAAAGGGTGAACTCACCACTGGACATAAAGCCAAAACTTGATCACCAGTACTAAATTCACGCACCGCAGACTGGCGATCATACCTCTTTTTCATTTTAGCCTGTGATGCAGTCAACATTTGTTTTGCCAACTCTCCTGCAGCATATAGCCGACGCCTAAACCCATTCACATAGTCAATAAGGTTGGTGGGCGGGTCTGACTCCCTCCACCCATCCTTAAACACCGACAGTGGACCACGGACAGTATGACCAAACACTAGGTCATTTGGGCTAAACCCGGTGCTTTCTTGCACTACCTCTCGTGCAGCTAAAAGCAACCATGGCAGGCCCTCTTCCCAGTCCCCACCCAGCTCAGTGCAATATGAACGCAAAAGAGACTTGAGCGTTTGGTGAAAACGCTCCAAAGCGCCTTGACTCTGCGCGTGATAAGCTGATGACTGGTTATGTCTAATACCTAGCAATTTTAACACTTGGGCCATTAGGTGGGAAGAAAAATTAGAACCCTGGTCACTCTGGATGAATCTGGGGATGCCAAACACAGATATAAATTGCGTCAGGGCCTTAACCACAGACCTTGCGGTTATTGTGCGCAAAGGATAAACTGCCGGGTACCTGGTACTCTGACACATAACCGTTAACAAATACTGGCTACCAGTCCTTGCACGGGGCAGTGGACCCACACAATCAATTATTAGATATTCAAATGGCTGGCTGATAGCTGGAATCGGCTGCAAAGGAGCTGGTTTAATGATTTGATTCGGCTTACCAGTTAGCTGACAAGTACTACAGTTTTTAATGTGCAGAGAAACGTCCTTTTTCAGTCGCGGCCAGAAAAAATGGCGCAAAACCCTATCATAGGTTTTGCGTACACCCAAGTGCCCCGACCCATCATGAGCAAGCCTTAACACATGACTACGAAACTTGGATGGAATTACAGCTTGGAAAATGGGATCCCCAACAAAATCCTCACCATGGGGCACCCACTTTCTCACCAAAATACCATCCTGAAGAAGGTAGCAACTGGCAACATTTTTCACCTCACCGGCTGGCAGCACAAACCCAAACAGTCCCTCCAAGGATGAGTCAGCTCTTTGTTCACTCTGCAGATCACTGTGAGACACCAACAAAGGAAAATCAGGTAAACATGGCAAAGTATTCTCTTCCTCTCCATCTGCCACATTAGACTTAGCCCGACTAATAGCGCGAGTAACCGCACATGCAGGAAAAACCCCGGGAAAGCGTATAGCAATTTCATCAGACTGTTCTGAGCCTGAAGGAGACAGAGTAACCACTGGAGGTGGTGACCCATTCGCCCATACCCGACTACCAGCCAAGTCGTTACCCAAAATAATATCAACCCCTTCCACCGGTAACGCTGGCCTCACACCAATAAGCACCTCACCCTGCACCAGATCACAATCTAAGTTTATCCTATGCACTGGAACAGGAAACACCATCAACCCCATTCCTCGCATAAGGATTTTATCCCCCGTATCAGTTCTCTCAGAAAACGGCAAAATGGACTCCTGAATATATGAGTTGTCCGCACCCGTATCCCTCAAAATCTTAACTGGCACCTTAATATCACTACCAGCCTGTGCTACAAACCCTCCTGAGACAAAAGGCAGATAGGACTCACTGGGGCCATCAACCACACCAGATTCTGCCTGCCCACTTTGCCACACTTCTACATCCAGACCCAGAACGCTTGCAGCCAGTGCAGTAGGTTTTACACGCCCACCTCCCACTTGCTGCTTCCTACCCTTAAGCATTGGGCAGTCTGACTTCCAGTGGCCTGCCTCACGGCAATAATTGCACACATCCTCTCCTCTTTCAGGCGTTCCCCAGGACCCCTTACCTGAAAAACTCCCAAAGCGAACAGGCGACCTACCCCCACCATTTTTGCGCGCACCAAACTCCCGCACAGGCTCACCAGGCCGGCTTTTATGAATTAGTACATACTCATCAGCTAAACCCGCAGCGTCAATGGCAGTCATAACCCTACGCTCCGCAAGATATGTGGCAACCCGACTGGGCAGAGAGTTTTTAAACTGCTCCAAGATGACTAAATCACACAAACTCTCAAAATCCCCAACCTCCGAGGCTATACACCAACGATTAAAATGATTAGTAAGCTCCCTCGCAAAATCCATATGAGACTGGTCAACCCTTTTTTCCCACATCCTAAAACGCTGGCGATACGCTTCTGGGACTAACTCGTATGCCTTCAATACAGCCTCCTTGACTGATTTATAAGTTAAGTCATCATCACTTAAAGACGCATACGCCTCCTGTGCTTTTCCTGATAACACGGATTGCAATAGCAAAATTCGTTCAGAATCTGACCAATTTCGTGCTTGCGCAATCCGCTCAAACAGAGAAAAAAACACATCCGGGTCCTTCTCATTAAACTTAGGCAAAAGACGCAAATTACTCGCAACATCTGGAGATCCTGACGAAAAAGAGGAAATTTCTAACCCCCTCAAAACCTCCCCAGAAATCATACCATCTTTAACTAACCCCAGTCTAGCTGTTTGTAATGCTATCTTTGCCTGCTCTGTCTCACGACGCAACCGCTCAATTACCACTTGCTTATCCATCTCCAGCCTTTGCTTATCCAGTTCTAACTTCTGTTTCTCGCTTTCATGAGACAACTGCAGTAAAAGCAATTCTTTATGCTGTTCAAACGTTAAGGTTCCTGACGGAACTGAATATAACTGCGCTGCTAATGACTGACCAGGTCCCTCCTGCTTAGCACCCAGCACCCCTTTCTCAACCAACTGCAGTTTCACCACACCCTTTACGTTTTCTTTACGCTTATCACTAAGACCACTTAGATCAATTTCAAACTCATTTGCAATCTTCAGAAGCTGATCTTTAGTGCAACGTTCAAGAAAACCTTCACATGGCGCACTAACAAACTCATCTATCCCTGCCATAATATTTTACTCTAAAGGACCAACAGACTGAAGAAAAAAAAAACAGCAGAACAGAACCAACAGACAGTGTTGCCCCGGTCAACTAGTGGACAAAAGACACAATAATAGTGTCCCCAAATTTAATATGGAAATTCCCCTCTACCTAAACTACCTATCCAAATCTAATCTATTTTACTGACCCTAGTCTTCGTGCAGATTAGCGGTGGGCGCTTTTAAACACTTAAACCAGTAGCAGGGTTAAGCCCCCAGCAAGCTGGTTACTCACCCAACAGCTCTGGACGTGTACCCGAGACAACTGCTCTGACCGCACACCACACAAAAAAAACAAACTAAAAAAACAAACCAACAAGCCCAAATGGACAACGTTGCTAAACCTACCCAGGGAAATTCCACAAAAGAAAAAATTACTACACCAATTGACCACACAATCACTGCCGATGGCTCACACCTGCCCAATCACAAATAATCACACACTAACTGCAGGACCAAACTCCCTAACTAAAATAACAACCAACTAAACATCCAAATCAACCTATTCAAAATGCGTCTCCCAAACACAGGATATGCTGAAGGTAACAATTAACCTACACCTCAGCCAAACCCCATGCACTAAGACCCTACATCAATAAGAGAACCAAACCATGACCTCAAAGAAATCAAACATAAACCAATCAAATTTATCCCGGACGAGCCCCCACTTGTCACAAACCGGGCCGCACGGCCGTGACAAAGAGGGAGACGCACACCAATCAAGCTTAATTAGAAAATAGTTTATTCATTAACAAGGTGATAACATAAGAAAGAAACTTACATTAGCAATGGTATGTGACATCAGTATGAGTCAGTAGCGTAAGTGAGTGGATGAGTGGAAGAGAGTGAATGCAATGTTGTATAGTGCTGTAAAACAAAGACAAACCAGCAATCAAACCAAAGGCGTAGCTCAGAGAGGAGAGGGAACAACAACTGAGCTTAGGTTTATATTAAACCCCTGGCACACAAGGCCCATGTGATTCCAGTGTTGCTGACGAGACCCAGGTGTCTTCACTCTGCTGATGACCCTCTGCCACGCCCACCAGCACCTGCCAAGGAGGCAGCCACACCCAACCAAACAGACAGGGCGGGGAGGGTCGTCACAACTGCACCTGTGCTCAGGTAGCGTAGATTTGGCAAAACATTTATTTGCGACCCGGTTTCAGAGATAAAATGCTTTGTGAATTACTCTTGTACCAAAAACTTCTGAGTTCTGAAGTTAGGAGTATCCATTATTGTTAAGAGTTTCTCCTAAATCGGGAAGTTAGGAGATACTTTAGCCTTAATATGTTCCGTGAATACTATTGGACTTTATTAATCCCCATGAGGAAATTTGGTAATTGCAGCAGCAGGTAAATAAAATAAGTGTATGACTCGGTAAAACACCTTAAAGATATTACCCCTAAAACAAATAATAACTACCATAATGTAATGCAGCTAGGCTATACATTGCAAACACACAGATCAATGTGCAAATACAGCCGATAGGTTATGTGGTAGGCCTTGTCCATCCAGTAATAAATAGGCTACTAAAGTAATGCTAGAATAGTAATAGAAAATTACTATTACAAGAGTCAACTGAAACGTAGCACAGCCTATCCATTTTTCAGCGCAGGCACCTATAATTACACCTACATAGCCTACAATTGACGTTCTTAGTCTTAAATAGACATTCTTACGTTGTTCTGTTGAACATTGCAGAAATCTACAATGGTCGACTATCAAATCACCTGTCACCATATTGGTTTGGACATGCGCATCGATGATTATGACGTTTTCCATAATGGACATAAAAAATATTGAAATTGACGACCATACCCACGAGAATTATTTAGCTTTGTGTCTGAAATGCACGAATTCTACCGTGCTTCCGTTCATATGACTCCTCTTTGTGTAGCTACTACAAAGTCCACGCCTACCCTAAGCGATCCTGTCATTCAAAATGTTCTTCCCTATGATTGGAGAATACAAGACCACAATTTTAACCAATCACCAACTAGCAGGACGTTATAAATACAGCAGACTGCTCTTTTAAGCCATTTATGTGTTAGTTTGACCGAAACAGATTGTAAAAAACGATGAGTGGTCGAGGCAAAACTGGCGGAAAAGTGCGGGCGAAGGCGAAGACCCGTTCGTCGAGGGCAGGCTTGCAGTTCCCTGTCGGCCGTGTCCATAGGCTGCTACGCAAAGGCAACTATGCAGAGCGCGTTGGCGCTGGAGCGCCGGTGTACTTGGCCGCTGTGCTAGAGTATCTCACTGCGGAAATCCTCGAGTTGGCTGGCAATGCAGCCCGGGACAATAAGAAAACCCGCATCATCCCGCGACACCTTCAGCTGGCTGTCCGTAACGACGAAGAGTTGAACAAGCTTCTGGGCGGCGTAACCATTGCGCAGGGTGGTGTGCTGCCGAACATCCAGGCCGTACTACTGCCCAAGAAAACCGAGAAGGCCACCAAAGCGAAGTAAATTTCAGATTATCCATTCCAGCGATAGAAAAGGCTCTTTTCAGAGCCGCCCACTTCATTAAAAGTGCAATGCTTCATTCCAGAGGAGACGTTTCACCATTTTATTACGATATGGGGATGGAGTGGGTTAATTTCATTGTGAGAGGCAGTATCTAAATATGACCTATTTCAACAAAATGCATGTTTTGCTATGAAAGGTAACGTTTTGCATCCTACGCCGTTGCAGTGTAATATACAATGTTAATGTCCCCCTACTGCAGGAAGAGAATAGGATTGAGGAAGATAACATCCCCCACGAGACACAGGTCTGGGCCTTTTGTGCATGGGCCTTAATGTTGTCCCTCCATTTTTGTAACAAGCGAAGTTTAACCGTATCAGCACTGTTTATGGGCTGTCCGTGGAATCTTCCATCGGTCTTTAAGAAAAAATTAACGTGTGCTTATGAATGTAGCTACTGGGGGGAAATGTACTTCTAAGGATATTGCTGCTATAAATGAAGTGAAAGGAGACTGATGCCTGGGTGGCGCATTTCGTCATTACAAGGGTTGAGCTGCATTTGTGACGTCACGAGTTAGAATAGTTCATCTCACAAAAACGGGAAATCATTTAATCTTAATTTTAAATAAACGAATTGATAAACGCAAGTTATTCTCTAATATTGTTGAGCACATGGCCACCACACCTTTTGGCATTCAGCCGATACTCATCCAGACTGAGTTACTTGGATTACATTTTTACATACGATGAATGTTTACTGGGAAACTCAGGTTAAATGACGTAGGGACAAATGGTAGTACTCCAGCTGTGGGTCAAACCTGCAGCCTTTGAGATGCAAACCCAATTCGCAACACCATTTTATACAACACTACTTCACTTGAATTTCATGTCCCATCATTGTTCAGCAATTTCAATCTGATTTGAAAACGTTTCCTTGACACAGCACAGATGGCCTTTGAATTCAGGTGTGTACAATTGCAAAGTCAATGACCTTTTACTCTATTTGTAGGTACTAGTAGGCTAGTGGATTTGTTCTGGCCACAAGATGGACTCGCACAAATGACAGGACGAATGCAAGATCCACTAACTTGCATCAACGGAGTGGATAACAATATATCTCTGCCCACATTCCAGTATACAGTCTAGTTTTACGTGACTTATAACAGTAGCTTCATACATGGTCAAGACACAGCTCGCTTTAATTATTTAGGAGCAAAACAGGACACATATTGACACAGTCAAAGCCATAGAAGAAACTGCAGAAAGCTTGAAGAAGCAGCACATAATACTGTGACACATTACGTTATAAATAAATGACACACAATAACGTCACATCACACATCTTCATAGCACCCAACAATGTAATATAGGACCAGGGCCTTGCCAGTTACATATTTCAGCTTGGCAATAGATCTTGTTTGTAAAATAGGAAGCAGCATGAATATAATACTGCAACAGTGCTGTCACCATGGGTACAGATAGCAGTGCCTCCTCTGTATGGATTGACTGTACATAACACCACATACTGAGCAGTATGAGTGACTGTACATAACACTGTATGCTGAGCAGTATGAGTGACTGTACATAACATCACATACTGAACAGTATGAGTGACTGTACATAACATCACATACTGAACAGTATGAGTGACTGTACATAACATCACATACTGAACAGTATGAGTGATTGTCCATAACACCACATACTGAACAGTATGAGTGATTGTCCATAACATCACATACTGAACAGTATGAGTGACTGTACATAACACCACATACTGAGCAGTATGAGTGATTGTCCATAACACCACATACTGAACAGTATGAGTGACTGTATATAACACCACATACTGAGCAGTATGAGTGATTGTACATAACATCACATACTGAACAGTATGAGTGACTGTACATAACATCACATACTGAACAGTATGAGTGACTGTCTATAACACCACATACTGAGCAGTATGAGTGATTGTCCATAACATCACATACTGAACAGTATGAGTGATTGTCCATAACATCACATACTGAACAGTATGAGTGACTGTACATAACACCACATACTGAGCAGTATGAGTGATTGTCCATAACACCACATACTGAGCAGTATGAGTGACTGTACATAACACCGTATGCTGAGCAGTATGAGTGATTGTCCATAAGACCACATACTGAACAGTATGAGTGACTGTCTATAACACCACATACTGAATAGTATGAGTGACTGTATATAACACCCTATACTGAGCCGTATGAGTGATTGTCCATAAGACCACATACTGAACAGTATGAGTGACTGTACATAACACCGTATGCTGAGCAGTATGAGTGACTGTACATAACACTGTATGCTGAGCAGTATGAGTGATTGTCCATAAGACCACATACTGAACAGTATGAGTGACTGTCTATAACACCACATACTGAATAGTATGAGTGACTGTATATAACACCCTATACTGAGCCGTATGAGTGATTGTCCATAAGACCACATACTGAACAGTATGAGTGACTGTCCATAACACTGTATGCTGAGCAGTATTGGTGACTGTACATAACACCGTATGCTGAGCAGTATGAGTGACTGTACATAACACCGCATGCTGAGCAGTATGAGTGATTGTCCATAAGACCACATACTGAACAGTATGAGTGACTGTCTATAACACCACATACTGAATAGTATGAGTGACTGTATATAACACCCTATACTGAGCCGTATGAGTGATTGTCCATAAGACCACATACTGAACAGTATGAGTGACTGTACATAACACCGTATGCTGAGCAGTATGAGTGACTGTACATAACACTGTATGCTGAGCAGTATGAGTGATTGTCCATAAGACCACATACTGAACAGTATGAGTGACTGTCCATAAGACCACATACTGAACAGTATGAGTGACTGTCCATAAGACCACATACTGAACAGTATGAGTGACTGTCCATAACACTGTATGCTGAGCAGTATGAGTGACTGTACATAACATCACATACTGAACAGTATGAGTGACTGTACATAACATCACATACTGAACAGTATGAGTGATTGTCCATAACACCACATACTGAACAGTATGAGTGATTGTCCATAACATCACATACTGAACAGTATGAGTGACTGTACATAACACCACATACTGAGCAGTATGAGTGATTGTCCATAACACCACATACTGAACAGTATGAGTGACTGTATATAACACCCTATACTGAGCCGTATGAGTGACTGTCCATAAGACCACATACTGAGCAGTATGGGTGACTGTCCATAACACCGCATACTGAATAGTATGAGTGACTGTACATAACATCACATACTGAACAGTATGAGTGACTGTACATAACACCGCATACTGAACAGTATGAGTGACTGTACATAACATCACATACTGAACAGTATGAGTGACTGTACATAACATCACATACTGAACAGTATGAGTGACTGTACATAACACCACATACTGAGCAGTATGAGTGATTGTCCATAAGACCACATACTGAACAGTTTGAGTGACTGTCTATAACACCACATACTGAACAGTATGAGTGACTGTATATAACACCCTATACTGAGCCGTATGAGTGACAGTCCATAAGACCACATACTGAACAGTATGAGTGACTGTCCATAAGACCACATACTGAACAGTATGAGTGACTGTCCATAACACCACATACTGAACAGTATGAGTGACTGTCCATAACACTGTATGCTGAGCAGTATGAGTGATTGTCCATAACACCACATACTGAACAGTATGAGTGACTGTATATAACACCCTATACTGAGCCGTATGAGTGATTGTCCATAAGACCACATACTGAACAGTATGAGTGACTGTCCATAACATCACATACTGAACAGTATGAGTGACTGTACATAACATCACATACTGAGCAGTATGAGTGATTGTCCATAACACCACATACTGAGCAGTATGAGTGATTGTCCATAAGACCACATACTGAACAGTATGAGTGACTGTACATAACATCACATACTGAACAGTATGAGTGACTGTACATAACACCACATACTGAACAGTATGAGTGACTGTCTATAACACCACATACTGAACAGTATGAGTGACTGTATATAACACCCTATACTGAGCCGTATGAGTGACTGTACATAACACCACATACTGAACAGTATGAGTGACTGTCTATAACACCACATACTGAACAGTATGAGTGACTGTATATAACACCCTATACTGAGCCGTATGAGTGACTGTCCATAAGACCACATACTGAACAGTATGAGTGACTGTACATAACATCACATACTGAACAGTATGAGTGACTGCACATAACACCACATACTGAGCAGTATGAGTGATTGTCCATAAGACCACATACTGAACAGTATGAGTGACTGTCTATAACACCACATACTGAACAGTATGAGTGACTGTATATAACACCCTATACTGAGCCGTATGAGTGATTGTCCATAAGACCACATACTGAACAGTATGAGTGACTGTCTATAACACCACATACTGAACAGTATGAGTGACTGCACATAACACCACATACTGAACAGTATGAGTGACTGTCTATAACACCACATACTGAACAGTATGAGTGACTGTATATAACACCCTATACTGAGCCGTATGAGTGATTGTCCATAAGACCACATACTGAACAGTATGAGTGACTGTCTATAACACCCTATACTGAGCAGTATGAGTGATTGTCCATAAGACCACATACTGAACAGTATGAGTGACTGTCTATAACACCACATACTGAACAGTATGAGTGACTGTACATAACATCACATACTGAACAGTATGAGTGACTGTCCATAACACCACATACTGAACAGTATGAGTGACTGTCCATAAGACCACATACTGAGCAGTATTGGTGACTGTCCATAACACTGTATGCTGAGCAGTATGAGTGACTGTACATAACACTGTATGCTGAGCAGTATGAGTGATTGTCCATAAGACCACATACTGAACAGTATGAGTGACTGTCCATAAGACCACATACTGAGCAGTATTGGTGACTGTCCATAACACTGTATGCTGAGCAGTATGAGTGACTGTACATAACACTGTATGCTGAGCAGTATGAGTGATTGTCCATAAGACCACATACTGAACAGTATGAGTGACTGTCTATAACACCACATACTGAATAGTATGAGTGACTGTATATAACACCCTATACTGAGCCGTATGAGTGATTGTCCATAAGACCACATACTGAACAGTATGAGTGACTGTCCATAACACTGTATGCTGAGCAGTATTGGTGACTGTACATAACACCGTATGCTGAGCAGTATGAGTGACTGTCCATAAGACCACATACTGAACAGTATGAGTGACTGTCCATAAGACCACATACTGAACAGTATGAGTGACTGTCCATAAGACCACATACTGAACAGTATGAGTGACTGTCCATAACACTGTATGCTGAGCAGTATTGGTGACTGTACATAACACCGTATACTGAGCAGTATGAGTGACTGTCTATAACACCACATACTGAGCAGTATGAGTGATTGTCCATAACATCACATACTGAACAGTATGAGTGATTGTCCATAACATCACATACTGAACAGTATGAGTGACTGTACATAACACCACATACTGAGCAGTATGAGTGATTGTCCATAACACCACATACTGAACAGTATGAGTGACTGTACATAACATCACATACTGAACAGTATGAGTGACTGTACATAACACCGCATACTGAACAGTATGAGTGACTGTACATAACATCACATACTGAACAGTATGAGTGACTGTACATAACATCACATACTGAACAGTATGAGTGACTGTACATAACACCACATACTGAGCAGTATGAGTGATTGTCCATAAGACCACATACTGAACAGTATGAGTGACTGTCTATAACACCACATACTGAACAGTATGAGTGACTGTATATAACACCTTATACTGAGCCGTATGAGTGACAGTCCATAAGACCACATACTGAACAGTATGAGTGACTGTCCATAAGACCACATACTGAACAGTATGAGTGACTGTCCATAAGACCACATACTGAACAGTATGAGTGACTGTCCATAACACCACATTCTGAACAGTATGAGTGACTGTCCATAACACTGTATGCTGAGCAGTATGAGTGACTGTCCATAACACCACATACTGAACAGTATGAGTGACTGTACATAACACTGTATGCTGAGCAGTATGAGTGACTGTACATAACATCACATACTGAACAGTATGAGTGACTGTACATAACATCACATACTGAACAGTATGAGTGATTGTCCATAACACCACATACTGAACAGTATGAGTGACTGTATATAACACCCTATACTGAGCCGTATGAGTGATTGTCCATAAGACCACATACTGAACAGTATGAGTGACTGTCCATAACATCACATACTGAACAGTATGAGTGACTGTACATAACATCACATACTGAGCAGTATGAGTGATTGTCCATAACACCACATACTGAGCAGTATGAGTGATTGTCCATAAGACCACATACTGAACAGTATGAGTGACTGTACATAACATCACATACTGAACAGTATGAGTGACTGTACATAACACCACATACTGAACAGTATGAGTGACTGTCTATAACACCACATACTGAACAGTATGAGTGACTGTATATAACACCCTATACTGAGCCGTATGAGTGACTGTCCATAAGACCACATACTGAGCAGTATGGGTGACTGTATATAACACCCTATACTGAGCCGTATGAGTGATTGTCCATAAGACCACATACTGAACAGTATGAGTGACTGTCCATAACATCACATACTGAACAGTATGAGTGACTGTACATAACATCACATACTGAGCAGTATGAGTGATTGTCCATAACACCACATACTGAGCAGTATGAGTGATTGTCCATAAGACCACATACTGAACAGTATGAGTGACTGTACATAACACCACATACTGAACAGTATGAGTGACTGTACATAACACCACATACTGAACAGTATGAGTGACTGTCTATAACACCACATACTGAACAGTATGAGTGACTGTATATAACACCCTATACTGAGCCGTATGAGTGACTGTCCATAAGACCACATACTGAGCAGTATGGGTGACTGTCCATAACACCGCATACTGAACAGTATGAGTGACTGTACATAACATCACATACTGAACAGTATGAGTGACTGTACATAACATCACATACTGAACAGTATGAGTGATTGTCCATAACACCACATACTGAACAGTATGAGTGACTGTATATAACACCCTATACTGAGCCGTATGAGTGATTGTCCATAAGACCACATACTGAACAGTATGAGTGACTGTCCATAACATCACATACTGAACAGTATGAGTGACTGTACATAACATCACATACTGAGCAGTATGAGTGATTGTCCATAACACCACATACTGAGCAGTATGAGTGATTGTCCATAAGACCACATACTGAACAGTATGAGTGACTGTCTATAACACCACATACTGAACAGTATGAGTGACTGTATATAACACCCTATACTGAGCCGTATCAGTGACTGTCCATAAGACCACATACTGAACAGTATGAGTGACTGTCCATAAGACCACATACTGAACAGTATGAGTGACTGTCCATAAGACCACATACTGAACAGTATGAGTGACTGTCCATAAGACCACATACTGAACAGTATGAGTGACTGTCCATAACACTGTATGCTGAGCAGTATTGGTGACTGTACATAACACCGTATGCTGAGCAGTATGAGTGATTGTCCATAAGACCACATACTGAACAGTATGAGTGACTGTCCATAACACCACATACTGAACAGTATGAGTGACTGTACATAACACTGTATGCTGAGCAGTATGAGTGACTGTACATAACATCACATACTGAACAGTATGAGTGACTGTACATAACATCACATACTGAACAGTATGAGTGATTGTCCATAACACCACATACTGAACAGTATGAGTGACTGTATATAACACCCTATACTGAGCCGTATGAGTGATTGTCCATAAGACCACATACTGAACAGTATGAGTGACTGTCCATAACATCACATACTGAACAGTATGAGTGACTGTACATAACATCACATACTGAGCAGTATGAGTGACTGCACATAACACCACATACTGAGCAGTATGAGTGATTGTATATAACACCCTATACTGAGCCGTATGAGTGATTGTCCATAAGACCACATACTGAACAGTATGAGTGACTGTCCATAACATCACATACTGAACAGTATGAGTGACTGTACATAACATCACATACTGAGCAGTATGAGTGACTGCACATAACACCACATACTGAGCCGTATGAGTGACTGTCCATAAGACCACATACTGAACAGTATGAGTGACTGTCCATAAGACCACATACTGAACAGTATGAGTGACTGTCCATAAGACCACATACTGAACAGTATGAGTGACTGTCCATAAGACCACATACTGAACAGTATGAGTGACTGTCCATAACACTGTATGCTGAGCAGTATTGGTGACTGTACATAACACCGTATGCTGAGCAGTATGAGTGATTGTCCATAAGACCACATACTGAACAGTATGAGTGACTGTCTATAACACCACATACTGAATAGTATGAGTGACTGTATATAACACCCTATACTGAGCCGTATGAGTGATTGTCCATAAGACCACATACTGAACAGTATGAGTGACTGTACATAACACCGTATGCTGAGCAGTATGAGTGACTGTACATAACACTGTATGCTGAGCAGTATGAGTGATTGTCCATAAGACCACATACTGAACAGTATGAGTGACTGTCTATAACACCACATACTGAATAGTATGAGTGACTGTATATAACACCCTATACTGAGCCGTATGAGTGATTGTCCATAAGACCACATACTGAACAGTATGAGTGACTGTCCATAACACTGTATGCTGAGCAGTATTGGTGACTGTACATAACACCGTATGCTGAGCAGTATGAGTGACTGTCCATAAGACCACATACTGAACAGTATGAGTGACTGTCCATAAGACCACATACTGAACAGTATGAGTGACTGTCCATAAGGCCACATACTGAACAGTATGAGTGACTGTCCATAACACTGTATGCTGAGCAGTATGAGTGACTGTACATAACATCACATACTGAACAGTATGAGTGACTGTACATAACATCACATACTGAACAGTATGAGTGATTGTCCATAACACCACATACTGAACAGTATGAGTGATTGTCCATAACATCACATACTGAACAGTATGAGTGACTGTACATAACACCACATACTGAGCAGTATGAGTGATTGTCCATAACACCACATACTGAACAGTATGAGTGACTGTATATAACACCCTATACTGAGCCGTATGAGTGACTGTCCATAAGACCACATACTGAGCAGTATGGGTGACTGTCCATAACACCGCATACTGAACAGTATGAGTGACTGTACATAACATCACATACTGAACAGTATGAGTGACTGTACATAACACCGCATACTGAACAGTATGAGTGACTGTACATAACATCACATACTGAACAGTATGAGTGACTGTACATAACATCACATACTGAACAGTATGAGTGACTGTACATAACACCACATACTGAGCAGTATGAGTGATTGTCCATAAGACCACATACTGAACAGTATGAGTGACTGTATATAACACCCTATACTGAGCCGTATGAGTGACAGTCCATAAGACCACATACTGAACAGTATGAGTGACTGTCCATAAGACCACATACTGAACAGTATGAGTGACTGTCCATAACACCACATACTGAACAGTATGAGTGACTGTCCATAACACTGTATGCTGAGCAGTATGAGTGATTGTCCATAAGACCACATACTGAACAGTATGAGTGACTGTATATAACACCACATACTGAACAGTATGAGTGACTGTCCATAAGACCACATACTGAACAGTATGAGTGACTGTCCATAACATCACATACTGAACAGTATGAGTGACTGTACATAACATCACATACTGAGCAGTATGAGTGATTGTCCATAACACCACATACTGAGCAGTATGAGTGATTGTCCATAAGACCACATACTGAACAGTATGAGTGACTGTACATAACATCACATACTGAACAGTATGAGTGACTGTACATAACACCACATACTGAACAGTATGAGTGACTGTCTATAACACCACATACTGAACAGTATGAGTGACTGTATATAACACCCTATACTGAGCCGTATGAGTGACTGTACATAACACCACATACTGAACAGTATGAGTGACTGTCTATAACACCACATACTGAACAGTATGAGTGACTGTATATAACACCCTATACTGAGCCGTATGAGTGATTGTCCATAAGACCACATACTGAACAGTATGAGTGACTGTCCATAAGACCACATACTGAACAGTATGAGTGACTGTCCATAAGACCACATACTGAACAGTATGAGTGACTGTCCATAACACTGTATGCTGAGCAGTATTGGTGACTGTACATAACACCGTATGCTGAGCAGTATGAGTGATTGTCCATAAGACCACATACTGAACAGTATGAGTGACTGTCCATAACACCACATACTGAACAGTATGAGTGACTGTACATAACACTGTATGCTGAGCAGTATGAGTGACTGTACATAACATCACATACTGAACAGTATGAGTGACTGTACATAACATCACATACTGAACAGTATGAGTGATTGTCCATAACACCACATACTGAACAGTATGAGTGACTGTATATAACACCCTATACTGAGCCGTATGAGTGATTGTCCATAAGACCACATACTGAACAGTATGAGTGACTGTCCATAACATCACATACTGAACAGTATGAGTGACTGTACATAACATCACATACTGAGCAGTATGAGTGATTGTCCATAACACCACATACTGAGCAGTATGAGTGATTGTCCATAAGACCACATACTGAACAGTATGAGTGACTGTACATAACATCACATACTGAACAGTATGAGTGACTGTACATAACACCACATACTGAACAGTATGAGTGACTGTCTATAACACCACATACTGAACAGTATGAGTGACTGTATATAACACCCTATACTGAGCCGTATGAGTGACTGTCCATAAGACCACATACTGAGCAGTATGGGTGACTGTCCATAACACCGCATACTGAACAGTATGAGTGACTGTACATAACATCACATACTGAACAGTATGAGTGACTGTACATAACATCACATACTGAACAGTATGAGTGACTGCACATAACACCACATACTGAGCAGTATGAGTGATTGTCCATAAGACCACATACTGAACAGTATGAGTGACTGTCTATAACACCACATACTGAACAGTATGAGTGACTGTATATAACACCCTATACTGAGCCGTATGAGTGACTGTCCATAAGACCACATACTGAACAGTATGAGTGACTGTCCATAAGACCACATACTGAACAGTATGAGTGACTGTCCATAAGACCACATACTGAACAGTATGAGTGACTGTCCATAAGACCACATACTGAACAGTATGAGTGACTGTCCATAACACTGTATGCTGAGCAGTATTGGTGACTGTACATAACACCGTATGCTGAGCAGTATGAGTGATTGTCCATAAGACCACATACTGAACAGTATGAGTGACTGTCTATAACACCACATACTGAACAGTATGAGTGATTGTCCATAACACCACATACTGAACAGTATGAGTGATTGTCCATAACATCACATACTGAACAGTATGAGTGACTGTACATAACACCACATACTGAGCAGTATGAGTGATTGTCCATAACACCACATACTGAACAGTATGAGTGACTGTATATAACACCCTATACTGAGCCGTATGAGTGACTGTCCATAAGACCACATACTGAGCAGTATGGGTGACTGTCCATAACACCGCATACTGAACAGTATGAGTGACTGTACATAACATCACATACTGAACAGTATGAGTGACTGTACATAACACCGCATACTGAACAGTATGAGTGACTGTACATAACATCACATACTGAACAGTATGAGTGACTGTACATAACATCACATACTGAACAGTATGAGTGACTGTACATAACACCACATACTGAGCAGTATGAGTGATTGTCCATCAGACCACATACTGAACAGTATGAGTGACTGTCTATAACACCACATACTGAACAGTATGAGTGACTGTATATAACACCCTATACTGAGCCGTATGAGTGACAGTCCATAAGACCACATACTGAACAGTATGAGTGACTGTCCATAAGACCACATACTGAACAGTATGAGTGACTGTCCATAACACCACATACTGAACAGTATGAGTGACTGTCCATAACACTGTATGCTGAGCAGTATGAGTGATTGTCCATAAGACCACATACTGAACAGTATGAGTGACTGTATATAACACCACATACTGAACAGTATGAGTGACTGTCCATAAGACCACATACTGAACAGTATGAGTGACTGTCCATAACATCACATACTGAACAGTATGAGTGACTGTACATAACATCACATACTGAGCAGTATGAGTGATTGTCCATAACACCACATACTGAGCAGTATGAGTGATTGTCCATAAGACCACATACTGAACAGTATGAGTGACTGTACATAACATCACATACTGAACAGTATGAGTGACTGTACATAACACCACATACTGAACAGTATGAGTGACTGTCTATAACACCACATACTGAACAGTATGAGTGACTGTATATAACACCCTATACTGAGCCGTATGAGTGACTGTACATAACACCACATACTGAACAGTATGAGTGACTGTCTATAACACCACATACTGAACAGTATGAGTGACTGTATATAACACCCTATACTGAGCCGTATGAGTGATTGTCCATAAGACCACATACTGAACAGTATGAGTGACTGTCCATAAGACCACATACTGAACAGTATGAGTGACTGTCCATAAGACCACATACTGAACAGTATGAGTGACTGTCCATAACACTGTATGCTGAGCAGTATTGGTGACTGTACATAACACCGTATGCTGAGCAGTATGAGTGATTGTCCATAAGACCACATACTGAACAGTATGAGTGACTGTCCATAACACCACATACTGAACAGTATGAGTGACTGTACATAACACTGTATGCTGAGCAGTATGAGTGACTGTACATAACATCACATACTGAACAGTATGAGTGACTGTACATAACATCACATACTGAACAGTATGAGTGATTGTCCATAACACCACATACTGAACAGTATGAGTGACTGTATATAACACCCTATACTGAGCCGTATGAGTGATTGTCCATAAGACCACATACTGAACAGTATGAGTGACTGTCCATAACATCACATACTGAACAGTATGAGTGACTGTACATAACATCACATACTGAGCAGTATGAGTGATTGTCCATAACACCACATACTGAGCAGTATGAGTGATTGTCCATAAGACCACATACTGAACAGTATGAGTGACTGTACATAACATCACATACTGAACAGTATGAGTGACTGTACATAACACCACATACTGAACAGTATGAGTGACTGTCTATAACACCACATACTGAACAGTATGAGTGACTGTATATAACACCCTATACTGAGCCGTATGAGTGACTGTCCATAAGACCACATACTGAGCAGTATGGGTGACTGTCCATAACACCGCATACTGAACAGTATGAGTGACTGTACATAACATCACATACTGAACAGTATGAGTGACTGTACATAACATCACATACTGAACAGTATGAGTGACTGCACATAACACCACATACTGAGCAGTATGAGTGATTGTCCATAAGACCACATACTGAACAGTATGAGTGACTGTCTATAACACCACATACTGAACAGTATGAGTGACTGTATATAACACCCTATACTGAGCCGTATGAGTGACTGTCCATAAGACCACATACTGAACAGTATGAGTGACTGTCTATAACACCCTATACTGAGCCGTATGAGTGATTGTCCATAAGACCACATACTGAACAGTATGAGTGACTGTCCATAACATCACATACTGAACAGTATGAGTGACTGTACATAACATCACATACTGAGCAGTATGAGTGATTGTCCATAACACCACATACTGAGCAGTATGAGTGATTGTCCATAAGACCACATACTGAACAGTATGAGTGACTGTACATAACATCACATACTGAACAGTATGAGTGACTGTACATAACACCACATACTGAACAGTATGAGTGACTGTCTATAACACCACATACTGAACAGTATGAGTGACTGTATATAACACCCTATACTGAGCCGTATGAGTGACTGTACATAACACCACATACTGAACAGTATGAGTGACTGTCTATAACACCACATACTGAACAGTATGAGTGACTGTATATAACACCCTATACTGAGCCGTATGAGTGACTGTCCATAAGACCACATACTGAACAGTATGAGTGACTGTACATAACATCACATACTGAACAGTATGAGTGACTGCACATAACACCACATACTGAGCAGTATGAGTGATTGTCCATAAGACCACATACTGAACAGTATGAGTGACTGTCTATAACACCACATACTGAACAGTATGAGTGACTGTATATAACACCCTATACTGAGCCGTATGAGTGATTGTCCATAAGACCACATACTGAACAGTATGAGTGACTGTCTATAACACCACATACTGAACAGTATGAGTGACTGCACATAACACCACATACTGAACAGTATGAGTGACTGTCTATAACACCACATACTGAACAGTATGAGTGACTGTATATAACACCCTATACTGAGCCGTATGAGTGATTGTCCATAAGACCACATACTGAACAGTATGAGTGACTGTCTATAACACCCTATACTGAGCAGTATGAGTGATTGTCCATAAGACCACATACTGAACAGTATGAGTGACTGTCTATAACACCACATACTGAACAGTATGAGTGACTGTACATAACATCACATACTGAACAGTATGAGTGACTGTCCATAACACCACATACTGAACAGTATGAGTGACTGTCCATAAGACCACATACTGAGCAGTATTGGTGACTGTCCATAACACTGTATGCTGAGCAGTATGAGTGACTGTACATAACACTGTATGCTGAGCAGTATGAGTGATTGTCCATAAGACCACATACTGAACAGTATGAGTGACTGTCCATAAGACCACATACTGAGCAGTATTGGTGACTGTCCATAACACTGTATGCTGAGCAGTATGAGTGACTGTACATAACACTGTATGCTGAGCAGTATGAGTGATTGTCCATAAGACCACATACTGAACAGTATGAGTGACTGTCTATAACACCACATACTGAATAGTATGAGTGACTGTATATAACACCCTATACTGAGCCGTATGAGTGATTGTCCATAAGACCACATACTGAACAGTATGAGTGACTGTCCATAACACTGTATGCTGAGCAGTATTGGTGACTGTACATAACACCGTATGCTGAGCAGTATGAGTGACTGTCCATAAGACCACATACTGAACAGTATGAGTGACTGTCCATAAGACCACATACTGAACAGTATGAGTGACTGTCCATAAGACCACATACTGAACAGTATGAGTGACTGTCCATAACACTGTATGCTGAGCAGTATTGGTGACTGTACATAACATCACATACTGAGCAGTATGAGTGACTGCACATAACACCACATACTGAACAGTATGAGTGATTGTCCATAACATCACATACTGAACAGTATGAGTGATTGTCCATAACATCACATACTGAACAGTATGAGTGACTGTACATAACACCACATACTGAGCAGTATGAGTGATTGTCCATAACACCACATACTGAACAGTATGAGTGACTGTACATAACATCACATACTGAACAGTATGAGTGACTGTACATAACACCTCATACTGAACAGTATGAGTGACTGTACATAACATCACATACTGAACAGTATGAGTGACTGTACATAACATCACATACTGAACAGTATGAGTGAATGTCAATAACACCACATACTGAGCAGTATGAGTGATTGTCCATAACATCACATACTGAACAGTATGAGTGATTGTCCATAACATCACATACTGAACAGTATGAGTGACTGTACATAACACCACATACTGAGCAGTATGAGTGATTGTCCATAACACCACATACTGAACAGTATGAGTGACTGTACATAACACCGTATGCTGAGCAGTATGAGTGACTGTACATAACACCGTATGCTGAGCAGTATGAGTGATTGTCCATAAGACCACATACTGAACAGTATGAGTGACTGTCCATAACATCACATACTGAACAGTATGAGTGACTGTACATAACATCACATACTGAGCAGTATGAGTGATTGTCCATAACACCACATACTGAGCAGTATGAGTGATTGTCCATAAGACCACATACTGAACAGTATGAGTGACTGTACATAACATCACATACTGAACAGTATGAGTGACTGTACATAACACCACATACTGAACAGTATGAGTGACTGTCTATAACACCACATACTGAACAGTATGAGTGACTGTATATAACACCCTATACTGAGCCGTATGAGTGACTGTCCATAAGACCACATACTGAACAGTATGAGTGACTGTCTATAACACCACATACTGAACAGTATGAGTGACTGTATATAACACCCTATACTGAGCCGTATGAGTGACTGTCCATAAGACCACATACTGAACAGTATGAGTGACTGTACATAACATCACATACTGAACAGTATGAGTGACTGTACATAACACCACATACTGAACAGTATGAGTGACTGCACATAACACCACATACTGAGCAGTATGAGTGATTGTCCATAAGACCACATACTGAACAGTATGAGTGACTGTCTATAACACCACATACTGAACAGTATGAGTGACTGTATATAACACCCTATACTGAGCCGTATGAGTGATTGTCCATAAGACCACATACTGAACAGTATGAGTGACTGTCTATAACACCACATACTGAACAGTATGAGTGACTGCACATAACACCACATACTGAGCAGTATGAGTGATTGTCCATAAGACCACATACTGAACAGTATGAGTGACTGTCTATAACACCACATACTGAACAGTATGAGTGACTGTACATAACATCACATACTGAACAGTATGAGTGACTGTCCATAACACCACATACTGAACAGTATGAGTGACTGTCCATAACACTGTATGCTGAGCAGTATGAGTGACTGTCCATAAGACCACATACTGAACAGTATGAGTGACTGTCCATAAGACCACATACTGAGCAGTATTGGTGACTGTCCATAACACTGTATGCTGAGCAGTATGAGTGACTGTACATAACACTGTATGCTGAGCAGTATGAGTGATTGTCCATAAGACCACATACTGAACAGTATGAGTGTCTGTCTATAACACCACATACTGAATAGTATGAGTGACTGTATATAACACCCTATACTGAGCCGTATGAGTGATTGTCCATAAGACCACATACTGAACAGTATGAGTGACTGTCCATAACACTGTATGCTGAGCAGTATTGGTGACTGTACATAACACCGTATGCTGAGCAGTATGAGTGACTGTCCATAAGACCACATACTGAACAGTATGAGTGACTGTCCATAAGACCACATACTGAACAGTATGAGTGACTGTCCATAAGACCACATACTGAGCAGTATGAGTGACTGTCCATAACACTGTATGCTGAGCAGTATTGGTGACTGTACATAACACCGTATACTGAGCAGTATGAGTGATTGTCCATAAGACCACATACTGAACAGTATGAGTGACTGTCCATAACACTGTATGCTGAGCAGTATTGGTGACTGTACATAACACCGTATGCTGAGCAGTATGAGTGACTGTCCATAAGACCACATACTGAACAGTATGAGTGACTGTCCATAAGACCACATACTGAACAGTATGAGTGACTGTATATAACACCACATACTGAGCAGTATGAGTGATTGTACATAACATCACATACTGAACAGTATGAGTGACTGTACATAACATCACATACTGAACAGTATGAGTGACTGTCTATAACACCACATACTGAGCAGTATGAGTGATTGTCCATAACATCACATACTGAACAGTATGAGTGATTGTCCATAACATCACATACTGAACAGTATGAGTGACTGTACATAACACCACATACTGAGCAGTATGAGTGATTGTCCATAACACCACATACTGAACAGTATGAGTGACTGTACATAACATCACATACTGAACAGTATGAGTGACTGTACATAACACCGCATACTGAACAGTATGAGTGACTGTACATAACATCACATACTGAACAGTATGAGTGACTGTACATAACATCACATACTGAACAGTATGAGTGACTGTACATAACACCACATACTGAGCAGTATGAGTGATTGTCCATAAGACCACATACTGAACAGTATGAGTGACTGTCTATAACACCACATACTGAACAGTATGAGTGACTGTATATAACACCTTATACTGAGCCGTATGAGTGACAGTCCATAAGACCACATACTGAACAGTATGAGTGACTGTCCATAAGACCACATACTGAACAGTATGAGTGACTGTCCATAAGACCACATACTGAACAGTATGAGTGACTGTCCATAACACCACATACTGAACAGTATGAGTGACTGTCCATAACACTGTATGCTGAGCAGTATGAGTGACTGTCCATAACACCACATACTGAACAGTATGAGTGACTGTACATAACACTGTATGCTGAGCAGTATGAGTGACTGTACATAACATCACATACTGAACAGTATGAGTGACTGTACATAACATCACATACTGAACAGTATGAGTGATTGTCCATAACACCACATACTGAACAGTATGAGTGACTGTATATAACACCCTATACTGAGCCGTATGAGTGATTGTCCATAAGACCACATACTGAACAGTATGAGTGACTGTCCATAACATCACATACTGAACAGTATGAGTGACTGTACATAACATCACATACTGAGCAGTATGAGTGATTGTCCATAACACCACATACTGAGCAGTATGAGTGATTGTCCATAAGACCACATACTGAACAGTATGAGTGACTGTACATAACATCACATACTGAACAGTATGAGTGACTGTACATAACACCACATACTGAACAGTATGAGTGACTGTCTATAACACCACATACTGAACAGTATGAGTGACTGTATATAACACCCTATACTGAGCCGTATGAGTGACTGTCCATAAGACCACATACTGAGCAGTATGGGTGACTGTATATAACACCCTATACTGAGCCGTATGAGTGATTGTCCATAAGACCACATACTGAACAGTATGAGTGACTGTCCATAACATCACATACTGAACAGTATGAGTGACTGTACATAACATCACATACTGAGCAGTATGAGTGATTGTCCATAACACCACATACTGAGCAGTATGAGTGATTGTCCATAAGACCACATACTGAACAGTATGAGTGACTGTACATAACATCACATACTGAACAGTATGAGTGACTGTACATAACACCACATACTGAACAGTATGAGTGACTGTCTATAACACCACATACTGAACAGTATGAGTGACTGTCCATAAGACCACATACTGAGCAGTATGGGTGACTGTCCATAACACCGCATACTGAACAGTATGAGTGACTGTACATAACATCACATACTGAACAGTATGAGTGACTGTACATAACATCACATACTGAACAGTATGAGTGATTGTCCATAAGACCACATACTGAACAGTATGAGTGACTGTCTATAACACCACATACTGAACAGTATGAGTGACTGTATATAACACCCTATACTGAGCCGTATGAGTGACTGTCCATAAGACCACATACTGAACAGTATGAGTGACTGTCCATAAGACCACATACTGAACAGTATGAGTGACTGTCCATAAGACCACATACTGAACAGTATGAGTGACTGTCCATAAGACCACATACTGAACAGTATGAGTGACTGTCCATAACACTGTATGCTGAGCAGTATTGGTGACTGTACATAACACCGTATGCTGAGCAGTATGAGTGATTGTCCATAAGACCACATACTGAACAGTATGAGTGACTGTCCATAACACCACATACTGAACAGTATGAGTGACTGTACATAACACTGTATGCTGAGCAGTATGAGTGACTGTACATAACATCACATACTGAACAGTATGAGTGACTGTACATAACATCACATACTGAACAGTATGAGTGATTGTCCATAACACCACATACTGAACAGTATGAGTGACTGTATATAACACCCTATACTGAGCCGTATGAGTGATTGTCCATAAGACCACATACTGAACAGTATGAGTGACTGTCCATAACATCACATACTGAACAGTATGAGTGACTGTACATAACATCACATACTGAGCAGTATGAGTGATTGTCCATAAGACCACATACTGAACAGTATGAGTGACTGTACATAACATCACATACTGAACAGTATGAGTGACTGTACATAACACCACATACTGAACAGTATGAGTGACTGTCTATAACACCACATACTGAACAGTATGAGTGACTGTATATAACACCCTATACTGAGCCGTATGAGTGACTGTCCATAAGACCACATACTGAGCAGTATGGGTGACTGTATATAACACCCTATACTGAGCCGTATGAGTGATTGTCCATAAGACCACATACTGAACAGTATGAGTGACTGTCCATAACGTCACATACTGAACAGTATGAGTGACTGTACATTACATCACATACTGAACAGTATGAGTGACTGTACATAACATCACATACTGAGCAGTATGAGTGATTGTCCATAACACCACATACTGAGCAGTATGAGTGATTGTCCATAAGACCACATACTGAACAGTATGAGTGACTGTACATAACATCACATACTGAACAGTATGAGTGACTGTACATAACACCACATACTGAACAGTATGAGTGACTGTCTATAACACCACATACTGAACAGTATGAGTGACTGTATATAACACCCTATACTGAGCCGTATGAGTGACTGTCCATAAGACCACATACTGAGCAGTATGGGTGACTGTCCATAACACCGCATACTGAACAGTATGAGTGACTGTACATAACATCACATACTGAACAGTATGAGTGACTGTACATAACATCACATACTGAACAGTATGAGTGACTGCACATAACACCACATACTGAGCAGTATGAGTGATTGTCCATAAGACCACATACTGAACAGTATGAGTGACTGTCTATAACACCACATACTGAATAGTATGAGTGACTGTATATAACACCCTATACTGAGCCGTATGAGTGATTGTCCATAAGACCACATACTGAACAGTATGAGTGACTGTACATAACACCGTATGCTGAGCAGTATGAGTGACTGTACATAACACTGTATGCTGAGCAGTATGAGTGATTGTCCATAAGACCACATACTGAACAGTATGAGTGACTGTCTATAACACCACATACTGAATAGTATGAGTGACTGTATATAACACCCTATACTGAGCCGTATGAGTGATTGTCCATAAGACCACATACTGAACAGTATGAGTGACTGTCCATAACACTGTATGCTGAGCAGTATTGGTGACTGTACATAACACCGTATGCTGAGCAGTATGAGTGACTGTCCATAAGACCACATACTGAACAGTATGAGTGACTGTCCATAAGACCACATACTGAACAGTATGAGTGACTGTCCATAAGGCCACATACTGAACAGTATGAGTGACTGTCCATAACACTGTATGCTGAGCAGTATGAGTGACTGTACATAACATCACATACTGAACAGTATGAGTGACTGTACATAACATCACATACTGAACAGTATGAGTGATTGTCCATAACACCACATACTGAACAGTATGAGTGATTGTCCATAACATCACATACTGAACAGTATGAGTGACTGTACATAACACCACATACTGAGCAGTATGAGTGATTGTCCATAACACCACATACTGAACAGTATGAGTGACTGTATATAACACCCTATACTGAGCCGTATGAGTGACTGTCCATAAGACCACATACTGAGCAGTATGGGTGACTGTCCATAACACCGCATACTGAACAGTATGAGTGACTGTACATAACATCACATACTGAACAGTATGAGTGACTGTACATAACACCGCATACTGAACAGTATGAGTGACTGTACATAACATCACATACTGAACAGTATGAGTGACTGTACATAACATCACATACTGAACAGTATGAGTGACTGTACATAACACCACATACTGAGCAGTATGAGTGATTGTCCATAAGACCACATACTGAACAGTATGAGTGACTGTCTATAACACCACATACTGAACAGTATGAGTGACTGTATATAACACCCTATACTGAGCCGTATGAGTGACAGTCCATAAGACCACATACTGAACAGTATGAGTGACTGTCCATAAGACCACATACTGAACAGTATGAGTGACTGTCCATAACACCACATACTGAACAGTATGAGTGACTGTCCATAACACTGTATGCTGAGCAGTATGAGTGATTGTCCATAAGACCACATACTGAACAGTATGAGTGACTGTATATAACACCACATACTGAACAGTATGAGTGACTGTCCATAAGACCACATACTGAACAGTATGAGTGACTGTCCATAACATCACATACTGAACAGTATGAGTGACTGTACATAACATCACATACTGAGCAGTATGAGTGATTGTCCATAACACCACATACTGAGCAGTATGAGTGATTGTCCATAAGACCACATACTGAACAGTATGAGTGACTGTACATAACATCACATACTGAACAGTATGAGTGACTGTACATAACACCACATACTGAACAGTATGAGTGACTGTCTATAACACCACATACTGAACAGTATGAGTGACTGTATATAACACCCTATACTGAGCCGTATGAGTGACTGTACATAACACCACATACTGAACAGTATGAGTGACTGTCTATAACACCACATACTGAACAGTATGAGTGACTGTATATAACACCCTATACTGAGCCGTATGAGTGATTGTCCATAAGACCACATACTGAACAGTATGAGTGACTGTCTATAACACCACATACTGAACAGTATGAGTGACTGTATATAACACCCTATACTGAGCCGTATGAGTGACTGTACATAACACCACATACTGAACAGTATGAGTGACTGTCTATAACACCACATACTGAACAGTATGAGTGACTGCACATAACACCACATACTGAGCAGTATGAGTGATTGTCCATAAGACCACATACTGAACAGTATGAGTGACTGTCTATAACACCACATACTGAACAGTATGAGTGACTGTACATAACATCACATACTGAACAGTATGAGTGACTGTCCATAACACCACATACTGAACAGTATGAGTGACTGTCCATAACACTGTATGCTGAGCAGTATGAGTGACTGTCCATAAGACCACATACTGAACAGTATGAGTGACTGTCCATAAGACCACATACTGAGCAGTATTGGTGACTGTCCATAACACTGTATGCTGAGCAGTATGAGTGACTGTACATAACACTGTATGCTGAGCAGTATGAGTGATTGTCCATAAGACCACATACTGAACAGTATGAGTGACTGTCTATAACACCACATACTGAATAGTATGAGTGACTGTATATAACACCCTATACTGAGCCGTATGAGTGATTGTCCATAAGACCACATACTGAACAGTATGAGTGACTGTCCATAACACTGTATGCTGAGCAGTATTGGTGACTGTACATAACACCGTATGCTGAGCAGTATGAGTGACTGTCCATAAGACCACATACTGAACAGTATGAGTGACTGTCCATAAGACCACATACTGAACAGTATGAGTGACTGTCCATAAGACCACATACTGAACAGTATGAGTGACTGTCTATAACACCACATACTGAACAGTATGAGTGACTGTCCATAACACTGTATGCTGAGCAGTATTGGTGACTGTACATAACACCGTATGCTGAGCAGTATGAGTGACTGTCCATAACACCACATACTGAGCAGTATGAGTGACTGTATATAACACCCTATACTGAGCCGTATGAGTGATTGTCCATAAGACCACATACTGAACAGTATGAGTGACTGTCCATAACACTGTATGCTGAGCAGTATTGGTGACTGTACATAACACCGTATACTGAGCAGTATGAGTGACTGTCCATAACACCGTATGCTGAGCAGTATGAGTGACTGTCCATAACACCACATACTGAGCAGTATGAGTGACTGTATATAACACCCTATACTGAGCCGTATGAGTGATTGTCCATAAGACCACATACTGAACAGTATGAGTGACTGTCCATAACACTGTATGCTGAGCAGTATTGGTGACTGTACATAACACCGTATGCTGAGCAGTATGAGTGACTGTCCATAAGACCACATACTGAACAGTATGAGTGACTGTCCATAAGACCACATACTGAGCAGTAATAGCCTATTTTCCTTCTGCCCTTCCGACCCATCAACTGTAGACCCTTCACCACTAGCCTATGTACATATACAGGTGCAGCTCAAAAAATTTGAATATCGTGAAAAAGTTCTATATTTTTTGTCACTCATTTCAGAAAGTGAAACTCATATATTATATAGATTCATTACACATAGAGTGAAATATTTCAAGCCTTTATTTCTTGTAATTCTGATGATTATGGCTTACAGCTAATGAAAACCCAAATTCAGTGTCTCAGAAAATTAGAATATTTTGCTTTAACATATTTTTAAAGTATCATATTTAATATTTGGTCGCATATCCTTTGCATGCTGTTACTTCCTGAAGTCTGTGACCAATCAACATCAAAAGACTCTCGATATATGTTATTTTCAGGTACTGCTACAAGCGATACTATAACCTCTCTGCATTTCAACTGATCTCTATGAGAATTGGGGGGTAAGACTAGATTCAGCTGTAAATTACGCTGGTACAGTATGGAACACATGACTGGCGAAATGGCTGTACGTCCTCAAGGGTCTAAGGCAGGGGTGGGCAACTCCAGGCCTCGCGGGCCGGTGTGTATGCATGTTTTTACTGCCACCAGTTACCACGGCTCAATCAACAAATTAGTCATACACACAATCACGATTCACTCGTAAATTACAGAACGATAAAACGCTACAATACACGCATACCGGCACAAGAACATTCATCGGCTACTGTTAATATCGCGGATATATGTAGATTAAAATCGATTGGGCTAATTTAATAATTGTTAACTGGTGGCAGCAAAAACCTGCATACACACCGGCCCGCGAGGCCTGGAGTTGCCCATCCCTGGTCTAAGGTATCAAACGAGCCCCAAACCATCACTCTGCGGCCAGATATGGAGTAGATGTGGATGGATCCCTTTAAGGGTTGTTTTTCCTAACTTTTTTCCCCATAGAGTTCTATAGGAAAATGAGTCAGGAGAAATAACCCTTGCAGTGATCCATCCACATCTACTCCATATCTGGCAACAGAGTGATGGTTTGGGGTTCGTTCGATAGCTCAGACCCTTGATGACTTACAGCCATTTAGCCAGCTATGTGTTCCATACTGTACCAGTGTAATTTACAGGTTATAGTATCGCTTGTAACAGTACCTGAAAATAAGATATCGAGAGTCTTTTGATGTTGATTGGTCACAGACTTCAGGAAGTAACAGCATGCAAAGGATATGCGACCAAATATTAAATATGATACTTTAAAAATATGTTAAAGCAAAATATTCTAATTTTCTGAGACACTGAATTTTGGGTTTCATTAGCTGTAAGCCATAATCATCAAAATTACAAGAAATAAAGGCTTGAAATATTTCACTCTATGTGTAATGAATCTATATAATATATGAGTTTCACTTTCTGAAATGAGTGACAAAAAATATTAAACCTTTTCACGATATTCTAATTTTTTGAGCTGCACCTGTACTGTATGTACCCACCCACACACAAACAGAGAGAGAGAAGAACCAAAAGTGGCTTAAGTGTAGGGTCTTAGGTGCCTACCTTAACATCTCTTTTCATGACTCGAATCCAATAGACATCCCCCATTCTTTCTAGGGTCACTGTCTGGGTCCTATCTGCCTGAACTTGAATGACCTGGATCAGGAAATGAGGGGAAAAACACGAAGCACAGCATCAGCACCCTCAAGCCTCTCTCAAAACCCGCTGTCCTGTCACGTTAGCTAGCTTTGGTAGCTAGCAAACTAAACAAGCTAACATTACAGGACTAGCAATAAAGCAAAGTTGCTAATCAGCGAGCACCTGAAGGAAATGTAGCTCTCAATCTTGCTACCACATGTGAATTCACCAGACTTGAATGCATGGCGTTTCACACAACATCTAAACTGATTGTGCAACTTTTATATGGTCACAGAACATACCCCTGAATCCAGCCCTGCGGTGTTGCGAGAATGTATTGGAACTGGAGAAGGTTGGGGGTATAATGTTCCCCATTACTTCCAGGCGGTGAAGCCCACGAAGTAATGGGGAACAGCATTTACTGCGCATCTTTAGTGCATAATTATAATACTTGTGATACAAATAATCCAAAGTCATTGTGAACAGATATTGCAAACTACAAATTAAAAAAAAAAGTGTTAATCTTACATCTGAGAGAAACCAAAAATAAAAAATATATAAGGGGGCATGTGCCCCTCAGTTTGAATGGGCATGATGCCAGAAGTTGGACACTTGGGTAGCCATTGTTGAAATCTGACATGGTTACACACATGCTAGAGTTTCCAAAATAAGAAAACCCTAAGGCCTCACTTAATTATCCACTGTCCTCCAAATATTATCCAGAATGTGGAACTGCTAAATAGCCAGTTTTACTTGATTTCAATGAAGATTAAATCGCTCCATGCTTCTTTTGGGTGCCTTGCAGTTGAAGTCCACTTTGAGTCAGTGAGATCTGGACATTCTACATCCGTGGTTCCCAAACCTTATCAAATGTGACAACAACATGCAGTAGTACAGTGGTTCCCAAACCTGCTCTCGGGTACCGCCAGCCAGATAGAGGAATTTGATGTGTTCCACCGCAAGCACACCTGATACAAGCCCTTGATTAGTTGCATCAGGCGTGCTTGTGATGGAACACATGAAATACCTGGATCCGGCTGGGGGTACCCAAGGAGTGGTTTGGAAACCACTGAATGTTGTTGTCACATTTGCAAAAAGGTATTGTCGTCAAAAAACTGTCCAGGAGTTGGAAGAACAGTTAAACTGGCACACAGACTAGAGGTGAGCCATAAAATCTTTGGATGTGAATTGTTGCCAATGGTTTGCCAGCAGAGGGGGCTAAATAAACAAACTGGACTTTTTGCAGTTGGTTACAAGCATTTCTCAATACCGAGTATACTTTTCACACAGTTCTCTGCATTAACATGCAGCATGGCATAACAGCTAACTTCACACCCAAGATACACCAAAACTACCAAAACATTGCATACATGTCTCAAAATCCAATCATTCTACCAAAACACCAGCACTAGTTTTTTCCCAACAAGAACACTTTGTCACTCATAACACAATGACCTAAAAACACCAAGCATTACAGTAGATGCGTCATTTTATGTCAGTAATTCAGTAAATAATTTTGGGCTCACTAGTTTTGCTTTTATTTTGAATTTTGTTAGTGTTGATAGCATAAAAAATATATAGATTATGTCTTATTTTTTTAAACAAACTTTCAATAATTTTTTTTAAAAAATGACACTGCTTTATATAAAGTACTACAGTATATGCTACAGGAATGAGCCAGGGCTGGCAATAATTTTTGGCATCAAGTAATTAAAAAACACACAAGATGAAAATAATTTTTTTAAAAGTCCAACACTGTAATACAGTAAAATTGATGTACAGCCTACAGTGGGGGGAAAAAAGCTACAAAAAACCCCACAAATCATGCTGGTCTTGCCAGTCTTCTGCATTCAGCCACATGTTCTCATCCACAGACACCTTACAACACAACCTCTCTTGCAATACATTGGGTAAAGAATCTCTTTGCCTGATCCATCTCTGGCAATCTTATGCTCATGTTCACCTTTTTATCTCCCTTTTATAGATGGTAATGAAATCAAAAACACTAGGGCAGGGCCGTGTCCGAATCAGAGCCTTGTCTACAGTGTACTAGCATACTGTATACTGCTTACAGCATACTGTTTAGGGACATGCAGTATACCAAACAATATCTTCCATATCAATGTCATATTATCAACGAAAACCAGGAAATAAGTATATGATCCAGGGATATAAAAAACACTACATTTTCATAACTGTTGTGTACTTTTTCAAAAAGCATAATCAACTGGCATAGTCAATAATAGGCGAGTAGGCAAGTGTGCTGATTCAGCATAAGTCTCCAACTGAGATGAAAAACAACTGTGATTGGTCTCATTTACATAACATCTATTAACAGTTTTTTTCCATTTGTCTGTATAACCATTATCTACTTTTTTGGTCCATAGACTGCTATTGTGCTAAGAGTGTGAAGAATTTTCTAAAATGAACTCACTATTAAGAAATGTTTGTAACCAATTGTAAAAATTAAAAATAAAAACTTGTAAACTACTCTACTGAACTAAGGGGAAATAAAAAAGATTCCTTGTCCTTCTTTCAAACATCAAGCACATAAAATGCAAAGTATTCAGAGCAAATATGGCTTATAGGGGTACGGTAATTATACATCCAAAACAATGTTTCCAACACAAACCAGCTCCAGGATTTAGATTTCTTTTTAAATATGTCTGGACAAGTTTACCCATTTCACCTTCTTACAAAATATACCCTTGCAAAGTATTGTGATGTAATAATCTTTGTCTCTTCTGAAAGTCTGGACAGTTCTTGCTGTCAAAACAATGTGGAGGACACCAGAGGGGTATTCCACAAAGCAGGATTACTGAGTTAGCTTATAACTGCACTAGTAAAACCAGAAACCCTCCCAAATCTGGAACATGGCCTGAAGTAAAAAAGTTCCAGTTTTTACTCAGAGCTATATTGAGATTTAGTGATTCAAAGGGCTCAGCCAAAATTGCACATTTCTCTATATGTTTATTTTCAAAAACAAATGAGTGACACGGCTGTTCTCAGTATTTTTTCCAACCTCCCCTTGTAAGAACAAGAGCAATGAGCCTTTAAATATAATTTCTTATGAAATGGGAAACCACATTGGCAGGTATCTTAGTCTTGCTCCAACTTGCCTTCCGAGGAGTCGGATGAATTCTGGTTAAATCCCTTGCATTGGAAAAAGGCGGCACAGTGTGTCAGTCAGGCTGGGATGTGCATCTCTGCCTCTATGACCAGGACTTGATTGAGCAGCTTTCTGAACCCGTGACTCACTATGTTCTTGAATATGTTTTCTTTTCTGTGGGATCAAATGGAAATTAAGATCATAAATATTAGCATTTCTTCTTTGATATTTTGCACACGGGGTGTAATCTATCTATAACCCAATATTATATCTGTTTTTTAATTTGATTGAATAATGTGTGTTAAAAACAAATATTGAAACCATATTTTATGATATTTATTCTCTGGAATCTTGTGTTTGCTCAGAACTCACCTGGGCCAGGCGTGAGAAGAAGAAAAAAACCTTTCAGGTTTCTTGCCTGTTTCCTTGCATGCAAAATTGTGTGACTTATTTTCCCTCTAAGTTATTAATGAGACGTTGTTTTCCAGAATTGACAAGTTTTATTTGTTAGCACGTGGTGGTGGTCAATAATGTTTAATGACTAACCTGTAACAATGCCATTGCTTGGCTGAGTCTATATAATAGATAAGGCTGGACACAATGTTGTCGTTCTCATTATCATTCGCTTGCTCTTTCCTTATTGTATAGTCTGTATAGCACAGATTTACCAAAGATCAATCCATAAAAAACCAAACATTGGTTCCTCTTTCACTCTGCACTGTGTAGGTTATGAAAAGGATAATGACAGAGAGGGTTGGCATTACACAGGTGTAAATCCAGGGGACGTAAAGGAAAAGTCCTGCCATGTGTTTCTTCCACCCATAGACTAAGCCAGCTGATTTCACTAATTAGTTCTACCTCCTGGCTGAAGAATTATGTTAATTAGCAAATCCAGGTGATTGGAGCAAAATACTGGGGAGGGTTTTTACTTTATGTCCCCTGGATTTCCACCTCTGGATACACAGCTTGAATGCCCGACGTGGAGGAAATGGCGAGTGACAACAATAACCAGCAGAACCTGCAGCACCTGCAGCTCTGCAGGGCCAGGAATGACGATCACTGACACATGACTAACTACTCTTCAGTCATTCGTGGACATCATGCTGACTATGCTTGAGTTGGCAGTGATGCACATTAATTTAGAATGGTGATTAAACTTTTGCTGCTGTTACTGCTGAATCGGTCCTAAAATTATAAATAATAAAATAATGCACACCCCCAGCCAATCAGAATTGAGTATTCAGCCAAACTGAAATGTAAATAAAACAATACACATATTATTGAGGTATTAGCAATATATATTAGTAATATGTGTGCATGAAATGTAGTGTAGTGTACATGTGCTATGGTTGAGTCATTAGTACTGAATTACTGAAACATTCAGAAATAACCAAATTCTTATTTTGCATATCAACATATATTGCATACTGCATATCAGAATAAAAAACATCATACAATGTGAAATAAAGACTGAAAGTGTTCAAAGGGTCATTCAACTTAAAGGAAGATAAATATATACTCTGTACATTCAACATGTAGATATCACTTTATTTAAATCTGATCCTGTTTAAATGTGAGTAAATACATTTATACTTCTGGCGTGGTGTGAAATTAACCTGTGCCACGGTGTCAGGTGGATCCACTTTGCAGGGTGGTTACTTAGCAAGAACGCAACAAAACAGCATGAAGCAATTGCTTTAGGTAATTACATTTTATTACGTTAAGAAAACAAAACCAAAGGTTAAACAAGATATCTGTAGTCTAGGTTTTGAAAATAGAGATCTTTCCACATCAGGAGGGAGGCTGGGCAGGTTTCTGGAGGTCCAAGGGTTGGTCAGAGCTAAACACAATGTGGCTGTGTTTATTAAGATCTTTCCTCAGGTGAGCATGCCTGTAAGTGTGTGGGTAAAACAGTGTGTGAGTAAGCATGTCTGTGTGTCTAAAACATATATACACACACACACGCACACACACACTCACAGTTCTGTGATACAGACACTAGAGAGACATATTGAGACAAAGCTAGTCATTCCTTGTGCCCCAGTTAGTAGTAGTGGTATGTAATTGGAAGAAAAACCAATCTCAATATAATTTAGATATAATTTATCTTGGAATGTTCCCAGACTTCCCCGAAATCATATATCAGCCCATAATACGAAACAGTGATGTATTAAGTATTCCATAAGGAAACCCAGGTGTGCTGGGAAACCCTATCCATTCAAAACACAAGAGGAGGAAGAGCCACAGTCATTTATAGCTTCAATTAAATACATCTTGGATGGGATTCAAAATAGATTTGATGAATAAACAAACACTTCTGGTGAATAGGCTAATCTGTGACAGAGGCAAGGGAAAACAATGGGCATCATGCAAGATCCGCTCGTACGCACAAATTCGTTCTTATGTGGCAGGTAAGAACAGTTTACGCAGTTTTATGGCATTCAGCATTTTTCTCTTATTTTGGATATACTCATAGGTAAGAACAAGATTTTCAAGTGGTTGCGACCTGTCGTATGTGGAACTTACGCACAATGCAAATAGGTCTAAATTTTATTCCCAACAACTGGCTTGTTTTCATTTTTATTATTTTAAATACATTTATAAATTTCTCACCATATTGAAATATCTATTGCAGCCTACACATATATTAATAGCAAGCACCCTGCATTTAGGCTACCTTCCTCAATTGAAAACAATACCCTTCAAGGTTGATGGGTGTGGGGAGCTCACAACCCCTGACAGTGATAGTATAGCTTGCATTCAATGTGCTATTATAAACTTAATGGCTGATGGCGTTAATGTGGATACAGAAGAAAAGAAGAACATGCATGATTTTTAATTGCTAAATCAAGGAAACATCTAATCTAAATCTAATTTACATCTAATATCAGCAAATGTAAAACTGACACCAGCCAGTCAAGGAAAATAATGTATTGTGTGTTATGGGAAAGATGATAAAAATCATGTTCATGTGCTTAGCTAAAGATTAACTTACTGGGCAAGGGGCACATATAACCTCTATAAAATGTAAGATGCATCTGGTATGCCTAGCTGTGAAAGTGATTATTGTAATCAGATAAAAAATTTACTCATATTTCTAACCACGTACTTGGGTTGAAAAGTAAAAACATACGTTGATCTCACAATAATTCCAAAAGGGCATTAGATGAGCCAGTTAACCTTGAAGCAAAGCCCTGGAGCCCGAAAGGGCATTAGATGAGCCAGTTAACCTTGAAGCAAAGCCCTGGAGCCCGAAAGGGCATTAGATGAGCCAGTTAACCTTGAAGCAAAGCTCTGGGGCCTCATTTATAAAAGGTGCATAGCACCCACCCCCCAGATTCTGGATTTATAAAAACAAACTTGACATCAAAGCATGCGCATATTTACGCAAACTATGAGCCATGCTTATGCACATTTTGGAGACTGTGGGAATTGGCGACTCCGATGGCAAAGTAGCGTAATACAGATAAATGTCATGCAAAGCCGTTTCACTCAATTGCTTTCACTTCATATAAAAGTAAACAACCTTCTAATAATCACATCCCTTGTCATAGGAACATCCAGGCCTAAGTAGTTTTTAGTCCAAAAGTCCATATTTAAGCATCAAGACTGTCCGAAAAACACTAATACTACCAGTGACACTTCCCATGTGTGGCATTCAAAGTTTCAGTTTTTCTGCCATCCAGGAGGTGGGATAGAGTCCCAACAGCATAGATGCATAAGACAAAAGCAGTCTTTTATCCCAGAATACATTCAAATGCTGAACGTGAGGTCCAACAATGTGATTTCAAGTTGATGTCCTATAGGGTTAAATCGGGGAGGTATTTACGTGGATGTAATATTTGTATATTTTGTGCGGATTTAGGCTCTCTGTCTTTTATTTTAGTATATGTGAAACTTCCGCTTTAAGACGCTAAATACAATAGATAAGTTTGGCTGCTGTGACATGCTAGTTATGCCAGAACTATTTCCACTAAACAATATAGCCCGTCTGACCTCTACCTCCGTAATGTGTGTTTTGATTTATATGCATATCATGTTCACATTGGGTGTTCTATTAACCAATTATGGTTAATTGTGGGATTTAATGGGGTGGGGTTCTAGGCTTGTGCATGTATGCAAAATTTCAAGCTGATTGTGACAAAATTGCTTCCAGTTTAGCATATGGACAGTTTTATAAATCAGAATATTTTTGAGCATACGCAGTTTTATATTATTAATATTATTTATTTGTGCATACTTTATCCTTTTAGTGTAGAACCTGCACAAAGTTTTTATAAATGAGGCCCTTGATCTCTGTACGACACCAAAATCCATCTCCTACATATACAGTAGAGCATGCTATGGGTTCAATTGTGTAATTATAATTGATTAGGAGGAGTTTATCTAGCGTGATGAAGGAGGAAGATCTTCAGCACTATTTGGAGAAAACGTAGCTATTGAACCCCCATTGAGCCATTGCGTCTGCAACTTATTAATCTTTTGAAAACCCAGAAGAAGAAGAGTGGACTGAGAGGAATCCTTCCAGGAGCTTTTAGAGCTCTGCATCACAGATAAACCTTTCCTGAATTTCACAACCTCTCCAGAGATTAACAGGAAAGGAGGTCATATAGGAGGAGGAGGTGCGGTAGTGTTTGAGTAGGAAGTAGGAAACTATTTAACTTTAACTTAATTTATTTATGCCTCATTTACTTTCATTTATCGTCTGTGACGTGACAGGGAGGCTGGCGGAGCTGCTCTGCACTGGATATAAATAAAGGACAAAATTATGCAGAAGGACATCTGAACCTTTACAAAAAAGACATACAGAAGAACAATTCAGAGCTGCAGGTAAAGAACTCTTTCACCTCTTCTCCTGACCACCCATCTCTTTTCCTTTGCCGCAGGTTTGAATAAATAACATAATAAATAACTAACACATAAAAAACCATTTTAATGCAGAGCTTTAAAATTACATTTTACTCATGGAGGCTTAATTTAAGAATAAACATATTGCACGGCCGTTTTTGAGCTGATGTGTTTTTCACAGCGGTGACAGTTTATAGGTGGCCCTAACTCTTGGAATGCAGTAACTAACTCTCTCTGGCCTTTCAGAGATGAATTGTGTCCCGTGCTTCCTGGCGTTGGGGCTGTGCCTGGCTTTCTCCTACCAACCTTCTGCAGGTGAGTGAGCCCTCACAAGAATTATGTGCTCAGGAGGCAAACTAAGACAATACAATGAGCTCCAAATATCAGCTTAGACACAAGATCATTCCACTAAAAACATTCCACTAGATCCAAATGTAAAATGTCCGTAAACAAACAGGAACGGGAAGTTTTTTTCATAATAAGTTTAGTGCCGTACCCAATGAGTCTGAATGCTGATATATAATGCATACTACACCCAGCACTACAAGAAGAGAGTTTGGGGAGACCGTTCATTCTGAGTGCTCTGGAGGATGCTAAGAGGACCATTGACGAAGCCTACAAATACTCACGAGAAGAGTAAGTGCATTTGTGTACAAGATGCGTTTGTGTATGTGTGCGTGTGTGCGTTTATGTGTGTGTGTGTGTGTGTGTATGTTTTTGTGTGTGTTTATGCGTATGTGTGTGTTCTCTCCCTCCCACTGGAAAGCCAGTTGTGTTGCTGTCCATAACTCTGTCCCTCTCTCTATCTGTCGGTTCTTGACAGAAGTCTGTCCCGTGTGCAGAAGAGGTCGGCCAGCCCTGCGGATATTCTGCGCCTGCTGAAGCAGCCGGCCCGGGACACACGCTCAGCGGTGCGAGCTGCAGACTACATGGACTACACCCTGAAACTGATCCAGCAGAGGGCACACCACCTGCACAAGCGTTCACTCAATGCAACAGGTATGAGACACACACACACACACACACACACACACACACACATACAGTGCCCTCCACTATTATTGGCACCCCTGGTAAAGATGAGTAAAAAGGGTTATATAACATTTACTGTTTGGTGAATTAGCTTAATCTCACACTATCCTACCTTTAATTGAAGTAAATTTATTATGAGGGAAAAAAATTCCTCATCAAGAAATAATTATTTTTAACAAAACCACATTGGCCAGAATTATTGGCACCCCTGCATTTATATATAGAATAAAGTAATCATTTTTAATATTTGGTCACATACCTTTTGCATGTCATGACTTCCTGACGTCTGTGACCCAACAACATCAAAAGGAAATTGGGGGGTGGGACTAGATTTACAGTAGCAGTAAATTACACTGGAACAGTAAAAAACACATGGTTGGCTAAATGGCTGTAAGTCATCAAGAGTCTGAGGTATAAAACAAGCCTTAAACCATCACTCTGCTGCCAGAAATACAATAGATATGGATGGATAACTTGAAGGGTTTCTACTCCTGTCTTATTTTTTCACAGAGTTCAATAGGAAAATTTGTCAGGAGAAACAACCCTTAAAGTGATTCATCCATATCTACTGCATATCTGGCAAAAGAGTGATGGTTTGAGGCTCGTTTGATACCTCAGACCCTTGATGACTTACAGCCATTTTACCAACCATGTATTCCATACTGTTCCAGCATAATTTACAGCTAAATCTAGTCCCACCCCCCAATTCCCATAGAGATCCATTCTAATGCAGAGACGTTATAGTATCGCTTGTAACCAGAAAATAAGATATCAAGAGTCTTTTGATGTTGTTGGGTCAACATCAGGAAGTCATGGCATGCAAAAGATATGTGACCAAATATTAAAAATGATTACTTTATTTTATATAAATGCAGGGGTGCTAATAATTGTGGCACATGTGGTTTCGTACACACACACACACACACACACACACACACTCACAGACATAGGTAAACAGAAACATACACACACACACACACACACATGCAGACACATATCCACACACATACACGTACACAGACACACACTCATACATGCACACACACATACACTCACACATACAGTATGTAAACACATAAGCACACACGCACACACATAGACACACACATGTACACACAAACACACGCACAGACACACATGCAGACACACGCACGTGTGCGCACACACACACACACACACACACACACACACACACATACATACACACACACACTTGCTTGCTTGCTTGCTGGTTGTCCATTATATCCAATGATGACCATCTTCTCTTATTTATGGGTCTTTTGGTGTCTGTATATGTGCAGCTTCGGCAGCAAACCAGGCATGTAAAATTGATGTTGGGGTAGCTTTATGAGCATGCCGACTTTGTGCTGTGCTACGTGGTGTTGTGTGAGCTGTGCAACATAGTGTTATGTGCGTTAGTTCTCCATATGCTCCACTCCCTGTGAGGAGTGAGAGTGCCAGAGGGTGTGGCAGGAAGAAACTTCCTCCAATGAAGCATCTCTTCAGTGTTGTCTTCATTTCACCCTTGAACCGCTTCTTCTGCTTACCAGCAGTGTGTTAGCTAAGATGTAACTGGCTGGTGAGGACTTCACATGGGAGTCTGTGGCTGGGCATGCGAATAACATAGCCAAGCCACCTGAGTTGATAGTGGTTCAGGGTGGACTACACACTGCAACTGCCTGCCCATTTCAGCACTCTTTGTGTGGCACTCTGTCCTTCCAAGTGATGCGAAAGATCTTCTGGAGGCATCTTATACGCAAGGTCTCCAGGGTACTGAGGTGTGGTGGCTGTAGATGGTCCATGCCTCACATCCATATGGTAAGGTGGAGATGCAGACTGACCAGTAAACAAGCACTTTGGTGTGGAGGTTGAGGTTGCTGTTCAGAAAAAGTTTTCTCCTTAGACTACCAAAGGATGCTGAAGATTGTTTGAGGTAGTTTTGGATCTGATCATTCATTCGGTTGTCAGGTACTATGCTTCCCAGGTACTTGAAGGTAGGAGTGGTGACCAGCTGTTGTCTTTCTGCTGTGAAGGTTGTTGGGTAGCATAGGAGGCCGACACTCATCTGACAGATTGTCTTTGTTTTTTGGGTTTTGACAGTCAGTCCCATCCACCTGTATGCTGTTACAGCTATGGAGAGGATGTTTTGTAGGACCTCTGTCATGTGGGCTACTACGGCACAATCATTGGAATACTGCAGCTTGATGATTTCCTCTGATGTCAACTTGGTGGTTGCCTGTAACTTTCTGATGTTGAAGAGGTTACCATCAAGCCTGAAGTTAATGATGACTCCAACCTGATTTTTTATCGTCATGCGTAACAGTGTTGAAAAACCTTGTCTGACTCCAGGCTGCACATTGAAGGGCTCAGAGCTGTGGCTTCCCACTACCACCCAGGCCATCATTCCTGAGTGAAACTGTCTAGGGATGGTGAGGGACTTAAGTGGACATCCACATTTCTTCAGTACTTGTCTCAAGTACTTGCATCTCCCTGTTCACTGTGGCAAATGCCTTGGAGGGGTACATTCATAGGTTCTTCTGCCTTTCTACTGAAGCTGGCATGTGACAAAGATCATGTCACGCCCCTACTGTTGAAGCAGATGTATTTCTCTTGTTCTAGTAAATTGTTACAATATTGGCATCTTTCCACTGTCGGGGGATGCAACCTCGACTCCGTACCTCCAGGATGTAGAGATGGAGTATCCTTGTTCAGAGGTTATCAGGTTCAGGGGTTCCATGATTTTTCAGGGTTTTAACTGCCTGCAGGATTTTTTTGAAGGCTGGTGGGAGGTCTAGATCTTGCACAGTAGGTTGCTCAGGGAGCTCCACCAGCACAGTTGGATCCAGTGCGGTGGGCTGGTTGAGCAGGGAGTCAAAATGTTCAGCCTAACGCTCCACTATCAGGGCTTGGTTCTTGATAAGGGTTGTTCCATCAGCAAATCTAACAGGTGCCAGTGAGCAGTTTCTGGAGCTGTGGATTGCCTTAACTACATCATAGAAATTATGCATATTGTTCCTATCTACGTGAGCCTGGATTTTGTTGGCTTTTGAAATCCACCACTGATTTAGCAGGTTTTTAAGGTTGCTTGGAACTCAGAGCAAAGGTCTAGCCACTGTTTATTGAGGGGTTGGAACTCAGAGCAGAGGTCTAGCCACTGTTTATTGAGGGGTTGGAATAGTGGGTTGCTGAGGGTGGCTCTGTGTCTCTTGTGCGTGTTGTCCAGGAAGATTGAGATCTTTTTGGCATTCTCGTCAAACCGGTCCAGATGTTTTTTGGTTTTGAAGCCAAAAGAGAGGTCCATTTTTCATGCATCATGCATTTTGAGTTGATAAGCTGTACAACGTCTACTATCTTGACAGCTAGAAAATTACGGAAGTTGTTTCGGGTGTCTTTTGTCAGAATCATACAAGCAGTCTGCTCCTTGCATAGCTCTCGTAAAAAGGACATCTTTAAGATCAGCCCATGAGCATAATCAATCAGGTGCCAGTGTTCAGATCTAGGATGCATCCATAATGCCTTGTATTTATTTTTTTGTTGGAAGATGGTGTTTTCTGATGGTAAATTTATGTTCAAAGCACAGACTAAAATGTGTTATGCCTTTGGAGTCCAATGAGTCTCTCTCTTTTTCTCAGATCTGCTCACTCCTGATGACCTGAGCACCATCGCCCGTCTGACAGGCTGTGCAGCCCGAGTCCAGCCCCCATCCTGCCGCACCACTCCACAGGTCAACACGTACCGAACTGCCACTAACCTCTGCAACAATCTGTGAGTGACAACCTCCTTTCACACCCCCCCAGAGGAATCAACACTTGATTGGTTGACTGTATCTTGAGGTGCTGTCTGTAGCAAACCAGAATCAGGAATTTGAAATGTACTTTAGTACAGGAGAAAGGTATGGAGACACTTGTATGGAGAAATAATCAACATTCTTATCGATGCGTAATCAAAACTGTAACTAAATCCATATAGACTATACAAGATATAATTCTTTCCACATGGACAGTTTTTCATACGAGATCAATTGAAATTTATTTTGCAAGAACTTAGCTTCAAGTATAAAATATGAGACCAGAAAAATGCACGAGAACTGGACCAGCTATTCCCAGTGAGTGAAAAGACCAGCAGCCATTTAATTTGTAGATCAGATCTATGGTTAATGGTTTAAACTGAGGATTAAGACTGCTAAATGCATTGCAATTGACGTGTTTTTTTTGTTTTTTGTTTTTTTCCCCAGGAGAAATCCTCGGCGTGGAGCCTCCAATACGCCCTTCGCCCGCTGGCTGCCTGCTGAATACGAGGATGGGATTTCTCAACCCAATGGATGGAACCCCAGAAGACGCTTCAATGGATTCTTACTCCCCCTGGTATTTATTATTATTATTATTATTATGATTATTATTATTATTACTGTGTACTTGCAACCATTCCAAACAACTAGATGAGACATATAAAATCGGGTATGATACAACTGCAAATTTAGGGAAATCACACATTTCAGCATGATAGGGCGGCTGTGGCTCAGGAGGTAGAGCGGGTCGTCCTCTGATCGCAGGGTTGCCGGTTCGATCCCCGGCTCCTCCTGTCCACATGTTGAAGTGGCAAGACACTGAACCCCAAATTGCTCCCAATGAGCAGGCTAGCGCCTTGCATGGCAGCTGCTGCCATTGGTGTGTGAACGGGTGAGTGCGAGGCCATTGTAAAGCGCTTTGGATAAAGGCGCTATATAAGTGCAGTCCATTTACCATTTACCATTTATGTAAAATGCATGTTGTGTATTACCAACTTCTTCTCCTTTCTCTTTTCCCTCACTTTGATGCATTGCTCTTTTTCACCCTCTATCTATTCTTCACTCTCCTGCTTTTACTTCTTTCTCTCGGTTTCTTCTTTTCTCTCCATCTCAAGGTCAGACAAGTCTCCAATCAGATTCTGACCACAACTGAGGTAGACAGTGACCAGACTTACACCCACCTGCTGACTATTTTTGGTCAGTGGGTTGACCACGACCTGACCTTCACCCCCACATCTCCCAGCATCCGTTCTTTCAGCAACGGCATCAACTGTGATGAGACCTGTGAGCAGTCCAATCCCTGCTTTCCCATTCCGGTCAGTTCTCTACACGACTTCTCTCCTCTTTTATTATTTTTATTTTTGTGTCCCCCTGCTCTTCATACCCATCACTAGCTTCTTCTTCCCTCTATTTTAATTCCACATATTCACTGCTGTTTTTACATGATTCTATATCCCCCATCTTGTGTTTGTATTCTGTCTTTGATTTGTGCGCTCATAAATCTACATCTGATATGTGCGTGTTTAGAGAACGGCATTAACCTTCGCCCCACCCCATTCTGTCTTTCATCAGATCCCAACAGAGGACCCTCGTTTTGGCTCAAATTCCCAAACCTGCCTCCCATTCTTCCGTTCCGCCCCAGCGTGTGGAACGGGGAACACAGGCTTCATCTTCGGGGCTAACAACGTTCGGGAGCAGATCAACACCCTGACGGCCTTCCTGGATGTGGGGCAGGTGTACGGCTCGGAGGACGTGCAGGCGCGTGAGCTTCGCAACCTCACCAATGACGGGGGGCTGCTGCGAATCAACCAGAGATTCAATGACAGAGGGAGGGAGCACCTGCCCTTCTCTACCATGACGGCCAATATCTGCGCCACTCGCCAGAAGATCACCAACTCCTCTGGACTGGAAGAAGTGCCCTGCTTCATAGCAGGTGAGGGCCAGCAGAGTCACCCCCTGTCTGTGGAGAAGGGTAGTGCACAGTGTCTAACAAGTGGTTCAAATATCAGACAAGAGACAGCTTTAGAGTGTCATTCCCTTACTGGCTAAATAAATAGGGTACAACAGCAGTGCCCCCCAGGGAATTAAACTTGCAACCTTACACTGGCATAACATGGTGATATAACATCTAAAATCAAACTTGGTAGATGAGTTATATTTAACCACCTGGGAGGCTCATTTCTGCGGAAGGCTCCTGCTCTGTAGATGGCTTTCTTGTTGTAAAGCAGTGGATTTGGAGGCGTTCTGGAGCTCTTGGTAAGGCTGCTCCTTTTTGCGCTCTGTTACAGGCGACACCCGTGCGGACGAGAACGTCGGCCTCACCTCTCTGCACACGCTGTTCCTGCGTGAGCACAACCGCCTGGCGCGTGCCCTGCGCCAACTCAACCCTCACTGGAGCAGCGAGACGCTCTACCAAGAGGCGCGCAAGATCATGGGGGGCTATCATCAGGTAACAGTGCCACCAGGGGACACGGCAAGAATGGCCCCACTGCCTATAGGCTCTGCTGTTTCCTAATTAATAAATGTCTTTCTTGACCACCTCCCCACCCACCCCCAACCCCCTTCCAGGTGATCATATTCCGGGATTACTTGAAAGCCATCGTTGGGCCCAATGCCTTTTTTCGTTTTCTCTTGAACTACCCGGGCTACGATGAGAATGTGGACCCCAGCATCGCCAACGTCTTCGCCACGGCCGCCTACCGCTTTGCCCACCTTGCCATCCAGCCCTTCATATTTCGACTGGATGAGAACTATAACGAACACCCGGAGTTCCCCAGTGTGATGCTGCATAAGGCCTTCTTTAGTCCCTGGAGGCTGGTGTTTGAAGGTGTGCAGGAGAGCTACCTATCTTGTGTCTTTAGAGAGGACTCACCATACAATTATAGCACTACATGCTGGTGATACGTTTTCCAATAGAGAATAAGTGATTATTAAAATGGCGTTTAAACAGGCATTGGGGAGTAATGATGGCTGATAGGAAAGCTCCTTTGCATGGGACACATTTTGAGGGTCACCCGTACACACCCAGCTAACTCAGTTCCCCTCTCCTTTCAGGAGGGATAGACCCCCTGATTCGGGGACTGGTGGGCCGCCCCGCCAAGCTCAACACGCAGGATCACATGTTGGTGGAGTCACTCCGTGATAGGCTATTCCAGTTTACCAGCCACCTGGCGCTGGACCTGGGTGCTCTGAACATGCAGCGCAGTCGTGACCACGGCATCCCTGGTGAGGAATACTATCAGCCCACCACACCTCAACCACCCTCCCTATTCCTACTCCACCTACCTCCCCACTGCACCACAACTACCCTCCCTATTCCTACTCCACCTACCTCCCCACTGCACCTCAACTACCCTCCCTATTTCTACTCCACCTACCTCCCCACTGCACCTCCACCTCCCTCCCGATTTCTAGTCTAGTGCATTTTTGTCCCATCCATCCTTTTCATCTCTGGGGTATGCAGATTCATACTGTACTCATCGCTCTCTCTGTTCCTGTGTTCACTGCAGGCTACAATGCATGGCGTAGATTATGTGGCCTGTCTCAGCCACGGAACTTACGGGAACTGGCTCGGGTACTGAGAAATTTCTCCCTGGCTCGGCGGCTTCTGCAGCTATACGGGACCCCCGACAACATCGACGTGTGGCTGGGGGGGGTCTCGGAGCCCTTTGTCCCAGGGGGTCGTGTGGGGCCCCTCTTTGCCTGCCTCATTACCACCCAGTTCCAAAAGATCCGCCAGGGAGACAGGTGAGGTGGGAGCGGTTTAAAATGTTAGGGTTTGACTGTGTGGTGGCAGCTGGTTGCTACGGGGTTGTCTCTTTTGACTACAACATTGTTCTGGAATGTCAGCAGTCAGTAAAATGCATCTGATACACATTTCAGGTTGTGGTGGCAGAATGAGGGCGTGTTCACCAGCAGACAGAAGGCTTCCCTGGTCAGCGCCTCTTTAGCCCGCATCATCTGTGACAACACAGGCATCAAAGACGTACCCAGCCAACCATTTCTGTACCACCCCCGTGGGTCTGGCTACATCAATTGTGATACCATTCCTGCCTTTGACCTCACACCGTGGATCGACACGAGTAAGTCACAAATTCCTCTGGAAAAGACAAAAACACAAACACCAATGTTATTACACATACACTCTCACCTTAAATTTTCCATGCATGCCCATGCACTAACACGTGCACACGCACACACACACACACACGAACTTGCAGTCACTATCATTTTATAATTTTTGATGTTTGATGTTACAGACCCAAATGACAACCTGATTGATATCAACGGATTTCAGGTTAGTGGAAAAAAAATTGTTTGCTTGTTTGAACGACTATCAAAACCATGTTAAATCTCACCAATCAAGCCTCTCAAGATCTTATGTGAAATCAACCACATCAAATCCAACCCTGCACATGCCTCTGTTTTTCTGTTACTGTGGGTGAATCCAGCTCTTCCACTCAGCTGATTGGGAAGCATTGCCTCTAATAGCAGACTGGTTACCTGTCATACAATAAGCAATAGTTCTCAACCTTTTATAAATTTCAGGTTCAAAACCAGATTCTGAACCAAGTTGGCGACTTGGATGGCCAGGACAATGAGGTAAGATGAAGCCTCAGCATTTTTGGCTACGGTTACACCAGTCACTTCAATGTGACTTATATGCGACTTAGGATGTGCCAACGTTTTAACATCTGATGACGCTAGGCTGCATTAAGTGACAGGTCTGGATGCGCACAAATCAGATTTTGTTCATATTGATCTGCTAAACGACTTGGCGAGGTGGCCTAGCTGCGATCCAAATTGCCTGTAGTCGTCACGTAATCAGACATCTCAAAATGCATTCACCGTTAAAACGTCAATAATCACGTCCAGGTTTGACTCCTGTTCTCTCACTCCAAGGCTTATCCTATACTTTGCGAATGGAGCATAGGGCATCAGACACCTCATGGACTATATGTCCCACTGATGCTTTGCTCACCCCAAGCAATTGAGCAATGGCACAGTAGCATTACCTTGTGGCAAACAATAACGACTCGTTTTGTGCACAGATATGGGTGTACAGAGATGAGTACGCTGACGGTACAGACAAGGCTGTAGCTGTTTACAAATGTAGTTTAAGCTGTGCTTTCGCATACGGAAATTGTGAACCCAATTGGAATCCGTGAAATTATGCACAATATGGTTCCACCAGTATCACAGAGCTGGAATTGAACTGTCAAATATAGGTGCAGTTCAAATCTGGCCTCATGTGATTGGATGTTGGAATCCAAACTGCGATTTGATCACAGAGCTCGCGTTGAACTGTCAAATGTAGATGCACCTCAAATTCGGCCTCATGTGATCGGATGCTGGATGTTGGAATTTGAACTGCGATCTGATCAGAGAGCTCGCATTTAACTGTCGAATGTAGACGCAACTGAGATCTGGCATCATGTGATCGGATGTTAGAATTACGATTCCAGAAGTCGCACAAAGTGACTAGTGTAACCGTAGCCTTTGTCTTCCTCTAAAAATTTGTAGAACCAGTTGCCCAGTATGATCTAATATAATTAAAAGTGGCATGGATCAATTTATAAAGTACCATATTATACAAATTCCTACACATGGACATGTGTTTATGTGTTTATGTGTGTGTGTGTGTGTGTGTGTGTGTGTGTGTGTGTGTGTGTGTGTGTGTGTGTGTGTGTGTGTGTGTGTGTGTGTGTGTGTGTGTGCATACGCTAAAGAGGTGTTATAAACTGTAGTATGCACTTTTACTGTTTATCTGGTGAATGTCTGATTCGTACCGCCCCCCTGCACAGATTCCCCAGGCCCCACAAGCCTGAAGGCTCTCATGGTTTCCAGAGGCTGGCAGACAGCAGTTGGCCTTCGCTGTTCATCTGGGCTACAACTATCCTAACCCCAATCAAGTTATTTATTATCATCCGGGAGGTCATCTCCAACATACAGAACCCAAACAACATGTAGACATTGGCATTGCGCAGTGCCTGAGATGTGCCAGTTTGACTTCTTCCGCACCCTGTACCGAAACCTGCACAACATTGGCCTGCAGTGATACGGCCAGGTGGTGCGGTAGTCCTTTAACACCTTGCGTAATGGCTGCATCTCCAGCTCCGTCTTTAATGTCGCATCATTTGAATGTGCCAATATGCAACTCGGGCAGATTTAGCCATGGCTAATTTTAATCTGCAGTCCCAGAACAGTGGCAGAGACACAGGGATTGGCTGCTGGCTGACTATGAGAGCAACATTTTGATGTCACAGCAAGTCACTGGGTAAAGGATATTTTGATATGATGTGATTTTTTTTCTGTACTGTATTTTATTTTCTTAATAGTATTCATATTTGTGTGTTTTAATTTTAGGTTTAAAACCTAACATTTAGGTTTAAAACCTAAAACATGCGCGTGCGTGGGAGGGAAACATGGGAATCCTTGAGTTCAGCTTCACTTGCAGTCCAAATTAAAACCAATAAAGAAGAGAAAATGGTTTCTGTCTGCATTGAAGATGGGTGCCAGAGAAGTTGCATAGCGACCAGGGGCGGAATTTTGAGTCCCATGTGTTTGGGGAGGGATGGGAGTGGTTCTCAGGGGAAGAAACCCTCATGGTGGATGGACCCATTGACATGGGATTTGGGTTAGGCTAATGGGACGTTGGTTTTTCAAGGAAGGGGGCAGTGTGGCGAATCCTACTTGCTTGTTCCTGTTGGGAGTAGAAGAGGGGGTTAATTTGCATATTACCCACAATGCAGCTGAAGAGTGTTTCTGTTGTTTTGTGTTGTGTTGTGTGATCTTCTGCATGTTAAAAACAGGGGGGGGGGGGGCTGTGGAATGTTTTTTTCAGATAGTGGGGATGTTGTGAACGTTATTGGTTGTTGGGAGGGGAACATTGTGCTCTCTAGCATGAGTGTGAAGAGTAAGGAGTTGGATGGGGTCTGTTCTGTTTGACCTATTCATTAAAGTAAGTCAGCTTAGACCAACTAAAAACTTATGTGTGGTCACTTGGAAGGTCAATAAAAGCTGACTGTTCAAACTGAGAAACAGCCTGTGAAGTCTATTATTAGTCCATGTCACAATACTTTTATTGTTTGTTTATTGCATTAATACACTGGTTCTCAAGTTTGGTCCCTTCTTTTTCATTAATTTTATTAACCCAATGTAGGTTTGGCGCTTTATCACTAACATTGTATTTGAATTATTTGTTATCTACCAAATGGTTAGTTTTAGTGTGCATGTGCCCACACGTTCACCAATTAGGAGCCTATTGATTCACCTTGGTTTTTAATTGTATCAGTTAAATAATTTTCCACGTTCAACATGAAAAATGAAGCAAATACACATGGGTCATCAGTTAGCTTTTTGATTTGTATTATGTGTCTACTTAGCCGTCTAGCTAAGTTAGATAGGCAACTAAACCTCTTAATGTAAAATTAGCGCATTACAGTGCCGGTTAGCTAGCTAGCTGCCTAGCCAACCACAACCACAGCTAGCTGCCTAGCCAAGCACAGCATTTGTCTACTTACGCCGAGCTCACACTACACGACTTTTGCCCCGATTCTGACGTCAACGACGAACTCCCGACAAATTTTGCAGTCCTTTTGCAGTGGAATCTTGCTTCATGATACAGGCGCCTGGGCTTTACTTCAAGTTTAACTGGTTCATCTAATGCCCTTTAGGAGTTATTGTGAGATCTATGTGTGTTTAAAATCAGAATTTAAATAGACCTTGCAACCAAATTTCTTTATTAGAAATATGAGTACATTTTTATGAGTCCAGTAATCACACATTTGCAGTTAGCTATGTAAGATGTGTCTTACAGGTTATATGCAGCACTTAGAAAAAACATAGAGTCCGCACACTAGCTAATGAAAAATGCTCTTATTTAATTCAAATAATCCAAACATTTACATTTCGACCCAAATGGGTATTCCTCAGGATGTGAATCACATAAACCAGATGCAACAAATATTGGGATGGCAGGTATTCTCCCCATTGGACATTTATAGCTACATCTGCTAAATGATTATTTGATTTGCACATGTGCTGTTTTTGACACACAAGAATGTGAACATGTGATGCTTTTGGGACATACAGAAAATGCACATGTGATGTTATTTCAGCCAATAGAACATGTTTTTAAACACTTGGTCATCGCCATTTTTGTTTTGTGTGAAAGCTAGCTTGCTTGCTAACTAATAATAGTCAAAAAATTAAACCTGCTGGTTTGCTATATAATCGTTATGGTGAGCAAATTTTTACTTCTGAAATGTATTCTCTATCATTTCAAAAGCATCACATGTACACATAAAATAATAATTTTGCCTGTGTATTGTGCAATTGGCTCCTTTGATCAGATGTTGTTATTGTTAGATGTAGCTATAAATGTCCAATGGGAAAATGTTTCATTGTGGGCCAGGAGCATCTGTGATGATGAAATTGACAAGAAAAATTAGGAGAAAACAATGAAAAATAGCCCAGGTTCGGGGATTTATTGTGTGGACGTGTGAAGTTGACTGAATTATGTGTACTTACATGAGGTCAGAAAGTACAGACATTAATGTTTTTTTGCATGCGTGCGTGCTTGGGAAACATGGAAATTCTTGAGTTCAGCTTCACTTGCAGTCCAAATAAAAACCAATAAAGGAGAGAAAATGGTTTCTGTCTGCATTGAGGACGTGACTATTTTCATAGAAACCCACAGATAATTGAGCAAGGTTGCATGCTCATGTGACACCCATTGCGCATTCACACTTTTGAAGAAAGAAACAATCTTCATATAAAAAATAATTCATAGTGAGTACCAGTTCGGTACTTTGTCAAACATTTTGTTCTGGGTGTGTCGCTGGTTCTCTGGGAAAGATAATGTTCAGTAGCCTAGAATCCCACTAAATGTGGAATGTTCGCATTGAGGCTTTGGATGTCCATCATAACCAACGGACATCCCTCTGGCACTTCACCATGGGACTGAAGGTCCTGATTAAAATCCATGGAGTCCCTGGTGTATGGTGAGAGAGTGAGAACAAAAGGCTTAAAAAAGGAATCAACAAAAGCTGATATGCTCTCTGTTAATGAATCGATTCTCAGAATAATTCTGGACAGTATTGGCCTGCCCGATGACTTGTCAGTGTCGGGTTTGCGTATCTTGGGGACACAATAAATGACTGGAGTAATTTGAAAATCAAGACATTCTTTCTTTGTAATGTGACTGCTATCCACGTAGGTGTTCAAAGTACACCTTATGACTTAATTGTATATTTTGGTGGGGCTGCTATTGCGTTTCTCATAGAACATTACTCAATTTTCACAATATCTCTTTATCATAGTCTGTCATAGTCAACCCATTTGTCCGCTGCACAAATTACAATAGAACTATGCTTATTTACAGTAGTTCAGAAAGTGCCTCCCTTTGAGACATGGCCACTTTATATTCTCTTATTACCTAGTAGCTGGGAGACATTCCTCTCTACCAGTCAACTGAACGTATCCAAGGAGGGATTTCAATGCCTGGAGGGAATAAAGGTAGATTTGCCTTTTAAAAAGAGTTGGTTCAGGACGGTCTGTGTTTGCGTGTGTTCTAAATTGGTGTTCTCAGTGTCAGTCAACATCAGAGAGTCCGGATTAATGTGTTTATTGACATCTTGAATACAAAAAAATTGCTTTCATTTCAAGTTCAGAAAAAAAAAAGTTTCTAGACATCAATAAAAGTATCAAATTATCCATATAGAACTCTATGGGGAAAAATGTCAGGAGAAACAACCCTTAAAGGGATCCATAATAAGATATTGAGTCTTTTGATGTTGATTGGTCACAGACTTCAGGAAGTAACAGCATGCAAAGGATATGCGACCAAATATTAAATATGATACTTTAAAAATATGTTAAAGCAAAAATATTCTAATTTTCTGAGACACTGAATTTTGGGTTTCATTAGCTGTAAGCCATAATCATAAAAATTACAAGAAATAAAGGCTTGAAATATTTCACTCTATGTGTAATGAATCTATATAATATATGAGTTTCACTTTCTGTGACAAAAAATATTGAACTTTTTCACGATATTCAAATTTTTTGAGCTGCACCTGTATATAAAAAACAACATACTCCCCTACATATAGAGCAGGCGAGACTTATTATGAATTATGAATTATAATTCATTATGAGCAGTTTATCTTGTGTGGTTCAGGAGGAATATTTTCAGCACTACTTTGAGAAAACTATTGAACTATTGAAGCTATTGAACTCCCATTGAGTCTGTGGCTCATTAATCTTTTGAAAAATCAGAAAGAAGAAAAGTGGAGTGAGGGGAATACTTCCAAGAGCTGCATCCCATGCAGGAGATCACACAACACAACAACAACAAAAAACTATTCAGATGCATTATGGGTAATATGCAAATGAACCCCCCCCCCCCCCCAACAGAAACAAGTGAATTGGATTCGCCACAGTATATTCAGCGAGTGTAATTATATTCAGCGAGTGTAATAATTAATTAATACGTAGGCTATTGGTTTGACAGCAAGCATTTATTTTTTGGCTAAATGTACTAGCCTAGATCATAGGCTGGATGTACGGTATCAAGCTTGAGGAATACCGGAAGACGGTTTGCAGGCAGTAGCCATAAAGTCTTGCAAAATCTCACACATTCCATCCAGAACTCGTTAGCACACATAGGGGAAAAGCATGTTAATGAAATAGCCTATATTTTACTTTATTAACGTTACTTGGTTTGATTTGATTTGTTAGTGTCAGAAATACATGAACAAGGTAAAATCTAATTGGTTGAGCATTACTACATCAAATTGTATGAGCATTACTTTAGCCAATCAGACGCGTTCCTCGATCCTCAAGCTCCTCAGCGGCAGGCTTACGGCTTTATGCCACTTGATGTTCGCGACAGCTAGAAAAAATGTCGAAACGAAAGTTAAGCGGTGCGCACACATATAAAACCAATTCAACAGTGAATGGATAAAGTTCTCTCCTGAATATGGATGCATTCATCGAGACAAACTGGATGTCTACAAATTTTTCTGTGACATTTGCAAAAGATCTCTAAGCTGTGCTCACCAAAGACGTTCAGATCAATGGCGAGGAGCACAGAAAGAAGAAACAAGCCATAGTGGGCATGGCTTCGTTGCAAACCTTTTTACCAAACGCTTCACCATTGCAAGAGAAGATTACCAAGGCCGAGGTTTTATTTTCAATTTTGTTTGTGGAACACAATTTACCAATCATCACAGCAAACCACATCGGGCCGCCTTTAGTCAGAGCTGCCTTTCCAGACAGTGAAATCGCTAAAGGTTATGTCCGCTGCAACAAAGACATCCTGTATAATTAATGATGCACTAGCACCACATTCCTTGCACCTACTATTGCATCAATGAAAGAAGGTCCATATTCAATGGGCATGAATGGGAGCAATGACTCTCGTCTCAAAAAAATTTACCCATAAAGCGTCACACTCGAGTTTTTGAACATGTACTCTACAAAAGCTGGAGATGCTGAGATACTTTACTCCAAAGTCAACAATTTAATGACAGAAGTGGCATCCCCTGGAGTAATTGCGTTTTTTTTGTAATGGACAACACATCAAAAACTTTCCACTGGCCCATGAGCTGTTGTCACATGCTCAATTCATTGACTTTGATCACCAGGCCTTACGTGGTTTTGAGAGTGTGCAGTTCATCGCACATAAATTCAAGATGCATCTACAGTGGGATGACAGCGCCATTGACAAGTTGTGGGAGGTATTTGTGGTCTATCAAAGTTTGCGAAAAGAGGACGTTCCACGGCATGTGTGGAACGAAGCAGAGATCAAGCTGGAGACTAAAGATGGTAGCACCACGGTACCATCGGATGGATGTGGTATGGGCTTTTCTATCGCAAGTAAAGGTGCCAGGATCCGCTATTAATCGATTTGCTCGCTTGTTGCTTGTAATTGCTCACAGCAATGTGGACGAGGAAAGACTTTTCAGACTAGTCCGTAAAAACAAAACTGACTTCAGAGCCAGCCTTGACATGGACAGAATGCTCAGATCATTGCTTACGGTCAAGGTCAACAACAAGAACCCCTGTTTTAAATTTGTACCCGATCAAGAACTTCTAAAAAAGGCGAAGAAGGTGACCAGGGAATATAATAACGCAAAACGCTTGACCACAGTGACAGCATCCACTTCAGCGTCCACGCAGACCTCCTTATCATAGATCATGTAAGTAACTCAGCTTCTGCTGCTATAGCTTGTTTACTTAGCCATTGTATGTTGTGCAGCACGAAGGACACCTTGCGGTTATATGCTGGTACTGCGCATTGTGGTTGTACTGTGTGCTCTGTCTATGACGTGGTTTTCTCTGACTGTACAGACTGTTTTTTATTGTGTCTAAATGTTTGTTTGCGTAGTATGTGTTAATTCATAACTAAATAAATAATAATAATTGTATTCTTTGTTTTTGACCGCCCCGTCAACAAATTTCACGCATTTGAATTCTAAAAAGTTGAGAGCTATGAATTTAAGAATAAACATATTGCACAGCCGTTTTTGAGCTGATGTGTTTTTCACAGTGGTGACAGTTTATAGGTGGCCCTAACTCTTGGAATGCAATAACTAACTCTCTCTGGCCTTTCAGAGATGAATTATATCCCATGCTTCCTGGCATTGGGGCTGTGCCTGGCTTTCTCCTACCAACTTTCTGCAGGTGAGTGAGCCCTCACAAGGATCATGTGCTCATGAGGCAAACTATGACAATACAAAAAGCTCCAAACACCAGGGGCCACATGTATAAACAGTGCTGAGCAGAAAAATTCCTTCAGAAAGCAGCGTAAGCGAGTTTACACGCAGAAATTCAGATATATAATATAACGCGCGCTGTGAGAATCTGCGTATCCCTGCACACGTTGGACACCATACGTACACAATATTTGGAGTCCATGTGATATAGCGACACCGTAACAGAAAGACAGAGGTAGAAAATGCGAAACTTTTTAAAGAAGATTTCCGACTGTCACCCTGAGCACATTTTTTTTACTCAGAGTTTTATACATGTGGCTCCAGCTTAGACATGAGAGTCCCTTACACCAGTTTAGACTATTATTCTCAGGAAATGCATGTTAGATGCTCAGTGATGTATTCTAATGAGCCTGTTATGTTGATGCATGCAGTAGCTTTACAGAGCATTAATCTATAGTGCTTATATACACTTTAGAAAATGCTGTCAGAAGTGTGGTGTGTGTGAGTGTGTGCGTATGTGTGTTTGTGTGTTTTTTGCAGAGAACAGTCCGGAGAGACCGTTCATTCTGAGTGCTCTGGAGAAAGCTAAGAGGACGGTTGATGAAACTTACAAATACTCAAGAAAAGAGTAAGTGCACAAGACTCACTCACCGTCATTTCACACTGTATTGTGTCTTTGTGTGTGTGTGTTTGTTTGTGTGTGTGCGAGTGTGTGTTCTCCAAATACCGAACCAAGATTGACCCTCGTTTTGGTCCGGTTCTTGTCATTAAGGACTGGTACCGGGGATTCTTGGGTCTAATGTTAGGCTACTGCTGGATGAGGGCTCCGGTGGAGCTGGGCATTCGCTTGGCATCAAATTCCACCATCACTGTCGGAGTAGGTGAATCTGCCAACCAATTGAGACTCCTGATACAAAGGTGGGTGTGGTACCAATGTCATAATACTACTGGCTCAGGAGTTTGTTAGAGGCGGAAACAAAACTCTGATGTCTTAGAGAGCAACACTGCACTCTTTTAAGGAGATTGCCAACTCAAATCAATGATTCAGCTTTTCAATGGTTAATTGTTGTCAAAACAAAAATTTAAAAAAAACCCGACTTGCATTTTGCACGAATTGCCATATCCAATCGGAAATTCCAAAAGCAGGTGGAAGGAAATTATATGGTGTCCTGCATCTCCACATATGTCTGTGGAAAGCACCTTTTAACAGGTAGGTTAAATAAATGTCATATAATATGGATAGTTACAACTACAGGCTTCAACAATAACTGTCGCCCGAAACTTGAGCTCACTGTTCCGATCGGGTCAGTGCGCTTAATATGCCCTCATTAGCGTAGTGTAATGTAGCTGGAGATATAGCTAACGTTAGCTAACTAAGAAACATCCAGAAGCCAAATACCCTATTCTGAATTATCACCCCATGGGAGCACAGAGCAACTAATGAACATATTTCACCACCATTTGGACTCATATCATGGCCAGGTAACTACACAGCCCAAAGTTCTACCAGAGTTAAATTTTGCTTTAAGAACATTCTAATCACATATGTGTGATCTTATGCCTGAGTTTGTCCATTCTGCCCCAGAGCTGCGAGCACTGTCCATTGTTTGTAAAAGGAATTTTGAAGAATTCACGTCTTTCGTATACTTATCCGTGTGTTTTTTAATGAGGTCGCAAACAATAAAACGGTTGTAATCAAAATCCATCCTCATATTGCTGTCAGCTAACATTAGTTAATAGGCTATATTTTACGTACTAGCTTACCACACATTTTATTCCGAAAAATCAACATCACCAGAAAGTATACAGAGAATGTTAGTTTTGCAATTCGGTTATGCCGATCCACTGGACTGAATAATCTTGGTGACTGAGCACCATGAATTCAACAATAACTAGTGCTAGTAGTAATAGGTAGTACTGGTCCTGTGTCAACTGAAAGATAACTAAATTACTGTCGCCTACAATCTCCTCGCAAAATCTGTTTATTTCAGTTTCACTCAAGTCGAGTCCTAGGGGGCATTCCACAAAGCAGGATAACTGAGCTAGCTGGTGTGGAAGAAAGTTTGGGTATGAAAATGAATCATCCAGAATGTGTCTGAATATTATTGGTATAATCAGTATTTACATAATCCTGGTAGGCACTGTTCAGGGTGTAAGGGCAGGAAGATTGAAGGAGCACCCCTCATCTTCTACCCAGGTATTCCTACAGGTAAATGCATGAGGGGGAAATGATGAGGCCTAAAATAATACACTGCTCAAAGAAATTAAGGGAACACTTAATCAACACAGTATAACACCAAGTCAATTAAACTTCTGGGATATCGATCTGTCCAGTTAGGAAGCGTAAACGATTGTGAATCAATTTCACCTGCTTTGGTGCATATGAAAGTGACAACAGATGGACAGGAGAGGCAACAGCAAGACAACCCCCAAAAAGTAAATGGTTTTGCAGGTGGTGACAGACCATTTCTCTCTCCTTATTCTTCCTGACTGATTTTTCTCTAGTTTTGTATTTTTCTAGTGCCCTTGTCACTAGTGGTAGCATGAGGCGGTACCTGCAGCCCATTCAGGTTGCACAGGTAGTCCAGCTCCTCCAGGATGGCACATCCATACATGCCATCGCAAGAAGGTTTGCTGTGTTTCCCAGCACAGTCTCAAGAGCGTGGAGGACATACCGGGAGACGGGCCATTACACAAGGAGAGCTGGACAGGGCCGTAGAAGGACAACAACCCAGCGCCAGGATTTGCTCCTTTGTGCGAAGAGGAACAGGAAGAGCACTGCCAGAGCCCTACAAAATGACCTTCAGCGGGCTACTCGTGTGCATGTTTCTGATCAAACTGTCAGAAACAGACTTCATGAGGGTGGCATGAAGGCCCGACGTCCTGTAGTGGGACCTGTGCTCACAGCCCAGCACCGTGCAGGTCGATAGGCATTTGCCAGAATTGGCAGGTTCGCCATTAGCGCCCCATTCTCTTCACAGATGAGAGCAGGTTCACACTGAGCACATGTGACAGATGTGAAAGAGTCTGGAGACGCCATGGCGAATGTTATGCTGCCTGCAACATCATCCAGCATGACCAGTTTGGTTTAACTGACTTGGTGTTATACTGTGATGATTAAGTGTTCCCTTAATTTTTTTGAGCAGTGTATATAACCACTATATTTGATTATACACGATATACTATATACTATACAGTATATATATATATATATATATATATATATATATATACAGTCAAGCCGGAAAGTCTGCACACCCCTTTCACCTTCTTCATGTTTTATTACGTTACAGACTTATACTACAATAGATTGAGTTCATTTTTTGCCTCAAACATCTACACACAATAGCCAATAATGACGAAGTGAAAACAGGTTTTAAGAAAATATGCAATTTTATTTTACTGACAAAAATAGGTTATTTAGGGGTTACATATCTGTACACACCCTTAGCCTAATACTTGGTTGCTGCACCTTTGGCAGCGATTACAGCTTCAAGGCGTCTTGGGAAAGAAGCTATGAGCTTGTCACACTTGTTTCTGGACATTTTTGCCCATTCCTCTTGGCATATCCTTGCAAGCTCCGTCAGGTTGGATGGGGAGCGTCGGTACACAGCCATTTTCAGCTTTTTCCACAGATGTTCAATTGGATTCAGGTCTGGGCTCTGGCTGGGCCACTCAAGGACATGCACAGACTTTCTCCGAAGCCACTCCTTTGTTCTCTTGGCTGTGTGCTTCGGGTCATTGTCATGTTGGAAGGTAAACCTTAGCCCCAGTCTGAGGTCCAGAGCGCTCTGGAGCAGGTTTTCTTTAAGGATCTCGGTGTACTTAGCTGCATTCATCTTTCCCTCTATCAGGACTAGTCGCCCCGTTCCCGCTGCTGAAAAACATTCCCACATCATGATGCTGCCACCGCAAAAAGTGCCCCCATGCTTCACTGTAGGGATGGTATTAGCCAGGTGATGAGCGGTGCCTGGTTTCCTCCAGACGTGACGCTTGGTATTCAGGCCAAAAAGTTAAATTTTGGTTTCAACAGACCAGAGAATCTTGATTCTCATGGTTTGAGAGTCCTCTAGGTGCCTTTTGGAAAACTCCAAGCGGGCTGTGATGTGCCTTTTACTAAGGAGGGCCTTCTGTCTGGCCACTCGACCATAAAGGCCTGATTGGTGGAGTGCTGCCTGGATGGTTGATCTTCTGAAAGGTTCTCCCATCTCCACAAGGATACACTGGAGCTCTGTCAGAGTGACCCTCGGGTTTCTGCTCACCTCCATGGCCAAGACCCGTCTATGCCTTGACACAATCCTGTTTCTGAGGTCTGCAGATAATTAATTTGACCCCATGGCTTGGAGTTTGCTCTGACATGCACTGTTAACTGTGGGACCTTATATAGGCAGGTGTTTGCAATCCCCAATCATGTCCAATCAATTGAATTTATCACAGGTGGACTCCAATTAAGTTGTAGAAACATCTCAAGCAGTATATATGGATGGCAGTGTAGCATAATGGGTAAGGAACTGGACTGTTGCATGCTTTTTGAACTTTCAGAATTTACCGGAATACTAGAACCAACGTTTCAGCAAAAAGTGCCCTCATTAGGGTATTAACCTGAATGATGAGTTCGGAATGATTTTATGCTGTTGAACAAGTGGAAAAATGACATCATGATTTGGAGAAGTTGCAGATAAAGCTACATTAAGATGATTTCATACAACAGAAAATGGTGAAGCTTGCCAAGCCCTCATGATCAGTACATGCTAAAAGTGATGGTCGGACTATAACTGATACAGAATGTGATAAAACAGTACTTGAAGAGCCAAGATCAGGCAATCGAAAGTGTCAAACTGCAATTGCAGGGTCAAGATCAGGCAATGAAACCAAAATATGAAGAAAAAAAAAACAGGTATAGTAATTTGAGTTTTGAAAACTACAGTTGGCGATATATACTCAGTAACAGAATAAAAATGTATGAGATTGTAACCCCGAATTTGATGAGTCATCAAACAGAATGATGGATTTTGGATATGTATTTTTGAATGTCTGGACACCAACCAAAGTGAAAGTTCTGGAAGATGCTGTGTGTTAGGGTACAAACCCCAGAAGGAGAAATAAGCAAAATAAGGGAAGCTTCAATCTCTTTAGTAAGAGCAAAAATATATATTTAGAGAAGTAGTGGTAAACAGCAAACAAATGGTTGGAAAAGGGAAGTGAAAATGTCTAATTAAATGTTCTTGCAATGGTACACAGCTAGACAAAAATTTGAGAGTAAACGGAGTAGAAAAAAGGAAGTCAATTACTGGCACAGGCAGGACTCGTTTTAATATTATGATGCTTAGGATTCTTATTTTGGGTTTGAAGTGGGATTAATATGAAATATTGGAATTGGGAGAGGAGACATTTCAAGTAGAAAGATGTTAGTATGGTATTCAAGCAGAATCAATACATTATATTCCTATAGATAAAGAAAATAACCAGACTTTGAAATTTGAGCGTTAAAATAATTTAATAAAATGAATGTCAATGCCCAGGGATCATAGTCCAGGCTCATGATAATCCTATCACCTGGTTAAGATCATTTGAAATTAGTGATTCAAAAATGATCTACCAGCTTAATAAGTCAAAGGAAAAAGATAATACTAAAGGAACATGGTATGCAGTCACAAGTTAATCATAAAATAAATAAATATGATAGTACAGGATGTGAATATAATTATACAGTAGTTTTGGAATATGGACAATGTAACTGGAAACAGTGTGTAGGTCTCAAACCATACACACATACACGCACACAACCACACACCTACAAAGGCATGTAGATTGACATAGAAACACCATGCACAGAGATCCCACACACAAGGGCACAGGAAGACACATTGAGACAAACCTATTAATTCTTTATTTTGGACCAGTAATATTTTACAGCATTCATAGTCAGACTCTATTTCTTTGTGTGTCTGTAAACATGCATGTATGGATTAACTTGTTTGTTGTCAGGGTCCTCAATATTTTATACCGCAACATTTTACAGTATGTTCAAGAATGCTCTTAGTAATAAATATGCTTTGCTTTCAGTGTGTATCCAATTTATTGATGATTTAAATAGAATGCATTCCGTGTGCCCCAGTTAATATTATTATTATTATTATTATTATTATTATTATTATTATTAGTAGTAGTAGTAGTAGTAGTAGTATTAGTTTTTCATTGTAAGTAAGGCCATTGTTACGATCCGCTCCGCTCCCCGTTCCTTCCTTGGTGTTTTCCTCTGTTTTCCCTGAACCTGATTGTGTCATGTCTGCGTTCATTTCCTTATTGTGTCCACATTGCACAATTACTTCTCGCACCACATCTTAATTACACAATTCACACTTAATTGCTTTCACCGCATTCCTCATGCGTTTTCTAATTGTTCAATCAATTCGCTGATTTCCCACGCATTTCCCGCAAGCTGCAGTTTATCAGCTCTAATGACACTAGTTATATTTACCGTGCTGTTCCTGTGATTTGTTGTCAGAGTATTACGGTCCTTGTCTTGTTTGTACTTGTTTCCTGACAATTCTCGTTTACTAGACTCTGGCTTATGAACCCAGGTCTGGATGCCACACGCCCTGGCTTCCCTGTGTGGATCCTGACTCAACCTTCGCCTGATCCGTTGCTACGAACCCGGCTAAGACCACTCCTGGCTACTTCGCCTGTTCCTGCTCACCAGTTCACTGTGGGTTCCACAGTGGACACTGTCTTGCGCCCACTGAAAATAAACTCTTTATTTTCAAAACTCCTGTCGTGCATTTGGGTCCTTACCTGCCTGGTTGTCACAGAATACTCTGACCAGACATGGGCCCAGCCGACGCGGAACAATTTCGCCACGCCCTCACCTGCCAGGCTACCCTGATCACCCAGCAAGGCAGCCGCCTGGACGAAGCACTGGAGCTGTTTCGGGGCATGGCGGAACAGACAACCCACTTGGGCACCATGCTGACGCAGTTGGCTGCCCAGACTTCACTACGCCGTCCTGAATCGGAAGATCCACCTCAACCACCGGCACCAGCTCCATCGCCACCTCTTCGGGAACCTCGCGCCAACCCACCAGAGAGGTACTCGGGGGAGCTGGGGAAATGCCAGCCCTTCCTGCTGCAGTGCGAGCTGACGTTCCGGATGCAGCCCTCCTCCTACTCTGCTGACGCCACCCGGGTGGCGTATGTCATCACCTGCCTGGGAGGAGAGGCGCGGGACTGGGCCGCCGCGCTATTGGAGAAACAACCCACCCTCTGCACCAGGTACCTGGACTTCGCTATGGAGATGCGGCGCACCTTCGATCATCCCGTGTGCGGAAGAGACGTCACCCAGCAGCTGATCGCGTTGAGGCAAGGCGAGCGTAGTGTGGCTGAGTTCGCGGTCGCATTCCGGATCCTCGCGGCGCAGTCGGGCTGGAATGACGCCTCCCTACAGGGCGTCTTCCGCTCCGCGCTGTCCGAGGAGATGAAGGACGAGATGGCCACTCGCGATGACACCCCCACGCTCAATGACCTCATCTCCTTGACTATCACGGTCAACAACCGTCTGCGCGCCCGCACCCGTGAGAGGAGAGCTTACGCCTCCACTCAACAGCCGCTGGGAACCATGCCCTCGCACCCTGCTCTTCGCCATCAGGCTCCCATGTCCCTCGAACCTCCGGAACCCGTGGAACCTAGGCAGCTGGGCGGTACTACGCCCGACCCTGCCGCTCGCCAACGCCGGGCCACCGGAGCATGCTTCTATTGCAGCCGCACGGATCACCTCCTTAGCTCCTGTCCTGTGCGCCCAAAAGAGGGCTCGTCAGCTACCCTAGGCCTACTGGCGAGCCAGACCCAAACACCTGGCCTAGCCCACAACCGCTTTCAACTCTCTGCGGTCCTCAAATGGGGCACTACGGCCTCCGCCACCGTATCTGTTCAAGCCCTCATCGACTCAGGAGCCGACTCCAACTTTGTGGACTCCCAGTTCGTGCACGAGTCCGGGATTCCCACGGAAGAACTGGAGAGACCTATCAACGCCTATGCCTTGGACGGCCACCGCCTGGCCCACATCACCCACCGCACCATCCCCATCCAACTGCTTCTGTCCGGTAACCACCGTGAGATCATTCAACTCCACATTATCAGCACTCCCCACTCCCTTCTGGTCCTTGGTCAGCCCTGGCTGCACCAACACAACCCCCTGCTCGACTGGATCACATCCAGCGTCACCAGCTGGAGCACCCAATGCCATACCTCCTGTCTCCACTTGGCGGAACCTCCCTCTAGCACGGAAGTCAAGACGGCCGTTCCAGAGGTCGACCTGAAGGGGGTCCCCCATTGTTACCGGTACATGTCCCGGGTGTTCTCCAAGTCCCTTGCCTTGTCCTTACCCCCCCACAGACCCTACGATTGTGCCATCTCCCTGCTTCCGGGTGCTCCCCTACCCTCCGGCCACCTGTACAGCCTATCCGGCCCGGAAAGAGCGGCCATGGAGGATTATATTAAGGCCTCCCTCGAAGCAGGTATCATCCGCCCCTCCTCCTCGCCCGTCGGAGCTGGATTCTTCTTTGTTAAGAAGAAAGATGGCTCCCTCCGCCCCTGCATTGATTACCGGGGCCTCAACGCCATCACCGTCAGGAACAAATACCCTTTACCCCTACTGAATTCGGCCTTTGAACTGCTGCAGGGTGCCCGGGTCTTTACTAAGCTGGACCTCCATAACGCCTACCACCTGGTACGGATCCAGGAGGGGGACGAGTGGAAGACCGCCTTCAACACCCCCCTGGGTCACTTCGAGTACCGGGTGGTCCCGTTCGGCTTTACTAATGCCCCAGCCGTCTTTCAAAACCTAGTGAACGATGTACTGAGGGATTTCCTCAACCGCTTCATTTTCGTTTATTTAGATGACATACTCATTTTCTCCCAGAACCAACGGGAACACCAAGACCATGTCTCCCTGGTTCTACAACGCCTACTGGAGAATAAGTTGTTCGTGAAAGCCGACAAATGTTTGTTTCATGCTCCCTCAGTCTCGTTCCTAGGTTTTGTGGTGGAGAGGGGCGACATACGGCCGGACCCGGCCAAGATCCAGGCGGTTACGGAGTGGCCCATCCCCACCACACGTAAGCACCTGCAGCAGTTCCTGGGGTTCGCCAACTTCTACAGAAGGTTCATCCGCAACTACAGCCAGGTAGCCGCACCCCTCACCGCCCTCACATCCATTAAAACCCTGTTTTCTTGGAATTCCCTGGCAGATCAATCCTTCACCAGACTCAAGTCACTATTCACCACGGCCCCCATCCTCTGCTGTCCGGAACCCGACCGCCAATTCGTGGTGGAGGTGGACGCCTCTGACGCAGGCATAGGGGCCATCCTGTCCCAACACTCCCCCCTCAACCACAAGCTCCATCCCTGCGCCTTCTTCTCCCGCCGCCTCTCCCCTACCCAACGCAACTACGGGGTAGGGGATCGTGAGTTGCTAGCCATCAAGCTGGCACTGGAGGAATGGAGACACTGGCTTGAAGGGACCACTCAACCGTTCCTGATCCTGACTGACCACCGCAACCTACAGTACATCCAGTCAGCCAAACGATTTAACTCCAGACAGGCCCGTTGGTCATTGTTCTTCTCCAGATTCAACTACTCCATCACCTTCAAACCCGGATCTAAAAACATCAAACCCGACGCCCTCTCTCGGATCCACTCCTCCCCTGCCGACCTGTCTGTCCCGGAGACCATCGTTCCGGCTTCCTGCGTCGTGGCTGCGGTCCGGTGGCCCATCCAGAAGATCGTACTGGACGCTCAGGTGACGCATCCCGATCCTCGCCCTAACCCCTCTTCGGCCCTGTTCGTTCCCAACCCTGTCCGCTCCCAGGTCCTGGAGTGGGCTCACTCCTCCCGACTGGCCTGCCACCCCGGAGGCAACCGCACCGTGGAGCTGGTGCGCAGGAGCTTCTGGTGGCCCACCGCCCGGCGGGACACCCTGGCCTTCGTCCACGCTTGCCCTGTCTGCGCCAGGAGTAAGGCGTCTCACTCCCCCCCTGCTGGTCTCCTCCGTCCCCTTCCCATCCCGGGCCATCCTTGGAGTCACATCGGGGTCGACTTCGTTACCGGACTACCACCATCTGCCGGTAACAGTCATTTTGACCCTGGTGGACCGGTTCTCCAAGGCGGTTCATTTTGTTCCCCTCCCCAAACTCCCCTCCGCCCTCGAGACGGCCGACCTCCTGGTGCAGCACGTGATGCAGCTGCATGGGATCCCGTCGGATATCGTCTCCGACCGGGGCCCCCAGTTTGCCTCCGCAGTTTGGAAGGCATTCTGCGCCGCACTCGGCGCCACCGCCAGCCTCTCCTCCGGATTCCACCCGCAGACGAACGGTCAGGCGGAGAGGGCTAACCAGGACCTGGGAGCTGCCTTACGGTGCGTGACGGCCCGCAACCCTGCCTCCTGGTCCCAGCTCCTCCCGTGGGTCGAGTACGCCCACAACACCTTGGTGTGCTCATCCACAGGGAGGTCCCCCTTTGAGGCTTCCCAGGGCTTCCAACCCCCACTGTTCCCCCCCCAGGAGGCCGAGGTGGCGGTTCCATCGGTGGACGCCCACATCCGACGTTGCCAGCGGGTCTGGAAGGCCACCCGCAACGCTCTCCTCAAGACCTCCTCCCAGAATCGTCGCCTGGCGGATCAGCACCGGTCCGCAGCCCCTCGCTACCGCCCGGGACAGAAGGTTTGGCTATCTACCTCCACTTTCTCCCTCCCCGGCACCTCCCGCAAACTCCAACCCCGCTTCGTCGGACCCTTCACGGTGCACTCTGTCCTCAACCCTGTCACCCTCAAGCTCCGTCTCCCTGCCTCCCTCAAAATTCACCCCACCTTCCATGTCAGTCAGGTCAAGCCAGCTGTCTCCTGCCCTCTCAGCGCTCCCACTACTGCCCCACCACCTGTTCTGGACATTGACGATTCTCCGGCCTATACGGTCTCCAGCATCCTCGATGTCCGGCGCCGGGGACGGGGCCACCAGTACCTGGTCGACTGGGAGGGGTATGGGCCCGAGGAACGTTCCTGGATCGCCCCTCGTCTCATCCTGGACCCTACCCTCATCCGGGACTTCCATCGCCGCCTGCCCCAGTCGACCAGAACCTAGGGTCCGCCAGGAGGCGTACCTTGACGGGGGAGTACTGTTACGATCCGCTCCGCTCCCCGTTCCTTCCTTGGTGTTTTCCTCTGTTTTCCCTGAACCTGATTGTGTCATGTCTGCGTTCATTTCCTTATTGTGTCCACATTGCACAATTACTTCTCGCACCACATCTTAATTACACAATTCACACTTAATTGCTTTCACCGCATTCCTCATGCGTTTTCTAATTGTTCAATCAATTCGCTGATTTCGCACGCATTTCCCGCAAGCTGCAGTTTATCAGCTCTAATGACACTAGTTATATTTACCGTGCTGTTCCTGTGATTTGTTGTCAGAGTATTACGGTCCTTGTCTTGTTTGTACTTGTTTCCTGACAATTCTCGTTTACTAGACTCTGGCTTATGAACCCAGGTCTGGATGCCACACGCCCTGGCTTCCCTGTGTGGATCCTGACTCAACCTTCGCCTGATCTGTTGCTACGAACCCGGCTAAGACCACTCCTGGCTACTTCGCCTGTTCCTGCTCACCAGTTCACTGTGGGTTCCACAGTGGACACTGTCTTGCGCCCACTGAAAATAAACTCTTTATTTTCAAAACTCCTGTCGTGCATTTGGGTCCTTACCTGCCTGGTTGTCACAGCCATAACTATAATCTAAATATAACACTTCCTGGAATGTATCCAGTATTCCCTGGAATTATACAATATATCAGCCTATAATGTGGAACAATGATGTATTCCATAAGGAAACACAGGTGTGCTGGGAAACCGTATCCATTCAAAACAGAAGAGGCGGAAGAGGCAGTGCCATTTACAGCTTCCATTAAATACATCTTGGATGGGAATCAAAGTGATAGAAGTGACATCTATATGCTGGCACAATGAAGTTATTACAGCAGCCACAATAAAAAGTAATCATACATAAAAGTAAAAAAAAGGCTTACAGGGTTTTGTATAAATATACACAAAACACCTTACATATGTTTCATATGAGGCACACGTATTAGTGGGCAAAGACTTACATGGAAAAATAGTCTGTCACTTCAAATATGACATTAGTAAGATGTTACCAAATGTGAACAGTCTTACAAGTTTCAAACATAAAAAATTACATAAAGTTACATTAACATTTACATCCAAAATCTATAGCAGTAGATTGTTCAATGCACAAAGACCTGTGGTGTCAGGGCAAATCTATGACAGCGGCAGGGGAAAACAACATGTGTGAACCAGGGTATTGACTGCCAGTGCACCTACTTCTAAATAAATTGGGTTCCCTATCTTCCCAAAGTCACAGCTCATTTAATGAACTTACGCAATCTGTGACTCCCTCTTTTTAAAAACAATAGACTAACACTAAACTCTAAATATAGAATGAAATTGTGAAGCATTTAATATGACTGAAAGATGCATGACATGCTGTAGTCTTTTTCATGTTTATCATGCGATCCCAACTCTACCTACCAGTGTGGTCCCCACCCAAAGAATGAGAGCCCCAACCCCCCCGATCCATATGAAAAGAATTGATGTGTTTCATAAACTTTAATAACCATACTGAGGCCCCACTTACATGGAGGGTCATACAGGAGTGGCTGTTTGCAAGAATAGTTCAAATGGAAAGATGATGGGTCAGTCAAGGGCACAGACAGTGAGAATTGCTCGTCTGAAAAGCCGCAACAGAAAAGAGAAGGGTGATGATTTAGCAAGAACACAACCAAATGGTATGAAGAAATTGCTTTATTTTGGGGATCTCAAACTCAAAGTCTGGAGGGCCACTGTGTCTACTGATATTTCATGTGCTTCTGCAATTACGTACTTAGTTTAAGTCATTGATTGGCTAATGAGGCCTCACACCTTGTTCCCAGAGCCTAAATTGGCTGCTGATTAAAAGGAGATCGCTAAAAACCAGCAGAGTTTGATTCCCCTGCTTTAGGTCATTACATTTAAGAAAAGAAAAGGTTAAACAACATCTCCTCAGTCTAGGTTCTCAAATTAGAGATATTTTTTCAACAGGAGGCAGGACGAGCTGACACAACAGGCTTAACGTTTATAACAGGCCGGACGTAGGACCACAGGCCTTGCCTTTATAACAGGCCGAACATAGCCCTGCCTTTATAACAGGCCGAATATAGCGCCACAGGTCTTGCCTTCATTCAAAAAGATGAAGAGCCACATAGGGACTACATTCAAATATTATGTACAGACGTGCTCAAATTTGTTGGTACCCCTGGTAAATGAGTAAAACGGGTTATAAAAAATTCAGCGTTTGGTGAATTAGCTTCATCTCACACTGAAAAAATGAGAAAAATCCATCCTTTAATTGACGTTCACTCTGCTGCCAGAAATACAGTAGATATGGATGGATAACCTGAATGGTTTCTTCTCCTGACTTATTTTTTCATAGAGTTCAATAAGAAAATTTGTCAGGGGAAATTAGTATTAGTGGGCAAAACAACTCTTAAAGTGATCCATCCATATCTACTGCATATCTGGCAGCAGAGTGATAGTTTGAGGCTTGTTTGATACGTCAGACCCTTGATGACTTTAGCCAACCATGTGTTCCATACTGTTCCAGTGTAATTTACAACTAAATCTAGTCCCACCCCCCAATTCCCATAGAGATCCATTCAAATGCAGAGACATTTAGTATTGCTTGTAAGAGTACCAGAAAATAACATATCAAGAGTTTTTTGATGTTGTTGGGTCACAGACATCAGGAAGTCATGGCATGCAAAGGATATGCGACCAAATATAACAAATTTATACTTTATTCTATATATAACTGCAGGGGTGCCAATAATTGTGGCCAACGTGGCCAATAATTATTTCTTGATGAGAGATTTTTTTTTTCTCATAATAAATGAACGTCAATTAAAGGATGGATTTTTTTCATTTTTTTCATTTTAAGATTAAGCTAATTCACCAAACGATGATTTTTTTTATAACCCTTTTTACTCATCTTAAACAGGGGTACCAACAAATTTGAGCACGTCAGTATCTTAAATTTATAATTGGGATGGCAGGTATGCCATCCGCCAAGTTATGGCTTCGCGGGGCATGTCCCATACTTGTACAGCACCGAGAGTTTGCCACTTTTCAGGGTTTCTTACAGAAATAACTGCAATGACCACAAACTCTCAGCCCTTAAAAACAGTGGAATTGAATTCATTGCAATTCAAAGAAATTCCGCTCAAATAAAGACATTGCATTAATCAAACTAATTAAGTGAATTTAAATGGAATACAGCCATGATTTAAAATAGCCACCGCTGTCCCAAGTGTCCAGTGTTATTAAGCAATCCAACACACAAAATCCGCCTCCACGACTTTCCTCCATACACCCAGTGTTGCGATTTCTGTACATTGTCAAAACGTAGCACCGAACTGCGTCCACCTTCCCATTCATCATCTCCTCCGCCGCATAATCTTCTCTTTCCGTTCCCTGGTTGTCTTTTGGAGGTTGCCTGCACTCCCGGAATACCGGATCAGTCCCGACATCTTCAACTCCGGTGAAGAGCGATGGTAAACTTTGTTGCTGCAGATTCCGTGGTGCAGACCCAACGGACATTCCTGAGCATATGTTGCGAATGCGTCTCCATGGTGACGACCACAAACAAAATCATCTTGACTAGACAATTCTTATATTATAAAAATGAGCAGCGGGCGTGCCCTGAACAATCTCCAGCCCGCTTCCCCGTACCTCAAGAGACACACAGCGCATGAAAAAAACAAAAGACAAAAGCCCGACACAACAAAATACATTCAAATGAACAAACACCAACACGAGAGACAGCTGGGACTACATATCGCCATTACAGCGCCACGTGACGTCATCCATAAAAGCATAGAATAGAATTAACTTTTATTTTCCCGCAAGGGAACTTCAGTTGTAGCCCCAGCAACAACAAAAAAAGACAGACAGTGGGGCAGACCCACAACACACAAACAAACATATCAAACAAAGACATCCAACAGAATCATTACATCAATCAAGTGAATTAAGTGAATAAAAGTGCAATACAGCCATGATTAAAACATTTTTAAAAAGCATACCATGTGTCAATTGTATGATATCACGTTAATGTACGAATGATATTGAGATATAAAACCTTACTGTTAAACGCTACACATTTGTATGTAGTATATTAATTTCTTTGAATTTAATTGGCATTGTCATCCTGGAAGAGACTCCCCACTCTTGTGTACTGGCAGCTGTGTATTGTTTACTGTGTAATGTTTAGTATACGACATGCAGTATGCAAAAAATATATCCTCCATACTATTTTCCAACCGTACTGTGGAAGTGTTGTAAGACATCCCACCCTTGCGCGGCTATGTTTTTGTAGGAATTCTGTCCTTTGTAAAGTAAAACTCAACTATTTAAAAGTAAATAGTTTTACTTTACAAGGGTTACTTTTCCTCTGCTCCTCTGTGTTAGGTGTATCGTTATCCTCATCTCCAGTGTTACTGTTCCCTGTTCTTTTGTTTGCTTGTTTGCTGCCCTCACTGGCTACCTTCGGTATTTGTTCTCCCGGAAAGAAATACCCTTATTATTTAATCTGCTTCGTCTTGCCTTCTTGGGCCCACCACACCTCCACCTCTGCACCTCCTGGGGAAGGGAACTTGGCCACAGATCACTCTGGCGCTGCCCCCCCCCCCCCCCACCTACTCCCTCCCGAGAGCCTCACCTACCACCCCTGGAAAGATACGACGGGAACCTGGATCACGCAGTGGATTTTTAATGCAATGTTCCCTTGCATTTATATTATAACCCTCATCGTTCCCCACGGATTGTGGCCTTCCTTCTCCCTCCTCTCTGGAAAAACCTTAGCCACTGCTCTGTGGGAGAGCCAGTCACTGCTTTGCAACGACATCGACCGGTTCACTGAGGAGATGAGTCAAGAAGTTTCAAACATAAAAAATTACATAAAGTTACATTAACATTTACATGCAGAATCTATAGCAGTAGATTGTTCAATGCACAAAGACCTGTGGTGTCAGGGCAAATCTATGACAGCGGCAGGGGAAAACAACATGTGTGAACCAGGGTATTGACTGCCAGTGCATACTTCTAAATAAATTGGGTTCCCTATCTCCCCAAAGTCACAGCTCATTTAATGAACTAACGCAATCTGTGACTCCCTCTTTTTTTTAAAAATAGACTAACACTAAACTCTAAATATAGAATGAAATTGTGAAGCATTTAATATGACTGAAAGATGCATGACATGCTGTAGTCTTTTTCATGTTTATCATGCGATCCCAACTCTACCTACCAGTGTGGTCCCCACCCAAAGAATGAGAGCCCCAACCCCCCCGATCCATATGAAAAGAATTGATGTGTTTCAGAAACTTTAATAACCATACTGAGGCCCCACTTACATGGAGGGTCATACAGGAGTGGCTGTTTGCAAGAATAGTTCAAATGGAAAGATGATGGGTCAGTCAAGGGCACAGACAGTGAGAATTGCTCTTCTGAAAAGCCGCAACAGAAAAGAGAAGGGTGATGATTTAGCAAGAACACAACCAAATGGTATGAAGAAATTGCTTTATTTTGGGGATCTCAAACTCAAAGTCTGGAGGGCCACTGTGTCTACTGGTATTTCATGTGCTTCTGCAATTACGTACTTAGTTTAAGTCATTGATTGGCTAATGAGGCCTCACACCTTGTTCCCAGAGCCTAAATTGGCTGCTGATTAAAAGGAGATCGCTAAAAACCAGCAGAGTTTGATTCCCCTGCTTTAGGTCATTACATTTAAGAAAAGAAAAGGTTAAACAACATCTCCTCAGTCTAGGTTCTCAAATTAGAGATATTTTTTCAACAGGAGGCAGGACGAGCTGACACAACAGGCCCAACGTTTATAACAGGCCAGACGTAGGACCACAGACCTTGCCTTTATAACAGGCCGAATATACCGCCACAGGCCCTGCCTTTATAACAGGCCGAATATAGCATCATAGGCCCTGCCTTTATAACAGACCTAACATAGCGCCACAGGTCCTGCCTTCATTCAAAAAGATGAAGAGCCGCATAGGGACTACATTCAAATATTATGTACAGACGTGTTCAAATTTGTTGGTACCCCTGGTAAAGATGAGTAAAACGGGTTATAAAAAATTCAGCGTTTGGTGAATTAGCTTAATCTCACACTGAAAAAATGAGAAAAATCCATCCTTTAATTGACGTTCACTCTGCTGCAAGAAATACAGTAGATATGGATGGATAACTTGAATGGTTTCTTCTCCTGACTTATTTTTTCATAGAGTTCAATAAGAAAATTTGTCAGGGGAAACAACTCTTAAAGTGATCCATCCATATCTACTGCATATCTGGCAGCAGAGTGATAGTTTGAGGCTTGTTTGATACGTCAGACCCTTGCTGACTTAGAGCCATTTAGCCAACCATGTGTTCCATACTGTTCCAGCGTCATTTACAGCTAAATCTAGTCCCACCCCCCAATTCCCATAGAGATCCATTCAAATGCAGAGACATTTAGTATTGCTTGTAAGAGTACCAGAAAATAACATATCCAGAGTTTTTTGATGTTGTTGGGTCACAGACATCAGGAAGTCATGGCATGCAAAGGATATGCGACCAAATATAAAAAAAATTCTACTTTATTCTATATATAACTGCAGGGGTGCCAATAATTGTGGCCAACGTGGTTTTGTTAAAATTAATTATTTCTTGATGAGAGATTTTTTTCTTCATAATAAATGAACGTCAATTAAAGGATGGATATTTTCCTTTTTTTCAGTGTGTGATTAAGCTAATTCACCAAACGGTTAATTTTTTACCCTTTTTACTCATCTTAAACAGGGGTACCAACAAATTTTAGCACGTCTGTATCTTAAATTTATAATTGGGATGGCAGGTATGCCATCCGCCAAGTTATGGCTTGGCGGGGCATGTCCCATACTTGTACAGCACCGAGAGTTTGCCACTTTTCAGGGTTTCTTACAGAAACAACCGCAATGACCATAAACTCTCAGCCCTTAAAAACAGTGGAATTGAATTAATTGCAATTCAAAGAAATTCCGCTCAAATAAAGACATTGCATTAATCAAACTAATTAAGTGAATTTAAATGGAATACAGCCATGATTAAAAATAGCCCCCGCTGTCCCAAGTGTCCAGTGTTATTAAACAATGCAACACACAAAATCCGCCTCCACGACTTTCCTCCATACACGCAGTGTTGCGGTTTCTGTACATTGTCAAAACGTAGCACCGAACTGCGTCCACCTTCCCAGTCATCGCCTCACTCCACCGCCGCATAATCTTCTCTTTCCGTTCCCTGGTTATCTTTTGGAGGTTGCCTGCACTCCCGGAATACCGGATCAGTCCCGACATCTTCAACTCCAGTGAAGAGCGATGGTAAACTTTGTTGCTGCAGATTCCGTGGTGCAGACCCAACGGACATTACCGAGCATATGTTGCGAATGCGTCTCCATGGTGACGACCACAAACAAAATCATCTTGACTAGACAATTCGTCAATATTATAAAAATGAGCAGCGGTAGTGCCCTGAACAATCTCCAGCCCGCTTCCCCGTACCACAAGAGACACACAGCGCATGAAAAAAATAAAAGACAAAATCCAGACACAACAAAATACATTCAAATGAACAAACACCAACACGAGAGACAGCTGGGACTACATATCGCCATTACAGCGCCACGTGACATCATCCATAAAAGCATAGAATAGAATTAACTTTTATTTTCCCGCAAGGGAACCTCAGTTGTAGCCCCAGCAACAACAAAAAAAGACAGACAGTGGGGCAGACCCACAACACACAAAGAAACATATCAAACAAAGACATCCAACAGAATCATTACATCAATCAAGTGAATTAAGTGAATAAAAGTGCAATACAGCCATGATTTAAATTTTTTTTTAAAGCATACCATGTGTCGTTTGTATGATAACACGTTAATATACGAATGATATTGCGATATAAAACCTTACTGTTTTGTGTATTGTTTACTTTGTAATGTTTAGTATACGACATGCAGTATGCAAAAAAAAATATCCTCCATACTATTTTCCAACCGTACTGTGGAAGTGTTGTAAGACGTCCCACCCTTGCGCGGCTATGTTTTTGTAGGAATTCTGTCCTTTGTAAAGTAAAACTCGTAGTTTTACTTTACAAGGGTTACTGTTCCTCTGCTCCTCTGTGTTAGGTGTATCTTTATCTTCATCTCCAGTGTTACTGATCCCTGTTCTTTTGTTTGCTTGTTTGCTGCCCTCACTGGCTACCTTCGGTATTTGTTCTCCCGGAAAAAAATACCCTTATTATTTAATCTGCTTCGTCTTGCCTTCTTGGGCCCGCCTCGCCTCCACCTCTGCACCTCCTGGGGAAGGGAACTTGGCCACAGATCACTCTGGCGCGGCCCCCCCCCCCCCCCCCCCCCTCCACCTACTCCCTCTCGAGAGCCTCACCTACCACCCCTGGAAAAATACGACGGGAATCTGGATCATGCAGAGGATTTTTAATGCAATGTTCCCTTGCATTTATACTATAACCCTCATCGTTCCCCACGGATCGTGGCCTTCCTTCTCCCTCCTATCGGGAAAAACCTTAGACACCGCTCTGTGGGAGAGCCAGTCACTGCTCTGCAACAACATCGACCGGTTCGCTGAGGAGATGAGTCAAGAAGCTGCCAGGTGACTCGTCGTGTTGCAGCAAGGCTCTCGCAGTGTTGCGGATTTCTCGGTGACACTTTATTTTGAGTGTCCCATGTTGATCTCAACTTGATATCAACTGAATGTTGAGATACAGCAAACAGTCAGTTTATACTTTGCTGAGTGTCTGAGTGTTTCTTGAAAAGAGTGTTCAGTGTCAATACAGTGTTTCTTGACACTCACTTCTTTGTGGAGTTTGTGGACAATCACTTGCCATGCAATTGACTTTAAATTAAAACTGAACTGATATTCAATTGATATCAGTTGATATCAAGTTGAGCGTCAACATGGGACAATCAAAATAAAGTGTTACCGATTTCTCAATCGAATTCAGGACCCTGTCGGCGGAAAGCTGCTGGAGACAAGGAGCCCTCACTGCCCTGTTTCATCAAGGTCTCTCGGAGAGATTAAAAGATGAGTTGGTGACTCGCAACATTCCCAACTAATTAGATGCCCTGGTAGAGATGGCAATCCGAATAGACATGTGACTCGCCGAGAAGGAGCAAGAAAGAATGACGACTCTCCCAAGGTGCCTCGCGTTTCCGACTGCTTCCCACTCAGCCTGAGCCTTTCCGACCTGGCCCAGCTGCGGCTACATGCCACCTGAGCCCCAACAAGTTCACCCAGCCCAAGGAGAGAGGGAAACCACGCCCCCTGAGGAACCAATGCAATTGGGGCATGCCTGCCTGAACCCTATGGAGAGGGAGTGCCACATGAAGAACCATTTGTGCATCTACTGTGGCGCCGTCACTATCGCCCAACCTGCCCAGACATTTCGAGAAACAGTTCAGCGGATTGATGGGGAGCTTTTTCATGCTGAACTGCGTTGATCCACCTCAGTCCTTACCACTGAAGCTCTCATCGACCTCAGGGCTGCAGGCAATTTTATGGATCAGTCTTTCACCTTTCGAGAGGGTTTTCTACTAATCAATCTCACCAGTCCCCTCACTGTCACGGCCTTAGACAGAAGGCCCCTGGGCTCAGGCGCTGTCACGCAGTTAACCACACCCCTCTAACTCACTATGTATGTATTTTTGAATGTCTGGACACCAACCAAAGTGAAAGTTTTGGAAGATGCTGTGCGTTAGGGTACAAACCCCAGAAGGAGAAATAAGCAAAATAAGGGAAGCTTCTATCTCTTTAGTAAGAGCAAAAAAATATATTTAGAGAAGTAGTGGTAAACAGCAAACAAATGGTTGGAAAAGGGAAGTGAAAATTTCTAATTAAATCTTCTTGCAATGGTACACAGCTAGACAAAAATTTGAGAGTAAACGGAGTAGAAAAAAGGAAGTCAATTACAGGCAGGACTCGTTTTAATATTATGATGCTTAGGATTCTTATTTTGGGTTTGAAGTGGGATTAATATGAAATATTGGAATTGGGAGAGGAGACATTTCAAGTAGAAAGATGTTGGTATGGTATTCAAGCAGAATCAATACATTATATTCCTATAGATAAAGAAAATAACCAGACTTTGAAATTTGAGCGTTAAAATAATTTAATAAAATGAATGTCAATGCCCAGGGATCATAGTCCAGGCTCATGATAATCCGATCACCTGTTTAAGATCATTTGGAATTAGTGATTCAAAAATGATCTACCAGCTTAATACGTCAAAGGAAAAAGATTATACTAAAGGAACATGGTATGCAGTCACAAGTTAATCATAAAATAAATAAATATGATAGTACAGGATGTGAATATAATTATACAGTAGTTTAGGAATATGGACAATGTAACTGGAAACAGTGTGTAGGTCTCAAACCATACACACATACACGCACACAACCACACACCTACAAAGGCATGTAGATTGACATAGAAACACCATGCACAGAGATCCCACACACAAGGGCACAGGAAGACACATTGAGACAAACCTATTAATTCTTTATTTTGGACCAGTAATATTTTACAGCATTCATAGTCAGACTCTATTTCTTTGTGTGTCTGTAAACATGCATGTATGGATTAACTTGTTTGTTGTCAGGGTCCTCAATATTTTATACCGCAACATTTTACAGTAGGTTCAAGAATGCTCTTAGTAATAAATATGCTTTGCTTTCAGTGTGTATCCAATTTATTGATGATTTAAATAGAATGCATTCCGTGTGCCCCAGTTAATATTATTATTATTATTATTATTATAATAGTCCATGGTTCTCTGATGACGTCACCAAAGCACTTCGACGCAGAGACTCTGCCTGGTCGAAAGCGAGGTCCTCGGGTAGTCCAGCTGACTGGTCGCAGTTCAGGAAGCTACGAAACAATTGTATCAGTACCATCAGGAAACATTATCTCAGATAAAGCCGAGATGTGTGATGCTTTTAATGAACATTTTGTGGCATCTGGTCATCTCTTTGACAGGCTGTCTAACAATCTAAACTCCAATGGTCACATTCATAACTCAGTGAATGTGAACTTGGTGAACCCCTATCCTCCCTCTAGGGACAGATTTTCATTCAGTATGGTTAGCGATTACGAGGTTTTTAAGGCTTTCTCACAGCTGAACACTTCAAAGTCAAAAGGCGTAGACGACATCGAACCATTTCTTCTACGCCTTAGCGCGCATCTAATCACTCCTGCACTTGCGCATATATTTAATTTAACATTTATCTCGGGTGAAATCCCCTCTGTTTGGAAGGCAGCCCAGGTCGTTCCTCTTTTTAAAGGGGGTGACCCGATTGATTTGAATAATTATCGACCCATCTCTAAATTATCTTGCTTAGCTAAAGTCCTTGAAAGCTTGGCAAATGAACAGCTGCGAGCGTATCTAGACACTTATAATATTCTTCAACCTCAACAATCTGGGTTCAGGCCAGGACACAGCACAATAACAGCTACATCGCATGTCTTAAACAACATACTGAATGGTATTGACAGTGAACAACACTGTGCTGCTCTCTTTGTTGACCTCTCAAAGGCGTTCGACACAGTGGATCATGATATTTTGTTAATGAAACTATCTCATATTGGTCTTGATGACATTTCTGTAAACTGGTTTTCAAACTACCTATCCGGAAGAAAGCAAACAGTAGTGGCAAATGGTCATAAATCTAACTCTCTCATAGTTAGCAAAGGTGTTCCACAGGGATCCATTTTAGGCCCTGTACTGTTTACTTTATATATAAATTGCATTCTACCCTCCTCTGCTCTGTATAACGTCCATTATTATGCAGACGATACAATTATATATTGTTTCGGAGACACTCCCGCCCAGGCTGTTGCAAGTCTGCAAACTGGTTTTGACTCTTTTCAACAGGCACTTATTGACCTCAAACTTGTCTTGAACTCTGACAAAACTAAATCAATGCTATTCTCATGGTCCCGTAATATAGAAAACGGTCTCTGTATTTGCACTCAGCAAGGTGCACAAATTGAGACCGTTAGTTCATATAAATATCTTGGCATTTGGCTGGACACCAAACTGTTCTTCCAGACCCATGTGGAACATCTCACAAAGAAACTGAGGAGAAAGATTGGTTTTCTTTATAGAAATAAGTCCTGTCTTGCACCCTGTGTTAGAAAGTTCATTGTTCAGTCACTGATATTGTCTGTTTTTGATTATGGTGATATTGTTTATATGCACGCTGCACCCACCATCCTGAAGCCGCTTGATGCGGTGTATCATAGCGCCCTGCGCTTTATAACGGGTGATGGGTTTCTTACTCACAGATGTATTTTATACGAGAAGGTGGGCTGGCCCTCTCTGACAGCTCGAAGGGAGCAACATTGTCTTTTATTCATTTATAAAGCCCTGATTGGGAAACTCCCCCTGTACATGTCCTCACTCATTAGTCAAGTGAACACTAATTATCAAACCCGATCGCATTCACATATCAGATTGTCTGTTCCACGAGCAAGGACTGTACTAGGAAAGAGTGCATTTTCTTATTATGCTGCTGATAAATGGAATTCGTTGCAGAACATTCTGAAATTGAATCAGCTGATTCCCCTGGAATCCTTCAGAGTACTTCTTGAGAGTACTCTGCATAATGAATGCTCTTGTTTTACCTGATTTGTTTTTACCTTCTTGTTTTTCTATTTTGTTTATTTTTATCTGTCTGTTTTCTATATAGTGTACTGTGTATTTTAGACTTCTTGAATTCTGAAATGAATCAGCTTATTCCCCTGGAATCCTTCAGAATACTTATTGGGAGTACTCTGCATAATGAATGCTCTTGTTTTACCTGATTTGCTTTTACCTTCTTGTTTTTATATTTTGTTTATTTCTATCTGTCTGTAATCTTAAATGTTTTCTTGTAACTATTGTAAATGTTTTCACTGTAACAGGGCTCCCTTGAAAATGAGAGCTTGCTCTCAAGGGCTCTTCCCTGTATAAATAAAGGAAGGATTATTATTATTATTATTATTATTATTATTATTATTATTATTATTATTAGTAGTAGTAGTAGTAGTATTAGTTTTTCATTGTAAGTAAGGCCATAACTATAATCTAAATATAACACTTCCTGGAATGTATCCAGTATTCCCTGGAATTATACAATATATCAGCCTATAATGTGGAACAATGATGTATTCCATAAGGAAACACAGGTGTGCTGGGAAACCGTATCCATTCAAAACAGAAGAGGCGGAAGAGGCAGTGCCATTTACAGCTTCCATTAAATACATCTTGGATGGGAATCAAAGTGATAGAAGTGACATCTATATGCTGGCACAATGAAGTTATTACAGCAGCCACAATAAAAAGTAATCATACGTAAAAGTAAAAAAAAGGCTTACAGGGTTTTGTATAAATATACACAAAACACCTTACATATGTTTCATATGAGGCACACGTATTAGTGGGCAAAGACTTACATGGAAAAATAGTCTGTCACTTCAAATATGACATGAGTAAGATGTTACCAAATGTGAACAGTCTTACAAGTTTCAAACATAAAAAATTACATAAAGTTACATTAACATTTACATCCAAAATCTATAGCAGTAGATTGTTCAATGCACAAAGACCTGTGGTGTCAGGGCAAATCTATGACAGCGGCAGGGGAAAACAACATGTGTGAACCAGGGTATTGACTGCCAGTGCACCTACTTCTAAATAAATTGGGTTCCCTATCTCCCCAAAGTCACAGCTCATTTAATGAACTAACGCAATCTGTGACTCCCTCTTTTTTTTTTAAAATAGACTAACACTAAACTCTAAATATAGAATGAAATTGTGAAGCATTTAATATGACTGAAAGATGCATGACATGCTGTAGTCTTTTTCATGTTTATCATGCGATCCCAACTCTACCTACCAGTGTGGTCCCCACCCAAAGAATGAGAGCCCCAACCCCCCCCGATCCATATGAAAATAATTGATGTGTTTCATAAACTTTAATAACCATACTGAGGCCCCACTTACATGGAGGGTCATACAGGAGTGGCTGTTTGCAAGAATAGTTCAAATGGAAAGATGATGGGTCAGTCAAGGGCACAGACAGTGAGAATTGCTCTTCTGAAAAGCCGCAACAGAAAAGAGAAGGGTGATGATTTAGCAAGAACACAACCAAATGGTATGAAGAAATTGCTTTATTTTGGGGATCTCAAACTCAAAGTCTGGAGGGCCACTGTGTCTACTGGTATTTCATGTGCTTCTGCAATTACGTACTTAGTTTAAGTCATTGATTGGCTAATGAGGCCTCACACCTTGTTCCCAGAGCCTAAATTGGCTGCTGATTAAAAGGAAATCGCTAAAAACCAGCAGAGTTTGATTCCCCTGCTTTAGGTCATTACATTTAAGAAAAGAAAAGGTTAAACAACATCTCCTCAGTCTAGGTTCTCAAATTAGAGATATTTTTTCAACAGGAGGCAGGACAAGCTGACACAACAGGCCCAACGTTTATAACAGGCCGGACGTAGGACCACAGGCCTTGCCTTTATAACAGGCCGAATATACCGCCACAGGCCCTGCCTTTATAACAGGCCGAACATAGCCCTGCCTTTATAACAGGCCGAATATAACATCATAGGCCGGCCCTGCCTTTATAACAGACCGAATATAGCGCCACAGGTCTTGCCTTCATTCAAAAAGATGAAGAGCCACATAGGGACTACATTCAAATATTATGTACAGACGTGCTCAAATTTGTTGGTACCCCTGGTAAATGAGTAAAACGGGTTATAAAAAATTCAGCGTTTGGTGAATTAGCTTAATCTCACACTGAAAAAATGAGAAAAATCCATCCTTTAATTGACGTTCACTCTGCTGCCAGAAATACAGTAGATATGGATGGATAACCTGAATGGTTTCTTCTCCTGACTTATTTTTTCATAGAGTTCAATAAGAAAATTTGTCAGGGGAAACAACTCTTAAAGTGATCCATCCATATCTACTGCATATCTGGCAGCAGAGTGATAGTTTGAGGCTTGTTTGATACGTCAGACCCTTGATGACTTTAGCCAACCATGTGTTCCATACTGTTCCAGTGTAATTTACAACTAAATCTAGTCCCACCCCCCAATTCCCATAGAGATCCATTCAAATGCAGAGACATTTAGTATTGCTTGTAAGAGTACCAGAAAATAACATATCAAGAGTTTTTTGATGTTGTTGGGTCACAGACATCAGGAAGTCATGGCATGCAAAGGATATGCGACCAAATATAACAAATTTATACTTTATTCTATATATAACTGCAGGGGTGCCAATAATTGTGGCCAACGTGGCCAATAATTATTTCTTGATGAGAGATTTTTTTTTTCTCATAATAAATGAACGTCAATTAAAGGATGGATTTTTTTCATTTTTTTCATTTTAAGATTAAGCTAATTCACCAAACGATGATTTTTTTTATAACCCTTTTTACTCATCTTAAACAGGGGTACCAACAAATTTGAGCACGTCAGTATCTTAAATTTATAATTGGGATGGCAGGTATGCCATCCGCCAAGTTATGGCTTCGCGGGGCATGTCCCATACTTGTACAGCACCGAGAGTTTGCCACTTTTCAGGGTTTCTTACAGAAATAACTGCAATGACCACAAACTCTCAGCCCTTAAAAACAGTGGAATTGAATTCATTGCAATTCAAAGAAATTCCGCTCAAATAAAGACATTGCATTAATCAAACTAATTAAGTGAATTTAAATGGAATACAGCCATGATTTAAAATAGCCACCGCTGTCCCAAGTGTCCAGTGTTATTAAGCAATCCAACACACAAAATCCGCCTCCACGACTTTCCTCCATACACCCAGTGTTGCGATTTCTGTACATTGTCAAAACGTAGCACCGAACTGCGTCCACCTTCCCATTCATCACTTCCTCCGCCGCATAATCTTCTCTTTCCGTTCCCTGGTTGTCTTTTGGAGGTTGCCTGCACTCCCGGAATACCGGATCAGTCCCGACATCTTCAACTCCGGTGAAGAGCGATGGTAAACTTTGTTGCTGCAGATTCCGTGGTGCAGACCCAACGGACATTCCTGAGCATATGTTGCGAATGTGTCTCCATGGTGACGACCACAAACAAAATCATCTTGACTAGACAATTCGTCAATATTATAAAAATGAGCAGCGGGCGTGCCCTGAACAATCTCCAGCCCGCTTCCCCGTACCTCAAGAGACACACAGCGCATGAAAAAAACAAAAGACAAAAGCCCGACACAACAAAATACATTCAAATGAACAAACACCAACACGAGAGACAGCTGGGACTACATATCGCCATTACAGCACCACGTGACGTCATCCATAAAAGCATAGAATAGAATTAACTTTTATTTTCCCGCAAGGGAACTTCAGTTGTAGCCCCAGCAACAACAAAAAAAGACAGACAGTGGGGCAGACCCACAACACACAAACACCTCTCCACCTCTGCACCTCCTGGGGAAGGGAACTTGGCCACAGATCACTCTGGCGCTGCCCCCCACCCCCCACCTACTCACCTACCACCCCTGGAAAGATACGACGGGAACCTGGATCACGCAGAGGATTTTTAATGCAATGTTCCCTTGCATTTATACTATAACCCTCATCGTTCCCCACGGATTGTGGCCTTCCTTCTCCCTCCTCTCTGGAAAAACCTTAGCCACTACTCTGTGGGAGAGCCAGTCACTGCTTTGCAACGACATCGACCAGTTCACTGAGGAGATGAGTCAAGAAGCTGCCAGGTGGGACCGCGGTGGTTCAGTCAGCGCAGTTGTACTCCGAGGATCGGGGTTCACGCCCCGGTCCTGCCAGATCCAAGCGTGGCCGGTGACCTGTGGACGCGGCAATTGGCGGCTGCTTCCGGGTGGGGGGAGGGGCTCGGAAAGAATCGCTGCGCACAAAATGGCCCTGGGCGAGTTGGAATCACGGTCAGGAGCTCGAGGAGTCGCACCCTGTAGAGGACGTGGTGCCCTCCTTCCTACTACCGGCTGACAGGGTTGTATAGCGGTGGTTCTCAAGCGGTTGCTACATGGGGGGAATTGAATTAGAATAGGGGTTCAATTGGCTACTAAATCGGGAGAAAAAGGGGAAAAAATCTGAAACAAAATTAAATATTAAAAAAGAAGCTGCCAGGTGACTCATCGTGTTGCAGCAGGGCTCTCGCAGTGTTGCGGATTTCTCAATCGAATTCAGGACCCTGTCGGCGGAAAGCTGCTGGATACAAGAAGCCCTCACTGCCCTGTTTCATCAAGGTCTCTCGGAGAGATTAAAAGATGAGTTGGTGACTCGCAACATTCCCAACTAATTAGATGCCCTGGTAGAGATGGCAATCCGAATAGACATGTGACTCGCCGAGAAGGAGCAAGAAAGAATGACGACTCTCCCAAGGTGCCTCGCGTTTCCGACTGCTTCCCACTCAGCCTGAGCCTTTCCGACCTGGCCCAGCTGCGGCTACATGCCACCTGAGCCCCAACAAGTTCACCCAGCCCAAGGAGAGAGGGAAACCACGCCCCCTGAGGAACCAATGCAATTGGGGCATGCCTGCCTGAACCCTATGGAGAGGGAGTGCCACATGAAGAACCATCTGTGCAACTACTGTGGCGCCGTCACTATCGCCCAACCTGCCCAGACATTTCGAGAAACAGTTCAGCGGATTGATGGGGAGCTTTTTCATGCTGAACTGCGTTGATCCACCTCAGTCCTTACCACTGAAGCTCTCATCGACCTCAGGGCTGCAGGCAATTTTATGGATCAGTCTTTCACCTTTCGAGAGGGTTTTCTACTAATCAATCTCACCAGTCCCCTCACTGTCACGGCCTTAGACAGAAGGCCCCTGGGCTCAGGCGCTGTCACGCAGTTAACCACACCCCTCTAACTCACTATCTGTAACTCCCATTCAGAATCTATCCAGTTTCACCTCGTGGATTCACTTGAGGCCGGTTTTACCAGCTTTACCTAAGTTCAAACGTAGGCTAGTTGTTACTTAAGTCTCCACCAGTGGTGTCGCCAGACCTAGGGGGCTTTAGCCACCCTAAGATTTTCTCCAGCCCCCATAAATATTTTTTTAACCCCCAATCATAAAAAAAATTTCAGATTGATTTGACAAAATGCGCCATCGACATTCCAGAATCATAATGCACACAGATGGAAATTTCTGTGTTAGGACCCTGGGTAGGCTTAATCTAGTTATATCTATATATAAGTCTCCCTTTTACGTGGAGCTGTATCTACATGACCTCTGAAGGCTTTGTGTTGAATGAGGGCTTATCTGAAAGATAATTGGCTGGAATATTTGACAGACCGTTTTAAAACCCAATGGAAAGCAAATAATACTCGCAGTGGAGGTGGGTCGATGCTAGTTTTTCCAACTTCAGATAGGCCTATTGTGCTATCAGTCAAAAAAATACACCCAATTGATGACGGTTTTGCATAGAACTCTGCAATCAAGTACAAAACCCCTTGGCTAAAATACGCAAAGCCACGGGATTGGTACTCCAGCAACTGGATGAGTTTCACAATGCCAAATGGAACACAGCCAAACTACTCGTGATGAAGTGCAGAAAAGCACAAATCGGTTTAATAATTTGAAAAAAATCATGTACAGCCGTATGAAAGTTTAAAAGTATTTTTTCTTGTAGCCTAAAGGTATAACGATGCTCACAAACAAAAGGTTTTGTGAAAGACAATTAAGCAGAACAGTTTCCCAGCACATTGTTTATGGTGTGACATCATGCTGCAGTACATGTTTGGGAATTAGGTCGTAGTCTCCAACGTTATTTACAAAGTTTAATTTACTCTACGTTTTGGGCTTAAAAACCACGTTCCCAGAAGGAATGGATATATTTTAAAAATATTTAATCAAAATATTGAGGTGAGCAGTTTATTATACATTGTTAAATTAATGAAATATATAGTTTAATAACTACCGCAACGCCCACGTTACCGCTAGAGAGCGTTTGCCATTAAAAAGTTAACGAAAGTGATGAGTGGAAAACCGCATTTAATACCCTGGTCGGCCACTACGAATACTGGGTCATGCCGTTCGGGCGAACTAATTCGCCCGTTGTATTCCAATCTCTTATCAATGACATGCTCCGGGAGATGCTCAACCGGTTCATTTACATCTACCTGGACAATATTCTAATTTTCTCCAAAAATATCACAGATCATGTCTCCCATGTGCAGCAGGTTATGGATCAACTCCAGAAGAATAACCTATACGTCAAACTATAAAAGTGTAAATTTTACATGGACAAAATCTCATTCTTAGGCTTCATAATTACTCATGGCAATCTGCAAATGGACCCTCAGAAAGTCAGTGCTGTGCTCAATTGGCCCCAATTACAGCACTCTCTTTTGTGTGATATTGCTTAAGTAAATATGGGCAAAAAGACAATCCACAGGAAGAAAATTAAACATATGTGTTTGTACAATGAAGCGCAAGAAAACACGACGCGCAAAGACATGGTATGAGACTCTAAGACTGAGTGACAAACAAGAGAACAAGGGCAACTTAAATATACAAGACGGTGCAAACAATGATTGCAACAAGGAAAGTACAAGGAAAGACAATATCAGTCATTTTCTGCCCTCTGTTGGTGACCAGGAACCGAGACAAAACCATAACTATAACTCCCCAGGTCCAAATGAAAAGAACTGATTTGTTTTATAAACTCTGTGATACTAAGGCCTGACTTTGAACCAGGGCCACACAGAAGTGACTGTTCACAGCAATGATTAAAAAGGGAAGAAAACAGACCAGACAAGGGTGAAGGACAACAAAAACTGTTCTGCTGAAAATCCGCAAGATGTAGTCATTGTTACGCTGAAGAACCACAAGATGGATCGATTGTGTGCAATGAAAATGCAGAAGTTGATTCTGGTGTAATGAGGGAAATGTTTCAGTGGCTTGGAGTAAAATGTACAAAAAATATATAAAAGATTGAGAATACTTAGCTGGGGTACAGAATTCCATCCTTCCCATTTTTGGGGAATCAATGCATGAGGGGTTAACTTTTTTTGGAAGACCAACTCCAACTGTGAGTAATATTTTGCTTCAGTGTGACAAACAGGTGAGAAATGGAGGGGTTTTTATTTTTTAAACTGGTTTTATTTGAGATCATAAGAGTCATAGTAACGTGCTTAACTAAATAATAATTTACTTGGCAAGTGGTGCATATAACCAGTAGAAGCTTTAAGACACCACGTACGTGCCTAGCTGTGAACGCATGATCATTGCTTGATGTTAGGGTAGTGTTTGAATAGGAAGTAGGATATTATTTAAGTGTCATCACCTGTGACGTGACAGGGAGGCTGGCTGGGCGGCTCTGCACTCGATATAAATAAAGGACAAAATGATACAGAAGGTGCAATCGGTGCAGTCTGAACTTTTACAAGAACGACGTACACAAGAACAATTCAAAGCTGCAGGTAAAGAACTCTCTTCTCTTCTCTTGACCACCCCTCTTTTTTCCTTTGCCGCAGGTATACACAAATAACATAATAACTAACGCATAATTAACCATTTTAATGCAGAGCTTGAAAATTACATTTTACATGACATTCATGAAGGCTTAAGTTAAGAATAAACATATTGAACTGCCGTCTTTGAGCTGATATGTTTCTCACAGTGGTGACAGTTTGTCGGTGGCCCTGACTCTTGGAATGTCGTAAAAAAAACTCTCTGGCCTTTCAGAGATGATTTGTGTTCCATGCTTCCTGGCGTTGGGGCTGTGCCTGGCTTTCTCCTACCAAATTTCTGCAGGTGAGTGAGCCCTCACAAGGGTCATGTGCTCATCAGGCAAACTAAGGCAATACAATGAGCTCCAAATACCAGCTTAGACATGAGAGTAAAGCAGCAGCTTTACCCAGCATTAACCTATAGTGCTAATATACAATTTAGGAAATGCTGTCAGAACTGTTTGTGTGTGTTTTGCAGAGGACAGTCTGGGGAAACCGTTCATTCTGAGTGCTCTGGAGGAAGCAAAAAGGACGGTTGATGAAGCTTACAAATACTCAAGAGAAGAGTAAGTGCACAAGACTCTCATTGTCATTTCACACTGTAGTGTGTGAGTGAATGTGTGCGAGTGTATGTGCGTGTGTGTGTGTATGTTTGTCTGTGTGTATATGTATGTGTGTTCTCTGCCTCCCAGTGAAGAGCCAGTTGTGCTGCTGTCCATAATTCTGTCCCTCTCTCTGTCTGGCTGTCCTTGACAGAAGCCTGTCTCGTGTGAAGAAGAGGTTGGCCAGCCCTGCGGATATTCTGCGCCTGCTGAAGCAGCCGGCCCGGGACACACGCTCAGCAGTGCGAGCTGCAGACTACATGGACTACACCCTGGAACTGATCCAGCAGAGGGTGCACCACCTGTACAAGCACCCACTCAATGCAACAGGTCTGAGACAAATACACACACACACACACACACACACACACAAACACATAAACACACATGCACATACACACACACACACAGAAGCATGCACATACACGCACACACATAGTTACACACGCGCACACACACACACACATACACACACACATACACACGCGCACACACACAAACAAGCACGCACACACGTACACACAAACATACATATACAGACACGCAGACCATCTCTCTCTCTCTTTTTCTCAGATCTGCTCACTCCTGATGACCTGAGCACCATCGCCCGTCTGACAGGCTGTGCAGCCCGAGTCCGGCCCCCATCCTGCCGCACCACTCCACAGGTCAACACGTACCGAACTGCCACTAGCGTCTGCAACAATCTGTGAGTGACAACCTTTTTTCACACGCCCTCAGGGAAACTAAGACTTGATTGGTTGACTCTATCTTGAGGTGCTGTTTGTAGAATAGAAGAAGCAGGAATTTGAAATGTACTTAATTGCAGGAGGAAGAGTGAATCTCTTGTATGGAGAAGTAGTTAGGATTCTTACAGATGCACCCATCTAAACCCATATAGACCAGACAACATACATCTAATTCTCTCCACATGGACAGTTTTCCATATGGTATCTATTATATGTAATTTGCTTTTACCGTATAAGCCGAAAAGATCCCTTCGTTCTCAAGGTGCAGGCTTCTTAGTAGTCCCTAGAATATCTAAAAACTTGACGGGTGGTAGCGCTTTCTCCTACAGAGCGCCACTACTGTGGAACACCCTGCCAAAATGTATAAAGGAATGAGACAGTCTCAATATTTAAATCTAGATTAAAAACGCACCTTTATTATCAGGCTTATCACAAGTTGTAGTCCGGAGACAGGACCAGAGAAGCCTTTAGTCATAGAGTAATGTGGAGTGGCATCCTTTCCTTACTGTCATCTGTCAACAGCTGTGACCCCATCTTCCTGGGCTGGCTCTTGATAGATGGGTAGGATTGTTTACTCTCTCATGACTGGATGGGTTCTAAAACTCTGTCATCATAGCTATGCAGCCATAAATGACTCCTGGCGGGGGTACTTGTCCAACGAATGAAGCGCAATGTGACAACTAGTTGTGAAATGCGCTATATAAATAAATATTGATTTAAATTGATTTGATATCAATTGCAATACCTTTTGCAGGAACTTCATGTATAAAACAGACCAGCTATTCCCTGTGAGTGAAACGAGCAGCAGCCCTTTCATCTGTAGAGCAGATGGTTTAGTGGTTTAAACTGAGGATTAAACCTCTGCTAAATTCATTGCAATTGATGTGTTTTGTCTTCTTATTTCTTTATTCTCAGGAGAAACCCTCGCTTTGGAGCCTCTAATACGCCCTTCACCCGCTGGCTGCCTGCTGTATACGAGGATGGGATCTCTCAACCTAATGGATGGAACCCCAGAAGACGCTACAAAGGATTCTTACTCCCTTTGGTATTTATTATTATTATTAGGGGTCACTCTGTTTGAACTACAACCCCCAATTCCAAAAAAGTTGGGACAGTATGTAAAATGCACATCAAAGTGGAAAGCAGTGATTTGTAAATTATCTTTTAGATATATTTAATTGAAAACAGTACAAAGAAAAGATATTTAATGTTTTACCTTTACTTTTTTGTAAATATACGCTAATTCCGAATTTGATGCCTGGCAACACGTTCCAAAAAAGTTGGGACAGGGGCAAAAAAAAGACCTGTTTAGAACATTCCACAGGTAAACAGGTGATGCTATCATGACTGGGTATAAAAGGATATCAAAAGACTCTTGATATCTTATTTTCAGGTACTCTTACAAGCAATACTATAACCTCTATGCATTTGAATGGATCTCTATGGGAATTGGGGGGTGGGACTAGATTAAGCTGTAAATTACACAAGAATAGTATGGAACCCATGGTTTGCTAAATGGCTGTAAGTCATCAAGGGTCTGCGGAATCAAACAGGCCTCAAACCATCACTCTGCTGCCAGATATGCAGTAGATATGAATGGATCACGTGAAGGGTTGTTTTTCCTGACTTATTTATCCATAAAGTTGAATAAGAAAATTTATATAATTTTATACCCAGTCATGATAGTACGGAAGCCCTGAAGCACAAGGTGAAAACATTTTTTTTTAAGAGCTAACTCGTTATTTCGAGATAGTAAGTCGTTAATACGAGATAGTAAGTCGTTATTTCGAGATAGTAAGTCGTTATTTCGAGATAGTAAGTCGTTAATACGAGTTATTATCTCGTTAATTCGAGATAGTAAGATGTTTATATGAGTTATTACGTCGTTTGTTCGAGATATCGCGTTTATACGGCTCGTTTATACGAGTTATTAACTCGTCTGTAAGGCACGTTTTTACGAGATGTGTATTTTGAGAGCAATTAAAGCTGTTTTTGAGTCCTTGCGTGCTTCATTTTGACATGGGGGGACGAGGGGCTGTATATTATTTTTATATTTGTAACACTTAAAATATAGGCTAATGTTACTGAAAACACATTGGTTAACTCTAGCTACATTGTGTATTGAACGAATGATGCATCCAGAGGCGGTCTTACCCATTAGGCAAAGGTCGGCAATTGCCTGGGGCCCCAAGCTGACCCCATACTACAAAGGGCCCCGTTAAATGCCTCATAAACGTCCCCCCCCCCAATAATTAATTATATCTTTCTAAAAATGCATGCGCTAAATGGCATCAGAATGCCTAATTCATGAGTGTCTTAGTCACCCCCCCTCAGTCCCCACTACATTGGACTATTCCATGATGAGCCGTCTGCGGAAATGATTCAGTAGCCAATTCGTGTTTCAGCTCGGCGCGATTATTAAAAAGTGAAAATGAAGCGAAGCTACCCAAGCGGTGCTGAGAAAAGGAGGAAGCAGGAGGAAAGTAAAAAATTTGTGGCAAAACTACCAAAGCTAACTACATTTTTTCACGGCGGCTAGTAGTAGTACAGATGCCACTAATGAAGAGCAGAGTCAGTCTGAGACTGCTAGCACTAGTGTTGTTAGCATTGCTAATGCTAGCGAAGAGGAGCTAACGTTACTAGGGATGTGCGCGTTTAGTCGACTAGCCGATTAAACGTTGCTACCCTCGCTAGTCGGCACCAGAAATACTAGTCGGTTAAACTTACTATTTTATTAATGTACACATTTAAATTACATATTGACATAATTTGCACTGAAATTTCATGTTTTCCTGGTCAAATGTTGCTTTATAAAAAAACGAGAATCCGTTACGAATGTTAACAACGCTGGATTAAAAAAATAATTTAAAAAAACGAAGGAAAAAAACAAAACTCATTAGCCTGTTCGCCCTGCAAGTTAAACCAGCGAGGTGGAAAGAGTAAGTAGGCCTATCGCGTTGTTGAATAGCCCAATAAAACGAATCTAATGTCACGTCGATCAGTCGGCCTAATTATTATTTTTTTGTGTTCCTATTATTGGTAGCTTTTCTGTTGACCGATTATTATTTTTTACTGTATTTGCTATGCGATCGCGTTCACCCAATGAAAATGCCGTTGTAATAATCAGGCACGTTTCCTAAAAATGTTTTGTTACGTTGAATATTGTTTTCAATAAATGTTATTTGTTAACTTTATTTAATGAGTTTTCATGTTTTGTAGGATAATGTGCAATGTTCATAATGCAAGACGCAAAGTGCCACACATTTCAGCGGCATTTAAAATACGATTTGGTTATTGAAGAATGTGATTAACGGTTTCAAATTTCAGGGAAATTAGTCGTTAGGAACATTCCTAAACGTTACCCATTGCTGCTGCTGGCAGTGCCAACCTAGATTGCTCCAGCAGCAATGATGATGATGATGATGATGATACATGCATCACAACTGATCTTTCTTAGATAAATAAGGATTGAAAAGGGGGGAGAGCAAGGGATGTGTGAGGGCCCCATGCCTGTGTTTGCCTTGGGCCCCAAAATGACTAAGTCCGCCACTGGATGCATCTATCAGGTTTAGAGATAATTAGCTGCCAACCGGTGGTGTTTATTAGGCTATGTTTTATTAGAGATTAAATGCATAAACTGATATTTTACAGTGCAATTGTAATAGAAGAGATGTTCTCATTCTCCTCAGGAGAGGGCAGTATGGTCACGCAAATCATTGATTCGTTTCTTTCTGTGTGCGGGGATTTTGAAGACAAAATGTGAGACAATAAAATAAATAAATAAGAAATGAAATAAATCTATATATATATTAATTATTTTACACGTCCGCCATATTATGCTGTCAAGATCAGCGTATTTGGTAGTGTATTGACAGATGCAGAGCTCACCTGATAAATAAGAATTAACTCGCTTAGGGAACTCTCAACTAATTTTCGTAAAATTTGACTTGTTATAAACGTGAGAAATATCTGCATAACACAGATTACCTTATTTCTAAATTCCCCAGAACAGCTATCCTATTTGTAAAATGCCCTTTTAACTAGGCTAGCCTACAGGAGTTGTCAACATGTAGTAATTGGCGGGGTAATAATGATAGATAACTGCGAGCAGTTATGGCTCCAAACTTTAACAATAATGTTAATTTTTATTGCATTAGGCTATAGCCTAGGCTACGGCCTGTCGTAGTGCATAGTTACATGTATATGACTTGGGTATATCATACGCACATCTTATAATATACGGCGAATCACACTACATTCTCGGCGAAGCTGATCTCCTGAATGAGGAAGCTATTTTTCCCCTGCTACGAGTAGCTAGGCTAACCCCCGTAAAATTGCATACGCAGGCTACGAGTTGTTAAGAAAAGCGAAGGTATCTAAACGTGTGAAGGTATCTAAGTGGATTACTCATTTTGAAATTATAGCTGGGCTATTTCTGCAGAATGCGATGTCCTGGAATATGGGTTTGGGTTCATTATTACCCCGTCAATTACGCTTACCCTATACCACGGTGGCTCCCTACTCGTTGACGTCGCAATTATAGTAGCCTATTCATATTTCTCTGAAATTTTAAATGAATTCATGCCTACTGTATGCCTACAAGCAATTACTACATGTTGACAACTCCTGTAGGCTAGGAAATATGTATTTCATTTCTTATTTATTAATTTTATTCTGTCACATTTGGTCTTCCAAAATCCCCGCACCCAGAAAGAAACTAATCAATGATTCGCGTGACCATACTGCCCTCTCCTGACGAGAATGAGAACGTCTCTTCTATTATCGATACAATTGCACTGTAAAATATCAGTTTATGCATTTAATCTCTAATAAAACATAGCCTAATAAACACCACCGGTTGGCGGCTAATTATCTCTAAACCTGATAGATGCATCATTTGTTCAATACACAGTGTAGCTAGAGTTAACAAATGTGTTTTCAGTAACATTAGCCTATATTTTAAGTGTTACAAATATAAAAATAATATACAGCCCCTCGTCCCCCCATGTCAAAATGAAGCACGCAAGGACTCAAAAACAGCTTTAATTCTCTCAAAATACACATCTCGTAAAAACGTGCCTTACAGACGAGTTAATAACTCGTAGAAACGAGCCGTATAAACGCGATATCTCGAACAAACGAAGTAATAACTCATATAAACGTCTTACTATCTCGAATTAATGAGATAACTCGTATTAACGACTTACTATCTCAAAATAACGACTTACTATCTCGTATTAACGAGATAATAACTCGTATTAACGACTTACTATCTCGTATTAACGAGATAATAACTCGTATTAACGACTTACTATCTCAAAATAACGACTTACTATCTCGTAACGAGTTAGCTCTTAAAAAAAAAAAAATTTCACCTTGCGCTTCAGGGCTTCAGTATGATAGTGTTCCAAATCGCAGTTTTTTTTAACTTCCCAGTCTTTTTTTTTTGCCCCAAAAAACGGATGAGCTCCGATTCAATGTCGCCGGCGAGAAGGTGGACCCCAAAGAATTAAACCACGATCTGCAGTCATAATATAAAGATAAAATAATATAATAATCATAAAATAAACACAAATGTTCAACTGTCAAATTAACTTTGTGAAGCTGTCTGAAATTCCCATGGAATTTGTGAGCGGAACTGTAGGCTACATTATTTATGACGCAAGCAAAATTATTCTAAAGGTAGGTTTCGACAACCGATCCTGTAGCTACACACTAACGGCTAAAACCAGTTAAGAGTTTTCGATCCCAGCTCCGAGGGGTTTTAAATCAGGCCTTAATGGTATAGTGGCCAGACGGAAGCCCCTCCTGAGTAAAAGGCACATCACAGCCCGCTTGGAGTTTGCCAAGGCACCTAGAGGACTCTCAAACCATGAGCATCAAGATTTTCTGGTCTGATAAAACCAAAATTGAACTTTTTGGCCTGAATACCAAGCGTCACATCTGGCTCACCGTCACCGCTCATCACCTTGCTAATACCATTCCCAACAGTGAAGCATGGCGGTGGCAGCATCATGATGTGGGGATGTTTTTCAGCAGCGGGAACGGGGTGACTAGTCCTGATAGAGGGAAAGATGAATGCAGCTAAGTACACCGAGATCCTTGAAGAAAACCTGCTCCAGAGTGCTCTGGACTTGGGGCGAAGGTTTACCTTCCAACATGACAACGACCCGAAGAAAACAAAGGAGCGGCTTCGGAGAAAGTCTGTCCATGTCCTTGAGTGGCCCAGCCAGAGCCCAGACCTGAATCCAATTGAACCTCTGTGGAAAGAGCTGAAAATGGCTTTGTACCGACGCTCCCCATCCAACCTGACGGAGCTTGCAAGGATATGCCACAAGGAATGGGCAAAAATTTCCAGAAACAAGAGTGCCCAGCTCGTAGCTTCTTTCCCAAGACGCCTTGAAGCTGTAATCGCTGCCAAAAGTGCAGCAACCAAGTATTAGGCTAAGGGTGTGTACAGATATGTAACCCCTAAATAACCTATTTTTGTCAGTAAAATAAAATTGCATATTTTAGAAAAACCTGTTTTAACTTCGTCATTATTGGCTTTTGTGTGTAGATGTTTGAGGCAAAAAATTAACTCAATCTATTGTAGTATAAGTCTGTAATGTAATAAAACGTGGAGAAGGTGAGAGGGGTGTGCAGACTTTCCGGCTTGACTTTATATATGTATTATATTAGCCTATATGTATAAAACTATGCATAAGTGAGCGGTATTTAGTTGTTTATATTTATGGACTGAGCAACCTATGATCATAGCTGAACATGCCCCTTTCATGCCGACTTGAAATATATAGGCCTACACCTTGAAATAAATACGAGTGGAAATAAATACCCATTGAAATAAATAAAAAAAGACGTAAAATAATTCATATTTATTTTGACACATGCCAATAAGCTTGTTTAGCCTGATCTTCTGAGAAAAAAATTGGTTATATGATTACAAAATGAGCATTTGAAGACTAAATAATCATTGCTTTTTTCTGTTAACCAGTGAACATTTTTGTGTTGAAAAGTCGGTGAAACGCAGTGTAGCGTTCAGGTGAATGCTAATAAGGGTTAGCGTCCGTTTATGTCAAAACGTCTCTCAACCTATATTTTCCCACCCGACATCTAGATTCCAGCTAATTTAGTTTGGTTTCATGAGTTTGTTTTAGGCTACGGAAATCCTGCTCCAATGCCAGTGCTAAGTCGTACGTACGACTTAACGTACTACGGCAGAGGCCCTGAAAGGCAAGGTAAAAAAAAAATATTTGCTTTTATTTGTGGCCAAAACCTAAAGGTGGATTCTCACCAAATCCGGCGACGACGCATGGAGACGCGCAGAAACTGTGCGTTTGGTGGGCAGTGCTATTAGACCGGTTCAGTAGCCTACGAGAAAACAGCACCTGATTGGTTAGACATATTGTGCCTGCATTTTCAAACCGGAACAATATGGCGGCCTGTTAATAAACTTTCTTTTGTACCACTTAAACGGTCCACTAAAATACATTTCTGAAAACATTTGAGGCAAGAAATAGTCTATGCAGTTGCTAAATCTTGATTAATATTTGATCTAAAACGCCTATCCAGACATTGAATCCAGCTTTAAAGCTGGATTCTCACCAAATCCGGCCACGACACATGGGGACGTGCAAGAACCCCAAACTGTGCGTTTGGTGGGGGGTGCTATTAGACGGGTTCAGTAGCCTACGAGAAAACATTAACGGCACCTGATTGGTTAGACGTATTTTGCCTGCCTTTTCAAATCAGAACAATATGGCGGCCTGTTAATTAACTTTCTTTTATACCACTTAAACGGTCCACTAAAATACATTTCTGAAAACATTTGAGGCAAGAAATAATCTATGCAGTTGCTAAATCTTGATTCATATTTGATCTAAAATGCTTACTTTGACCATTTGATCCGAGTTTCGCGAACAACGGCGGACGCATTAATTTGCCTAAAGTAGGTTTGGAATCTATCCTATTCAAATTCAGAACCAGCTAACGTACCACACAGTCACCGCGCCACATCCATCATGCACTGCGCGATCGCATCACATCCTCTCCATAGAAAATGAATAGAATACGTCCGATCGATGTACCTCGCTGGATTTGGTGAGAATCCAGCTTGAGTTTATCTTGTACGTACAAGATAATATCGCATCACGTTGTTGTACAGTCAATCACAACATAGTTCCGGTGGGAACTACAAGGGCAGTAGCCAATAGGATTCACAGACACAAAATTCTCTGAACCCGCCCTGTCAAAACCCAGGCAGAAACATCTTGCATGCAAGGAGGAGTGGCAAAAGTAAAACTTGCACGCGAGGAGGACTGACAAAACTAAAATCAACAGGCGCTCAGGGATAAAAAGACCGCGAGTGCCCAGAGTCCTGCATGCGAGAAAAAGACCACTTCCATGCTCAAAGTCATTTTTTTCTCTTGCGACCTTTTGATTCACGCGCGCAGTTATTTTTTCTCCTTGCAACCGTTTGTTTTACTCTCGCGGAAGTTTTCTTTTTTGCTCCACGAGCCTTGTAGCTACGCGCGTGAGTTTTGGCATGAATCTGACGCCATACATATCACACTGAACAATGAACAAAGGCGACCACGTCAGAAGAAAACAAGAAGCATTTTGGACAATGAATACGAATGAATACCGTTTCTTTCATAAAACAAGAATACTTTATAACACTGCTCAGATTCTTCATCATTTCATCCATTAAAATTTACGAGTGCCCTGAGAGCATTTTGAGTTTTGTGTCTCAACCTGTATGAGGCCCACCCTGCTTGCTTTGATTGATAGGAGGACCACACCCCCTCATTTACATACAGTTTGAAAAGGAAAATGTAAAGCTAAAATGAAAAGCTAAAATGAAAAACGAAAATGAAAAACGAAAATGAAAAACGAAAAGTTTTTAATTTTCAATTTTAATTTTGGGCTGAATAATCATCCATTTTAATTTTTCATTTTCATTTATGTTTTCATTTTTCATTTTCATTTTGGGCTGAATAATCTTCCATATTATATGTAAGGTAATGTAAAATTAATTTTTTTTGCAATTTAGAAAAAATAGTAGGCTACTGGGATCGTTCACTAGCCTACGTTATGGGTCTAATTAAACAGCTTCATAGCCTTTAGGCGTTATCTAAAGTGTTTGCTTTTTGCAATTATACGTTTGCAATGTGTATTTCAAAAGCTACATTTAGTCTTGTGAATTTAACAGAAATATTCTAATTATCACTCAGAAGCTACGCATGGTTTTGAGCATGTGTAAAATGTGTTAGTATGTGCAAAAAAATCTCAGATACGAAAACGTTGATGAATGCCAAAATACGGCCAAATTTTCTAATACGAATGATTGACGTACATATTAGTTCTGCTCACGTTTCATGAATGAGGCCCAATGAGGGTAATAGGGAAACAAGCGCAGACAGGGGAAACGTGCGGAATGTAACACAAGACAATAAAACAATCAAGACATGTCGACACACAACAAGTAATCAAGAGCGTCGCCCTGTGGCGGACACCAGGTGTGATGGTGACATTTCTCTCTCTGTTTCTCCATCTTAAGGTCAGAGAAGTCTCCAACAAGATTCTGGCCACAACTGTGGTAGACAGTGACCCGGTTTACACCCACCTGGCGACCATCTTTGGCCAATGGATTGACCATGACCTGACCTTCACACCCATGTCTCCCAGCATCCGTTCCTTCAGCAACGGCATCAACTGTGAGGAAACCTGTAGACAAGTTTATCCCTGCTTCCCAATTAAGGTCAGCGCACCCCTCTTTCTTGCCCATTTTTAACATTTCTTACCTACCATTTAAACTGTCCATATTAAACAAGCCTTTAACCATCACTCTGCTGCCAGAAATACAGTAGATATGGAAGGATCACTTTAAGGGTTGTTTCTCCTGACAGATTTTCCTATTGAACTCTATGGAAAAAATAAGTCAGGAGAAGAAACCCTTCAAGTTATCCATCCATATCTACTGTATTTCTGTCAGCAGAGTGATGGTTAAAGGCTTGTTTAATACATCAGACCCTTGATGACTTAGAGCCACTTAGCCAACCAAGTGTTCTATACTGTTCCAGTGTAATTTACAGCTAAATCTTGTCTCACCCCCCAATTCCCATAGAGATCCATTCAAATGCAGAGCTGTTATAGTATCGCTTGTAAGAGTACCAGCAAATAAGATATCAAGAGCCTTTTGATGCTGTTGGGTCACAGACATCATAAAGTCATGGCATGCAAAGGATATGCAACCAAATATAAAAAATATGGCTTTTCTACCACATTTAATTTAGCGTGTTCAATACTTTTTTCCTGTGTCATTTCACTTTATTGCACATAACTTTTTTTAAAGAATTGGAACGTTACAATTTCTTTAGCTGTGTAGTTTTATTGAGTTAATACCAATGTCTGGTCAAAATCTCATGTGAATAGCTACATTGGAAATATGTTTGATAATAAAATTGTTGACGTGTCCAATACTTATTTCCCCCATTGTACACATGTTCGGGGAGTGAGATCCTCATTCCACTCCCCTGTCTTTCATCAGATCCCGAGGTACGACCCTCGCTTCGGCCGAAATTGCAACAGCTGCATCCCGTTCTTCCGCTCTGCCCCGGCCTGCAAGATGGGGAACAAGGTGCGGGAGCAGATCAACTCCCTGACGGCCTTCCTGGACATGGGGCAGGTGTACGGCTCGGAGGACGTGCAGGCACGTGAGCTACGCAACCTCACCAACGACGCGGGGCTGCTGCGCATCAACCAGATATTCAGTGACAGTGGGAGGGAGCTCCTGCCCTTCTCTACCATGACGGCCAACATGTGCGCCACTCGCCAGAGGATCCTCAACTCCTCTTGTCTGTTAGAGGTGCCCTGCTTCGTAGCAGGTGAGGGCCAGCAGACTCCCCCCTGGCTGTGGAGAAGGGTAGTGCAGACTGTGCAACAAGAGATTAAAATACCAGGAGACAGCTTTAGAATGACATTACTGGCATTTAGCAGGTGCGCTTATCCAGAGTGACTTACACAAATTAACATTTCTTTTTACATCAGATCCATTTATACAGCTGGATATATAATAAAATACTGCATGTTAAATAAATTGCTCAAAGATAAAACAGCAGTGCACCCCTGGGAATCAAACCTGCTACCTTTGGGTTATCCAAATATCCATTATATTACACTGGCCTATCATGGTGATACAACACTTTTGCACTCTCTTATAGGCGACGAACGTGTGGACGAGAACATCGGCCTCACCTCTCTGCACACGCTGTTCCTGCGTGAGCACAACCGCCTGGCACGTGCCCTGCGCCTGCTCAACCCTCGCTGGAGCGGCGAGACGGTCTACCAGGAAACGCGCAAGATCATGGGGGCCTACCTTCAGGTAAATGCCACCAGGGGGCGTCACAGGAATGGGCCTCAGTTAAGGAGGATTATCTCACTATGATAATTTAAGACCTGAGGCTTCTTTATTCACCTGTGATTTCTACTGAAATATTCTGACCAGCAATTATAAGAAAAAAACAAGTATTTGTTTAGTTCTGAACAAAAACAATACTATAATGTTTCCATTCCAGTGTTCCGCCCACATAAATTAATGGACAATTAATGTTAAAATGAAATGTAAAACCGGTAAATAACATTATCATGATGATGTCACAATGGCATCTAAACAATAGCGCAAGTCCATTAGACATGTGGTCGGAAAAAAATGTAGAAAGCTGTAAAAAAAAAATTCTGGAGACATTCCTGGATGATCACTGATTGCATATCTGATGAGTCCCCAAGAGACCTCAATTATGGTTTTGCATAATTAGCCTAATTCTCATACTAATGAGGCTAACTCAGAAAATCGCCAATTGTGCCCTATAGACTTAAATTTTGATGCATACAATTTGATGTTTGTTTTCATTACTAAGTTTGTTTTTTGCAGTTACTCATTAACTTCTTCACTAACTGGCTAATCTGCATAATTGACTTAATTAGGATAATTGTGTGGTAAATTAGTAAAATAGATGATTCAAAACACAATTATGTTTTTTATGTGTCAAATTGTGTTGCTCACACCCATGCTTCAGTTTGATTGCATTGATTTGATTGCATTTGCATTGATATATCACTCTTAAGGGCTTACCCACGCACGTGCAGAACTTTTTTTTGTGTGCGGAACTTAAATTAAAAACTCAGAGTTCCCCCCCGAAGACATAACTTTTGCAAAAAGCCGGATGTTTTTAGTTCAGCCCATGAGCACAGCAACTGAATTAATGCTAGGAATCCCAATATCTGACTAGGGAAAATGTAATAAAACACCCTTCCAACTAAGAGTTCCATGTCGGAAATCATAGTTCGGGAAGAACTAGGAAGAACTTGACATAACATCATCATGGCAGCTCACACTGCGACCCACATTGTGAACAGTAAAAAAAAAAACATGACTTTTAGACAATTTTAGCTTTTAAATCAGTTCAGCTTTCATTTTTCAGCATGAAATGCTTTTGTCTCGGCCAACATACCGATACAGAATGAAAAACATATACAATTAAAAGTTAAAACGTTATTGTTGTAGTTGTTAGCTGTTTTAGCTATATTTGCTAGCAAAGCCAAAACTGCTGTGCACCACGAACGCAGTGATGTCGGTGATGAGGCGGAAATGACAAGTTTCCCACATCCGACTTTCAACCATCAACGAATGCAGAGCCCGTGTGTCCAGTGCAGTGGGGTTGTTTCATGAACGCAGTTTGGGGAGATAATTGGACATTCGAAATTGGGGTCGAAATTGGATATATACAGCCCTGTGTTGGGTGGCAAATGATATAAAAAACAAAATAAAAAATTTTAATAAACAAATGCAGGGTTAGCACAGCCCAGCCCCGTCAGTATGGCGAACTGGTACAAGGAAAAACAGAGAGTGGCATGCAAACCCAGCTCCCCATGGCATTTAAGCTGCCTCCACTAATTCAGACCGGGCAGAAGCAATAACGAACACCATAGCTTTTAAGAAAAAAAGATATGTGCCTTCCTTTGTTCAGGAAATTGTTTACACGTTTATAACTTCATAATAAATGAAAAGCAATTTTATGTTTTGCATTTCTTTTTTTCCGCTGTACCGAAAACATACCGAACCGTGACCTCAAAACCGAGGTACGTACCAAAACGTGACTTTAGTGTACCATTACATCTGTTACGTCCCAAAATCCACCTGTGTTGCAATAACCAGGTGTACAGTAGAGGAGGTAACACTAAGCCACTTAAACGCAAACCACAACCTCTTAGATAAACCCAGTCAAGCGCAAAGTGATTTAAAAGACAAAATGTTTAATAACACAGACGGTTATGGTAGAAACTAATTTAGCTATTCTCTAAACATGTAACAGATTGACAATATTTACAGTTCGGCTACATAGGCTGCATGCTCTCACCAGGCAGCAAGTGTCCAAAATCAGACCCACGTCCAGATGACAAATGGGTCTTCTCCTCCTGGTCTAGCGGGACGGTTGCTGTGGTGGTATTCAGCAGCTTAGTCAATTCACGGGCTATCTATTGTAGTCTGTTAACACAGAACTCAAGTGTTCAGAAAGCGTCGTGGAAGTTGTGTTAACCGCTAGCGTCAGGAACTCGAACTCGTGATGCAGATGGAGACAAGCTATATATAGTCTCGCATCTTTCCAATCCGGCTGCTCCGCGACGGTCCTCGGCCTCCCCAGCTACGAGCAGCTTTTAAAATCCCGCGGCAAAGCGTCCCCGTCTCCACGCGTCTCCTGAAGAAGGTTGCCAGGCAACGGCGTGCGTCCTTCCACCAGCGCAGCTCCCAGCATCTCCACGTAGGACCATGACGTCAGTAGCCCAACTCCACCTGTATGGGAGACACAAAGAAACACAGCAGCCCAAAAGCCAAAACGAAACGCAAAGCAGGGGAAACAGAAAGCAGAGGAACGTAACACACCTTTAATATATAGGTTCGAAAACCTATCCAAAACCTGTCAGAGATTGAATAAAATACTTTTTTTCCATAATAAAACACATAAATTTGCCCTTTATGATGTTTTAAGATGAAAACATTGATATCACACTGGTACACACACCTAAATATTTAGCCTAATCATTCGCTCTTGTACTTTAATATCACTTTTTTATGTACTCTACAGTTTGTAATTTTTTGCTGCATGCCCTGGGATGACATTTCTCTGTAGCGTGTTTCAGTAATGTTGCTATGTCTATCCATGTACCGAAGTTCGCTGTGTGTATCCGTGCAAAGTATCAAGCACACCAGTATTCTAGGGCTTTGGTTAAAACATATACACATATACTATACACAGTTGGCGTACTTCAGTAGAAAATAGCTTTCAAAGAAAAAAACATGCAGAACAAAGTCTGTGGATGTTCCTGAGTAACCGTGACATATTTTTAAAGAAATGTTGCTGTTGATTTTTTCGAATGTACATTTTTGGAGCTTTGTCTGCCAAAAATGTTTGACCCGTTGAGGTCCGTTATATTGGGGTGATGTCAAGGTGAGTTACAGCGGATATCTACAAAACTAGTGGATAGATAGCACTCCAGCTATTTTGAAACATACTGTATCAAACATTTTTTTTTTGGATGAACTGCCCCTGTAATATTAATAACTGTCCTTCCAGGTGATTGTATTCCGGGATTACTTGAGACACATTGTTGGGCCCCATGCCTATGCCCGTCTTCTCTCCAACTACCCGGGCTACAATGACAATGTGGACCCCAGCATCTCTAACGTCTTTGCCACGGCCGCCTACCGCTTTGCCCACCTCGCCATACAGCCCATTATGTTCCGACTGGATGACAACTACAGGGAACACCAGCAGTTCCCCAGTGTGATGCTGCATAAGGCCTTCTTCACCCCCTGGAGGCTGGTTTTTGAAGGTGGGCAGGAGAGCTACCTGTCTTGTGTCTTAAAGAGGACTCATTGTGCACTTATGGCACTGCATGCTACAGATGTATAGTGCCGGCCACTATTATGGCACCCCTGGTAAAGATGAGTAAGAAGGGTTATGAAAAATTCACCGTTTGGTGAATTAGCTTAATCTCACGCTGAAAAAAGGAGAAACATCCACCCTTGAATTGAAGTAAATTTATTAAGAGGAAAAAAATCTCTCATCAAGAAATAATTATTTTTAATAAAACCATGTGTGCCACAATTATTGGCACCCTTGCATTTATATATAGAATAAAGTAATAATTTTTAATATTTTGTCACATATCCTTTGCATGCCAAGACTTCCTGATGTCTGTGACCCAACAACATCAAAAGACTTACTTTTTGGTACTCTTACAAGTGATACTATCACATCTCTGCATTTGAATGGATCTCTATGGGAATTGGGGGGTGGGACTAGATTTAGCTGTAAATTACACTGGAACAGTATGGAACACATGGATGACTAAATGGCTGTAAGTCATCAAGGGTCTGACGTATCAAACAAGCCTTTAACTATCACTCTGCTGCCAGAAATACAGTAGATATGGATGGATAACTTGAAGGGTTTATTCTCCTGACTTATTTTTCCATAGAATTCAGGAGAAACAACCCTTAAAGTGATCCATCCATATTTACTGCATATCTGGCAGCAGAGTGATGGTTTGAGGCTTGTTTGATACCTCAGACCCTTGATGGCTTATAGACATTTTACCAACCATGTATTCCATACTGTTCTAGCATAATTTACAGCTAAATCTAGTCCCACCCCCCAATTCCCATAGAGATCCATTCAAATGCAGAGACGTTATAGAATCGCTTGTAAGAGTACCAGAGAATAAGTTATCAAGAGTCTTTTGATGTTGTGGGGTCACAGACATCAGGAAGTCATGGCATGCAAAGGATATGTGACCAAATATTAAAAATTATTACTTTATTCTATATATAAATGCAGGGGTGCCAATAATTGTGGCACATGTGATTTTGTTAAAAATAATTATTTATTGATGAGAGAAAATTTTTCCCATAATAAATTTACTTCAATTAAAGGTTGGATTCTTCTAATTTTTTCAGTGTGAGATTAAGCTAAGTCACCAAACAGTGAATTTTTTATAACCCTTTTTACTCATCTTTACCAGGGGAGCCAATAATAGTGGCCGGCACTGTGTACACCCTGCTAACTCAGATCTCCCTCTCCTTTCAGGAGGGATAGACCCCCTGATTCGGGGACTGGTGGGCCGTCCCGCCAAGCTCAACACGCAGGATCACATGATGGTGGAGGCACTACGTGATAGGCTGTTCCAGTTTACCAGCCGCGTGGCGCTGGACCTGGGTGCTCTGAACATGCAGCGCAGTCGTGACCACGGCATCCCTGGTGAGGAATAATCAGCCCACCGTACCTCCAACTCCATCCCTTCCTATTCCTACTCCACTCCCCCCCCCCCTCCCCCCCCTCCCGTACCTCCTCTACTTCCCCTTTGTTATGTACTTCCATCCCAGTCTCCATGGCAACTCTTCCACTTCCCAACCTCCACCCCACCCCAATGCCTTGTCCAGCTCCCCTCTATCTTTGTCCCGTCCTTCTCCCTGTGCATTTTCTGATTCACATTGTGCTCATCGCTCTCTCTGTTCCTGTGTTCACTGCAGGCTACAATGCATGGCGTAGATTATGTGGCCTGTCTCAGCCACGGAACTTACGGGAACTGGCTCGGGTTCTGAGAGATGTCTCCTTGGCAAAGCGGCTTCTGCAGCTGTACGGGACCCCCGACAACATCGACGTGTGGCTGGGGGGGGTCTCTGAGCCCTTTGTCCCTGGGGGCCGTGTGGGGCCCCTCTTTGCCTGCCTCATTGCCCAACAGTTTCAGAAGATCCGCCAGGGAGACAGGTGAGTTGGGCGGCTTTTAAGGGGCAGTTCACCAGAAAATTTAATTAAGATATGTTTTTTTATACCCAGAGTGCTATCCATCCATCCAGATAGTTTAGCTGGCTCACCGTCAACGTTTGAAAAAAATGAACAGCAATGTCTCATTCATAATATAATGATATAATCCACTGTTGTGCACTACTTTTTACAGAAGTACGCCAACTGTGTATATCTGGCAAAGTCAAAACCAAAGCACCACAGCATTCTGGGGCTTATGTCAATACAGTGCACCCTAGAATACTGGCTTGCTTTGGTTGAGACAAATTAATACACATTTGGCGTACTTCAGTAGAAAGTAGTTTTCGAAAAACCATGCACAATTAGGTCTGTGGATGTTCGTGAGTAATAGTGTCATTATATTTGGAAAGAGTTGCTGTTTATTTTTTCAAATGTAAGATTTTGACGCTTCGAGCGCCACAAACATTGGACCCGTTGAAGTCAGGCTTATATCAAGGTGAGCTGCAGCTTATATCTATAAAACTAGTGAAATCTCAGTGAAACTATCTGGATGGATAGATAGCACTCTGGGTATATAGAAACATACCTTAAAGGGGAGTTCCACCGAAAAATTATTTTTGATTTCTAGAAAAGTAGCTATCCTCCTGATTAAAATAAGCTCTCCACCAACTTTCTACCTGTAGTGAGAGCAGAGATATAGCCCCAAACTACTGTGCATGTACCAGGTACCTGCTTTACTGTGAACTACAATGGCCAAGAGCGCTTACAGTTTATGGGTGGTATCAGACACCAGTCACACTGAATAACGTTACGACCGGAGCGGAGGCAGGGTTGCCAGATTGTGCAAGGGTTTCCAGACTCAAAACTAGCCCAAAAATATTTTTAACCGAAACCAACATATTTTAAGTAGAAATTAACATATATTTTTACGTTTCAAAAGTGTGTGCTTTGTGACTTTTCATTTCCCCCTGCGACTGCACTTGGAAAGTAGTCCATTTTGGCTGTCAAACCGCGGAAATGGCAACACTGAGCGGAGGGTCTGTGTGAGTCCTGCACATACAGCGTCTTTTCGAGAGAGGCCACGTTATTCGCTGGCAAGTTAGCCACTAATGTAACAGTTCTACTAAAAAACATACCACGACCATTAACTAGAGTCTCCAAAGAAATGGGGGAAATAAGGCCATTAATTTAGGAAAACACAGCCCTTCATATATCTACGTTGGTATTGTGAAAACATTAGCCAGCCTAGCCAGAAGTCTGTAGCTAACATTTGGGGTACTCATTTCTCACCTCGGTCTCCTAAAGAAAAAATGCCCTTCCAACTAGGAGTTCCACGTTTGAAATCAGAGATCGGGAAATCCACGCCGACCTCAAATCATCATGGCAGCTTACACAGCGACCCACATTGTGATCAGTAAACAAACATTACTTTTAGATGATTTTAGCTTTTAAAACACTTCATCTTTCGTTTTTCAGTATGAAATGCTTTTGTTTTGGCCAACATGCCGATACAGAATGATAACCATATACAATTAAAAGTTAAAGCGTTATTATTGTAGTTGTTAGCTGTTTTAGCTATGTTTGCTAGCAAAGCCAAAACTTTCCCAGTTGTGTCATTTTGACGTATACCTCTACCAGATTTAGCTGTCAATATTTCCGTTCACATATTGTTTTGGCCAGCGACAAAGAGAGACTTAATTAGTTGCACCTTGATCTGTTAAATAAGGTTAATGTTGTTTTTCGGTGGAATTATCCTTTAATTGCATTTTTGGGTGAACTGCCCCTGTCATTTAATTTTTTGGTGAACTGCCCTTTTTTTGATTGTGTGGTGGCAGCTGGTTGCTATGGAGTTGTCTCTTTTGACTGCACCATTGTTCTGAGTCAGTGGAGTTGCACTGGAAGCGTGTTATGTCACCCTTTATGAAGCATGACATTTGCTTATGTGTGATTTATGAAGCCATTATATCACATTTATGAAGGCTTTATATATGCTATAGAGCCTACATTGTATAGCCTACTGTACATGCAAACACTTGTATTAAGTGCATCTGATACACATTTTCAGGTTTTGGTGGGAGAATAAGGGCATATTCACCAGCAGACAGATGGCTGCCCTGGCCAAAGTCTCTTTGGCTCGCATCATCTGTGACAACACAGGCATCAGAGTCGTACCCCGCCGCCCATTTCTGTACCGCCGCCGTGAGTCTGTCAACATCAATTGCAAAAGACTTCCTGCCTTTGACCTCAAGCCCTGGATCAGATCATGTAAGCCACATACTCCCCTAGACAAGACAAAAACATAAACACACCAATATTATTGCAGATACATACAGGCAGACACTCTCTATGTGCAGAAATTAGCGGTAGCAGCAATTTTATTTGAATAATGCATAACTTGAATTTTCTTTTGTGGGCATGGATCACAGAATGGCGTGGATGGGGGAGTGTTCCATAGAGACAGAGTGCAAATAGGCCCCGCCCACCCCGGGGGGGAAACACATCCCGCTATCGCCGTCCATTTGACTTGACGTGCCGGTGCCTTCTTGTCATTTCGATCTGTTTGCTAACAGCATAAAAATGCCTAAAACTTGTTGTTTGTTGGGATGCACTACAAACAAGATAGAAAACCCAGAATTGCAGTTTTATACGATTCCGAACCGCCAAACGGAGCCCATAAGACGAGAAAAGTTGATCAGGCTTTGTGCAGCAGGCTTTTTTTTTCACAGGTAGCCTAAGTTAAGTCAAATTAAGTTATCCAATTGTCAATTTACGGCTAACTATATTGCTGTAAGTAACATTTTGACCATATGCAAATTGTTAGTAGTGGAATGTGGATAAATCTGAGTGCTATAACGTTACAGTAGCCTATTATATTTGCAAGTGCAAAATATTATCATCCACTAACAAAAAAGTTGTGGGCATCATCGTTGTATGTGTGTAGATTCCTAACAAAGGTGAGACAAATAAAAAGCAATCAGCTTTCAATAGAAATCTCATGCCAAGTTTTTATGATAGGCTATATTTTCTAATATTTTGAGAACCTTCATATAATACAGTTTGCTAAAATTATTTGTTAAAATACAGTTGGTAATTTGGCCAGACACGTTAGCCTATTAGGCTACTAATAACAATAATAATTATAATAGCAGTAGGCTATAGTAGCCTACGCTATAACCTTACTGGTAACGTGTAATTAGACTTGGGTGTTTTGATCTTAGATTAAACCATAATCTTACCTGCTGACATTTTGACCAAATTGTAAATATCAAAGTATCTATGTAACTTCTGGCCATTCCATGGGATCATTTCTCCAAGACGTGCAAGGAAAGGAGAAGGGACTTTGAGGGAGTCCAATAATATTGCGTTTGTCAGTATAATTTTTTCTCTCTGGTAGACACAGGGTATCAAAATAGTCCTTTGACATGCTGAAATGTGGTGTTCTTCACACTGACCTGAAATTAAATGTTCTAGATCAGTGGTTCTTAGCTAGCTACCGGCGTTTCCCCGTTGGTGACAGACTGTTTCTTGCGGATTGTTTTCCCCCACGGTGGGCGTGGTTTTCAGAGTATGACGCGTGGCGCTCTGTCTCTATAGACAGTGTTGAAACACCGGGGAGTGGTAATTTCTCATGTGACATCACACGAGAAACAACCTGAACATGGGACCGCAAAATTACCGTACCAATGTACCAAAATAATACAAAACACCAGAAAGTAGGTAAACCACCCTTTAAAAAACTATGTTGTGTAGACTGTCAATTCATGTCTTTACCCAGAAGATGGCAGTAAAGGACTTGTAAAAATTGAAAGACACAGCAATTGAGCTTATTTTATTATTGGGTGAAAACACTGGGAAAACGACCCCGAGGCACAACCACCGAACTATTATTGTTCAGTGGGCACAACCCCGACTCTGATCTCTCTACTCACAGGGCCATCAACATTTAAAATTGTACCTGTAGCCTCGGCTAGCCTAATAATCAATATTTAACCTAGTCATGAAGCAACATAGCCTAGGCTACCGATTAAAAATTAGTTTTTAATTTACACGATTTTTTTAAATTTTAGAATTCTATTTTTATTTGATAACGTTCCGATCTCAATGCTGTAAGGTGCGGCGGTTAGCCTCTATGTTTGCTGTTGTGGCCTAGCCTACTACACAAAACATTTTAATTTGTTTAATTTAAGTAGGCTAGGCTACGCGAGAGATAACGTAAAAACAGGTCTTTTTAGAGGGTGTGCGAATACAGTGAGTTCCGACAGTAGCCTAGCCTATCTACACAATAGGCTAATAATTGTTTTTATATCCATGTCAGTATTGGCACAGTGCCATTATGCTCAGTCTTTTAAGAACATAGGCTGCATAATCATTTTAATTTAAATAGGTCTACCACTCAGAAAATATTTGAGACATAAGCACTTATTTGATTGATAGTCTGCTTATTTTATTTTAGTGACATGGAATATAGGCTAGGAGGCAATAGCCCAATGTTGGTTTATCACACAGCCCTGTCTAAGGCAAACCGGTGAACGGAAATCTATTGCCTCTTACGGCAAGTCCTCCCTGCTATTATGGTTAAGTTAGTAAACAACGGGCTGGCTTGGCTCATCGTAACATTTAGGCTACCTCGTTTACTTTCTAGTTTTTAGCATTTAGCTTAATACCCAAACATAACTAGGAAATGTCGTGCTATTGTAGTCCTTTTTCCATTCTAATTTTAATTCGCTAGAAATGGATGCGCATCAGAAAGTTACTGCGAGAAGGCGGGTGGAAAACTAGTTATTTAGATGTATAATTAAATGTTATGTTATTATGCTATATTAAATGCTATATTAATACGCTACGCTCGCTAGAGGTGGATTAAGTGGTAAACTGATTCGACTGATGGTGATGGAAAAACGTTGAAGCGACATATGGATGTCGCGCATGCTCAGGTACCAGAACCCACGCCACGGAGCTCGAGTGCAGCGCGGGAATATCGACTTTCCTTATGGAACGCCAAATGATTCACAATTCGCCACAAGGCTATGAGCGTATTGCATGCAATTTGGACTATAATACCGAACTTTTCCTCCAGCAGAATTATAGCTACCATAGGCAAATTACGCAGATTGCTCATAATACGTTTTCAATTCACAATCTATTGTGATTTTAAATACGTTCTGGATTGTGGGTGTTTAGTTCCACTACTTTCATTAACTAGTCCCTCTGGCTGGCTGAACAAAATTAATGCTAATTGTGTTTCAACACATGTCCACTAGGTGGCACTCAGACACGGTAATGTATGCTATGTAACTTCTCTTCTTTTTGAATACACCAATTCACAACATATCCAGATACATTTTTGTTCTTATTTAAAATGCGAAATCCATAGAAAAAACATTAACAATTAGCACAATAATAAAGTGCTTTTTTGCCTAAGTGTATCAAATATTTTAAATGCCTAAAAACACAACAGAAACACACAGATATTATCCCTATACTGAATATAGTAAGCACTGATTTAATTTAACTGACGATCCCATAAGTAGAATACTGGCCAAGACAACACAGCTGATAGGCCAACAAATCACTTCTGATGTGGCTCCATTATTTATTATTTATTTATTTCTTCAAGTTTCTTTGCTGAAATTCAGGGAAACTTGTGAACTAGGTAACATGCCTAATGTCCATTCCTAGTATAGCCTACTTTGCATATCAGAAGTGTGCTTTTGTACCTGTTTGTATATTAATATTTTACTTTGAGTGTATTCTAAGGATAATTAAAGTACATAAAAAGCGTGTAGATAATATACTGAATAATATACTGCAAGTATATTTTAACATACTTTTTATGTATTCTGAAATAATACACAAAAATTGTGTTAACCTGAAACCGCCAATTTTATACTCATTAAAAGTTCTACTTAAGATATGCTTAAATACATTGAAATTATACTTTAAATGCATTTTTGATTACTTTTGGCTACCAAAATAATACACTATTTGTACAGTATACATTTATACCTGTACTTCTAGTATATCCATTTTTAACTATTAGTGCATTCTAAATTTTATTTAAATATGCTAATGGCACGCTCAAACTCGGTCTCCAAGGGTGGAGAGGTGGCTGTACTGTGTACTACTTACCACTAGAGGGTGGATACCCGACCCGAACCCGACGGGACCCGACGGGTCGGGCCGGGCTCGGACTAAACTTTTAAAATGATGTTCGGGCTCGGGTCGGGCTCGGTCACCGAACATTTTACTTTTGAACTACTAATTAGGATGGGTTTGCTTACTTCACATGGTGCTTCAAGTTGTTTTTGGTGAAAATATAGTGTGAAATAAATAAAAATGATACCGAATATTGTGTGTGTGTCTGTTATCTACCAATAAAACAATGCCTTTTGACGGTCATTTAGGTGCCCAGTGTCCACTAAACAGGGAAGCTGTAACCATGGTAACAACAACTGCGTGACAGGGAAACACAATGTCAGCGCTTCAGTGCCTTACATTAACTGCGTCGGGCTCGGGTCGGGTTCGGACATAAAAAGCAGAATTCCTGTCGGGTTCGGGTCGGGCTCGGTTACTACTATCTCGGACAGAAATATGCGGCCCGATCCGCACTCTACTTACCACCTTCCACAGATCATGCCTTCAAGCTTGCATGCCAATGACGCTGCTTGCATGTTCAGTTCAGAGTTTTGGCAAGGTTTTTGCCACGAGGAAATGATAATGTAAACAATGCCATTGCATTTGAGTTATGTCACTCTTGCGCCGCAAAGCATGAAAACGATATGTTAAATGGTGAATTGAATTATCATTTCCTTTTTGTCATGGATCATGTGATTGCCATAAGAAACTGCTAATGCAAATGTGGTTTTTAATTTAAATTATGGCACGGTTGTTTCGTAGAGGATGAGAAAAAATAAATGTAAAATGGATTTGCATCAACATTTTCAAATTGTCAGATAAAGTGCGTACATTAACTTGAAAATGAAAACGCAAAATGGCCTTTTGTATTTTCATTTGAATTATGTCCTGTTTTTTGCGCGCATCGAATGTAAACGAAATGCAATCGCCGATTTGCATTTTTATTAGAATTTTGGCGCGGATAGGCTTCCATAGGTTTTGCTTGCGCCATTGCTGTCAATTGTTAACAGCTGGCAGAAGTGTAGCTGTGCTACTATCTGTAGACTTACGGGTTGGCAACGCTTATGTGCGAAAAGTCTATTGAATTTTTGCTTGTTTTCTTTTTGTAAGTACCCAGATGTGTGTCACAGAAATTTAAACAGAATTGCAAGAACTGAATTTGAAATCAGTTGAATTAAAAAAAAAAAATTATTTGAACTTAAAACTGATACTTTAATGCAAATAAAGCCTGAATTCAAGATCAAACAATTACATGAAATTTCAAATAGCAAAATACAAATTCAAGTTATGCAATTCAAATTCAATTTATAAATACAATAATTAATTTTACACATTACAAAGTGCTGTCACTTTCCCATTTGTGATGTTTGATGTTACAGGCCAAGATGACAACCGGAATGATATCAGCGGATTTCAGGTTGGTGGAAAGAAGATCGTTTGCTTGCTTGCATGGCCATCAAAACCATGTTCATTCTCACCAATGAAATCTCTCAAGATCTTATTTCTGTCAGGAAACTCCCGTGTTCAAAGAACATGTTTTAACGACTGAATGTGCTGCATAATTATTTTGGTTTGACGCTGAATGGATCTGCTTTAGGTACCACTCTGGAGCATGGGCATCTCCCTGCTAAACAGGAGATGGCCAGAAACCCCACGTGCCAAAGCAGATCCAAACAACGGGTGGAAACTGGGGTGGTGGAGGGTGACTCCAAATTTTACCTCAGAAACCAAAGCAAACAAGGGCAGCAAACAAATGAGCAGCTAAGAGAGGTCTGATACTTGGTTTAAGAAGGGGCGCTCCATTAGATGTGTGTCGATGTGATTGGTTGAGTATGAGACACGTGGTTGCTAGCCGACTAGCAAGAGTTTCCTGACAGAACTTGCTATGCGCACTTCGTTCGCGACATTCATGTGAAATCAACCATGTCAAATCCAACTCAAACAATGAGTTTTCATCCAACGCCTCTTTTTTTCTGTTTACTGTGCATTGATTTATAAAATGCCGTAAATCCAACCCCTCTGATTGGTCCATCAGGGTTCTCTTTCTAATCACACAGAAATAATCCAGCTCTTCCACTCAGCTGAGTGGGAAGCATTGCCTCTAATAGCAGACATCTGGTTAACTTTTCATACAATAAGCAATAGTTCTGAACCTTTTCTAAATTTCAGGCTCAAAACCAAAATGGTGACTTGGATTGCCAGGACAATGAGGTAAAATGAGGCCTCATCATGTTTGTCTTCCTCTAAACATTTGTTGCAACAGTGGCCAAGTATGATCTTTTTTATTTATTTATTTAACCAGGAATGCCCCATTGAGATCGAAATCTATTTTACAAGGGGGACCTGACCTAAAATACAAAGTTATCTAACCCAACAAGACAGGATTCAAGTTACAAACGTCAAATGGGGAACGAGACAGTAGTATAACAGAAATTAATATGATTAGCAGTGGCATAGATCAATTTATAAAGTATAATTTGATACACATTCCTACACATAGATGTGTGTGTGTGTGTGTCTGTGTGTGTTTGTGTGTGCATGGCCTGCGTGTGCTGAAGAGATAAGCTGTACATTACATTACATTATAGGCATTTAGCAGACGCTCTTATCCAGAGCAGAGAACACAACTTCTTATTACATTTATCCATTCATACAGCTGGATATATACTGAAGCAATTCAGGTTAAGTACCTTGCTCAAGGGTACAACGGCAGTGTCCTACCTGGGAATCGAACCTGCAACCTTTCGGTTACAAGTCCAGCTCCTTAACCATTATACTACACTGCCGTCCGTAGTATGTAGTTTTACTGTATGTCAACTTGACGGCATGTGCTGTGTGTAGAGTAAATTATATAATAGTTGGTGGAGGTATGATAGTCTGGTGAAAGTGTGATTCCTGCCCCCCAGGTCTGAAGGTTGCCGTGGTCCCCAGAGCCTGACAGACAGCAGCTGGCCTTCGCTGTTCATCTGGGCTACAACTATCCTAACCCCAATCAAGTTATTATCCTCCTGGAGGTCATCTCCAACAGGCAGAACCCCAACAACATGTAAACAGTGGCATTTACCTGCGCAGTGCCTAAGATATACCCGTTTCTTCTGCACCCTGTACCAGAATGTGGGCAACATTGGCCTCGCATAATGGCTACATCACCAGCTCCATCTTTAATCCATTCATTTGTATGGACAATGTGCAAGTCAGGCAAATTTAGCCATGGCTAATTTTAATCTGCAATCCTAGAGCAGCAAGGAGGCAGGATTTGACTGCTAGCTGACTATGAGGGCAATAGTTTGATGTCACAGCATGTCACTGAGTAAATATCCCACCACCACCAGCCCCGCGCCACTGTCTGCCACTGGCTTGGAAACCCCTTCTGGGTGTTCTCTCTTTGTTGCAAAGCATAACTAACCTTGTATTGCTTTTTTTTACAGTAGACTTTGATACAAATAATAAAAAATAAGCAAATACACAATAAAGAACTCAATAAATGTATGTTATTGATATGCGGCCGTTACAATCAGTTAAAAGTTGGTGGGGAATTTCCCATACCTCTATAAAACTGAGTTTGGCACTGTTCAGGTTATCGAACAGAAATAACCACCGTCTTACACAAAATAGCATTTTCCCTTTTACGCAAAGACAGTAAAGGGGCACAGTTAAATTTTGTGGTGATCCCAGGGTTTTAAGTACCAATTTCTCTTAAACCAGCAACTGGAGCAGTATAGCTTACAGTTTTTCACAATTGTTAACACACGTTTCTCAAAACAATAACGGCTTTCTCAAAACTGCACACACAAAACTGAAAACCTCACACACAAAATGCTAAACCTGACACTCCCTTTGCAAGATGACTCTTTGCCATCAAATCTCTTAACTGTTCACAAAATGGAACTCGTGTTTTCATTTGGTACACACAGCCATATTTTCAAATGACACACACATACCATTCATTGAGTACACACAACTAAGCATTTGTTGCACACTACCAAGCATTTACAGCACACTGAAGTGCAAAATTGAAAACACAATCATAGAAATGGAACACACCATATGAATGACTCTGGAGAATGAGCCATTTCTCCTTTTGTAAAATGTCTCAGTGTAGGCCTACTCTTTTCATAGTCAAACATAAAACAGCACACAAATATGCAGCAAAAAACAAGTTTTATTTCGGTACACACAGAGAACAGTACAGTACTGTAAACCGGCCTGCTCAACCCCCCCCCCCCCCACTCCCCCTTCCCCTCCTCCTCCTTCTCCTTGTCCTTCTCCTCCTCCTTGTCCTCCTCCTCCTCCTTGTCCTCTTCCTCCTCCTTGTCCTCCTCCTCCTCCTCCTTGTCCTCTTCCTCCTCCTTGTCCTCTTCCTCCTCCTTGTCCTCCTCCTCCTCCTTGTCCTCTTCCTCCTCATTGTCCTCCTCCTCTTCCTCCTCCTTGTCCTCCTCCTCCTCCTTGTCCTCCTCCTTCCCCCCTATCCTCCTCTTCCTCTCCCTCCTCCTCCTCCTCCTCTCACTCTTACCCCTCTCCTTCTCTGGTTGTCTCTCTCTTCAAAGTTCTCCATTGTTCACCAAACAAAACAGAGGCTCAAGGCACTTTTATGCTGCAGTCCTGATTGCAAATTGCTCAACAGACCTGAATGTTTAGAGATTTGAATATTTGTGTGATGTAGGTTGATGCTTTGAGATGTTACTTGAGAAGTGTGTGCAACAACTGAACATTGTGTGTAGTGTTTTGACAAAAAGGTGATGTGTAATTGACATCAGAGTGTAAAGAAGGAAAGTCAGAGTCTAATGCAGATAAGGGAGTGTGAAGTAGTGCCAAATTGGGTCGAGCGATTGGTACATGAAGTGAAGGTTGTGCAAATTGTGCCGAATTTTCGCTTTTTGTGTGTTAACAATTGTGAAAAACTGTAAATGTAGTTGCTATTCAATCATTTGTTGCTGTCCAGCTTCCTGTCTGTCGCCGCTTGCCCCTCCCCACCACCGCTGCCAGCTGATCCTGCCGCCATCGGCACCCGGTTTCCCACCATCATTGCCGCCACATCTGGACTGTCATCTAGCTGCTGCAATTTCTACTATCATGGATATTGGCAGTCAGTTTTGACCATGCTGGTCATTAAGATCTAGACCCTGAGCCGACCTGAGGAGAATGGTTTCCCCCTTGAGTCTGGTTCCTCCCAAGGTTTCTTCCTAGTTACCTTAGGGAGTTTTTCCTTGCCACTGTTGCCTCTGGCTTGCTCTTGTGGGGGTTTAGGCTGGGTTTTTTCTGTGAAGCGCATTGTGACAACTAGTTGTGAAATGCGCTATATAAATAAATATTGATTTGATTTGATTTGAATCAACCATGCTAATCCAGTTATTGAGTGCCGATTCAGAAAGCGACCATAAATCATGAACCAACTTAATTTGGAATTAATTGGGCTACACTCAGAAATAAAGGTACAGTGGAGGTACATTTTCGTCTTTAAGGAACACATTTCCTAAATGTACTCTGAAAGTAGGTACAAACCCCAATTCCGAAAAAGTTTGGACAGTATGTAAAATGCACATAAAAACAGAAAGTTCCCAGTCTTTTTTTTTGCCCCTGTCCCAACTTTTTTGGAACGTGTTGCAGGCATCAAATTCAGAATTGGCGTATATTTACAAAAATCAATAAAGTTGTTCAGATAAAAAATTTAATATATTTTCTTTGTACTGTTTTCAATTAAACATATGTAAAAGATCATTTACAAATCACTGCTTTCTGCTTTTATGTGCATTTTACTGTCCCAACTTTTTTGGAATTGGGGTTTGTACCTACTTTCAGAGTACATTTGGGAAATTTGTGAATTATTGAAAAATATTCACCTGGTTTTTAAACTTGTATTAAAATTGTTTTACCACAACAAATTACAGTTAGTGAGCGTGAGCCATTTCTTCTGTTGTTCACTTAATATCTTAATTATGTTAACTTAAACGCTGAGTGATTTATTGGAAGTCTATGTAATCGTCTATGAAATAGCGTTGCTGTGCTGAATGCATGTTTGAATGGGCACATGGTGGCGATATATCACCAGAAACTTTTTATCCATCAAGACATCATAGTCCTTCAGAAAAGATACATGTTAATGTAGATTAGCTGTTAAATAAAATTCAGGACTTTGTAACAAAAAAATGCACGCTTTATGTAAACCTACAGACACCTGAACTATCACAGCAGTTGCGTAGTTCATAGGTGGTAACACCGTCAAGGTGAAGTAGGCATATATAAATACGTAATGTATATCTTATTACTAACGTTGGCAGGTAGTTAGTCATGTCTGCAAGACCATTGAGTGCAGCTTCCGCCTGGCGGTTTCCCTGACCCCGCGTGGGCGTGAGAGGATCGTTTCAGCAACACGTGATTCGTCTGGACTCCTGTGATAATTCGGGAGGTGGTGAAAGTCCGGGGAGAGTGAGAGCAATTTTGAAAGAGGGCTGAGCTTCCCAGAGCTTCTAAAATTGCGCTCTTCCAGACTTCCACACCAGTAGCAGTCTACGGGTGCATTCCAAGAGCATTTAGGCAAATTGTGGGAACCAGATACCTTCCTTTTTAAAGGTAAGCCACAGCGAGTTGGTACTCTTTGCTAAAGCGATGTTGTGCATCTTCACTAAACCGGTATTTACACGGGACCATTTATTAGCCATTAAAATGTGTATGATGCGGGTTTTAATGCTGCATGTATATTTCTGTTAGTAGTCTATAAGTGAACTAGAATCATAACATGCAAATATCTGTATTCATTAACAGCAGTTTTAAATCTGCCAACAATTTCTTCTTAATTTATGCTGCTCCATTACTTCCATTGCTGGAGGAAAGACACGGGTCAGATAGAGCTGCATATGTGTTAAAGTTTTTAGTTTCACATTTAAATACTGCATTTTGTTGTGAAATGATTCAACACGGTCAATCCCAAATAATGCATGGAGGGAATGTCATGGTCACAATCCGTGTGGTAGGCCTATGTGCGTGTCGTAATACAATTGTAAATATAATGCATCAGATATAAGCACTGTCCTTTTGAGGGAAGCGGAGGAGAGAGAGAGGAGCAGAGAAGCATTCTTTAGGAGTGGATGTTCGATACTGAAGTGAATGTCTATAGGGGGGAAAAACACACATTCCACATTTTCAATTTGTTCTGTTGTAGTTTAAGTAATGACGGCATCGTAGAACCTCACCCCCAATTAATCATGAGGGGGACCCCCCAAAAAAAAAACATCTGCAGAACAGTGCTTCATCTTATGTGGTCACGCCGAGTTGCACAGAACAGGCGCGCGTGGGACTGAAGCTTTTTCTCCAATCTCCTGACTTCGCTCGTGCCGCCAGTGGGAGTCAGTACCGGGTCAGTACACGCTGCATATGTTGCTCTGTTTGGTTGGCTGTTGCTAGGAGACTGTCTGAAGTTTGATATCAGCGTTTTAAGTTCTAGTTAATTCTCGATTATAACACTGTTTTTATATAGAAGTTTTTATGTAAAAGTTTTTTTTCCCAGAAACATAAAAATTTTTATGTAAAACTTTTTTATTAGCCTATTATTATTTTTGATATGACAAAATAGGGTTCTCTGCCATTGCCATTAAATCAAAACTCTAGCCTACTATACTGTACTTTCATACACATGCTAACTAAATACAGCATATCAAATTACTGTTGGATAATAGCAATTGTCTTGGGTTCATAATAACTTTAGTGAATAACAGATGGTTGAAACATCTTTAATGGTCCCAGAAATTCCATAAAGAACCCTCTATTATGTTTGGTCCAGTTGCTGTTGGAGTCTACGGAGAGATGCTTTCATTAGCGATTTTAATCATGTGCTTTTGATAATGGCTGTCAAATAGGCCACACCAGCAGTCTAATGGTTAATTCTGTGCTGCATCCGTAGATAATCTCTGATCTGCAGGTCCAGAACCCTGCGGATTTTGTCTCTGAATATAATGCAGGGTATATATATATTTTTTAAATGGAGGATGCGGTCATGTGTATTCATTTAGGGCAGACATTGTTGTGGGTGTCAAAGAAAATAAGCTTCTGGTGTACCCTGGAGAGAGGTGTCCAGGGTACACCAGGAGCAGAGAGATCCCCTTTTTTGTGGAGGCAGCACATGCCGCCCTGTAAAAACTCCAGAAGTATTCCGAGCTGTAATTTTGGGGTTTGAGAAATTGTAGCAGTGGTTGAGGCGCTGTACATTTCAGCATACTTTTTTTTATCATGCTTTTTTTTCTTTTTCTCTCATGTTTCTGATTTATGGAAATGGAGTCAGTCCAAGGCCAGTTCTTAGCTCTCTTCTTTTCTTTTGACGAGGGGGTAAAAAATCACCCACCCCACCCCAATCCCCCAGTTATGAAAACACAGAAAAATGTTTTCCGGTCGACAGGTTCTCCCCCTTAGAAAGGGGCGCATGGCATACTCTGTACAGTAATAAGAGCCGGGGATCTCCCAGATCTCTCAGCTGTAGACAGACTCGACTCGGCGTGACTGAGCAAAACACAACTTTCCCCAGGGCTACCTGGGCCCCCGGGAGGGCTGTGCGATGGTAACGGGGTTCAGCGCGATCGCACGTGCGCAACACATGCCGTCCTGGCTGAGGCTGATAAGCAGCCGCCACTCAGGCCAGCAAAAGAACAGGGCAGGGTTGTCTTCTGTCCATCATCAAAGCATGTGATGGGAGGCGAAAAACTAGTCTCAGTTACCCTGTTATTTCAGTCAGAACTGCATTCTGGGATATTATGAGTATATGAGTTTGGCATAATAATGGGAAAGTAATGTTTCATGAAGACTGGTATCAACCATTGACATGTTAGAACCAATCATAAGACTTTGCTCTCCACAGGACAATCTAGCTTGTTCCGAAATGACTGCTTCCTAGTGCTAGTAGCTGAAAAAAAGCAAACTATAGTGTATTTTTCTAACGAATCTGGGTCAATTTCAGTTTATACTGGAGGGCCATATCTTATCTACGGTAACAAACAACTGAACCAGAGTCACATTACCGAGTGCTTCACATCCCCTTTAAATCATTGAGTTCCTTTAAAGGGGAATACCACCCATTTTAAGCATTAAAATTGTCAAAAATATACCCCCCTGGTTGTTTTAAGGTCCAGAGAACAGAGCAGGCAGGCTCCTTGAGAGGCTGGGCTGTGACGTACCCGATGTGCATGCTTTGCCACGCCCCCTAGAGAGCCCAGTTGAAATGAATGGAGAATCTCAATTAGAGTTGAAACATCGCAACTTGAAGATAAAATTTATGCTTGTTTGAGCTTTTCCGGGCAAAGGAGCCATGTCTTTTACTACATAAAATATAGCCCTATGTAAACCACCTAGATTTACTCTCTTTACCTCACTCTTCATCCACCAAAAGTGCAGGGGGTAGCTTCACCTTGGCTGTGATGTTTATGCCCATATTTGGAGTTCCACCTTCTTTGGCTCTATTCAATGGCCGGTTTACCTAATAAAGTAAACTCGTTGAGATTCTCCATGAATTTAAACCGGGCTCTCTAGGAGGCGTGGTAAATCATGCACATCGGGTACGTCACAGCCCAGCCTCTCAAGGAGCCTGCCTGCTCTGTTCTCGGACACAGAGAAAAGTAGGAATGTGTTCTCTGGACCTTAAAATAACCAGGGTGGGCATAGTTTTGACCATTTCAATGCTGAAATGGGTGGTATTCTTCTTTAAGCCGAAGATAGCTCCACCCATTTTAGTTTTGTGTAGTTGTATTTTCTTGTCCTTGGTTTGGTGTGCCATAACTGGGGATGCGCCATTTTGTCACTGAAATGGTTAAGTACTTGGTAGACCAGTTTATGTAAAGAAAGAAACAATGGAAGAGAGGGAAAGAAAAAAGGTTAAGCCCCACCATATGGCTGTCAGAGTTTACATCACACAGAGATTTTGGCTTAAACCTCTACAGCTGATACCATAAAGTGATCCATCAAACGATCCTTGTTTTTCTTTCCAATGTAGATTTTCTTTTGATGGAACTTGTGATATACTGTATAATCACACTGAGTTTATCTGAAAGGTATTTAGCTTCCATATGTGCGTGTGCTTTTTTGTGCTTGTGGTTATGCATGTCAGCGCGCTTGTGTGTGTGTGTGTGTGTGTGTGTGTGTGTGTGTGTGTCTGTTCAGACATGCCTGAACTCCACTGTCTTCATTTGTGATATAGTTTCCTATAAGTGGCCCCAGCTTTCTGTCTGAAGTTGTCCAGATAGAGAGGAGAGAGAGAGATAGAGAGGAGAGAGAGAGCGAGCGAGGAGAGAGAGAGAGAGAGAGAGAGATATGGAGCAGGCAGATAGACAAATTCTGTGGTGCTTTTTATTGTGGCGTGAGAGCTGGTAACTCCTGTGATCTTCAGTGGCACAGGAACAGAGTAAAAGCCCAGACTGTAGCGTCTGTCTCTGGAAGCTTTATTATCCTCCGGCTTTTTCCCTCTGTTTTCACAGCTGACAGCATCAGATTCCCATCTGCTCACAGTTCATGGTTCAATTTACTGCAACGAGGAGCAAGAATCAATTCAAGCAATGATTTCAGTCTTAATAAATCTTTGAAATATTTGCCTTTTTGTCTGCCTACTTTGTGCCACATTTGAAACCTTTGATCAGTTCCTGTTGAGATCACAGGCTTTTATACAGTGTACCTTTCTGCAGTCAGTTAACTTTAATATTAATTTGACCATTCTGTAGTCAGTTGTCTTTGATATTCATTGGACCATTCTGCAGTCAGTTGTCTTTGATATTCATTGAACCAATCTGCAGTCAGTTGTCCCAGGCAGGAGTGAATTGGTAAATACAGTCATTCACCAATTAATAAGCCGTCATTCACCAATTCACCTCCATGCTGTGGTTCTATCATCATAGGTAGTCACATGATAGAGCTGAAGTTGTCATCAGTCAGGCAGTGATGAGGGATAGGAGGTGTGAAGGTGCCAGTTTGTCCCATTTTTCCATCCATACCTGCTTCTTCAAGCCCCCCCCCCCCCCCCCCCCCCTTTTTGTAGGCTGATGAAGGCTGTATAGCCTAAACGCGTTCGTGACTGCTGCCATTTCATAAATTTAACTTATATTGGAGAGTGCTAGCCGTTTTCTTTTCTTATTATATGTACCCTGGGCCATAGCACCCGTAAACTCAATTATAAGTCTTCGGTGAGTAGAGCACGTCTTTTCTGAATATTATATGGACTAATTATGCCTCCCATGGAGAAACATCAAAACAAAAAGAAAATTTATAGCTAACAAAAACAAAATATTTCTGTTCAAACCGGCGTCCGCTGAGAATCACGGTGACGTAAGCACGGTACCGATCTCCAATGGATGTGACGTCCATCTTTTCGCCAGACATGGGTCAGATTGCTGAGGGCACCTCCACTCTCAGCGCTTCCTGAGAAATGAAAACCCACAGGAATGATACTTTCAATGCTGACAATCAAGTCTCGGACTGAGTTGAGACTCACACTAGGATCCTGGGAACAGTGTGACTTGCCAAGTCCACAGCAGAAGTGTCTCATCATGGCTCCAATGTTTCTTTAGGGTTTTTTGAAGCTGAAAAACGTGTATAAATCAGTAAACAGGCTTAAATAAGGCTGGGGGAAGGCGTAATACTGCTGTAGCTTCCGTTGCTGTACAAACAGGATGGAACGTTATGGAAACAAACTGAATCCCAGGCACATGAAGCCCAACTTCAGTCAGAATTCCGCTCATAAATGTGACATCATGACGCGATTATCGCTACCCAGGGTGATTCACCTCAGTCACATTGTCACATATTAGGCTACTCACTGGGCGCAGGATAAGCCCCAGACAATAGGGAAAATTGTGTTATCTTATATAACGCCAGAGTTGGGAAGTTCAGGGGTCAGAAAGTAATAGTCCTACTGTGTGTTTCTTTCATTCATGAACAGGGCAGCCAGCTGATTTCACTCATTAGTTCTACCTCCTGGCTGAAGAATTGTGCTAATTAGCAAATCCAGGTGATTGAAACAAAACACTGTGTAGGACTTTTATTTTCTGAACCTGGATTTTACACCTTTGGATAACACTTAAACTTAACAAATGTCCCCCTGGGAGAGGAAATGTATTTATCAAGATTTATCAAGACAAGCCTGTTGTTGTCATCACACACTGTCATATTCTTATGTTGTGCTATTTATTTATAGAGCTGTATTGGGCTGAATTTTATGTTGGAGAAGCAGTTCTGATTAGCAGCTTGTTCACAGTCTGAACTGCATTGTCCCCTCCTGAGGTTCGAGCCAGCAGCCTTCTGCTTTTGGGCCATCACATGTGCCCTACAGACTACACTGCCGTCACTGATTGTTCAGAAGTGTTCCATGCCTGATTTCTTCTTGTTTTGTTGTCCCCACAACCCACACCCCCTACCCACCCATTAGGTCATCTCTGATCGGTCAGTTCAATGACGGCCTCCTTCTCTCTGCCCCGCCTCCTGGCGTGTACGTGGGCGCTATGCCTCGCGGTCGCCGAGGTACCAGCGGACACGCCCAAGATCCAGCTGCGCTTGGCGGGGAACAAGCGCAAGCACTATGAGGGCCGCGTGGAGCTGTACTACAACGGCGAGTGGGGCACGGTCTGCGATGATGACTTCTCCATCTACGCCGCCCACGTGGTGTGCAGGGAGCTGGGGTACCTGGAGGCCAGAGCCTGGTCGCCCTCCTCCAAGTACGGCCTAGGGGAAGGTAGGGTGCTACAGCCAGACACTTCTATGGTCAATCAACCAGCCAATCACAGGGAGTCAATCAACCAACCAATCACAGCGAGTCAATCAACCAGCCAATCACAGCGAGTCAATCAACCAGGCAATCACAGCTAGTAAATCAACCAGCCAATCACAGTGAGTCAATCAACCAGCCAATCAGCAAGGCCTTACAGCTGGGTACCAATTCAATCAATCGTTCCATAGTCAGTCAATTGATCGATAATTCACTAGGGCCTCACTGCGTCATTGAGTTCAGTAGCTGCCAGTTTTTCTGTGGTCAGTCACTCAATAAGTCAGTTAAATATATCTGTCTGTCTGTCAATCAACCTATCAATCGATCACATTCAGATCAATCACACTGCTTCTCAGAGTGTTCTTAATTGAAACTGATAGAAGGGTGAGTCATGGTGCCTCGGCAACAGATCATCAGGATTAATTATAATTTAACTTGAATGAGCTTCTTGGCGGCTCATATGGTTAAGACCACGCTGTGGCGCACGGATGAGCCCCGTGGGGATCGAATCCAGACCGTGGCAGTGCCGCCTTTAGCGGTAGCTCTTTGTGTCGCATAGGCCTTGGGTATGGCAATGTTCAGTCGGTTTCATCGCTTTCTAGTGACCCCAGCCGGTCAATCAGTGGTTGTGGACTGCATGTCAAAGCCGCTTATGAAAAGTCTTCCTCTGACGCCACTATGCGAGCTTGGCTGTAGTTTGTGGTGTGGAAAGAAGCAGACTGGTGACACAACGTGTTTCGGAAGAGAACTGCGGATGGCTACACTCTCCAGAATCGTCAGTGGGGTTTGGACATGAACGTGGCTATGGTTGCAGATAGTTAGCCATTCCAAATTAGGGTGGGAATTGGAGATTTTCAGCCCCAGGTTGGGCATAAATTATTATTTTTTTTAAATGTATTTAAAAAATAAAACTTAAAAATGAGTTTTTATTACTTTATTGTTTAAATAAATCAATTTTATTTAAAAGGTTTTTTTTGCCATACCAATAAAACAAGCTAAATTGAGTATAATCAGTGAGCTGTGATTAATGCCAGTTGTGAGCAGCTAAACAAAAACACAGAATAAAATAATAACACATGTGATGCACTGAAAAAAAACGAGTCTTCTTTAACATCATTGTAAAGTCTTCCGTGAATCATGACTGTGAAAATTGTAAGCAAGTTACATCATCCTGGTTACAACAGGCTGGCTTCCATTGGAGCCCCCCTTGGTGACACGTCCCATAAATATTAAACTTTTGACGCCGCAGTAACTTACTCTCCCTATGTTCTATGGTAGATCCCAGGTCAGGAAGTGCAAAGCGCGCATGTTCTCCTGCCTGACTCTCTGTCTGGTAAAGTAGCAGCTATCAGCAAAAAAAGGATTGAATAAAGGAATACCGTTCCCACCACCATCAAACAGCCAGTGGGAAACAGAATGGAAATGGAAATGTAATGAGAAGCCAGGCATTGAGACAACGGTCTCGGTGCTGGCTTTATGCAGGCTTGTGCAAATGGCAGGAATATTATAAATATAAGGAAAATGTTATAAGTGATGAGTCGGCCGGTCTGGTTAATCTGGCGCAGTGCCGTGCGCGCACAGCTGCATCGTGGGACGGTTCCTAATCAAACCCACATGTCTCAGGCCGCAGAAACAAGCCTGACCTGTCCGCTGCGTTTCCAGAGAAAACTGCTTCTCGCTAAAGGTTCCTTCATTTCCTGTCCAAGATGTTTGCGGTGGCAGTGTAGTGTAATGGTTAGGGGAACTCGCTTTTGTAACTCAAAGGATGCTGGTTCAATTCCCAGTGGAGTGCTGCTGCTGTTGTACCTTGAGTAAGGTGCTTAATAGAGGTTGTTTCAGTAAAATATCCAGCTGTATAAATTAATTGTACGTATCAAAACGTGTAATCTGTGTAAATCGCTCTGGATAAGAGTGCTGATTGCTACAGTGAAATGTAAAAAGGTAATTTCTAAAAATCAAGGGTCAGAGCAATTTTCTCCTCCCCAAGAATGGGGTCTTTATTTGGGGTTTGCGTGCTTTAAATGTATTAAAGATTTAAGATTCCAGGGTGGCTTGTCTGCTAACTTGGTCCGCTCAGCTCTTCCTCTACGGCACAAGACAATATTTCATTGCATCTGGTGAAATATCTTAAAGTAACGCTCAATAAATGATTTCCCAAGTGGATGACACAGATGTGTGACTGCACAGGGTTTCCGTGACAAAGCTCTCCACCAAGCCTCATAGAGAGAAATAATTTTGCTCCATTGTTTGAGAATAATTTTTTTAACCTTTGCATTTGGTTTGGGTCAAATTGACCCAATTTAAACTTTTAGTTAAAAAGGAATGACATTGTTGAGACATGTATTTCATAACCAGTGACTGAATCAGTGTAAATTTTGTTTTTCTATTTGTATTATGTATTTTTGCTGGTTTTTGATGGTTTCATTGAATATAATGAGATAAAGATGAAAAATAAGTGAGAACATCAGTTCAAAACAATAAATACAATAATCTACTGCATGAAAACCCTGTTTAATTTGAGTTTTTCACAGATGAACATGATGTATGCCCCCCATTATACCGGATTTAAATAAATCACATCTTTACCACAAAGAAATTATGAAAAAATGTATAGCAAATGGCAACCAATAAAGATATATAGTTTATATTATTTGGAATTGAGATAAAAATAATATGTATTGAGTATTTTGTAGAAATGTCATTTCTATATTGCTTTAAAATTGGTATATTTGACCAGGCTATCAGTTTCACAGGTGGAGGATTAAAACAAATTAAAACTCCCCTCTACACTGAACAGTGTCTCCTTTTCTGATTGGCAGGGTCAAATTCCATGCAGAGCAGTGTCCTGAATTGCAGAGTAGAAACCATCCTAAGCAGTATCGTGTTCTCTGATTGGTTGTTCTTCAATTGGTAGGCCGGATCTGGTTGGACAACGTCCACTGCTCTGGACATGAGACATCCCTTGCCCACTGTCCCCATAATGGAATTGGGGTGTCAGACTGCAAGCATACGGAGGACGTGGGTGTGGTCTGCAGTGAAAAGAGGATCCAGGGGTTCAACTTCCTCAGCTCTGTGAGCAACAATGTAGAGGTAACCACCCATTCTGCCCTAACTGCCCCTGCACTCAATCTAATTACCCCTGCAGGGCTCAAAAGTGCAACTGTTTTGGTCACATTTGCGACCTATATTTAAGCTCTATGACCTGGAATTTAAATTGGGAGCACTAATGCGACCGCAAACAATTGTCCTGGTGCGATTGTCAGTTTTTTTTTTAGTAATGCAAGCAACCTATCGCAATCAAACAAACTACCAAGTTTATTTTCTCTGTAACCATTCTAACCAAGCAAATGTCAGCTTCACTTCAGTTAGGCCTACTTCTGCTGGTTTTAGATTTGCTAACATTGGTCACTGATAGCTGCCAAGCAAGCTAGAATTTTCTAAACTTAACAAACGTTAGTTAACTGAACCAGTTTTTCCCCTCAAGGATAATCAAATGAAATGAACAATAACATAATTTTTTGCAAAAAAAATAAAATGAAGTGAGCATCGATAGGCTATTATTGATTTGGAAAACACGACCCCCACAAACCAGTGAAGTTCATCGAAATGTCCAACCACCAGCAAAGAAAGGGGAGCTGAGTGGCTAAAATAATTATCCTGGTTAACGTACGAGGTGGGCAAATGAAGGCTACTGTGAACTGCAAACAATGTGGAGTTTAGATTGCGGATGAATGCAACACCGCTGTAAAGATAGTTTGTAGTTCGCAAGTCAGTTGTTTACAACTTTTCCCCCTGAGACAAAATATTTGGAAATGAATTGCATTCTGCATGATTTGTGAATTTATCACAGGTGATATTTTTAAGTTCTAATACACTTCAATTAGCTACAGTTAGGCTATGTGCATTACTTTTCAAAGTCTCATAATTCAACTAACGAGATTTCAGACCGGTTGCATTTTGCTGCGGGTGAATTGTGAATTGTGAACGTCAGCAAATAATAGCAATACCCAGCGACTTTTCATTCACTAGGCCCTACGCAAACACTCAAAAATGGGATGTCAAGGTGTCTGAAATGACTTGTCCTGGAAAGCCAAGGATGCAAGCCTATTTGTGAATTTTTTCACAACCTCTGATTTAACTGAAAAAAATCTATATTTTTTGGTTATCACTTAAAGGTTAGGTGCACCATTGCGGCAAAACCGGCGCTCGGAAGTAGCCTTTTAGCGCTCAAACCAGCTGATAGTCACCTCATGTGAAATGGTAGGGTATTATGGAGAGTTATTTGAGTTCCATGCAGTTGCTGGCTACATACAAATACAGTAGCTATGCTTGATTTATTCTAATCGAGTAGGCTAGTTATTAAATGCACAGCAGGTTTTATGGTAACATAATGACATAATGACTTCAATCATCTGGAGTGGACTGATTTGTGAAACCGATTTCTTAAAATGAATTTTAAAGTACTTTTCTAATAAACAATATTCTTGTATGGGCCCACTCATCATGGGCTTGTAATATGCTTATATTCAAAGTAATATCGCTACTTAACCAAAACACATAATGACCTTAGTCCAACTGTATCTGAAAGAGGACTGCATATAAACACTTTCACAACCTTTGGCTGATTTGTGAAACCTGTCATTATTTTAAAATATTATCGTATCGTAACAGTATCGTCAATACGGGCCTTGAAGGAGTTATTCTGAAGCCTTCTGCTCATTAACCAAATCATAATGACTTAAATTCATGTGTACCTGGATGAGGATCCCATGTGCTAACATTCACAACTTTTGTAACTATAATTTTCAGCAGACATACACTAGGCTACACTAGTCCGTTGTTCAATAAAAAATAGCTGGTACTCCTTAAATTTTTGCTGGTGCTCTTAACTTTTTGAGTTTGGAAGCACCAGTGCTACTAAGTAAAAAAAGTTAATTTTGAGCACTCACCTGCATATCCTGTAGTGCCCCTGCTTATTCTACACTCAACCTAATCACCCATGCCTAGCCTGTACCGTCCCAACTGCCCTCGCTTATCCTGCATTCAACCTAATTACCCCTGCCTGTCCCACACTGCCCCTAGCTGCCTTACCTGTAGAAAAATGGTAAAATAAACCCAGACTGATTTTGTGTGAAACCCAGCCCCTCTGGCCCTTCAGCCCTCATCTGCGGTGCTAAACATGCTCTTTGGACATGGACGCCTGTCCCAGAACACTGTATTTCCCAATTTGTCTCATAATTGAGAACAGATGTGGAGCTAAAAATAAACAAAAAATTGGAGCTCAAAATCCAATTAATGCGTTTAGTGTTATTTGGAGGCATTTTAAGCACGACTCAAGATCAAGCGCCTGTAAATGTGTGCTTTAACACATTTTTGCATAGGTAAAAAAAATAGTTTTTCATTTAATATTTATCAGAGCTTTATTTGTCTGATTAATCTTAATATCTCTTAAACCTCTTTAAAACATGTTTAAAACTTCAAAAAAAGTTTAAGACAGCAGGTGTGTTTCTACTGTGGTGCTTTTGGATTCTGGGAATGCATATCCCCTGGATTGCTGATACGATTTCACAGAAATTCGGTTTTAATAGCTTCCATACGTTGTCTGCTAGGATCTGCCAAACAGACTCCTGTTTTAGAAGCAGCAGTGTGTGTTCTCTGAAGATTGTACTCTTTGCAGTGTGTATGTTTCCTGTTGTGTGAGTTCTCTGCGGCAACTGTTCCGCTGGGGGTGAGATGCATGGTTAGGGTAGCAGCTTATCATTTGAGTTTTCTAGTGAGAAGAGTGAAGTGAGTGAACCCTAAAGAGGCCTAAACATGGGGTCGTAATGGTCTTCTGGTTGCAGTGCTTTTGTGGTAGTTTGGGGATCCATGTGGGCTGCAGAACACTGCTAAAGGTTGTGACTGTCTACGGGCTGCAGTGGTCCAGTGGCTGAAAGCTGATTGGCTGAAAACTGCAGAGTTTCAGTATGAGGACAGTGTAGTTTCAGTGTGAGGGCAGTGCAGTTTCAGTGTGAGGACAGTGTAGTTTCAGTGTGAGGGCAATGTAGTTTCAGTGTGAGGACAGTGTAGTTTCAGTGTGAGGGCAATGTAGTTTCAGTGTGAGGACAGTGTAGTTTCAGTGTGAGGGCAGTGTAGTTTCAGTGTGAGGGCAGTGTAGTTTCAGTGTGAGGGCACTGTAGTTTCAGTATGAGGACAGTGTAGTTTATGTGTGAGGGCAGTGTAGTTTCAGTATGAGGACAGTGTAGTTTCAGTGTGAGGGCACTGTAGTTTCAGTGTGAGGGCAATGTAGTTTCAGTGTGAGGACAGTGTAGTTTCAGTGTGAGGGCAGTGTAGTTTCAGTGTGAGGGCACTGTAGTTTCAGTATGAGGACAGTGTAGTTTATGTGTGAGGGCAGTGTAGTTTCAGTATGAGGACAGTGTAGTTTCAGTGTGAGGACAGTAGTTTCAGTGTGAGGGCAGTGTAGTTTCAGTGTGAGGACAGTGTTGTTTCAGTATGAGGGCAGTGTAGTTTCAGTGTGAGGGCAGTGTAGTTTCAGTGTGAGGGCAGTGTAGTTTCAGTGTGAGGGCAGTGTAGTTTCAGTGTGAGGGCAGTGTAGTTTCAGTGTGAGGGCAGTGTAGTTTCAGTGTGAGGGCAGTGTAGTTTCAGTGTGAGGGCAGTGTAGTGACTGAGCGTTTCTCACAGGGTTATCGGTGTTTGAGACCATCTCATGTTCCAGGTATTCAGGGAATCCACTGCTGCTTCCCCTAAGTGCTGGCAGATGGATGCAGAACCCCCCCCACACACAGACACACACACACAACTGGCGGTTGGAGTATCGTCATTCCGAGGCATCTCTGTCATTTACACATCACCCACCTCCCCCCCAAGAGAATACATCCCCGATGGACACATGGTTGGCCAAACCTCAGCACAGCCATTCCTGTCATTCATACCTGATAGGAAAAAATATGCACAATACAAACCAGCTTTTTTCCTTTGCTCATGGTGGTCATGACTGCGCCTTATGGCTTCAACAGAGGGAGTTTTTATCAACCTCGCCCACGACATCCCCCCTCCCCTCGCCCGCCCCCCCTCCACCCTGTCTCCTTTGGGAATACTGCTGAGGTGACTCATACCTGCAGCCCCCGTGCGGAGGAGATGACGACAGTCTGCTTTTGGTGGGGGGAAAAAACCCATAGTTGACCCCGCTGCCCCCCCCCCCACCTGGGAACATGCTTCTGGGCGTGTAGACAGGGGTGGGTGGGTGGGTGGGGGAGGGACAGTATGTGGAAGCACTTCATCCACCGGTCTGTCTGTCGTCCCCTATAAACCGGTGAGGGGGGGGACGAGGAAAGGAAATAATAAGGATGTGTAACTTAAACGGTGAGCTCAGATTCAAACCGCCGCGTTTCTGGAAATTTTAACTCACACGGTTTATAAATTAGTGACTGTAGATAGCGCTGTGGGGAGTGAATCTGCAGCTGTAAGCCTCGCAAATCTCTTTTTCCCCTCAGTAACTTTTCATGTTTAGAGTGCTTTGACATGCTCATGAGAGCTGATAATTACAGGGTTCTTTCTGTCATTGCTACAGTTTTGAGATATTGAGATTTAAAATTACTGTCGGTTCACTGGTTTTATCGCTTAGAACTTCCTCAACACTGGGATTACACCCGCATTTTAAACTTTTAGCATTCTTTAACGCCATCACACATGTGTGATAAATGATAAATACAGCATTTATTTGTATATAACTCGTTTTCGACAAAAATGTCACTTAGAACCCTGTAATTCTCATGTCACATATTGACTAAGGGCTTAAGGGGCCAGTATATTTGTAGTTTTTTTCTGCTAAAACAGAAGTCCTAGTGAAAACTTTTTTTCTAAATGGAATTAGTTTATTATTAATTTTATTATTTAAGAGAGAGGGAAGAAATAGTAGTGAGATGTGCTTTTTAGCAGTTCCTCTTTCCCATAAGATTTTCAACAAGATCTATCTTGGACGGCATTGTGTAAATATTATGTGATTTTTGTGTACATGATTGTAGGCTATGCTATCCCTGTTTATTTTTGTCAGACATTCATGACTGTGAGAATTTAAAATGGCACAGCTTATCTGAGTAACCCAGATCTTTTGTTAGGAGTAAAGGTTTTGTAACACGGAGTAAAATTGTTGTAGCAATGGAGTAAGAGCGTTGTTGCGGTGTGAAGAAAGTGTAAGAGATGAACAATTGGGGCCTGTCTTCTCTTAATTAGTGAAATAGCCACAGCGTTCCAGTGGCCAGGTAACACCCGACTGCGTAAGGGCATGGGTCAGTGTGGGCAGATCACGCACAGTGACTCACCTTACTCTAAGCTACTCAGACATTTCTGCCCATTTTAAAACCCCACCAAAAACAAGCTTGTTTTTGTTAACAAGAATCTAAAAGGGAAATAGTCCATGTTTGCTTTGTGGTTATCAACTTTAACGGACATTCCTTCTTTTTCGGTGGGATCGGGGAGGTGGAGAGCGTGACCTCGTATTCGTTTAAAGTGAGGTTTTTAAAATATGCTTATAACAGGACACAGAGATGCGCATTGGGAACAGCCCCTTTCTGTCTGGATATGCTCCCTGCAATGGCTGTTAGGGTAGTGAGAGTTTAAGAATTCAGGGGCTGCAGTATCTCTTTCTGCCATTACCTCACTACAGAACATCTGACACGCACACACGTTCCGTTCCCTCTCTGACACGCACATTCCGTTGCCTCTCTGACACACAGGTCTCAGTCACGGTCTGAGCAGTGTCACTGTGGGTCAGTGGCAGTTTGACCCCCTCTCCTGCACCACACTCCCTCTCTCCTCTCTCTAAAACAGAGAAGCAGGCTTATCCCACACCACACTCCATTCTACTCCCAAGGAGTATCGGTTTTTGCAGATTCCATATTGCATCTCAAACCTCCAGGTCTTTAGACCCCCTGCAGACCTTTTTTAAAAATAAATAAATAAATTCCCCAAAAAGGTAGGTGTAAAAATCTCACCATTTCTCCATACATAAACTTTAAAGATTTTTCAGATCCTCCAGTCTGCACTTGAGGACTGCCTTCTTCCATTCAAACCACAACATTTTGATTGGTTCAAGTCTCGAGACTGAGATGGCCATTGTAAAACAGTAATTTCATGGTCAGTTAACCATTTCTCAGTTGAATTTGAGGTATGCATTGGTTCATTCTCCTGTGGAATAATCCATTTGCAGCCAAGTGGGAAGTTACTGTGTGGGGGAGGGGGGTTCCAGGTTTTTGGGCAAAATGTCTTGGTACTTTCTGGGAGTTCATGTTCCCAATGACCTTAACAACAGCCCCAGGGACCAGTAGACTCAAAACAACCTCATAACATGAAATATCGTCTACCATATTTCATTGTAGGTATGACATTTTCAGATGTCTGCCCAACCTAGGTGCACTTGTGGGTAACACCAGGGTGCCACCCTAACTTAAACCACATAGTGGACCACACAGGTGTTACGGACACTTCTGTGAAGCAATATCCTTTTAGCATGATGGATTAGCTGTGCCCCCTGGGGGGAGGAGCCAAGACGAAGGTGAGATAAGGATGAACCTTCTAATGTCTATGTGTCGTCAGGTGTGGTGTGCTCTGCCTGTGCTCGTGTTAAGGTCTACGTGTCATCAGGTGTGGTGTGCTCTGCCTGCGTTTTGCCGTGCTGTGCTGAATGTTTTCACCTTTCCTCCCAGTTCTGTGCATCCGTCACTTATATTTACTGCCTTTTTCCTGAGGGAAAGGTTATTTAACTGCTCCTTTAAAAAGCCTTTTATTACCCTTTTACCCTTTCACGCCCTCGTAATCATGGCCACGGCGCGGTGTCATTTATCGGTGACGTTGCACCCCCCGCTTGATTGATGCTGACAAATGACTGCACACGTTATTCCGCAGCTCAGCTGGCCCGCCACCTCACTTTCAGTTTTTCTGAGCTCATGCCTGCGGTTATTTCTTAGGTCCTTACGCAGCCGAAAATTAAAGCTTAATTTTTAACCCCAAGGCAAACGGAATATGCAGTGCAAGTCGAGAGAAAGGAAATGTTTGAGAGACTTTGTTCCATTTGAGAGCTGGCGGGAGGGAGGATTTAATCAGAGCTTAATTCAGTAGCACATGAAAGGCTTCACAGTCTGGGCACACCCTCACGGTCAAGACATTTCTGAATAAATAAGCAGATTTATAAAAACCAATGTAAATACTCTACTTATCAAGCCATGGGGTGTGTGCCCATGCTGTCATAACCTGGAAAAGCTTAATGAGGGGGAATGCAGATTCCTGCATCTCTCAATCTCCCCTCTTTATCTGACGATATTTGTTTGTTTTTTTCCCCGTCGAGTGTACGTAAATATCGAACGTGGAACTGTTTTGGTAAAGAACGGTTCTGTTTGCATCAGCTGTTTTTTGTTTCTGTTTGAGGGAGACCTCCTCTGGAATTATCGTTAAAGGAATTAAATCAAATAAATGGCACATTCTCTGCAGACATAAACATTGAGGTTGGAAAATATTTTTTTCTGTATGGAGTGAAGGTAGTATGACTCACTGTAAACCTCATAACATTGTACTGCACATGCAACTTCTACACATGGGACTGATATTTCTTGGCAGGCTCTGTGGGATGTGAAAGAACAAAACATTGCTGTCTCACACACCTTACATCATAATGGCCAAATATCGCACAGCGTACATCACAATGCGCAAACATCACACACCTTACATCATAATGGCCAAATATCGCACAGCGTACATCACAATGCGCAAACATCACACAGCGTACATCACAATGCCCAAACATCACACACCTTACATCACAATGGCCAAACATCACGCACCTTACATCACAATGCCCAAACATCACACACCTTACATCATAATGCCCAAACATCACACAGCGTACATCACAATGCCCAAACATCACACACCTTACATCATAATGCCCAAACATCACACACCTTACATCACAATGGCCAAACATCACGCACCTTACATCACAATGCCCAAACATGACACAAACATCACTCACCTTACATCATAATGCCCAAACATCACACAGCGTACATCACAATGCCCAAACATCACGCACCTTACATCATAATGCCCAAACATCACACAGCGTACATCACAATGCCCAAACATCACACACCTTGCATCACAATGCCCAAACATCACACACCTTACATCATAATGCCCAAACATCACACAGCGTACATCACAATGCCCAAACATCACGCACCTTACATCATAATGCCCAAACATCACACAGCGTACATCACAATGCCCAAACATCACACACCTTGCATCACAATGCCCAAACATCACACACCTTACATCACAATGCCCAAACATCACACAGCATACATCACAATGCCCAAACATCACACACCTTACATCACAATGGCCAAACATCACGCACCTTACATCACAATGCCCAAACATGACACAGCTTACATATAATGCCCAAACATCACACACCTTACATCATAATGCCCAAACATCACACAGCGTACATCACAATGCCCAAACATCACGCACCTTACATCATAATGCCCAAACATCACACAGCGTACATCACAATGCCCAAACATCACACACCTTGCATCACAATGCCCAAACATCACACACCTTACATCATAATGCCCAAACATCACACAGCGTACATCACAATGCCCAAACATCACGCACCTTACATCACAATGCCCAAACATCACACAGCTTACATCACAATGCCCAAACATCACACACCTTACATCACAATGCCCAAACATCACACAGCATACATCACAATGCCCAAACATCACCCAAACATCACGCACCTTGCATCACAATGCCCAAACATCACACACCTTACATCATAATGCCCAAACATCACACAGCGTACATCACAATGCCCAAACATCACACACCTTACATCATAATGCCCAAACATCACACAGCGTACATCACAATGCCCAAACATCACACACCTTGCATCACAATGCCCAAACATCACACACCTTACATCACAATGCCCAAACATCACACAGCATACATCACAATGCCCAAACATCACACACCTTACATCACAATGGCCAAACATCACACACCTTACATCACAATGGCCAAACATCACACAGCTTACATCACAATGCCCAAACATGACACAGCTTACATATAATGCCTAAACATCACACACCTTACATCACAATGGCCAAACATCACGCACCTTACATCACAATGCCCAAACATGACACAGCTTACATATAATGCCTAAACATCACACACCTTACATCACAATGGCCAAACATCACACAGCTTACATCATGATGCCCAAACATCACGCACCTTATATCATAATGCCCCAAAATCATACACCGCTCATCCTACATCACAATGCACAAATTGTACATCACAATATCTAAACATCACACATTTTTATCTCAATGCCCAAATATTACACTTCTTACATCATAATGTTGAAACACAGCACAATACCAAAACCTCAGAAACTGTGTTGCGTTACTGTTCGTGTAAAGGATTGAACAGAAACTGTGTTGGGTTAATGTTCATGTAAAGGATTGAACAGAAACTGTGTTGGGTTAGTGTTCGTGTAAAGGATTGAACAGAAACTGTGTTGGGTTAATGTTCATGTAAAGGATTGAACAGAAACTGTGTTGGGTTAGTGTTTATGTAAAGGATTGAACAGAAACTGTGTTGAGTTAATGTTCATGTAAAGGATTGAACAGAAACTGTGTTGGGTTAGTGTTTATGTAAAGGATTGAACAGAAACTGTGTTGGGTTAGTGTTTATGTAAAGAATTGAACAGAAACTGTGTTGGGTTACTTAAGTGGCAGCTGCCATTAGCGAGAACCTTGGAATGGCCATCTTTTCCCTCCAGCTAACAAAAGTTCTGGATGAACTAAAGTCAACACTGTGTCTGCATGTTCAGGCGGGTCTGAAGGCACTAGGATTCCGGGCCTATCTCTATCTCTATATTCTGCTGCACAGGGTCAAAGGTAGAATATTTTCACTGGCTGGGAGAGTCATATTTCCTCCGTGGATTCTTCACATACCCCAGAATATAAAAGCCAGAAAGGCGAACTCCCCTCGTAGTTCCACACACCGGCTCCGGACAATCGCTCCACACAAAGCTTTGCTAACAGGGTCAGGGCCGAGGCACTCCACAGACGAGAATAAGGACACCAGTTAAGCCTGGGGTGGTACAGACAGGATGTGCTTACTGATTAATGAAAAGAATAGAAGGATTGCAGTGTCATGAACTTTCAGTTAATCATAGCCATGTTCCGGGGAAAAAAATATTTTGCATCAAAGCCAAATGAGGAAGTTTGGCAGGAATAGATAAATATTTACATGTACTAATTTGCTGGACAGTGTTTAGGCCTGTAAGATCAGGGCTGTGAGGGACAGCAAAGTGTGTTGCCTACCACAGGGGCCTTATGTGTTAATGCCACCACTATTAAACCATATTTCCCATAGATCCATTGTGTTCTAGTTTGGAAGATGAGAGGAGCACACACACACACACACACACACACACACACACAATCCCCTCTGTCAATCTCTAGTCTAGCTGTTTTCTGGACAGATTAGTTATCCCTGCTGTTTTACCCAAAGATCCTGATCCACAACACATGTCTGGAGAAACACAAGCATGTATGAGAATCAGGGCTTAATCTCCAGCAAGTCTGATAAACTGCACTGGCTTTATGGAGTAATATTATGTAGTGTCTGTGCTGTAGGACAGTTTGATGTAACTACACTGCTCAAAGAAATTAAGGGAACACTTAATCAACACAGTATAACACCAAGTCAATTAAACGATTATGAATCAATTTCACCTGCTTTGGTGCAAATGAAAGTGACAACAGATGGACAGGAGAGGCAACAGCAAGACAACCCCCAAAAAGTAAATGGTTTTGCAGGTGGTGGCCACAGACCATTTCTCTCTCCTTATCCTTCCTGACTGATTTTTCTCTAGTTTTGCATTTTGCTAGTGCCCTTGTCACTACTGGTAACATGAGGCGGTACCTGCAGCCCATTCAGGTTGCACAGGTAGTCCAGCTCCTCCAGGATGGCACATCCATACATGCCATCGGAAGAAGGTTTGCTGTGTCTCCCAGCAGTCTCAAGAGCGTGGAGGAGATACCGGGAGACAGGCCATTACACAAGGAGAGCTGGAGAGGGCCGTAGAAGGGCAACAACCCAGCGGCAGGACCGGTATCTGCTCCTTTGTGCGAGGAGGAACAGTAGGAGCACTGCCAGAGCCCTACAAAATGACCTCCAGCAGGCTACTCGTATGCATGTTTCTGACCACACTGTCAGAAACAGACTCAATGAGGGTGGCATGAGGGCCCGACATCCTGTAGTGGGACCTGTGCTCACAGCCCAGCAGCTCGATTGGCATTTGCCAGAGAACACCAGAATTGGCAGGTTTGCCATTGGCGCCCCGTTCTCTTCACAGATGAGAGCAGGTTCACACTGAGCACATGTGACAGACGTGAAAGAGTCTAGAGATGACGTGGCGAATGTTATGCTGCCTGCAACATCATCCAGCATGATCCAACCGGTTTGGTTTAATTGACTTGGTGTTATACTGTGATGATTAAGTGTTCCCTTAATTTTTTTGAGCGGTGTAGTTTATTTGCGTTTTGGCAGTGTGATGTGATTCTGTTCTCTGTGGGACTACTGTGACTGTAGCCTATGAGTGTTTCAGGACAGCGTGAGAGTTGACCTTCTGACAGTGGGTTTGCATGTTTATCTCAGAGCCGGAAGACAGCAGGACCGCTGACAAACGTGAGTTCATTACCGCTACGTTAATTATAACTCCATAAGTGGCTACATGACTTTCCGCTGACGTTCCAGCCAAACTCCGGCAGACCGTGGCAGGGGACGGAGTGGCAGAGAGGTTGAGTTGCGGTTTCCATCACAGGCGTGTAGCGGTTTACCAGATGTCCTGTCGGGGAGACGGGATTTGGAAGTTTCCTCTGCCCCCTCAAAAGTTGTTTCCATAAGGCGTACTGTCCCAAAACTACTCCCCCCGCCCACACTCTGGGCCTCCACTGTCTGAGCCCACGAGGAGTGTACAGATGTTAGAGGAATCTCCTCGCTGTCGCCCTCCCCACTGAAAGACCGTCCACTCTTTCTCCCCAGTTTCAAATCAGGCACGTGTCAGCCAAACGTGACTCCCCCAGCCCCCCCTCCTCAGCTAAGCAGGAAAATGAAGGCGAGGAAAAAAACTGACCTGTTAAAAAAAAAAAAAAAAAATGATGGTAATGCATGAGTCACTGGGTCTCTTAAACACTCTCACACTCACACTCATACACACACACTCACATGCACACAGTCACAAACACACGCACATGCAAACACACACACACACATACCATCACCAGCCCATGAAGGATTTAAAAAATATATATATTCTGAAAAGAAAATTTTATTGCTGGTTCTTGTAAAATGAAAAGTTAAAATTTAAATTCTGATTTGAGCTGCTAGCCAGCTGATGGGTAAATGGGTGTTGCCCTCTGTTACCTTTGATCAAAACTTGTGATCTTTACATTTGAGAAAATGTTTTGTCTCTGTGGGACTTTATGGGAGTTTTAAATCTGTTTACTTATTCAAATGTGTTCAGTCTTTTTAAAAACTCATCAATAAATAAAATAAATGGAAAAAGTATTAAATATCTGAAGGCCTCTGTGGAGGGCATTCATTGTAATTCATGCAGTGAACTTGCATATGTTTTTAATGTCCTCTAAAATGGTATGAGAGATTCTAGCTGGCTTTTGTCAAAACCTTGAGTAAAGAATTGAACAGCGTAGTGCATGTTTTAGATTATGTGAAATTAACTAAGTAACTAAGTAAGTAAAGTAAAGTAAGCGTCTTTAAGTTTAAAAAAAATACTTCTAGTATTTTATTCAAAATGTGACATTAAGAGTTAGGGTCAAACGGTCAAAATAAGAACTGAAAGTGAGGTTCTCTCTCTCTCTGTCAGTGAAGCTGGTCTTTCCCTCACTTCCTGTTTTAGCTTTGGTGGGATTTCATTTTTGGAAAATCTACACTCTCTAGAGTACGACCCTGCAGTTCTACCCCCTATAAACGCATTCCTGGTGGATAGTGTGAACAAATCGAGACATAACTAACAGACACCTGTTCCAAAAAAAAAACACACAAGTAAAACAGTTTTCTGCGTTTTCTCTGTACACGAGTAAAATAGTCGTCTGGGTTTATTTAGTTTGTAGAGGGGTAAAATAGTCGTCTGGGTTTATTTTATTTGTACAGGATTAAACGGCCGTCTGGGTTGATTCTGTTTGTGTACGAGTGAAAGAGTAGTCTGAGTGTATTCTGTTCAAACGGAAATAAAAGCCGGGTTTCCTCAGATTTCCAAGATTTCAGTCATTCCTTTCTCATTTCCCTGAAAGAAGAGATTGAAAATGATTGCCAGTGTCCTGTAGAGTTCTACTGAACTCCAGTTCTGATAATGAGCTCCAGTCCAACAAGGCCACAGTCCAGAAGGTTTTCTTGATCCATTTTAAAACATCTCATGTTTTATAACTGTGGCCCTTCAGGACCAGGGTAGAGCAACCCTACAGGCACTGTGGCCCTCTAGGACCAGGGTAGAGTAGCCCTACAGGCACTGTGGCCCCCCCAGACCAGGGTAGAGTAGCCCTACAGGCACTGTGCCAGGACCAGGGTAGAGTAGCCATACAGGCACTGTGGCCCTCCAGTACCAGGGTAGAGTAGCCCTACAGGTACTGTGGCCCTCCAGGACCAGGGTAGAGTAGCCCTACAGGTACTGTGGCACTCCAGGCTCAGTGTAGAGCTGCCCTACAGGCACTGTGTACCCAGGACCAGGATAGAGCTGCCCTACAGGCACTGTGTACCCAGGACCAGGGTAGAGCAACCTCCTCAGATTTCAGTACAGAAGCCGGAGCAGTGCTGTACTGTACACAATGTACTGCTGTGCTTTGGGACCCAAGGGAGTCACAGAGAGCTGGGGTAATACAGGCTGTGGTGAGCTTGTTCTCTATCAGCTTCTTCTGTGTTTATGTGCTGCGCCTACCTGTCCTTCGGCTTAGAGAGGGCTCACTTTATCTCTGGGGGTCAGAGGTCAGATGTCAGGGGCCAGCTTTCTGCAGTCTCACTTCTCAAAGGAGAGGGGAGGTCTCATATTCAGTCTAAGTCATTGGTCAGGTTTCTCAGTGGGGGATATTACATCAGTGCTAATCATCGTACATTTTTTGTGTTTGTGTGTGCGTGCGAGTGCAGGCATGCCTGTGGGTCAGTATAGTTCTCTGGTGGTCAGAGTGTCAAGGACACAAGCTTTTATGATAACAGCTGTAAGCTTTGCAACACCCTCTCACTCTCTGAGATTCTGAGAATTCAGATGGTTTGGCAGTTTCTCTAAGAGACCGTAGCCAATCTAAACAATGTGTGGTCAGTATAGAAACCCACTCTCCTACCCGCTCCCCATCCTTCTCTTATTTATATTAAAGAGAGTCCTGCCTACTCTGCATCTCTACACTCATCGCCCATACACCCACATTCCTTCTTCTCTCCCTCCCAACTCCCCTCCCTCCATCTCCTTCTCTCCCTCCCAACTCCCCTCCCTCCATCTCCTTCTCTCCCTCCCAACTCCCCTCCCTCCATCTCCTTCTCTCACTCCATACCTCTGACTGAAAACGTGCAAAGTTTTAAAACTTCACCTTCTGGATTCACTTACGTAAGAGACCAGCCTCCCTCAGTTTGGGGCTGTGAGGCAGATTGAAGTAAGAGAAATGAACAGTCAAAGGGGAACCTTGTTGTGTTTCAGCACGGAGCTGGTATCATTGCACGCCGTCCTTTCAGGAGAAGTTAGAGGTAGATTGTATTGCATTAGAAAAGGGAGATTCAGGCTTTAAGAGGGGAGATGCTGAGGTCAGTGCTGCTGCTCTTCTGATGGTTGTGGTTTTTTCGCGGTCAATGCCACGTGGAATGATTTTTTCCTTGCGGCAGGACCGTCCGTTTAGGTCCAGGCCGGAAGCGGAACAGGGAAGTGACATTTTAATTTGTGGCGGAGGGGTGGCTCCTTCGAATCCTGGCAGGCCCGAACAGTGGGGTGGAGTCTCTTTAAGGAGAGGTGCCAACTCCACTATGGCCCGAGGGGCCTTTACGGTTTTAATTGTGCGGAAGAGCACTCTGACCTCGAGATGACTGGGTCAACTGTAGCCTTTGTTTCTGGCTGCGGGACGGGTCAGAGACACAATGGAAGTCTCATGTCTCTATAACGGAATCTACGAGAATGCTCTTAATATGATCTGAGGCGACTGGTTGTCACTGCATCTTACTATTTATGGGAAAGCTTATTGCCCAAATACATTTTTCTTTTCTTTCTCTCTTTCCTTTCCTCTCCTCCAATCAGTGCTGTGAAACATCTTTTTTTTTAAAGTGCATAAAAGCGCCGTTGTAAATTCTGCCACTGATCTGTTTTTGTACAACGGGAGATGCAGTTACACTTAATGAAGCCGGGACACATAAACACGAAGGAAATAAACTGTCAGACCTGTGTGGACTGCATGCACCCAGCGTGTTTTATAGGGAAATTAAATCTGCAAAGTTATACGGGCTGCAGTGTAACTGAGGGATACTGCAGGGGGGGGAAAGGTTACATATACACAGGCGTTTGTGTGTTGCATTCTAAGAATGCTCCCCCTTTGTGCGTTACACAAGTCCGTGACCCACCCTCACCCTGCTCCTCACTCCAGATAGAGTATCAGTGACCAGGGGCAGACCCTTTAAAAGCAGCCCTTTATGAGAGCTATGCTGGGATTCAAGGAATTCAGGATCAGCCCCCGAAAGATGGGAAGCCATGACAACTCCTTTTGTTTTAGAGTCTCTCAGAGGGCATACGGTCATTCATCCGTCATATGAAAGGCAGCAGGCTGTCGTAGAGTGGTGTAGTGGTTAGGGAAAAGGGGCTGTACCTAGGGGGGGGGGGGGGGGGGTTGCATTGGTGTTGCACATTAACACTAACCCTCCATACAAGTTTCTTCATCCAAATATTTGCTTGTATAAAAGGATGTTATTTATGGATTGAGTGAGTCTGCAAATGGAATAAACAGCTGAATTTAGAAAGAAAAAAAATAAGGCACTAATATCTACTGCTGTCACACATATCTTGTTTTTAAACAAAAATAAACACCACCTCACTGCAGTCTGTAGAAGAGTAGAATCCTCCACCATCTGAGTGGCTGACTGCTCACCTGTTCAGACTAACCTTGGTTCTCAGAACCTTGGCATGTCCAAATTCCCAGAACCCCCCAGTGCCTGATCATCCCAAACCCCTGACCCTTATCCCAAAGTGTGAGGGGCGTGACATTCCTCTTATAGGTCACGACTTGGTGCTTTATGTACATTATCCAAGGTAGTGTTACTCTTGGGGACCAATGCTAATGCGTGTGTGGACTGTGCGTAAATTAGGGTGTACGGCTGTAAACCAGAAGTGGAAAGTCAGGGGTCAGAATGTAAAAGTCCTGCCATGTGTTTCTTCCACCCATTAACTTAGCCAGCTGATTTCACTAATTAGTTCTACCTCCTGGCTAAAGAATTGTGCTAACGAGCAAATCCAGGTGATTGGAACAAAATACTGGCGAGGACTTTTACTTTCTGAGCCTGGATTTTACACCTCTGCTGTAGATGTGGGAAGTGCACCCTGGTCTCGCTCTTCTGAACACAGTGACATCACATCAAAACAAACAACCTGCTACAATTAAATTCTCAGTGACATCACCCTCCCTAGCCAGCGTGATTGCTACAATATGATATAGCACTGTCTTAATAGCACAATATGAAATAAGTGTCATATTCCTCCTCCCCCTTGCAGAGCACGAATGTGCAGGTGGAGGACGTGCGCATCCGGGCCATCCTGGGGGTGCACAAGAGGCGCATCCCGGTGACGGAGGGGTACGTGGAGGTGAAGCTGAGGGGGAAGTGGAGGCAGCTCTGCGACGAGAACTGGACCTTGATGAACAGCCGGGTCATCTGCGGGATGTTCGGCTTCCCGGGCGAGAAGAGGCACAACCCTCGCGCCTACAAGTGAGTGCGCCGCTTGCACGCCACGGAGAGGTTACGCGTCCGCTCTGTTTCTCCACTCAGGTAGTTATACGTGCTTGGAATAGTTTACCTGGTCATGCAGTAGACGCAGAGACCCAGAGGATGTTAAAGACTAGGCCTGACAGTGCTGGATACTCTAGGCCAGGGCTGTCCGACCCTGTTCATGGAGATCTACCGTCCTGTAGGTTTACATTTCAACCCTAATTTGGCACACCTTATTTTTACTAATTAGCAGCTCAAGGAGATCTCTAGCTGTTGAATGAGGTGTGCTTTGTTATGGTTGGATAAAAACCTACGGGGCGGTAAAGAGCTCCAGGAACAGGGTTGGGAAGCCCAGTTCTAGGCAGTGGGCAAAACATCAGACCCAGATGAACGCAGGCCCAGATGGGCTGGTCTGACAATGAAGTATTCTTGTGCTCTTTTGTTCATCAGAGAAACATTCCAGTCCTGGGGCTTGATTTACTAAGACCTTTCCCAGGTGAAAAAGTAGTATACTTTAGTGTAATAAAAATATAATTTAAGTATACAAAGGTTATTACAAGTATACATTTTCTTTTTGTACTTAATTTGAAGTATGTTTAAAATGTACTTTTAAAAAGTGTACTACAAGTCTCAAGCACACCGTAATACTTTTAAAGTTTGTTTCAGATGCACTGGTGACATAATGTGTACTGCAAGTGTATTTAAGATACCAACAAATCATACTTTGTGTTAGTGCACTTAAATATACTTAAGTACACTAAAAAATAGTCCCATTTTAACATACAGACATAGTGCACTTAGGTATACAAGAAAAGTCCCATTTTAACATACACACTGCGCTTGAAGTACACTTTTCTACTTTTGAAAAACTTTAGTGCACTTAGTATACTTAAAGCGCTACCAATTTAGCACGAAGTACATAATTAGTACAAAAACTACTAAAAGTATACTTTGAAAAAGTATATTTCAAGTATAATCTTTTTTCACCTAGGTTACCATGTGCAAAACCAAAAACATGACCAATTTGTTTTGCACCAATCATTGGTTGTGATATTAGTTTTGCGTGTGCTAAAAGGTTTTGCACACGCTTAAGGTCTTAGTAAATCAGGCCCCATGACTGGAATGTTTCTCTGATGAACAAAAGAGCACAAGAATGCTTCAGGCCCCTGGTCTGCATCTTCTAGCAGGGGGGGCGTATGTGCAGGGGGTGCGTTTACAGGTTCCGTTCTGAACAGCAGCTATGTCCCTGCAACCCTGTTCAAAATTCTGAGGCCGTTAATTCTGCGTTACATAAACAGCGCTCTTTCACAGGACGATGCATCACTGCTGTTTCCTGAGGATTAGAATGTTCTTAACGGAACATTTTAATGCTGATCTAAGAATCACTACTGGTGAAAGCAATGGATTTCTAGAACATTGACTTCGAATTTAACCCTCTTCAAAGGGTTAAACTGTGCCACTGATCACTTTTATATCTAAACCAACCAACATGCATAGGTACAACACATGATTGAATGCATGTGAATGAGCTGTTTTGAGATGTTGGATATTCGGTATGTAGCCACACTTATCTGCAACCCTCTTCAAAGGGTTAAACTGTGCCACTGAGCACTTTTATATCTAAACCAACCAACATGCATAGGTATGTAGCCACACTTATCTGCAAAAGTAAAATAAAGGAGACTATTAAAAGTCAGAGAATGTTCCAAGCGCATGTCTCCAAGCTCTTACTGTGGTCCCCTCAGAAAGCCACTTTTTTAATAAGCTGTCATCTTTAATATTATTTATTATATCTATTCTTGGCCTTATTGAAAGCCTGGGTCTCCTAGCGTTGTGTATTCAGGCTCCAAACCCCTACATTCCATAATGAAGACGTAATGCCCGACCGTTCGACTCCAGCGGTTCTTCAGGAAACCGTCCACCGAACAGAGCTTAGATCTCTTACCCACCAGAGAGCGGCCACATATCTTCAGTTTCAGGAGAGATAAAATCAAAATGGCTGTCCTGCAGAGTCATTAAGTTGACCGTAGAGAGTGAAGTGAATGTTCCTTGCTGTGAGCCTGGTCACGGAGGGGCCTGTCCCCCTCTCTCTGTTTTCTATACTTGTTCTCCTACATTCCTGTTCCTAAGAAAGTTTTCTTAGGCTGGCAAGATGTTTACGGGTAAATACAATTTTCAAAAACAGCCGGTACGGTCATAGAGACGCATATGGGGAGGTACAATTCAAACACAGCCGGTTCAGTTATAGAAATGGGTGGGTTTTGAAACACCTTGTGAGGAATGAAATGCTCACTGTTTGCTGCTGAAGCAGAGATGGGGGGTTCTTAAGCTCATACACAGGGAGAAGTTGTCACTCCTGGCTCTGGCCAGAGAAACAGACACTGTCCTCTGTTTAATCTGAGCACCTGCCATTTTTGTCCCAAATTTAGTTTCAGTCAGTCTTAATGATTTTCCATTTCCCACAAAACACATTTATGTCACTCTAATCCGCAACAAAAAAGAGAAAAAAGCTCCCACAAAAAGAAATACCTTCCTTGTTTTACAACTCAAAATGAAGGACAAAGTACAACTGCATGTGTCGCTTGCTTTCTATCTCTCCAGAAGAAAGCGTTATGCTTAACTCTCCTGACAGAGAATCATATCTCTGAAAAATAGAGGAATTTCCCTGAGTTTTCCTGTTCTGTTCTAGTTCACAGACTAGCGTAGCCAAACTCACTTTCCACTGTCCGGGTCCAGAGAGGCCTGTTTCCCATCAAACACTTTCTCGGAGAAGCAGCTGCTGTCTAAATCAAAACAGAAAGTTCTTCTTTTCTTCTTCACCTCAACTGTGCAAAGAAAACACTGCCATGTAACCCTGTGCTCAATTTTAGGTGAGATATTGTTTTTAGTTTAAATTCAACAGAAAGCAAATTCTGCACAGTCTAGTTCCGTGTCCTGTACAGGCATTCATCTTGCTAGCATGGGAAAACCCCTTTCTTATTAACAAGTGTTTATCATAAGAGGCTGAAGGCCTGTGTTGTTGGTATAGCTGGAGCTCATAGCTACGGTGCTGCCATTAACTTGGTACTCAAGAGCTTTAATCCTGTATATAATAATGGGCATGGCGGCTTAATAATGATTGAGAAATTAGATACAGGAAAGAATTTTAAAACTAGAACAGATTGTACTATGTCTCAAAGATTTGTGTGTGTCTTTGTATGTGTCTGTGTTTTTCTAATGATACAGATACAGTTGTATCAATAATAGTATCAATAATCTCTGACCCTCCCATCCCGAAATGACACCCCCCCCTACAGTTAGTTAGACAGACATACGGATGGAGAGCAGAAGCCAAACTGAAGGAAAAAAAATCGATAGACCAGGACAGACACAACAGGATGCGCATGTGTGTGCTTTCAGGGTGTACGCGCGCAGGAGGAAGATCAGTTATTGGGGTCACTCTGTGAACTGCACGGGGAATGAGGCTGACCTGTCCGTGTGCCGGCTGGGACCCCCGCTCACGCTGAAGGGGAACAGCACCTGCGCAGGGACTCCTGTGGTGGCCAGCTGTATACCAGGGCGAGCCTTCGCCCCCACGCCCATGACCGGCTTCAGGAAGGCCTACAGGCCAGAGGTAGGCCATTCTCACATGCCCATAACGCCGCACACACACACACACACACACATGCATGCGCATACACACACACACACACACACACACACACACACAAAGTGCACACATAGACACACATATGCACTGAACATCATGTGATTTATATGGCTCAGGATTCATTGGCCAGTGGGAACATTAAAGGGGGGAGAATGTGTGCTCCTCCTGAACTATTTGAACATTTTGAGTCCAGATTTTTTCCACATGCATTATTTAAACATGCCTGCCCTTCACTCTGCAATAGAACCTTTCTGTATATCAAACGCCTGCTCAATCAGCTTTTTGTAAATATCTCATTCAGTTGCACACATTCTCGCCGAAGGCGTGACGATGTCGTTGCCATTTATCGAGCTTCTCCAATCCAGCTGCTGTGTTCCGTTTACACTCGGGGGATGAATCGCCTCTCTGACTCATGCTTTATTCGGTTGAAGTAAACACTTTATTGAAACAAGCAGCCAAGGAATGCAATGCTGACATCATTTCCACCATTACATGAGCTTCTTCTGGCTGCTGTGTCTTTAATGGAGGACGTCTTCATCACTGACCTGCGTATGTAACACACCTACTTAACATTAACTGCTACAGCTAACATGCATCTATACATGTTAATGGATAATAGACTGAAAACCGTCCAACAGCCAGAATCAGAATCCAGTGTAATACAGAACAATTCTGAGCAAACTGGAACAATTCAGAACTATCCATGTGATTCCAGAACCATTTGAAAAAATCTGTATTATTCCATAACAATTACAATTCTGAGCAATCCAGAACAATTCCAGAACAATTCTGAACTATCCAAAACTATCAATAATTATCTTGAACAAGCCTGAATAATGCATAACAATCCTGAAGAATGTATTGTGAGTGAAAGGCCATTCTGAGTAAAACCCAGACTGATTTAGCGGTCTGTGGTCTGGTAGCTTTACACAGTGTGGCAGAAATGCACATTACAACCGTTTCGCTAGATCTTAGGGTGAAGGGGGTTTCCCTTGAGCTCACCCCAGGAATGGGATCTTCATGGAAGCTGTACACAGGAAATACTCTGTTTCACAAATCCGGCATGCTCGCTTCAAAAAACTGAGCATACCGAGTGCTCACACCATTTCAATGTCTTTTTTGGTTCACCTCTCAGTTTTCATCCAATTGAAGTTTCAGATAAATTTAAAGTTTTTCGGGAACAGTCAACTATTTGAAACAGAGGCTGCGTCTCAAACGGCAAAAATGCCTTCGAAGGCAGCATTTGGTAAATGGTAAATGGACTGCACTTATATAGCGCCTTTATCCAAAGCGCTTTTGGCTCTCACTCTCTCACACACACCACACACACACACACACACCACCAAGGGCCCAGCCCTGGTGTGTGCCTGCTCATTCATTGGGAGCAATTCGGGGTTCAGTGTCTTGCCCAAGGACACTTCGACATGTGGTCAGGAGGAGCCGGGGATCGAACCGCCAACGCTGCGATCAGTGGACGACCCGCTCTACCTCCTGAGCCACAGCTGCCCCCATTTGAAGGTAGAAAGGCATCGAGGCATGTTTCATTCGAAAGTTTGCATAAAATGCTACCTTCTAAGTTTCCTTGAATGATATCCCATAAGTCTTTGCGATTACCTCACTTCCGTTAAATTAATGGCGGTCGAAAACAACGAAGTGGTAGTTGCCACGGCACCAAAGGAGCTTTTTTACAGTGTGAATATACAGTAAACTCCATAATTTGTTGTAGTTATATCCAAAAGTGCATTTTAATTATTTAATACACTGGAATAGTGTTTCTGATGTTTTTAAGCGATTAGTGTATCATTAACTAGCCAGCTAACTTTCTAGCAAGCTAATGTAGCGTAATGAACAACCATAAACACTGATCTCACATGACATCATCCTTCAGAGTGCGTCCCAAATGCGTTGCCTTTTGAGGTACCCTTAGAGGGAGCAAGGCAGCGAGGCAGCTGCCTTCCATTTCAGACACAGCCACAATGTGTTTTGTGCAATGCAGAGGAGTTACAGGCCAAGTCAGTGGCTCTTAGAATCCAGGCAGATTTATAGATTATTGGTGCATCCAGCTATGCAGATTCCCTGGCTATGATGTTCTTCTAAAGCCAACTTATGTTGGCTTATATCTTTATTGTTGGAAGAAAGAGCAAAGCAGCATTAAACACACAGTGTTAGCTATCCCCTCAGTGTTCTCACTACTAATGGGTGCTTCACATTCATTGGTACTTGCAGTTTACCAAAACCGTGAATAAACTTTTTAAAGATAAAAAGAAGGTAGAAATTTAACCATTCAGCACTACTTTCTTTTTTTGTCCCAAAATGTATTTTCTTTAGTGGTGAATTTTTACACATTATACAATACAATTCAAAAGTATTTGGTCAGTGACATCTTTTCTGTTGTTTTTGCTCTGTACTCCAGCACATTGGATTTGAAATGGAACAGTGACTATGAGGTTAAAGTGCAGACTTTCAGCTTTAATTTGTGGGTTTTTACATCCGTATTGGGGGAACCCTGTAGCAATTGTAGCCATTTTTAAACATAGTCCTCCTCCATTTTAGGGGACCCAAAGTAAGTGGACAAATTAACAATTAAGTCATCATATTTAATATTTGGTTGCATATCCTTTGCATGCCATGACTTCCAGATGTCTGTGACCCAACAACATGAAAAGACTCTTGATATCTTATTTTCAGGTACTCTTACAAGCGATACTATAACCGCTCTGCATTTGAATGGATCTCTATGGGAATTGGGGGGTGGGATTAGATTCATCACATTTGACACTAATTAATTATATATAATGTGATGAGGTGTAAAGTGCGTAATGTGCACAACACATCACATTTTGTCGGATTAATTTGGGGATTGCCTCTGGTCTGCCCAACATCTGATGGGTAAAATATAGTGTGGGTAAAGTAGATCGATCAGCCACACTTATCCATAAATCAGCAAATGGTGGCTCTTTGTAAGCTGTCTTTCTCACGGTTAAAAGCATTCCTGTGATTTTCTAGCGGACGCCAGGGCTGCACCTGCCGTGGGCCAAGAGGTCGTCATTGAGTCACAAGGTCATTTATGACTTGGTTTTTACTGCCAATCCCTCCTTTTTCCAACCCCCTCAATGTCCCCTCGGCATGAGGTCACATTCCTGCTCTGTGATTGGTCTGCCATTCAGAGCAAAATGAGCTTTCTTTTGCAAAGCCTTGCCTGTGCTACATCTAACGCTGTACCCATACCCATATAAAACCCATTTGCTACTTAAAGTGCTACGTTCTGAATCTCTGGTTCCCCCCTTGAGTCTGGTTCCTCCCAAGGTTTCTTCCTAGATACACCGGGAGGTTTTTTCTTGCCATTGTTGCCTTTGGCTTGCTCTTGTGGGGGTTTAGGGTGGGGTTTTTTGTGAAGCGCATAGTGACAACTAGTTGAGAAATGTGCTATATAAATAAATATTGATTTGATGATCTTGAGCACCATTATGTCACGTAACTTAATGTTGTAAGATTATGTCTTAACTACTATTTTAATTTGCGATCCTGATGATTTGTTATCAGTTCTGCTCCTTGGCCTAACCTTTATGTGGGCGCTTATGCAAGCTGCTCTGGATAAGAGCATCTGAAAAATGCTTATGTAAGTACTTACTAAATATTTGAACGAAATGGAGAGTGCAAATATTCTGTCAGTCTGTCCTGTTGGGAGACTCAGACTACACGAGGGGGGGGTTGATGATGACGTGAATAGCAGGAACATTTCTGATCCGTTCACTTTGAGCTCACCTCTTTTCTGCCCACACACACCCTCTCAGCTCCCAGAGGCATCATTAGCCATTCAAATGCCTTGCAACACCTTGTTTACATAAAAACATTCCTATAAACTTAAAACACATTAACTACACTTATGGTGTCCAACCTCACTCTTCACCCACACACCCCCCTCCTCGCCGTGGGATTCCTGTCACGCCAACCCGGCTGTTCTGGTTTCCACAGCAACCGCTGGTGCGTCTGAAGGGCGGAGCCATGGTGGGGGAGGGGCGTGTGGAGGTGCTGAAGAATGGCGAGTGGGGCACCGTCTGCGACGATAACTGGGGGCTCCAGGCGGCCACCGTGGTGTGCCGGGAGCTGGGGTTCGGCAGCGCCAAGGAGGCCCTAGCAGGGGGCCGGCTGGGACAAGGTAGGCCCCGCCCTTCTTTCTAACCCCACCCCCACTCACGTTCCTCTCCGGAGTCCAGGCTGGAAGATGGGAGTGGGGGTGCGGTGTTTTATGGGTGCGGTGTTCTGTGGGTATAGGGTTCTGTGGGTGTGGTGTTCTGTAGGTGTGGGGTTCTGTGGGTATGAGGTTCTGTGGGTGTGCGGTTCTGTGCGTGTGGGGTTCTGTGGGTATGGGGTTCTGTGATCAGACTGGAGAGCCTTCTGATACCAGTTATTATGCATCACTAAGCAGCAGTACCTGCATCTCTGTCTGTTTAGCATTATATTAAACTTAAACTGTGAAACTGCAGTCAGTCAGTCAGTCAGTCAGCCAGTGTGCACGCCTGGGAGGATGTGTTCTGGTTTCAGTGAGCCAGCAGCAGCCTGGCCAGACAAAGCACAGCACCTGCCAGCCACATGGCAGCGAGCAGCACCTGTGAGCCTCCATGTGTTAGGAAGGTGTGGTCTGACTGCGGTGTGTGGTGACTCTGCCGCGTGTTTGCGTGTGTGTGTGTGTGTGCGTATGTGTGTGTGTGTGTGTGTGTGCATGTGTGCATGCATATGTGTGTGTGTGTGTTTGTGCATGCGTGTGTTTTGTGTGTGTGTGTTTGTGTGTGTGTGTGTGTGTGCATGTGTGAATGCATATGTGTGTGCGCATGTTTTTGTGTATGTGTGCGTGTGCATGCGTGTGTGTGTGCATGTATGCGTGTTTGTGCGTGTGTGTGTGTGTGCATGTATGCGTGTGTGTGTGCGCATGTGTTTGTGTATGTGTGCGTGTGTGTGTGTGTGTTTTTGTGTTTGTGTGTGTGTGTATGCATGTATGCGTGTGTATGTGTGTGTATGTGCATGTATGCATGTTTGTGCATGTGTGTGTGTGCATGTATGCGTGTGTATGTGTGTGTGCCCATGTGTTTGTGTATGTGTATGTGTGCGTGTGCGTGTGTGTGTGTGTGCGTGCTTCTTTATTCACAGTCACATTCTCTCCTTCAGCCCACACCTTTCCCCGAGGCGTATTTTACCGCACGCTCAAATTTTACTTCAGGTCTTTTACTGATCAGTATACCTGGTCCCCGCTTTTAGTGAAATTGTATTGTGAGTGACAGCTCTGTTCAGGCTTGTTTGAGTCAGAAATGGCCATGAACCAGCATCTTTTTCCAGTATATCACTCCATATAGTCTTTTTAGCAAATGTAATAGTAGATTAAAAACATGATCCTTTTTGAAGACATACAGTGTATGATATGTGAGGAGGTACTAGTATGGTACTTAGTCTCTGTAACCTATCAACCAATCACCATCAATCAATCAGTCAGTCAAACAATCCATTTCCACCTGGCCATGTAGGCATTTGCACATGTCTGTCGGAGAGCTAAATCTGGGCAGATTGAGGAAAAACAACACATTTATTCTCATAAAAAGAAAGCTCCTTGGATTAAAACCCCAAATGACCCTGGAAACTATCTAAATCATCTAAAAATGATTTATAAAATGACTATCTAAAATGACCAGCAGTGCTTCCAGGCGGACACATTTTGGGAGAACACACTGTTCCCGCTCTTCCTGTGGGGCCTCCAGAGCCAGAGTTCTGCATTTATGTCTCCGTGTCAGAGCCAGAGAGCACAGTGCAATGCCACTACACTGTCTCCAACTAGCAGGACTGCCGCTGTCTTTCTGTCCTGACTCACTCTGAACGCCCCTCCCCCCCTGCAGGAATGGGCCCGGTCCACATGAACGAGGTGGAGTGCTCCGGGTTCGAGAAGTCCATCACAGAGTGCTTCTTCAACAGGGACTCTATGGGCTGCAGCCACGAAGAGGACGCGGGCGTGAGGTGCAATGTGCCCGCCATGGGCTTCCATGAGCGGGTGAGAGAGAGCTACAGTATCGAGGGACCACACCTACAGCGACTGCACCAGACTACAGACAGCACCACCCTACAGAGACTGCGCCACCCTACAGACGGCACCACCCAACAGAATGCACATCCCTCGACACTGCATCACCCTACAGAATGCACCTCCCTTCAGAGACTGTGCCAGCCTACTGATAGCACAACCCTACAGATACTGCACCACCATACAGCGACTGTGCCACTATACAGACTGCAGCACCCTACAGAATGCACCCATAGCGACTGCACCACTGACAGACTGCACCATTCTACAGACTGCTTCCCCTACAGCAACCGCGCCATGCAGACTACACCACCAACAGACTGCAACACTCTACAGACTGCACAACCCTACAGACTGCTTCACGCTACACCAACCACACCACCTTACAGACTGCACAACCCTACAGACTGCTAAGCCCTACACAGATTGCTGCACCTTACCGTGATCATTACACCATAAAATTACCGCTACACCCTGCAGTACCCACTATGCCACGGAGTAACCATTTCACCTATAGAGACGTGACTGACGCCATGTGGCGCTGTAATGGCGACATGTAGTCCAGCTGTCTCTCGTTTTCGTGTTTGTTCATTTGAATGTGTTTTGTTGTATCAAGTTTTTGTCTTCTGTTTTTTTCATGCGCTGCGATGTGTTATAGGACAGGGAAGCAAGCAGATCATTTTTTCAGGGCACTCCTGCTGCTCTTTTTTATAATTATTTTGGTTTTGTTTATGGTTGTCACCATGTAGACACATTCAAACCATGTAGCCTACTCCGAAATGTTCGTTAGATCTGCGGTGACAGGGTTTTTATTTATTAACCGGAGTTTGAGTATCGGGACGGATCGGAGGCCAATCCTCGAAAAAGGCCATCCGGGAAAGGAGGGAAAGGAGGACAAGGAAGGAGTTAGGCGACAGCTGGGAAGGCTGAGGGTAGTCGACTGGACGGAGACTCTGCGAGTGTGCGTGCATGGAGGAGAGTCGCGGAGTTTGTTTGTGTCGGCAGGGCTTGGATTGGAGCAGCTGTGATCCGGGAGATCCGCATTGTTCTGGTCGACCCGGGGAAGCTTTGTCTCTGCGGTTGTTGGACAGCTCAAGACAGCAGAGGCAGATGAGGAGCTGTTGTTGCTTTTGATGGCCACACTTAATTAGTTTGATTGTTTGTGTTTCTTTGTTTGTTTGTTGTGGGTCTGTGAGGCCACTGTCTATTTTTTTTGTTGTTGCTGGTGGCTAAAACTGAAGTTCCTTTACAGGAAAATAAAAATTATTTTATTCTATTCTATAGTCACCACCAGCCAATGTACAGCACCCAGCCAATTACCTTTACTGTAGTTACATGTATTCTCCTATTGGCACGGGGGTGTAAGGGGCAGCGGTATATGAGTCAGAGCACAACTGAATCTGTTGATTTAGTGGTTTGGAGATTTGCTCTCCCGTGAACACATGTGGAACGGTGAACACGTTGTAGGTTTCCCGAGAACAACTGCTTGTGTTTGCCGAGGCCAGCTGCTTTTTTATTTAAAACACAAATAGCAGCGTGAGGGAAACATTACGTCTGCTTATTGCATCAGTCTGATTTCAGCAACTCTGCGGCGCTTCCGAGCCAACGCTCCCATCGCTGGGTTTATCATCACAGTAATACCTAATGCACAGTGCAAAATTCAGCTGATTGAAAAACCACTGCTCTGTAGTATTAACTATTACATTATTATAACAAACAATTGTCTTGTTCAGGTTCATTTAAATGCCTTTGGAAATGTGGTGTGTGTGTGTGTGTGTGTGTGTGTGTGTGTGTGTGTGTGTGTGTGTGTGTGTGTGTGTGTACCCATCTGTTACTTTCTTGCATTCAGTGTTGCTGGCTTACCGCCATATTTGTGTGTTTCCTTTCAAACCACTTGATAGATAATTGATTGAATCCAGTCTTGACTTCAACAGAAAGATTATTTATGCGTTGACTTCATGGAAGCCCTTTCCAGCCGCCATTAAAATGTTCCCCAGAGATTATGGCTGCATTGCTGCCAAACTGAACCTAATTAAAGAGTCACAAGAACAAGCGGCTTCACTCAACGAGGCCTGAAACCTGCGCCGTTCGGGCAGAGCTCGGTCTCAGCGGCCGCGTCTCTGTGTGGGTCCACAGCTGCGGCTCGGCGGGGGTCGGAACCCTTCCGAGGGGCGCGTGGAGGTCCTGGCGGAGAAGAACGGGTCGCTGGTCTGGGGCACGGTGTGTAGTGACAGCTGGGGCATCGCCGAGTCCATGGTGGTGTGCAGGCAGCTGGGCCTGGGCTACGCCAACCACGCCTTCCAGGTGAGCTACACCCGGGCCGCGCCTTCGCCGTCAGCACACGCCCTTCTGGCCTTTCCGCGAACATCCACCTCGTTCTTTCCTGTCCATACAATCTCACCGTCAAATCTGTCCCAGTATCTAAAGTTTTTACACTAAATATGTGTTTATGTGCGTGCGAGTGCATGTTTGTAGCAAGCATATGCTTGCATTTATATGCCTGCTATTTATTATGGTATTAGTCATCAGCGTTTTTGGTATTTTCACTATAAAAATATATATTTTTCAAGGCTGGAATCTCACAAACGACTGAAGGGAAGGAACGATTTAAGTGATTTGAGGGCATTGAGAGACTTTTAAAACGTGGAAACAGGGGCGGTAATGGGGCAATTGGGTAGGCTTGCAGGATAATGGGCTCATTAAACATGATTAAGTGCAGTGGTACACAACGCTCCCATTCAACATTGTGTCCCTTCAGGAATATGCAAATTATGCTGTTATTTTTTACACATCTTACACGTTCTATTGGCTGCTTTTGCCTCTGGTGCTTTTTACCGGAGCTACCGGCATTTGCAGTATCTCACAGACATGGCACCAGGGTTCCAGCTGGGAGAGAAACACAAACCCCTTGTGCTCACAAGGGAACACTTCCGTGTCATGTGAATACTTCCTGTTTTTTCTTTGACTGACTGGTTGACCGCCGCAAAGGAAAAGCACTGCATTGCTTTTCAATTAAGACAGGACAGTGCACCCCATAGATATAGAACCATAGATGTGACATATCATGTAATGCAATAGTAATTTGGAATGCTGAAATGGAACAATTTGGCAGCGATCTTACCTGGGTACAGCTATAATAGAAACCTATGGCAAAAGTGTCATGTACTTTCTAACCCACTGTGATGTCAAAATCGGGTCTCAGAAGCCAGACAGCTGATGATTGGCTCAAAGATATAAAACCATGGTTACTGACCACCATCTTACATGGGTATGGTCTCAAAAATTGTGCCATTAACTATGACATATGTCATATCTATGGTTCTATATCAGTAGTGCACCCATACATCACTCATCTGAGAGCTGTATTCCTGCCATTATTATTATACTGAGATGGGAAAGCCCAGCTACTATTGGTTTAGTAATGAATTTGCATTGTTTCTGCTTTTTGTCTGACCCTCTACGTGTACACTAAATCCCTCAATGTAAAACCTACACAAGCACGCACGCACACACACAAACACACACTGAACCCTCCCTGTCTTCTCCCTTATCTCTGCCGTCTCACACTAACTGACAACATATGGGGCAACATGTATAAAACTCTGAGTAAAAGAATGCGTAGAAGAACGCTGAGGGTGAAAGTTGTAAATCTACTTTTAAAAAGTTTAGCATTTTCTACCTCTGCCTTTCTGTCACGGTGTCGCCGTATCACACAACTCCAAAACACTGCGTACGTATGGTGCCCATCGTGTACAGAGGTACGCAGATTCTCACAGCATGTGTTATATTATACATCTGAATTTCTGCGTGGAAACCCGCTTCGGTGGCTTTCTGAGGGCATTTTCCCGCTCAGCACTGTTTATACATGTGGCCCATGGAACCCTTACTGAGTATGTTTTGGTATAGCACCATCTTGTGGTAGAATTATGGAACGTCCAACACCAGAATTCACTTGTGTTACAGCGCTTCCAGTCATGTGTTGGGATTACGTGTTTGATCAGTGCTTGGCAGATTATGCACAAATGGATTATTCCTTAAAACATCTGGATAGATTAACTGAACTAGCAATTTAGCAAAGTTCATGCATGTACTATATCAAGAAGGATTAATCCAAAAAAACATGATTGTGCCCTGCCTTTCTGCCCCCCCCCCCAAAAAAAAAGATATGTGGTACTGGTAGAGAGAGGAAATATAGTGATGTAATTGTGTTATTCTCTCCCTGGCTCTCCCTCCAGGAGACATGGTACTGGCTGGCATAGGAAATGTAGTGATGTAATTATGTTATTCTCTCCCTGCCCCCCCCCCCTCTAGGAGACGTGGTACTGGCCGGGGGACGTGACAGCGGACGACGTGGTGATGAGTGGGGTGAGGTGTTCGGGGACGGAGATGTCCCTGTCACACTGTCTGCACCACGGCCAGCATCTGGACTGCCCCCGCGGGGGGGGCCGTCTCAGTGCGGGGGTCTCCTGCTCTGAGAGTAAGTCCCCACCCTACCCCTCGCACCAGCACCAGCACAACCTTAAACCTTGGGCTGTGTCCGAATCAGCATCTTTCTATACTATTGAGTATGCTAGCTGAGTATACTGGATGAGAAAGTTGTGAAGAAGGCAAAATGTTCTCTAGATGTAGTGTACTCAATATCCCCGGATGATATACTTATTTCCGTGTTTTCACTGATAATAGTACGTAGGATATTTTACGCATACTGCATGTCATGCACAAAACAGTATGCAGTAAACATTACAGTCTGCTAGTACACAGGCGCAGTAGATAGGGCTCTGATTCAAACACAGTCCTAATTATATCCAGAAAACAAAGCTGTACACTGTACACTTTTTCCAGAAGCCCATCACGGAAGCAGTTAGATAACATTTTCAAAAGAGTGAGCTTAGAGCATCACTGTGCATAATAGGAAATATGAACAATCACTGTAGTTCTTAATCCACGATATCCTAATTGAAATCCCCTCACACACTGTCAACCGGACACCTCTTTGTTAGATGGATTAATATTTAATTATGAATTAAAGAAACATCTTACTTTGGAGATGGCCGTGCTCTTTCCGGGTGTTTGCTCTAACACAATGCTGTCTATAACCACTTGGAATAGCGACATCCTGAAATACCCACTTTAACCAATCCTGCCAATTTTACACATATGACTGGAAGCGCTGTAACACAAGTGAATTCTGGTGTTGGAAGTTCCATAATTCTACCACAAGATGGTGCTATACCAAAACATACTCAGTAAGGGTTCCATGGGCCACGTGTATAAACAGTGCTGAATGGAAAAATGCCCTCAGAAAGCCACCGAAGCGGGTTTCCACGCAGAAATTCAGATGTATAATATAACACATGCTGTGAGAATCTGCGTACCTCTGTACACGATGGGCACCATACGTACATTGACATGCAGGTTAGGTTAATGACATCCAGGTTAGGGGTGTTAACAGGGCGTTGCTGTAAAAGAGCATGCGTGCTCTGTCAACCTACAAACGTTAATAAATACACAACACTTCACTTTGACTGGCCCTCCTTGTCTAGGTGTCTAGGGTTCTGTGGAAGGGTTTAGGGAAATGTAAACTTGCCCTCTCCCTCCTCCTCTGTGCAGCCGCTCCGGACCTAGTTCTGAACCCTCAGCTTGTGGAGCAGACCACCTACCTGGAGGACCGGCCCATGTTCATGCTCCAGTGTGCCCACGAGGAGAACTGCCTGTCCAGCACCGCTGACGCCACGCGCAGCGACTCCTACCGCCGCCTGCTCCGCTTCTCCTCCCAGATCCACAACAACGGCCACGCCGATTTCCGCCCCAAGGCCGGCCATGACTCCTGGATCTGGCACGAGTGCCACAGGCGAGTGCCTTAAGGCCAGTTTATAGTCCAGCGACAGAGCTCCGCTGGTTTATATTTTGGGCGACTGTCGTCCTGCGGTCGCCGCGATGGTCGCTGAAGATGCCGCTCAGACATAAAATAAATTCAACTTTGACCTGTTGTTATGTTACTGTTTGTCTCCGACAGCGGGGGCTTCGCTTGAGCTGCCAACTTACTAGCTAGCACATCAGTTAGCGGTTAGGAGCCAATGGACGCTGACAGATGTTTTTGTTGGAAAACTTTCAAGTGCGGTCATGGGATACCTACCCATGGCTTACCTACCTAGCAAGCTTGTGAATAGATTAACTAGATTAACAATTCCTAAAGAAATTGTAGGTGCGGTTGCTTCGCAGTGGTATCAATTGCTGGAAATGGTATACAAAGATGGTAATATCATATTGTATAGTGTGAGGTGGTAAATAAAAGGTGGAAATGGTATGATGTGGTATAAAGGGATCTAAAAAAGGCGAAAATGTTAAAATATGGTGATGTATTTTGTGGTAAGTAGCCTAAAGAATCTGGAAGTGATACAAAGAAGTAATGAATTGTGATGAAAGCACAAAAAGGTGATGTCAAATCATCTCGGATAGTATTGTTAGGTCATAAGTGTTATAGAGGAAGGCACTGTGATGTCATAAGCAGTGTAACGTGTTACAGCATCCACATTCCATTGCATCGGTTTTCAAAATGTGCCCATTGACTCCCATTCATTTCTTTGGCGAGAAAAGGTCAAATATCTGAAAAGGTGTATATGGTATAAAGGAAAAAAGTAATAGCAATAACTGTAGCTTCCCTCTCCAGGCACTACCACAGCATGGAGGTGTTCACACACTACGACCTGCTCAGTCTCAACGGCTCCAAGGTGGCAGAGGGACACAAGGCCAGCTTCTGTCTGGAGGACTCAGAGTGTGACGAAGGTGTGGGGGTGGACCTGGGGACGCTGAACCAACCATCTGAATAGCATTCACCTAGAGTTAATCTGACCAAAAGCAATGCTAATGCTAATCCAACCCCAACCTGACATTAAACTCACGCTCACGCTCACCCCACCCTAACCTGACACACTGTTCGTAGCCGGAAAGAGGTGCCAGGCTGCTCCTCACCCTGTGTTCTGCTTCCCTATACCAAACAGGCATCTACAAGAGGTACGCGTGTGCCAACTTCGGTCAGCAGGGGATCACTGTGGGATGCTGGGACACGTACAGACATGACATCGACTGTCAGTGGATCGATGTCTCAGACGTCAAACCCGGAGACTATGTCCTTCAGGTCTCTTCTTGTGTTTTTCAGTCCATTTATAAATTGTGGTTATTTCTGTGATTTTTCAGTGGCTCATTTTTGCAGTAGAATAGCACAAGCATGCGTTTTTGTGTCTGACAAAAAACAAAAATTATAATTATTTTATAAGAATTACAAATTACAAATTAATTTCACTGAAGTTCAGTGAGAATTTATTAACTCCACAATGGCTGGAGCTCCCATATGCAGCCAATGACTGACTGGCTTACATCAACAAATCAGGTCTTTGCTTTCCACAGCACTGCGATTGTCACTTCTACTGCAGGGCATCATAGCTCCACCCACTTTGGGGAACATTAAACCTCACTCTGCCATTACTGCAGTCAAGTCTTTGGGCCACAGCAGTAGATGAGATTAAGTGTTTTGTTTTGGGACAGCTGTGTCAGTTTTACACACAGTACAGAGAGCTCTGATCCTAACCTCCAAAAATCCCCCACTCCGCCCTTCTCACAGGTCACCATCAACCCAAATTATGAAGTCGCAGAGTCGGATTACTCGAACAACGTCATGAAGTGCAGGTGTCGATACGACGGCTACCGCATGTGGACCTATAACTGCCATATAGGTGAGACTCCTGCTATATCAATAAACCTCTACTGGTAAACTACTGGTAAACTAACTGTTCTGCATAAACATAGACAATCTGCATAAAGTTAAATTATCTTTTTTTAAATATAATTACATGTTATCTTATAAAGATATGATTACATATTTTTGTATGCAAGGAATTCAATACATCTCAGATCAAGCTAATGACTGACCTGGAAGGGGAGTTTTTTTTTAAAAATGGCTAGGAAATACGTCAATGATTTTAAAAAGTATATTCATAGCAGAAAATACTGTGTGAATAGCAGAAAATTGAGCATTTTAAGGCGAGTGATGAGTGTAGAAAACAAAAAATACAACCAATACACTCAATACAATTAATAAATACATTGATATAAACATATTTATTGACTGAACGCTAACATCTGGACAGAGGTTTCTGGGCTCATTCTCAGCCTGCTTCTTACAAACAGGGAAAATGGACCCGGCATTCGATCTCCGGCAACAACATTCAAGAACATATCACACCCAAGTCTCTCCTAAGAGCAGTATTCTAGAACACAGTAACACTTCTACGGTTGACACACTTGAGAACTAGAATTGTGGTGTATTAACCCATTTGCGCAGATGGTCTCGCCGACATTTGTTGCTCCTGCAGCCAAACTATTAGTGGAAATCACAAACTCCGTGTTTTAACTTTATTGGTAGACGATTCGTGACGATTTCTGCCTAATGCGCAGTTTCTAAGTGTCACTATTTTTCCGTAGCAAGTCCATTTAACAAGCACCCCCTAAATAGATGAGAATTGACCAAATTTGCCATCTGCGAGAAGGGGTTAATGCGGTAAACACGCAATACTCACTGTACACAAACCACAATTTATTTTACTGTACATGCAAAGTACTTATTCTACAATTAAAATTAAGATGTTAGTTTTTAAAACAAAAAAAAAAATTAATATTTTACAGTGACAGGGCCGAGCACAGTAGCGACTATGCCTTACATTACTAACCTGTTTGTGAATATCACTGTGCAAAATGGCAGCTTCTCCAGTCGTAAGTTTACACGACATCAATCTTCTTACAGCATGCAGAAAGGTGTCGTCATCCAGCGTATCATCCGCAAAATCGCTGAAAGCCATTATATACCCGAAAAATGGGTAGGCAAGAACTCGTTAAGCCAAGTCCACTACACTAGCTAGCTCGCAAGCTAATACTGTTTACAATTGGAACAGCAGCTACCCACCTCTCCCTCTGTGAGTTCGCTCAACACCCCCCTCACCAAGTATGGGAGGTATCTCCAAATTACCTGCCCATTGTAGCGCTTCAAAAATGAACAAGAGTAGAGGCGTTTGTCATTATGACGTATCCCTCTACCAGATTCACTCCTGCTGCTGCCGTTATTTCTGTGCAGATTGCCTTGCCCTGCCACAAAGAGACTTTTAGCAAAAACTTTTAGCACACACAAAACTAATAACACAGCCAATGACTGGTGCAAAACAAATACCATACCAATCGCTTGTCATGTTATTGATTTTGCAAGTGCTAAAATGTTTTGCACACGCGAATGGTCTTAGTAAATCAGGCCCTTAATCAGTTACGCCTTGATCTGTTAAATGAGGTTAATGTTTTGTGGCGGAAGGCAGATCCCCAAAACTGTTTCAGTCTTCTACCAGCTATTAATTATTTTAATTATAAATGCTATTAATTATTAAAGCTACCAGACACTAAATGACTACTGAATTTTGAAAGGAACATCTGTATCTATAAAAACTATTGTAGGATTGTATATTTATTTCATATTTAGTAGCAGATATTCATTGTAGAATACGTGGTACAATCAGACTATAATTTCACGTTTATTTTGCATTTGAGTGAGCAGGGCTTTTCACAGTGTTTTTTGGCATACATATTCATAGACTCATAGACTGGGTGGGGGGGGTGCTTGTTAAATGGACTTGCTACGGGAAAATAGTGCCACTTAGAAACTTTCTATTCAGCAGAGTTGTCACGAATCGTCTTCCAATAAAGTTAAAACACAGAGTTTGTGTTTTCCACTAATAGTTTGGCTGCAGGAGCAACGAATGTCTCAGTTGAGCAAAAAGGTGGCGCCGGCGGGAACTTCACTATGCATCTGCAACACTTAAAATATGGTAGTCACCAATAAATGAGCAGCGCAATGTTTTGCTGAGTCAGTATATCTTACCGATTTGTCTTCTCGTAGACATATGCTGGTCTAGTGATACAGCTAGCTGACAGGAGGCAACAGAATCTCATTGTTGTTGTTGTACTGTATGAGCTGCAACTCAAAGGTGCTGGCATGAATATTAAATCAAGTCCACCATTTTAGGCGGACAGTGCATTGTACCAGTTTTAGGCATTAAAACATGTTTCTCTCAAGAAACAATCCCATTTACCGAATGGGAGGTAAAAGTGGGGCTTAAACTAGAGCACACTGCACATATACACATTGAAACATTTATGCACACCAACTGAACTTGCGGAAAGCGGGGGGATGACAGGAGATAAACCTCGTTCTTCCTGTCTGTTAGCCACACCTACTCATCCCGCCCCTTTCAGAGCCCCGCCTCTGCAGACCTTGTGTTTATTTGCTTATTTGCTTAATGCTGAAATGAGCAGATGAAGTGCCCTGGGGGGGGGTTGTGTCGGTGGGGCAGACGGCTTTGCGTGGCTGACTGCTCCGGGTTGATGCCTGGCAGGAGTCACGGTCCGCTCCACATCTCACCAGTCCGGTGCTTTTCCTGTCCAAATACGGAAATGAGAACGTATGGAATTGGTTGTTGAGCAGGGGTCACAAGGTCTGAATAACAGCCCACCATTACATAGTCAATGAGGTCTCTCCTTGCATGAATACTAGCCATAATTAGAGCTATTCAGGCCTGTTGAGCACATTTATACATTTAATTAACAGAGGGGCCCCTGTGTGGTCTCCTCTGCTTTGCATACATTTCATGACCCTCATTTATCCAGGTGTTTCCATTTTTTCTTCACTATTTGTATATAAACTTGTATAATACTTTGATATTATGACAAAAAACATTGATATTCCTTTACCTAGCCATCTCCTGTTGAACTGAAAGTGGTCCACTGGCTGGCCTTTGCCTAACTTCACCTGAGGAGCCTGGACCTCACCCTGCGTTGTCTGATTTAATGACTGCGTAATTCAATTAATTAGACTCCATGTAGCCGACTCAATGTCAGCATGTCCCTGTTAAAAAGTTTAAACACAAGTTTATTGTCTGTAACCTTGCTACTTTTACGCCAACTGCCTGTAAGATTGCTTACGAGTGAGCTAACTAAAATTAAGTAATTGCTATAAACGTTAGCTGGCTAACTGTAGCTAACGTTGCTAGCTAACGATGTAGCTATAATTTGCCGTCAGATCTGCAAAAATAAAACAGGGTAAAGGTAGAAAAACATTAAATATTAAAACTTAGGCTACCTAAGTTCGGGACTGGTCACTACCACCAGACTGCGCCATGCCGTTTTCCGCAAGCCCTACTCTTTTACATTGCAAGCTCCATCAGCCAATAGGGTAAAGGTATTGCTCGCCGTTTCGATAATCGACTGACTAGGCATGGTTCTACTTACGAATCCAAAAATTACGATTATAAAAAATACGATTGCAGTCCGTGTCAAAAGACTGCCAAAATTTTGTACATAAACCCGAATGCAGCGATTCATAAAATAAGAGACGTACGTGCGTACAGACAGTTTTGAGCGCAACAAATATAATCGTATTGAATACAACTCGTCGTCTTTATTCACACCTTGTAAGTTTTCATTTACAGATTTTTTTCATGCATTCACACTTCCAATTTACGGTAACAAACCACAGTTTACTTTTACAAATCTTTCTTTTGTACATATGTAGCGATTTCACTCCATAAACATTACTCTAGATGAGGGTACAGGACACATCAGTCAGTTCAGTTCATAAAATCTTGTTTGTATTTATCTAAAATGGTTTAAATCTGCAGGTGTCAGGAATTCTTTCATTTTCTCATACCAACTAATTTTTACTCTCTCCTGCTAAGGTGGGTCACTAAGCTCAGAGGCTGAGGACACCTTCCCTGGTCTGGTGAATAACCAGGTATCCTTCAGGTAAAACAACCAAAGGCAGACAAAGACGGACTGGGAGAAGGTTCTGGATGTAAGGCTCAACTCAACCAACTTCCACAGAGAACCCCAGAACCACCGACCACTACAGAGTCTCTCTCTTTCTTTCACACTCTCTATCGCTCTCTCCTTCCCCCTCCCCCCTCTCCTGAGTGCTGCTGAACTCCTCCTCCAGCCCTCAGTCTCAGGACCAACCACCTGCTCCCGTGCATCACAAGCCAAGACCCTCCCACTAGCCCCGCCCCCACGCAGTCCCCTATCCTCCCATAAGGCTGCAGCAATGCTGTACGTGTGAAAGACTGATGCTTTTGTTTATAGCACCCCACAGTTGCTTGAGCGGGCTAATGGCTCCTGCTTTACAGATGAAACGCTTGAGGAGAATGCGGTTATCTTCACACGTAAAAAGGAACTCTGAATGCACTTTTAAAAAGTTAACAGTGATACGAGTGGTTTTGAGCTCCACGTTTGGCTTATGTGAATCTGCAAGTATGATTATAATGGAAAGCAACTGAATTAGACCTCTAGGCACTCCCGCACATTAAACATACATACAGAGGTCTCTGGATGCAACTCCTGGTGCAGCAAGAGCTATAACTCTTTCTTTCGTAGACAGGAAAGTGTTCAAGTGTGCAACTGACTTATGAATTTACCAAAGAAATCTGAACACTTTCTTTAACAGTAAAAGCCGATTCATCCTTCTGGACCAGAAAAACTGTTCCTGTTCAAATGATGTACTTTGGGATGGCTTACATTTATTCACATATTACGGTATGCAAACCCTTTTAGTATCAGGGACACGTGCACATACCTCAGAGCAACAGGTTTACTGAGTTAAAACTGGGAAAGGCCACTGCTCAGCTACATAATCATAATCATAGTCATCCATTAGTACTATGCACAGTGTAGGACAAGCTTCCCCAACATATGCAGGTGAAAGGTATCGCAACCCTAACATCTTTCATTCTTTTCTTACACTACATGTTTTGCCAACTGCAGCATCCGCTGAACATAGCGTTATGCAAATAAATGAGAAAAAAAGATTGATTTATTTAACCCGGTATGCAGTTTCACCAACCTTTTCCTTCACACGCATATTCATGAGAAAATTGCTATGGAACGAACTTTGAGAAACTTTACTGTACTTTACTTTTGCCCGTATACAGTTCCCAATGTTTAAAGCTTGCAGTGAGTAAATACAGAGTGAAAAGACAGCACGTAAGAGCGGAAAAGCATGTTAAAGATTAAGCAGGTCGACACACATGAATTCTGAAATCCACAAAGTCTGTGAGACTACGACAACACAGAGAACTCCGAATTGGCAGAAATGTGCAACTGCTTCTTTTTTTTTTTTCTTTTTTTTAAAAATACCTTTTGTAAATGGTTTAATCTTCTCCAGCTAGTTTTTTTTTTTTTTTTTTTTTTGGCGTATGTAACTTATTGCTGTGAATGTCAGGGATCACAGTTGGATTTTATTTTTTATCTTGTTTAGAGTAACCAAAGAAGCTCCCGTCTGTGAATGAGAGACATCTGGCTCTTTTATGTGTCGTACTTTGTATTATTGTAATGGTGCTACCATACTGCTACTCTCTGTTTGTTTGAGGGTGCCACTCTGCAAGCCGACTGGCTGTTAGAGATGCCTGTACTTGAATGGGGAGACTTAATATCCACATTGTGCTTGGAAACCGGTTTGCTGTAATTAAAGTACGGAATTAAGCAGACCCTGGTTCTTTCTTTCATTCTTGTCCCTCCTGTCAAATTCAGCAGAGTTGGCATTGAGCATCATCGTGGTGTGACGTCTTGTCTTTCTGGGGTCTTAAATGACCAGTTTAAAGCCAACACTGATATATACTTACACAGAAGACTTGAGCTGTTCTATAGCCCATTGTAACTCGCACTGAACTACTTCCGTAGGCGAAAGTGCAAAACAATAGGATAATTTCTGCTGGACATGGTCTAGAGTACTATGGATTTGCTTTTGGCTTACATGTGCCTCACACTCTGTTTTTGGTAAACTTTTATTGATTTACCATGAAAACAAGAGGGTTTGATCATTACATTTGTGTCATATACAGTCAACCAATGCCATTTTGAATAATGTAACTGTTTATGTTTTCGTTCACCATTAAAAAATAATATTAAAAATAATATTAAATCACATTAATTGACACTTACTGAGGATTATTGTGACACTAACCCGATTTTTTCACAAGAAAAGGCTAATATACAGAACATACCTGCCCCACTGTTAGCCATTGTTGTCACAGTGCTAAAACACAATCATGTCCTCATCACAATAGCACTGATGCTAGAAACTTCACCTTAAAGCACAACTGACGTTTGGTAGAACTTTGGGTTGTGTAGTTACCTGGCCATGATATGAGTCCAAATGGCGGCAAAATATGTTCGTTAGTTGTTCTGTGCTCCCCTGGGGTGATAATCCAGAATAGGGTATTTGTCGCTCTCCATTCACTTCTATAGGGCAGCTAAAACGGTATCAAAATGACACTTCTAGCACGTATATGAACGCCAACTAAGTGGATTCTGTCAATACAAACAATAGCCAGTCCTTGTACGTATTTTTTGTGTGCAATTAAAATTATTTATAAAAGTACCATTTTCTTCAATGTTGTTAGCAAGCTACCAGAAAAGACTAGCAAAATGTTGGCAGGTCAGTTTGTTTACCATAGATATACAGGGGGTGGACAAAATATCAGAAACACTTACAAAAACTGAATATCTAGTAACTAATAATGAGTAGGCCCACCCTTTGCCTTCAAAACAGTTTCAGTCCTAGAAATGCTGTCATGCCATTTCTGAACTGTGTGTAGTGGGATATTGGCCTATTGTTCAAGAAGGACTCGTTCATTGAGGGAGGTGAAAATCTAGTTTGCACTCTGCACTCCAGAACTTCCCATAAAGGTTCAATTATGTTTAGATCTGGTGATTTTGATTGTATGGAAGGAATTTGACGTCATCCTCATGTTCTTGGAACCATTCTTTAACGTTTTTAGCAGTGTGTATGGGGACATCATCAGGGAATAATGTTTGCACCATAGGGTGCACCTGGTCTTGTAAAATGGTTTCATATTGTTTGCCCATTACACATCCATGGAGAGCAGTCATTGGACCCAATGATTCCCATGAAATGGCTGCCAATGCATACCATTACAGAACCACTACCATGCTTAACCTCTTATCGCAGATGGCATATTTGGTAAATCATGGGGGTACTCTGTTTAAGGCTTTATAACTCCAGGTGTGAGCATCACATAAACTTGGTAAATGGCTTAAATGAAACAAAACCGGTGTACCATTTTTTGTACAAACTTAGATTTGTTTATTTTCATAATTTAAGTCAAAATAAAGTGCCGGAAATGCAAGCAAAACTTTGCAAAAAATTCTAAAAAATATATATTTCTTCAAAATACTGAGAGCTACATAAGTGAAACAGGTAAAACTACACATTTCCTGGATCATAAACTCCTTGTCCACAAGCATTCAATAATCGCAGGGTGATATACAGAACTACTAAAGCTCTATGACACAAAATATAAGCAGTGTAGCCAGGTGTACCCAGGGTCTCCAAACCTATCCAAATTGGCTAAAATGTGCATAGCTGTAAATCTTAAACTAATCATACATTGCAGTGCAAATCAACCGTTTTGACTAATTTAACTCACCTTTTTATCATTTTCATGTGGGAATTATTTTGGATCAGTACAGGGGGGTGGATATCTAGGTGTCCAATAACCTACCCAAAACCTCTCCGAGAAATTATTAAAAAGCCTTTTGTCCTTTATAAAGCATATACATTATCCCTTACGATAACTTAATGGATGAAAACATTGATATTGCACAGTTTCAGTTCAGTGTTTGATGCCTAGTGTGCCATTTTTTCACCATTATCCTTCATATACTGCTTCATCCTGTGCGGTGCCTTCATGGCCAACATGCACTCATCAATGGCACGGTCTTCAGTATGCTCCAAGGATCTGGTCCTGCAGTGGCTTCACTCTGAACAGTAGAGGGCACTGCTGGAGTGGCAGAGGTGGAGGGTCAAGCATGTTATAGGAACAAATTACATAATGCAGAAGCATTATAACACTGTGGTACACACAGCTAAATATGAAATCATTCACTCTTGTACTTCAGTAAACACTTTCTTCTGTATGCTACATTATGTTATCTTTTGTTGCGTGCTCTAGGATGGCATTACTCTGTAGTGTGTTTCACAACTGTTGCTTTTTTTATTTTATTTATTTTACATTCATCTTGCACACATCTGGACAGTAAATTTGAATACATATTTTCCATTCCCTAAGTGAAAAGCATCACCCATGGAGATACTAATACCCCATAGAGTACATTATGCACAAAGAAATTACAATACAATAAAATAATATCGGAAAACACTACCAATGTTCTAGCTTCACGGCAAATCGAGGCATAAAAAATAACGTACGACTGAGCAACCAAACAGAACAGCGCTAAAATACTCAATTTCATTGTGAATGCTATGAATTCTAACAAAGCAGGCCACCACGAGCCACTACGCGAACGGCACGAACACATGGTATCAATACATTACATTACATTAGTTATTTGGCAGACGCGTTTATCCAAAGCGACGTACAATAAGTGCATATTGAAGGTCATAGACACAATCTACGAAGCAAAGTCAAGAAAGCGCTACTTTCTCACAACGTAGAAGCTATCGCTAGTACTCAACAGAATACAGTCAGCTATACATTCTAAGTCACGAAAGCGCTACTTTCTCACAACGTAGGAGCTATCGCTAGTCATCAACCGAATACAGTCAGCTATACATTCTAAGTCACGAAAGCGCTACTTTCTCACAACGTAGGAGCTATCGCTAGTACTCAACAGAATACAGTCAGCTATACATTATAAGCAATGAGATAGCTAAACCAAATAAAAAATAAACGGAAAGAACGTACTATATAATTTCCCTTATACATGTAGTTATTCAAGGTGGAGTCTGAAAAAGTGTGTTTTCAAATATGTTCAGCATTATTAGCAGGCTAACAGTGGTCTATTACGACCGATGCAAATACAAAAATAACGAAAATATAGCACGCAGTGGAAAAACGAATGTATATAATCAAAATATTACAAGCAGTAATACTTACATGTCGAGGAAGATATCTTCCCCATATTGATAGGCACCTCTTCCACAGAATCTATGCTACAGGGATTAGAAGATTCTCTGTTGCTGTCCTCTTCTGACCGACTTCGGGGGAAAATTGCTAAAAAGTCACTTCAAAGGTGCGCGCAGTTTTATTGCGTAACACCAAATGCGTCAAACCAAATGCGTCATCTGCGCATGCCTGCGTAAAATTGTCGTGATATAACAAGTATTGCAGTTACGCTCGCCCTTAAATAGTTAATCCAAGCTTTCAATTACACATGTAAATTACTTTTGGGGAAGTTTATCGTGCCTTCTATTGGATAAAACCATCGTCGATCAAACCAGAATAAAATTGAAAGCGTCACGACAGTCCAATCAGGAAGTAAGTTTTACGCAGAGCTAGTTTAGGTTGTGTAATCGTGTTCAAATGCGCTGTGTATTTTTCAAACGGATTGTCCAAGACAATAAATGACCACGGAATCTTGAAAGGGACATATCTACGCTTAAATCCATGGTAGGATTGCACATGAATTCCATATTTAATCGCAGATATTGATAGTAGAATGGCATTGTATGATTAGAGAATGATTCCACTTGTTTATGTAGGTATTGATTGAGCAGCGATTTGCACCGCTGTATTTGCATAAGGTGGGTTTATCTGGTTGCTATGACGGTATTCTAATATTATATGATGAATACATATATTTATGAACTCCAGCATATTGCCCACTATGTCACGCATGGGTAGGTATAGGCTGGGTGGGGAGTGCTTGTTAAATGGACCTGCTACGGAAAGATAGTGACACTTAGAAACTACGCATTGGCCAGAAATCGTCGCGAATCGTCTACCAATAAAGTTAAAATACCGCGTTTGGGTTTTCCGCTAATAGTTTGGCTGCAGGAGCAACGCGTGTCTCAGTTGCGTAAAACTGTCTCGCATGTGAGACAACATAGACTATCTGCACTAAGGGGTTAACAGTTGACAACAGACATTGTGGATTGAATGCCTTCTTAGGCTTTCCCAAAACAAACCTGTCCAGATGTATTAAAAAGATTAAAATATAACTCATCAGATCATATCACTTTTCTCCATTGCACAGGGGTCCAGATTTTGTGCTCCTTACACCATGTTATGCATTTTTGTGCATTAGCTTTGGATACACATGGTTTCCGAATGGCGGCCCTGCCATAAATACCAGCATTGTGAAGCTCACGACATACTGTTTTTGTTGAGACTGGTTCCGATATGGGTTGATTCAATTCTGTGGTGATATTTAGAGCCCACCAAGTGCCCGTCTGTCTGTCGGAGAGCTTTGACTTGCGGCCACAGTTTTTTTTTGCTGATGCTGTTTTTTGGTGTTGGGCATATGTTGTCATAATTTTTGACACTGTTCCTCATGCCACCTTAAATTATTTTGCTGTTTTTGTGACCGACGCACCTGCAACTATTTGGCCCCTTTGGAACTCTGTTAGTATCCTCATCTTGTTTTTGGAAACTTACCTAGCAAAGTGCTCCTGGTTAGACCTCCTGGAATCACCTGTGTAGATGCTTTTGTAATTGTGGTTTAAAGTTAAAGCAATTTTTCTGGGGTGTTTATGATATTTTCTGTATGTACAATCTCTGGATATATACTACCAGGAACGCTTGCTTTCGTGGAAATTTGGACCAATTTGTGGTTTCTGACACATCGGCGCATTACCGCTGTTTCCAGCGCAGGAATTACCTACCGGATCTACATTCCAAATAAAATATGAAAAAAGCCAGAAAAGGGCCATTTAATTTTCAAAAAGAATACGTACGAGGACTGGTTATTGCTTGTATTGACAGAGTCCACTTCGTCCACTGCCCTATAGAAGTGAATGGAGAGCAACAAATACCCTATTCTGGATTATCACCCCAGGGGAGCACAGAGCAACTAACGAACATATTTCGCCACCATTTGGACTCATATCATGGCCAGGTAACCACACAACACTACCAAACTTTAAATCACCTGTGGCAGGGCAGCGGTCTGAGGAGCGGTCAGCAGCGTTTTCCACGCGGGACGGGCTTCGGTAGGCCTAGTGCGCGGGTTACCATCCGCCGGGCCACCGCCGTATCAGTGCGCGGGCGCTCCTTAACCGGCTGGATAAATTCTAAAAAAAAAAATAAAAAACACCAATAACAGCCCTGTACAACACTGCACATATACCACCATGTATCCCAGGAGTCCGGTCACATGCACATACATGCACACTGCAGTGCCATAATCTGTGAGTTAAGTGCATACCTGCACAGTGCAATGCTGTATCTATGAGTTCAGTGCATAACTACACACCTCAGTGCTATCTATATATGTGAGCTAAGTGAATACCTGCACACCTCAGGGCTATATCTGAGAGTATTAAGTGCTATATTTGTGAGTTAATGCATACCTGCCCGACGCAGTGCTTTCCCTTTGGACTTCTTGCTGCCTTCATACAGAGATCGTACTTTCAGCAAGGGGTGCTGTATGGTGAGAGCCTGGAGGGCTGCAACAAAGCAAAGAACAAACACAATAAACATATCTTGCTTAATGCCCATGTGACGCCTGAATATCCATATAAGTATTTATACCATAGACTAGAAAAATATGGACAAAGTGACTGTGATGTCACCCATCGACTTTCCATGGGCTTGAAAAAAGCGTTTTGAAGCTGCGGAAGAGCTGCCATGTTGTACAAACATTGGAGCCAGAGGCTCCACAGTGGGAAGCAGGGGGACCCTTATCATTACGCCCGGGCCGGGTCCGGTTCGTCCACTAAGCGTTTGAGATACTAGTGACGCGCAGTAACTTGGAAGTGCCGAAAACTGTCCTGGACTGGTCCACTAAAATATTCAATATAGTGCCCAAACAATACAATAACTTAATAAATCGGCACATGTGGAGACATTAGATGAAAGAAAAGCACCTATTGTGACTACATGTTCTTGTGGGAAAAGTTTAGTGATTTCGTATTTTGATCACATTTGGTACCATTGACTTGCATTGAAGAACAGGCCTGAATAGACCTATACTGGAGCCAATCGCACCTTCTTTCTGGGGCACCACCAACCGCGCCAGAGAACAACGCTCCAGAGAACAAGACCAGGAAATGACGTCAACAGCGAAGCCCGGTTTTGGCCCCTTGATTTATACATCAAGATTTTTTGGACTCTGCACAAGTCCCCATTGATCAGAGAAAATGACAACAGCCTGACCATTCAGCCCATGTCAAAGTTCATACCTGCAGACTCACTGGAGAACACACCCAGGGCGTGAGTGTTGTCCACCCACTTGATCTTCAGACCACCCTCACTGTGGGGGAGGGAGGGAGTTAGAGGCAGTAAATGATTGCAGTTTTTTTTTGTCTTTTCTTGTGCCAAAAGTTGGCGACCTGAATGGTTGGTCACCTGAATTCCGCAAAGGCATCCAGCAGGTCTTCAGTTTTAAATATGGCTGGGAAGTCGTAGATCTCCACGACGTGGGAAAATTCCCCGGGCCCAATCCACAGGTTCTCGTATCCGGAGTAGTCGCTGTGGACGCTCTCGATGGCGAAGTCCGCCTCCTTCAGCTGCCCAGAGATCTAGCGGGAGACAAGAGAAACACGCTGAGCAGGGGACAGAAGCATGATCCTGTTAGACAGTACTGTCAGTGACTGTCCCATAATCATATAAGAGGAGCCCATCTATGCCAATAATACACAAAGGTAAAGGCTCATTGACTTAATTTTGTTTGGCACCATTGAACTGAGGAAGATTAATGAATTAGTGAGCTTCTTTAAGCCATGTAAAAATGATTAATTTTAAGGTAAGCCGTGTTCCTACCCCACTAAAGTCATCCTCCCCCATGTCCCACACAACCCCACACCTCTTGAACATAATCTCCAAAATCCTTTGCTCCCTCCATCTGCAGCTGCGCTTCAGGGTCGGTGGAGCTGAAGCTCCCACTTCCGTCGTCCAATTGGTCATCCAGTGACATTGCAATAAAGTAGGACATGGTCTGCTCCCAGGAGCAGTGGCCTGAATCAGCTGGGCCTGGCAGGTCTTCAGGGTCGCCCAGCAATTCTTTGGTGCCATCAGATGCTGGCTCCTGATTGGCTGTGGGGGCGGGCCCCTCGGGGGCGTCAGGACAAGACTCCTCAGAGGCGCTGAGGCTCAAGCTGCAGTCCGTGGAGCCGATACTTGGTGGGGTCTGTGGGGTGGGCGGGGCCACAGTGGGCAGGGTCGGGGAGCCCTGCCCCACCCTCTCCCTCATGGCACGCGGAACATAGATGGCCTTGTCGGGATGTCGATGGCTCCGGCTACGTGTCTGCCTGGTCTCTGACATCCTCCCGCCCTTACTGCTCTCCATCCCCCTGCCTCGAACCCGGGACGACTCGCAAACTCTGCCCTCTGTGTCACTGCTGTCCTCGAGGGATAACCTAGGGGCAGACGGAATTTTGGGTAGAAGTACAGTCACTCTGTCTTGCTGTAGAAGCTCACCAGTGGGATTTAGCCACCTTTATGAAAGACAAGGCCAGGGGGGTATACTACGAAGCAGGATTACTGAGTTTGTTGGATAACTGCACTGCAAGTAAACCCCGGAACAATCACAAATCTGGAACATGGACTGAAGAGCTATTCCAGGTTTCACTGAGTGCAATTATCCAGCCAACTCCTGCTTCAAAGCATACCCCCTGGGTGCTGGGAGGTGATTCTGTACCTGAGGTGGGAGAAGCACACCACCACCCTACGACTCCACCCCACCCTGCCCACAGAGAAGGTGCTGAGGCTGGGGTAGTTCTCCGTCGTTTTGTGAGTCAGGTAGCGGAGTCGGCTTGGCAGAGGAGGGAAGAGCAGAATGCTGGGAAACAGAGGGGAAGACTCCATTAACCCCCCAATTATCCCACTCTCCTATATACAGATATACATGGCACAAAATGAACATGCTATCACACAGCAAGACAGGTATATCCGAAGTTGTGCAGGTACATTGTCAAACTTACAGGTCTTCGTAGAGAGATCTCCAATTCACCCTCCACAGCAGGGCTGCCCAACCCTGTTCCTGGACTATACTGTCTTGTAGGGGTGCGTCCCCATATTTTTCACTCCTCTCCACCTTTGCCATGGTTGGCTAAATGGCAGTAAGTTATCAATGGTCTGTGGTATCAAACAAGCCTCAAACCATCATTCTGCTGCCAGATATGCAGTAGATATGGATGGATCACTTTAAGGGTCGTTTCTCCTGACTCATTTTCCTATTGAACTCTATGGAAAGTGATCCCTTAAAGTGATCCATCCATATCTACTGGCGGCTGTGGCTCAGGAGGGGCAGCTGTGGCTCAGGAGGTAGAGTGGGTTGTCTGCTGATCGCAGGGTTGGCGGTTCGATCCCCGGCTCCTCCTGTCCACATGTCGAAGTGTCCTTGGGCAAGACACTGAACCCCAAATTGCTCCCAATGAGCAGGCTAATGAGCAAATTGCGCCTTGCATAGTGGCTGCCGCTATTGGTGTGTGAATGTGTGTGTGAACGGGTGAGTGAGAGGCCATTGTAAAGCGCTTTGGATAAAGGTGCTATATAAGTGCAGTCCATTTACCATTTACTGCATATCTGGCAGCAGAGTGATGGTTTGAGGCTCGTTTGATGCCGCAGACCCTTGATGACTTACAGCCATTTAGCCAACCATGGGTTCCATACTATTCCTGTGTAACTTACAGCTTAATCTATGTTTTAACTAATCGACTCTATTATTTTTGGTAAATATGCATCATTCTATCATATCATTCTAAATTTGATGCCTGCAACACGTCCCAAAAAGTTGGGACAGGGGCATGTTTACCACTGTGTTACATCCCCTTTCCTTTGCCGTTTTCTCAATTATTGTCATTTTGGCGGTCGCGATTTCCCTTGGGCCGTCCGTGAAATAATTTTGGCGGCTGCCAAATAATTTACTATGTAGGGAAAAACCCTGGTATTTAAAACAAACCCATGACTGCAAGCCCCCCACTGGATGTATAATGAACTGCAACTGTTGTACTTTGATGACCAGGTATACTATTATGAAACAATATTGCGTTTTATTTTTATTTATTTTTTTAAATGTGTTTTTATGAGAACTAATATTTGGCCGCTTTGCTCGTCTCCTCCAACATTGGGACAGTGGAGGACAATCAGTTTCCGGGGCACGGTGGAGACAAGGTGGTAGTGGAGAAAAGGAGGATGCATTTTTCGAGTATTGGGACGCCTCTGAAGGGTTCATACCAATCGCTTATTTTGACTCCGTGCATCCCTTCCTTAGCTCCACCCAATGGAGGACGTGAGGAAAGGATGCAAGGATCAGATACGAGGACGGAGAAATCGAGGCAACATGCATTAGGCAAATAGAACATCCTTGCATCAAGCATGCAAGGATGTTCTATTTGCCTAACGCATGTTGCCTCGAGTTCTCCGTCTTTTTAGTCATAAAGAATGAGCGTCATTATGGATTAAAGCGCTTTATAATAAATGGCAAGGAACGGTAAAATTGCATTTGTGTCTGTGTGTACCTGCCACATGGCAGATATGGAGAGGTGGATAATTTATAAACGTCACGCGTTTGAGAAAAGGCTTCCGCAACGGCGACACTTGTGCTTCCTTGCTGAAGCATCCTCGGGAGCCTCTTCGTTCCTGGCTCCTCCGAAGAGCATTTAGCGGCGTACCTCAATTGATTTCCAGGGGTGCGTCTCAATATTCTTCACTCCTCACCTCCTTTCCTCCACTCGTCTCTTCCACTTGTCTCCTACCCGGAAGTATGCAAAACAGCATGTGCATTTCAAGTACAAGTGTTTGCATGTACAGAATACAATGTACCTGACATGGCAGTCTGCATTGAGATATTAATTAAAAATGAAAATTTAATATTTCAATAAAATGAAATTAATATGTAAACAGCAACATTAGATTAAAACATAAAGATCAGTTTCCAGGGCACAGAGGAGAGGACGTGGTAGTGGAGGAAAGAAGGATGCATTTTTCGAGTATTGTGATGCACCCCAGGTCAGGAGAAGAACGAGGAGATGAGGGCGGATAAAATAAGCGATTGGAATGAACCCTAGGTTTTCATATCAACTCTAATTTGGCACACCTGGTTCTACTTAATTAGCAGCTCAACGAGCTCTCCAGCTGGTGAATGAGGTGTGCTTTGTTAGAGTTGTAGTGAAAACCCAACAAGACGGTAGATCTACAGGAACAGGATTGGGTAGCCCTGCTCTACAGCCTCATAACATGAACAGCTCTGAATATATAAAAGAAAATTATATTTAGTGTAACTGGGCATACTTTTCTTCATCCCATAATTCTGGGATCTGTGACATATTTCTTCAAACTGGATATCTTCCAGAAAGCGCATATTTCAACCTGCAAAATGCAATTTTGTGTGCAATAAAAAGCAGTTTCATGCTTGTAACTCTTTCTGCATAATGTGAAGTTTGTGGCTGAATAAGGACAGGCAAGACTGTGGGAGAACTCACCTTTTCTGCTGGTCTCTCTGTATGAAAGCTTCCAGTTCTTCAATGACGGTGTCAACAAAATCATTCTCTTGCTTCGGAAGGTAACCGCCATCAACGCAAGAAAACGCCAGGGTGGCTGAACAGGCCGCAGTTTGCCCTGCGAGGGTCAAAGGTCGCAGCTTCATTTTAGCAACAGAGGGACTATGGAGAAGGACTGTCAGATGACGATATGTCCTGTGGGCCAGAATCAACTATGCCACCAAATGCAGGGTTTGATCACTTTGGGATACTTGACATGGCTACATACAAGCCACTCATACAGTCCAAGGGATGGGCAAAGAGGGCCGTATCCGTTTCTGGATTTCAGACTAACTTCTGCTCTTAATTATTTAATTAGCCCAATCATTTACACAATCTGATATTTTAGCTACATTCCGTGATATGAACAGCAGCTGATTAATGTTCTTGTGCCTGTATTGTAGCGTTTTATTGTAGTCTAATTTACGAGTGAATCTGTGTTTGTGTATGACTAATTAGCTGAATGAGCCAGGGTAACCAGTGGCAGCAATAACCTGCATACACACTGGAACACGAGTTTCCCATCCCTGGTCTAGTGGCTTGAAGTCATACTCCCTCTGTTGTCTGTTGTACAACCGTTTATAGTAATAGCTCATTATTATTACTATTATTAGTATTATTATTATTATTATTATTATTATTAGGCCTATTGATATTATAAAAATAAAAATGTTGCAGGTGTTCTTATACATACTATCAATCTTTTGATCAAATCAAGTTGTTTCAGAATTATTTTTCCTCTAAGCTTCACCAATGACCAGGTAGACACACTTTTAGTAATTAAACCCAACACATTTTACTTATTAAACGGGCAATCCCTTTTTAAAGGAAATATACACGTAAATGTATATATCTAAAGGAATAATTTGCCTTATACCACATTTAATAAATGCATTCGTTTTTCTGATTGATTATAAGTAATGGGAAGTGATTATGGGGCATGTATTCTTTATAACTTACAGTAGGCTACATTGCCATTTTTTACATAATGTAATTTAAGAGGGTAAATCATCCCTCAACGTAACGAGCTGTTAATTCTCAGGGATTGAAACTATGGTTGGAATAAAAAATCCTCAGACACAGGGCTTCCCCGGGACAGAGTTTGAAATGCCGTGGCATAAATTAGAGAATTTTGGCCCATCATAGAAGGATACATGCTCAGGGAATATCAAAAACATAGTTACGATAAGTTACTGGTCATGCATGTTCCTGCGGCTGCCTTTAACTTTCACTCAGTCTAAATTCAAACTTTTATTAGAACTTGTGAATTGTCTTATTTCACTTAAAAAACGAGCTATACTACACATGGTGTACGTACAGAGTCATCGCTGTGTAGAGTTTGCAACTATATATAGCTAGTGCAGGTGCACGCTCTAGCCACTAGCCGGAGTAATTAGCCAAGTCGTTGAATGTGAATATACACTGCTAGTCTGTCGGTGCGACTGCTTGCTAGCTACCTAGCTATCAAACGTGAATTACAACCGTTAGCTAACGTTAGTACGCATAACCTGGTAAGAGACCATCACAACTGCCAAACTAGCCGAATGCCCGGCTAGCAATGCTCAGGAAATATAAACGGTATCGTTTGGCATGCAAATAAAGCACGATCCACATGTGAATTAGCTACATTGCAATGCAAGCGACGTAATATAGCTGTGAACTAAAATAAACGCGATATGAACACATTCGCCAGTCGCGTTAACGTTAGATAAGGTGAATAACAACGTACGTGCACTCAAATCTCAGGACAAATACACATTTAACGGTAGCTAGCAATCTGTTGCATTTACCACATGCTTTTCCGAATCAAATTAACACGAGATGCCTGATTAAAACCTTACCTGACAGTTCGAAGGAAGCAAATAAAAAATATTTTAAATTAAAAATAGTATACACCTAACCTAGCAGTTCAGAAGAATACATAAAGTGAGACGCTTCAAATCTACCACCAGGGTAAAACCATCGAGCGCCGTTTGCTTCTACATTTTGTTTTTACGCTTTACAACGCCGACTAGTGTACAGGCGGATGAATTCACTGGTTTTTGTTGTTGTGACAACTTGTGTACAGGGTTCCCCAAAAAAAGGACGCAGCTCGACTGGATTTCGTTTAGTCGTCAGTTAATTCGTTTATTAAAATAGTCGATGAATCTCCCCTTCTGGTTTCTCAGGTCTTGATTTCTTTAAGGTATATACACTGCTCAAAGAAATTAAGGGAACACTTAATCAACACCAAGTCAATTAAACTTCTGGGATATCGATCTGTCCAGTTAGGAAGCGTAAACGATTGTGAATCAATTTCACCTGCTTTGGTGACAACAGGTGGACAGGAGGCAACAGCAAGACAACCCCCAAAAAGTAAATGGTTTTGCAGGTGGTGGCCACAGACAATTTCTATCTCCTTATCCTTCCTGATTTTTCTCTAGTTTTGCATTTTGCTTGTGCCCTTGTCACTAGTGGTAGCATGAGGCGGTAACTGCAGCCCATTCAGGTTGCACAGGTAGTCCAGCTCCTCCAGGGTGGCACATCCATACGTGCCGTCGCAAGAAGGTTTGCTGTGTCTCCCAGCAGTCTCAAGAGCGCGGAGGAGATACCGGGAGACGGGCCATTACACGAGAAGAGCTGGACGGCCGTAGAAGGGCAACAACCCAGCGGCAGGACCGGTACTGCTCATTTGTGCGATGAGGAACAGGAGGAGCACTGCAAGAGCCCTACAAAATGACCTCCAGCGGGCAACTCGTGTGCATGTTTCGAGATCCACGATGTGTGATTTAAGAGTTCTCTTAATTTCTTTGAGCAGTGTATTAAAAAAGCAGCAGATCCCCATATCTCTCCACCGACAGGGGGTCCCCTGGTCTAGACTGATAACTCAAGACATTTCGCTTATACTTTGCTAGCACAGCTGAGATAAGCACACAAGGTTCATAATAAAAATGCTATACTTCCTGTAATGTGGCAAAATTTGGTTTTCCTGTGAACTCCTACTTCCGCCATCATCAGAAAATAGTCAACAATGGCTGCGTCTCAATATTCTTCACTCCCCACCTCCTTTCCTCCACTTGTCTCCTACAAGAAAGTATGAAAAATAGCTTGTATGTCTCAAGTACAAGTATTTGCATAAACAGTATACAATGTACCTGACGTTGCGGTTCGCATAGAGACATTAAATAATACGTAACCATTAATATGTAATTAAGATGCAATCGGCAACATTAAATTAACACACAAATATTTGTTTCCGGGGCACAGAGGGGAGGAGGTGGTAGTGGAGGAAAGGGGGATGCATTTTTTTGAGTATTGGGACGCATCCAGTGAGAATGTACAGCCCTACTTCTGTAAGCCTGCAAGAGGCCAATGTCAGCAGAGCTACATGCACAACACTGATAATGTTTAAAGGAAAAATTTCAGTGCTAGTTGCCTGAGCTGTAGGTCATGTTTAGACATTTAGGGTGAACAAAATGCAGGCAACAACAAAATTCTCCAAGAAAGGACTAATTTAATCAATCAATAAACAGGTTCAGCAAAGATTGTACATTTGAAAAAACTGAAATAGTTTTGTATCCATTACTTTTAAAAAACCAACGTCACTACTTCCCAAGGGTGCTTTCAGGTTTATTTGGAGGTCATGTGACCACCAATTTCTCATTATAATTTTTGTTTTTAAATTGAGAGCTCTTACCCCCATGGGGTGGAGGATATACCCAGACATACTGCCACATTTTCTCCGTGTTCAAATGATCATAATAATGTTGTTTAACAACCCATGGATGAAAATCCTTCATATTCATACACATGCACATCGAGGTATAACCCACTAGCTTCAGAAAAGTTGCTTAATTTTCAACCTTTGCTTTCCATTTTAGACACTGCATGGCACAGTGAAGGAAAAAAGGTTCACTCTTGTTTAATCAACCCGTTCAAATCGGATGCAACTGCCATCGTAAAATGTTTGACATACTCAACGATGAACCAGGAATCAGTATAAAAACATGGATCCAGCCAGGCGTTTCCCCTGTTGTTTTGATATGTGAAAACATTTGCCTGTGTCACCTGAGATTGCTGTGGGAATGACATCACGATGGGCCTTGATTGACAGAATACAGGAAAGACTCATTCATGTTCCATTTCTATCCACAGAAATGTGTCCACACAAGCATACAGACTCCCACTGACAATGACCGTATAGTATACAGAGTACAGTGGGACACATACGTCTCACCTTTCAGTTCCAGAGAAGCATTTATATACAGAGAACATAATGTGTGTGTGTATGTATGTATGTATGTACATATATATATATATATATATATATGCACACATAGACATATATATATAAACACATACATAATTAGATAAAATATAATAACAATCGTTAAAAAATAATATGGCACAGTTTACATTTACAGAAAGAAGTAAGATCTTGATTAAAGTGAAAAGTAATAAATTCTATATATATTTTAGCGTTTAACAAACATGGAAATGATAAGTAAGGGCCTTCAGTGAGCGGAGTGAAAGATCATATCGTCCCACCCCCAACCCGTGGCTCAATAACAAATAAAACCCACGAAGAAGAGGAGGTGGAGAAGAGGAACGCGCACATTATTCACATAGTCTCAACAGGATGGGGTGGGGGGGGGCACTGCGGGAGGGGTGTCAGCGAGCTATCAGACCACAAAGTCAGGTCCCCAGTAGATGACATCACTGACAGAACAAGAGAAACTGAAAAAAAGAAAGAGGAGAAAAAAAATTATTACATTATTACACTTCCCTACACCTAATTAATGTGCAAACAGAGAAAAAAGGGCGCTGCTGTCCACTGTGTAAAGTGTTTCCCAGCTGCCCCTCACAGCGCTCTGCACAAAGGCTCACATCAGCACTCGATAGTCTGCCAAAATCTAACTCAACTGAAATCAACAAAACTGAAAATGCATGATATGCATGATGTGCAGAGACGCCGCCACCCCCCCCTCCACTTCCCACCCTGGACGGAATGGCAGAATGATGAGTCCGTTGCTGCAGTGCCTGATGGGATGCCAAAGCAGACCACCCATTGAGCCATTTTTACAGCAGAGCATGCTGGTCAATCGGCCAGAACTGTGAGGGGGCAAAACTATGAATCCCTCGCCCCCTAACCACACAAGAGCACATCTGCTTCTGCTGAAAGGCCAAAAAACTAAAAAACCAGGCGCCTTTATTCTACGCTGGTGAGCAGAAACCTGATCGTCATCGCCATGCGTGCACATGTATGAGAACGCGTACGTGTCTGTGTGCTTATTCATGTTCACCTTGGGCTTCTGTCTTCCAGCTCAAGAGCTCCTGTCCTCAAAGACGGTGATCTCTACCTGAAGGGGAACAAGTTAAGGAAGACTTCCGGAACGCTGGATGTGGAAAAATTCCAGAACCCACCCTGGGACTGTGCCGCTCCCTAACAGGGCCGAGGCTGGGTGGGACAGGCCCGTGGCAAAGGATACGACTCTCAGCCCTCTTTCGATGGGGTCGGTGAGCAGGAGGCCACGGGGGGTGTATACCTTGTCGTTCTGCTCCTGGATGTACCTGGCAATCTTCTTCAGAACCTGGCAGTACGGGGGAGGGGGGGGGGGGAGGGGGGGTGGAGACATCAGACAGCACAGTGCTCTTATATCTTACCGTGTTTCGCAATGTCTGCATTTACGACAGCTGAAAATGCATAGAGGCACATGGAATGCTTCCCATGCAATTCTGAGGAGGTCTTCAGTTGGCAGATCCTCCTGTACCCGCTAACTGAGAGCCAACATCACTCACTGTGGCGTAAACATGTCTTGACGTGAGCTTTGCAAGATTCCGTTTATTTGGTGTATTTATGTGGTTTTGTTTGGATTGTAGGTCTCTATGTGACCTTGGCTCATAAGTTTCATTCATTGAAGACATGGGGCAGCGAGCAGACGCAGGGCTCTCTACCTTCTCGTAGTGCGTCTCCATGCAGAGGAACACCGTGTAGGCAGTGACGCAGGCCAGACACCCCTCCAGGTACGACTTCCCCCCGAGCTTCTCCGCCTCAGCGTACAGGGTGTTCAGCACCCGAATCGTCTCCTCAAACTGCTGCCTGTCAATCTGAAACACGTCGTCGTTATCATCATCATCACCATCATAGTCATATATGGGGCCAGAAAAATATAGCCATGGGAATAATAAAGTACTTTGTCGGTCTGTCTACAAAGTAACAATTTAAAACTTGTACATTTTGTGAAATTTACTTAAGAACCAAGTATAAACATATCCTTTCTGGAGTGTAATTTTTCCTCAGCCGTTTACAACATTCATTTAAATCAGGGGTGGGCAACTCCAGGCCTCGCGGGCCGGTGTGTATGCAGGTTTAACTCCAGGCCTCGCGGGCCGGTGTGTATGCAGGTTTAACTCCAGGCCTCGTGGGCTGGTGTGTATGCAGGTTTAACTCCAGGCCTCGTGGGCCGGTGTGTATGCAGGTTTTTGCTGCCACCAATTACTGAATTAATGAACCCAATCATTTATATGATCTGATATTTTATCTACGTTCCACGATATGAAAAGCAGCTGATGAATGTTGGTAATGCATGTATTGTAGCATGTTATCGTGATGTAATTTACGAGTAAATCGGTGATGGTGTATACAACTAATTCGCTGATTGAGCCAGGGTAACTGGTGGCAGTAAAAACCTGCATACACACAGGCTCACGAGGCCTGGGGCAACATGTATAAACAGTGCTGAGCAGAAAAATTCCCTTAGAAAGCCGCGTAAGTGAGTTTCCACACAGAAATTCAGATGTATAATATAACATGTGCTGTGAGAATCTGCATACCTCTGCACACGATGGACACCATACATACGCAATGTTTGGGGTCCGTGTGATATAGCGACACCGTGATAGAAAGGCAGAGGTAGAAAATGCAAAACTTTTTTTTAAGCAGATTTCCAACTTTCACCCTGAGCATTCTTTTACGCATTCTATTACTCAGTTTTATACATGTGGCCCCTGGAGTTGCGCACCACTGATTTAAATGGTTTTCTTCCATGAGGCAATTTCTGTTATTTGACACTTTGATGTGACGCATACAGTTTGAATGGCCACATTCTCTTCAGATGGTAAGACATGAAAAAAACACAGGGCCAAGTTACATAAAATAATTTAGGAAACATTGGGTAGCATTGTTTTGAAATATAGCTTGTTAAATTTGTGTGAGCTAAAATAGCCAATATTGTTCTTTGTAACGGCCTCATTTTGATATCAATACTTTTAACGGCAGGTCTAGATTTAGCTAGTTTTATAGACATTTTTTTAGTTTTATAGTGTTTTGTACGAGTGAGTAAATTTGTATTTTTTAACTTGAAAACGTTTTTTGCTGAGATAGCATTTTTTTACTGTGTTTGTTATGAGTGGCTGAATGTAATGCATGTAAATTTATGAACCATAAAATATTTAAATCTATAGAGAGATGACACGAGATCGGCAAACACACATACATTCTAGCTGGAAGAAACACATTGATTCAGTCATTTTTCCTTTACCATGAATTACAAATAAATTAAATAGTTAATCATATTTTCAAAAGGATTAGGTACATGTTTTAATGGGTTATTGTACATGGTAGATCTACTAATGGTTTGGCGTTTGCAAAGTAGCTACAGTAGCCTAGTTAATTGTTAAAATACACTGCTCAAAAGAATTAAGGGAACACTTAATCAACACAGTATAACACCAAGTCAATTAAACTTATGGGATATCGATCTGACCAGTTAGGAAGTGTAAACGATTATGAATCAATTTCACCTGCTTTGGTGCAAATGAAATTGACAACAGCTGGACAGGAGAGGCAACTGCAAGACAACCCCCAAAAAGTAAATGGTTTTGCAGGTGGTGGCTACAGACCATTTCTCTCTCCTTATCCTTCCTGACAGAAGTGCCCTTGTCACTACTGGTAGCATGAGGCGGTACCTGCAGCCCATTCAGGTTGCACAGGTAGTCCAGCTACTCCAGAATGGCACATCCATACGTGCCGTCGCAAGAAGGTTTGCTGTGTCTCCCAGCACAGTCTCAAGAGCGCGGAGGAGATACCGGGAGACGGGCCATTACATGAGAAGAGCTGAACAGGGCCGTAGAAGGGCAACAACCCAGCGCCAGGACCGGTATATGCTCCTTTGTGCAAAGAGGAACAGGAGGAGCACTGCCAGAGCCCTACAAAATTACCTCCAGCGGGCTACTCATGTGCATGTTTCTGACCAAACTGTCAGAAACAGACTCCATGAGGGTGGCATGAGGGCCCGACGGCCTGTAGTGGGACCTGTGCTCACAGCCCAGCACCGTGCAGCTCGATTGGCATTTGCCAGAGAACACCAGAATTGGCAGGTTTGCCATTGGAAAAGAGAGAGTCTGGAGACGCCGTGGCGAATGTTATGCTGCCTGCAACATCATCCAGCATGACCGGTTTGGTTTAATTGACTTGGTGTTATACCGTGATGATTAAGTGTTCCCTTAATTTCTTTGAGCAGTGTATAACACTAGGAACGCACAGCGGTCAATGACCATTGTCACTAAGAAAATCAATAAATCTGCCGTCATGAAACCAATATAAGTTGGCTCTCCATTTGTGACTTTCCTAAACTTATGTATTGAACACTCTGAAATAATATGAATATCAACACTCACTTACATGGCCATGAACGGTGAAATTGACTGCCATTATCTTGTCTGTTTGCGTGATTATGTTCTTGTTGTGATGTTTTGATCAGTAGCATAACGTTGCTGCCATATGCATTTGTGCTGCCTAGTAAATTTAATCGTTAGCTACAGTTATTACTGTAAAATGTATGCCATGTATACACAGTATATTCAGTTAGCTAGCTACAACCTAGTCAAATAAAGTTGTACAAAGTCATACAAATATTTAGCCTACGAATGACGAAGCAAAAACAGACCACAAATGAAGTGTTAGTGATGTTACAAGAGGAGTGAGGCTGAATGAGGAATCCATGTTGATTACACTGACAGTGAGCCAGAAATAGAGGCAGAGCAAAAAACAAAAGTCTATGCATACACCGGTTCTGTGTATACAGGCTATGCATACACCGGTTCTGTGTACAGCTGTTCCAGTTAGCGTTATGCCATCGACGTGAACAGAGTTTGATAGTTAGCTGGCCAGCTAATGTTAATACGTTAATGATTATCATTGATGCCATATGCCAGTGCTGGCTGGCTGGCTGGCTGGCTGGCTAGCTAGCTACTCTTCAGTAGTTTCATTTTTCATTGTAACTGAACTGAGCTGAAGTTAGCAAGCTAGCTAGTCAGCTGTATGAAGCAAACGTGGCAATTTAGCTGGCTGTTTCAGTTTAAGAGTAAAGTTACAGACAGCAGAGCTACATACGACTTGTTGTACATAATGAATTATGAATAATGAATTATTTATTTATTGAGAGAGGCTTTACTTCGAGAATGTTGGCATGGTTTCAGATACAGCTGGACCCTCTGAAACCATGCCAACATTCCCAAAGTATAGCCTCTCTCAATAAATAAATCAAAAAAGTGACTTTAAAAAAAATAAAATAGAAAGCCAGTTATGTGCTGTGCAGCCAGTGGGACCTGGAAAAACAGGGCTGAACTTAAAAGCACAGGAGACACAAGCAAGTTTGGCTCCAACGAGCCATGAAAACCTCAGGTCTGTAACAAAAACAACAACCACAATAAAACTGAAGTCATTTAGTGTCTTTCACAGATCTAAGACCACCATTGGGGGTTTAGACGTATGCTGCACAAGTCCATATGTAACAGTACAGTTGCCTGGTGGAATGGGTTCATGAATAAGATCAACACACAGGTATAATGGCGCTTAGGCCACATCCACACATATCCCACGAGCCTTTGCGTACCCGGTTCTCCAGGTCGGATGGGAACTTGGTCTGGAACTGGCAGATGGTGCCGGTGGAGTAGTCCCTCTGGACGTAGACTTTGGCTGCGATGGGCGCTTGCTGCCGCATGTCCTGCAGGCTGTGCGTCTGCGGAGAGAAGCAAATGAGGTCAGTCAGACATGAGGTCATGTCTCTGCTCACCTATCCCATCCCTGCATCGCCCCTGTCTCTGCCCACCTGTCCCATCCCTGCATCGCCCCTGTCTCTGCTCACCTATCCCATCCCTGCATCGCCCCTGTCTCTGCTCACCTGTCCCATCCCTGCATCGCCCCTGTCTCTGCTCACCTATCCCATCCCTGCATCGCCCCTGTCTCTGTCCACCTGTTCCATCCCTGCATCGCCCCTGTCTCTGCTCACCTATCTCATCCCTGCATCGCCCCTGTCTCTGCTCACCTATCCCATCCCTGCATCGCCCCTGTCTCTGCTCACCTATCCCATCCCTGCATCGCCCCTGTCTCTGCCCACCTATCCCATCCCTGCATCGCCCCTGTCTCTGCCCACCTGTCCCATCCCTGCATCGCCCCTGTCTCTGCTCACCTGTCCCATCCCTGCATCGCCCCTGTCTCTGCTCACCTATCCCATCCCTGCATCGCCCCTGTCTCTGCCCACCTGTCCCATCCCTGCATCGCCCCTGTCTCTGCTCACCTATCCCATCCCTGCATCGACCCTGTCTCTGCCCACCTGTCCCATCCCTGCATCGCCCCTGTCTCTGCTCACCTATCCCATCCCTGCATCGCCCCTGTCTCTGCCCACCTGTCCCATCCCTGCATCGCCCCTGTCTCTGCCCACCTGTCCCATCCCTGCATCGCCCCGGGAAACACCTAGGGCTACAACATTACCACCACACTGACAACCACCGCTACACCTAGGGCTACACCATCACCACCACACTGAGAACTAGGGCTACACCATCACCACCGCTACACCTAGGGCTACACCATCACCACCACACTGAGAACCACCACTACACCTAGGGCTACACCACCACACTGACAACCACCGCTACACCATCACACTGACAAGCACCGCTACACCTAGGGCTACACCACCACACTGACAACCACCGCGACACCTAGGGCTACACCACCACATTGACAACCACCGCTACACCTAGGGCTACACCACCACACTGACAACCACCGCTACACCTAGGGCTACACCACCACACTGACAACCACCGCTACACCTAGGGCTACACCATCCCCACCACACTGACAACCACCGCTACACCTAGGGCTACACCATCCCCAACACACTGAGAACCACCGCTACACCTAGGGCTACACCATCACCACCACCACACTGAGAACCACCGCTACACCTAGGGCTACAACATCACCACAACACTGGGAACCACCGCTACACCTAGGGCTACACCAATTACATTACATTACATTATAGTCAGTTAGCAGACGCTCTTATCCAGAGCGACGTACATAGTGCATTTCCGAACTAGGAACAAGTGCGTTAAAACAACCCTAAAAGGTAATCACGAATTAAAGTACCAGGCGCAGTCATTATGATTGGGAATTGTTTTACACACTCACCACCACACTGAGAACCACCACTACAAAAACACCATCTGTCACACTGAGAACCACACCTACACCACCAGTCACACTGAAAACCATCACTACAACACCCATTACATAATGAGAACTACAACTACACCACCCATCACACTGAAAACCACAACTAGAAAAACACCATCCATCATACTGAGAACCCCGACTACACCTACAACATCAATCACACTGAGAACTACAACTACACATATAACACCCACGTGGCACATGCTGATATAAAAATGTCATAGTACAATTATCTTGGCCAACATTTACACAATATACAATATCATCTTGATAATTATTGAAATACATGGAGTCTTAAAACAGTATTAAAACATACTTCAATGACTTAAAAACACTAATTATCAATCAGAAAGCATCTATTTCTAAAATGTTTTTATCCAAAACATTATGTAAAAATGTTAACATTTTGGCCATGTCAATAACTAGTTAGTTAAATTCAGAAGTAAATATAAAAAAAAATTCTTCTTTTTTTTCAACAAAATAACATGCAGCTTATTGAAGTAAATGTAAACATTCTGACGGAGGAAAAGCTCTGTTGTTTCTGGAAACATTATCTCCTGCTGCAGCGATGTATGACTTCCACCTTCCTCCATGGTACAATGAAAACTTACTTTGTGTCACTGTGCCTACTAAGTGTCAGAGAATAAGAAGTGCTCAGCTCATGTCCGTAAGCAGTTATTACTCTTCTTCTTCAGTTTTATAGGCGGTTGACCAACACTAATCACACTGAGAACTACACCTACAACACCCATCACCCTGGGAACTACAACTACACCACCTCGTCACACTGAGAACTACAACTACACCACCTCGTCACACTGAGAACTACAACTACACCACCTCGTCACACTGAGAACTACACCTACACCACCTCGTCACACTGAGAACTACAACTACACCACCTCGTCACACTGAGAACTACACCTACACCACCTCGTCACACTGAGAACTACAACTACACCACCTCGTCACACTGAGAACTACACCTACACCACCTCGTCACACTGAGAACTACAACTACACCACCTCGTCACACTGAGAACTACACACCACCTCGTCACACTGAGAACTACACCTACACCACCTCGTCACACTGAGAACTACAACTACACCACCTCGTCACACTGAGAACTACACCTACACCACCTCGTCACACTGAGAACTACACCTACACCACCTCGTCACACTGAGAACTACACACCACCTCGTCACACTGAGAACTACACACCACCTCGTCACACTGAGAACTACACCTACACCACCTCGTCACACTGAGAACTACAACTACACCACCTCGTCACACTGAGAACTACACCTACACCACCTCGTCACACTGAGAACTACAACTACACCACCTCGTCACACTGAGAACTACACCTACACCACCTCGTCACACTGAGAACTACAACTACACCACCTCGTCACACTGAGAACTACACCTACACCACCTCGTCACACTGAGAACTACAACTACACCACCTCGTCACACTGAGAACTACAACTACACCACCTCGTCACACTGAGAACTACAACTACACCACCTCGTCACACTGAGAACTACACCTACAACACCCATCACCCTGGGAACTACAACTACACCACCTCGTCACACTGAGAACTACAACTACACCACCTCGTCACACTGAGAACTACAACTACACCACCTCGTCACACTGAGAACTACAACTACACCACCTCGTCACACTGAGAACTACAGCAACCACAATATGGAAGAGGCTCCAACTGAAATAGGCCTCATTGAAATAGTAACTATAGAAATGGCCTGAAATCACTCAAGATACAGTGTACTGTACCTGATTATATAAATTGAACCACCCAGTTTTTTTTTTTTTTAAATGATTATTTCTTTCTATTCTGGAATCAAATTGAATTGTACTCTACTCCAGCTTCACGATGCTATGCCACCCATGGACAGCACTGCAGCCAAGCCCGTATTCTCCTGTGTACTCCCCTAGTGAATAAGTTACACCCTACAAGCCACATATTATACTACATGGAGGACACACATCTTCTGCTGATCACAGTTGTTAAGTGACTGACAGGCAAGAAGGCACTTATGAAGCTGAAAGCCAAGGACCTCTGGAAATATGTTCCATTTTGTTTAAATAGCCTGGTTTATAGTTATCATTCCCAATGTGACTAGTCCTTTAACCAGAAAGAGGGCTGTATCAGAATAATACTAATAATAATAACAACAACTTCTATTTGTACAGTGCCTTTTTCAAACCCAAGGTCACTTGACAGAGCACAGGACAGAAGACAGAATCATAAAAGATAGCAATGTGTTAAGAAATAAGTGCAATAACATGACCTATAGGCCTACTGAATACTTGTTTCATAATTCCATATGTGATTTCATAACGTAGAATGCAGATTAAATGCATAACCATAACCATTACAGGAGGCAGGAGTATATTTTTGTTTAATTCAATGTTATTAGGGCTGTAATGTGATTTATGTAGCACTTTATAAGCTTCAGCCCACATGTCCCAAATTACTTCAAAACTATTTAAACTTTAAATTAAATCATTTAAAAGATACCTGTTTTTAGAGATTAAAATATCATTACCGGCAAATGAGAAATTGGGAATTGATGATTCGCTGTGATTGGACGTGGAAAACATACATAAAACAGATAAATTGCCAAAAACACACATTCAGAAACAGGCCCAAATTCCGACAAACAACAGAAATGATAATTGAACTGCATTGCAGCAAAATTCCAAAACAACACAGCAGTATTTGAAGCTCTCTATCGCTCTCTCAAAAAACGATTCAGATTAATGAATCGAACAGTTAACGAGCTAACGTTAGCTATCAAGACGAGTAATCATCAATCAATTATTTTTCACTTATCGAGTTTGTAAAATTATAAGAACAAGTTTATGAAATGACAAAACATACAAAGTTAGCTAATAAGGTAACTTGCTAAATAAATATAGCTATCACCAAGTAGAAAGCTTGTCTGATTCCCGATAACGATACACGGACATCTGAATGAGCAAACTGTAATATTAGTACATATCACAATTATAAATCCACCAAATACAATAAAAACTTGTACAAATCTAAATGTCCTTTTTTTTTGGTGGGGGGTTATTAAATGTTTTGTTTACGATGTAGCTTCCATTACCTCCGCCATGTTGAAGTCCCTTCCTGCTTCCGTCTTGGGTAGTGCACCATGCATAGGGAGTCCCCTGTGAAACTACGACTATTATTAGTTTGTTCCACAAAACGAAATGCACGTAGACACGCTGGTTTGGCACGTTATTGTGATACGTAAATGTCGCGCACATAAAAACCGTACAAGTTCAGAAACCATACCATGATAACACACTAAAATACTTTCCCCAGAATTGTGTTACTCACCCAACATTCATGCATATTAAACAGAAACGAGGTTTGGATTGATTCATCCAAATTACTCTCTGCAGTAGAGTATGTCCTGTTGTGAGGAAATAAAATTTCCATTAGATATGTGTAGCATTATTAGGAGATAGGCTTCACTTCAGAAAAGCTGTAGGCCTTGACTGACCTGCTTTGAATCTAAATGAGAAATCCAAATGGTGCTCTTTAGGAGCCCCCTGGGGTCCGCATCATCCGAGTACAGGGGCTAAAATGTAAAAACCAGCAAACATAAATGAATACATTTCTGTAGCCATGATTGGTCGTGCCAGTGACCTCCAACTCTGGTCAAATGAGATTTGTCTGAAAGGCACGTTTCACTCGGATCTGCTCCATCAGACTCATACCCTGGGGCATGACAGCTCTTAATCTCTTTACCTCACCAAAAACCTGTGTGCAACATATAATTTTATGAGCCTCATTTGCATGCATTTTTTTAAATAGCTGTTTTCTGCTTCATTCACTTGTCCTTTGATAGTTTCTGTCTCACTTCTCTCAGAATGTTTTTCTTCCTAAATGTGTGTTTTTCACTAGAACATTGCATATGCAATGCCCAAGTTATTATCCCAGTGGCAAAATGGGAAATGGCTGTGATTATAAGCTTTAATTCCTAACGAAAAGGAACTATAGTAAAACTATAGTATGTCGACAGCATATACTATACAAATACTATAGTATTACTGTAGTTTTTTTCATGCACACTATAGTCATACTATTGTCCTATAGGGATAAATACAAAAAAATTATTATAGGGGGTGAAAATACTATAGTGATACTATTGTACTATAGTGACAAATACTATAGCATTATTATAGTGGGTGAAAAAACTTGAATATTCTTATAGTTTTCTAGAAGATAACTATAGCAATACTATAGTTCTTTTTGTTAGGGTTGGTTGAATCCCAGGTCAGGTGGAATTCTGTTGGACCCTTTCAGCAAAGGCTGAACTGCTTAAGAAACAACACACCTGTATAAAGGTATAATATGCAAAGTGCAGCCGTATAATTGCAAAGTGCAACTACATCAAGCTGTATACATAGAGAGTATGTGAAGTGTAAGGTGCGTATGTCTTTCTGGATAACAGCAGGTGCGTAATTAATAAATCAGCAACTGGCATAATCAGTTGGGGTCGCAAGGATCTGGGACACTGCCGGATCCGGTCTTTGAGGGGTCCTTACCTTCCTACGCCGGATTTCATTGGGGGGGGGGGGGCAACCCAACATTATAAATAATCTATATATTTTAGTATAAAAAGGGGACCGCCTGCGGGTCATGTGGCCCTAAGCAATCCATGACAGGGCATTGTCAAGAAGAGGAGACCATAGCCAGAACAGGAACATGTGGGGATCCATCTGGACACCGCGCGCTGAGCTCAGAGATGGAACATAACACTGCTGCTCTCAGTGGTACTTTGTGCAGTACATCTCTTTTTTTGGCAGCTTGTTTTTCTGTTAATGTATCAACCCATCAACTCAACTTCATAAATCCGCCCTGTCTGCCCTACTGTGAATGTGGCTTCACTTTAGCACTTGTGGTCTGCTTTTTTTCCCCCATTCTACATGCTTCTCCCAAGTAAACAGTGAGAGCCAACTGCCAAGCAGAGACTGCCATAGAATTTCACGCTTCGACCAGCCTTTCCCCTCTATGTAAGAACCTCATTAAAAAACGTGCAAAGAGAAGAGCCTGATCACATTATTATGGTGGATATCTCTGACACATGGAACGTGGGGCTATGACAATGAGGGTGGGGTTATAACACCAGGAGTGTGGGGCAAGGAAGCCAGGGGAGAGGGGCTTACATGCCAAAAGGGTGGGGCTTAGATACCGGGGGTTGGAGCAATGGTGAAGAAACAATGGTGATATCCTGTCAGCTTCATAGCTTCATCAGAAAGCAGAATACATGAATGAATGAAGCAAGATGCGGACCGTCCCATGCAAATACTTAAGTAGTCAAGTGCCAATCAATCTGGTGTAAATGGGGCCCTCTTCTAGGCTCCTAGATTTCTGCTGGGAAAAAGGCGAGGGGGAAAAAAGAGGTAAAGAAAGCTGTCTATGGAATTTGACTGGAAATGTTATTCTGGGAATCATCAGCACCAGCTTTAGCCAATGGCGCTGAGGTCAGGGCTGAAGTTTCTGAATGCTAAGGAATCGCAAAACCTGGCTGCTCACTAACCTCAGATTAAGGCGTGTCGCTCCAAGCTGTAAACAACTGCGTGTCGGACGTGGTTTCTGCATGTCTTCGTAGAAAAACCGCTTCGAAAACTTTAAACCGCCCACTGTCTTCAGAGGGCAAGTCCTGGCAAACGTTTAAAGAGGTGCATTATGTATCTGTAATTGTTCTTTATTTTCATCTCTTTTTTTCTCCTTTTATTAGCTGTTTAATTTCCTGTTTTGGTGCTTTTCAGTGCTTTAGCTGAGTCCCATGACTGCACCTTACACCCCCCTGACCACCCAATGCACATCAAAGCTGCCATCCTGTCCTCATAGACAAAGAAGATGCCAGGGGCGTAGGGCTAGCAGGTGCAATAGGTGCAGCTCCACCTGGGCCCAATGCTCCTGGTGGCTCAACCGTCAGACACTTAGATTTCTTCTGCGGGCACCTACATTTTTTTTTTTTTTGCGGTTCCCCGCAACGTTTTTTTCTATTCCGATGTTTTCTACCGAGCAATGGGAATCTATGAGAAAATAATATTAAGTTAAAATGTAATGTAAGTACATTACACGTGGACTGCTAAAACGTTTCTGAACGATTTATTGGGAGATCTGAAGCGTTGTCCGGAATGCTGAATGGGTATCCAGTTTTTTCAGGGTAAAACATATGAGCAGGATGACTGTATAAGTTTAAAAAAAAGGTTTGATGTGGTTATGGGTGCAATGAGGGGTTGGGGATGAGGAGGCTAATTTTGTTTTATTTCTTTTTTAAGGTATAGGATAAAAACGGCATTGCTAGCTGCAGACGAGTTTTCAGAATGCTGCAAGTGTGATTTACACACCTTGATTTAATAAATTGTGGATTTGTGATGAGTCATCATCCTGTGGCGAGAGGGGGTGGGGGGTTTACTGGGCACATTCATTGCACCGGGGCCCAGAGGGGGATAGCTATGCTACTGGAAGACAGGTACTCTTACAATCAATGCCATGATTCACGATAATATTTATCATCATGTTGCTAGAACATTGTGTTGTACTTATAAAAATGTGTTTTCAATATTGAAGAAGCTTTCATGGGATTATCCTAGACAATAACAGGGCAATTTTGCTGCAGCCTTGACAATGGAACAAATATTGTACAAAAACTTTCATAGAGTTTTTCTTTGTAATCTTTGAAGGGGTTTGCATTCCGGGTTACCTCTGTGTCTGCCCTTGCTATGCACCCCACGGTGTATGTTTAATCGACAGTATCTCCGCACACACTCTTCTCTACAGGTGATGAAGATATACCCACACTCCTCATCTGTCACTCTGTTTTCCCTGTCATCATCTCACACTTAAGAAGAAATAACTTGGATTGGCATTCATATCAAAGTCTTGCGCAAAACCTCACAGGGCGGAAATATGTTTATTCTTCTCCAAACCACCACAAATCAGACCCTCCAAAATTCAAAACATCTCCGCTGGCCACGGACAACCTCCAAGTACTCGTGGAATGCCCTGGACTCTGTTTTTTTTTTTCTTCTTTCTTTTGTGGTCAGACTGAGAAAGTGTACTGGTGTTTTACATAGACACTTTTCTTGAAATCATGCAGCGTTCATTTTAACCAATTCCCTTGGATACCTACCGTAAACGATCAGGTCATACAGAATGTCGTGTCAGAATTATTGCTTCACCACCTCTCTGCTTATAAGCTTGAAGCTTTTTTTTTTTGAGGGGGGCGTAAATGTGGTCCCGATGATAGAGAACTGCTGTGAGGACATGCTTCACTGATGCAGCCTGTTTGCATGTTTCTGACATGACAAGAAGAGATATAGATCATTTTTGTCAGCTATACCAGTAACTCTAAATGTTGACGGTCGTCAGATACTTCTGCAAGTATCTAAAATATACTTGGGCAGCATGGGTGACAGCAGAATAAAATCTGAAATATAGCCTACTCATTTGTATGAATTGTTTGTATGTTGCATATAAAAGCATTCAGTAGGCTATTTGGATTTTTTTTTCCAAGAAGAGGTTTTGAGCAGTGGCATCAAGCTGAGGCTTTTCGTTCTTTCTCAAATCTCTACTGTGGGATATACAGTGTCTCTAGCCTGCACACGTGAAGCAGCAGCGCATTTTAATGTCGTGGAATCAGCGTCAAGCTGGAGGTTACAGGACATGTATGTGCCCGTGAGCGATCGGGCTGGGTCTTGGCTCTGAGCTGCGCGAGATGAGCCAACTGCTTCTTTGTTTTAGACATTTTTCTCTCCTTGAGTAAATCAAACCGACACTTCTGGCCAGGGAAAGATGGCCGGGCGGTGTCCAGGGAGAGCGTTGAGATCCGGATTTATGGTTTTGGTGTGCCGGGATTGCCCGCTCTATTGACAGTTCGTGTGTCCACGTGTGTCTGTCTTGTGCCAGAGACTCCACACTACCCATGAGATTTTCAGTGATTTACGAGTTTGGTGCACAAAGGAAATTAATTAGGCTAGAGAAGATGTTCTGGTTGAACTGGTCTTCATTCCCAGCACAGCTGGGAGACACATCCAAATATGAATAAGAAATATTTTTGAAAAATGAATTAAACCGTCCATAGGTGTGCATTTCTTTCCCACAGCGTTTCTTTATCAGTAGCCTATTTTCTTCATGCTTGACACAATTTAAAAACGCTATTCAGGTGGGTGCTACACATTGGTGGTGGTAGAGACGAGTTTCCCCCTCATCAAAAATGTGAAGCGTCTTTGGGTACTTAGAAAAGCGCTATATAAAACCTATCAATTATTATTATTATTATTATTCGATTTTGCGGCTCCATGTATGTAACTTGTAGGCTAAGTACATATTTTTGACTTCCTTTAATTTTGTTCAAGCCTTTTCAGACGTGAGTAATTCCAGTGTTCATATGATGTTATAGTTTTTGAAAACGATTTAATTCACCGATTACCACCATATGAATATCAGACCCCAATCTCATTGCTGCAGGCACTGTAATCTATTTACTGTGGAAATTGGTACGCTATACATGCAGAATGAACACAATAATTTCAGTTGGACAGAGCGAAATTTCTAATACACTTTTATTGATTGATCGATCGAATGACGTTCTCGTGTGTAGGAACTAGGCCTATACTGTGTTTTTCATAAAAAATGCATTGTTGTAGCGTTTGATCACTCCGTTTGTAAGACGTCGTGATTTGTATGGGCAGGAATGCTGAGGCGAAGAACCCGTAATTTCTGGGAAGAGGTAGACAGAGAAGTCAAACTAATTACTCCAATCCGTTTATATGATGTCATTCTACCATAAATGTGTTAATACTTACGCACAAAAAAATTAAGAAAACACTACATTATTAAAAACTGTGTATAAAAATTACTTGAAGAGGCAAGTGGACAAAGTTTTGTTCACCGATTGAATAATTGATTGACATATGAGCACCAACATGCGCAGACGCTCTCTGATTGGCTGCAGCTTTCTCTCCTTCACAGAGTTTCTTCTTGTGCGCGAGGTTGCAAGTTAGTGGAACCAGTGGAGAGGGACGCCTCAGTGCACGCAGACGGGTGTACAGCGTAGAAGCCAGGAGAAACCGTGCACTTTTCTCAGAAAGACTGCTGTAGGCTCTGCCCAGGGCACTGATACCGACTCAGCCAACATTCCTGCCTGTTCTCTGCGGTCCGCTCCACTTTTATTAGGGCTTGTGTGCCTGGTGATCTCTCCCTCTGCAGCAATGGAGTGCTTTCTGCTCTTATGGAGACCGTGCTCCTTGGCTCTGATTCTGGCCCTGATATCTGCGCACAGCCAGGCTTCGGAATACGAGTACCTGGGCTGGAAGCTGGACGGGTACAACAGCGGGCGTGGCTATGCCAAGTCCCTGCAGTGCGTGGACATCCCTGAGGATCTGAGGCTGTGCCACAACGTGGGGTACAGCCAGATGCTGCTGCCCAACTTGCTGGACCATGAGACCATGGCTGAGGTCCGACAGCAGGCTAGCAGCTGGGTGCCTCTTGTGCTTAAGGGCTGCCACCCAGGCACCCAGGTGCTGCTGTGTTCTCTGTTCGCCCCCGTTTGCCTGGAACGGGCCGTGCCACCCTGCCGCTGGCTGTGCGAGGCTGTGCGTGATGGCTGCTCACCCGTCATGGAGGCGTTCGGCTTCCCCTGGCCCGACATGCTCGCCTGCGACAAATTCCCCCAGGACGACGTCTGCATCGTCAACACCACCGGCAACACCACCCAAATGGGCCACCCCACCACCTTCGCAGGTGAGGTCAATTACTGTATGTTCCTTTAGCAGGCACTCTTATCCAGAAAGACCAGCCAGGTTGTATTTTATTTGGGGAGTTCACGTCTGTTTTCAGACTGCAGTGATTGTATTTGAGAAGGTCCTTCTGGCACACAGAGATCAGTTTCTACGTCTAAAGTGCTACACTGTAAACAGCAATCACATATCCAGCAGACTATATGAGACAGTCAGCTCAAAATGTCCCTTAAGTGTGCCTTACCAGTTAGTTGTGGATAGGTCTTGGTGTGCCGTCATGTCCATTGAATATACATTATATAGAATCCTGTCTGGCTAATGCTGAAGACCCTTTAAACATGAAGCCAGCCAACCAGAGAGCACTGGTTCACCGTGGATCATTTGAGTTTCTGTGTGAAGTTAATACTGCTCTGGGAAGAGTACAGAAGGCTCTCTCGCTATACACAATACAGATATAAATGGAATCCAATGTGAGCTACTAATTGATGGAAACAAATTTTGGGGTTATATATTCTCTAAGACAGGGGTGCACACCAACGGCCAATCCGTTTCAGTATTTTGTGCTAACTTCTGCTCGGCTCTTAATTATTTAATGAGCTCATCTTGATCTGACGTTTGTATAAGTATCAGCTTCGGCTGCAGACTGCAAGTCTATCCTAAATACTTTGCTGTACTTGAGTACAGGAGTGAATCAGTGTGCTTTAGAGAGCTGTCAGAAAACTAAAACTAAGGTAATTTGGACCAAAACCAGCAAGCGGACGTCGGAGTTGTGCACCCCTGCTCTAAGAGAAATATGGTTATCTTCTTGTAAAGTAAACTATCATTGCACTGATTCTGGCCAAATGCAAAAATAGCTTGTGTTACTTTGCCTTCCCTTGTATATGTGAAGTTTGACCTAAACTTTTAATTTACCTACATGTTCCCTAGATTGTGAATGAAAGCTACTTCATTGCCTCCCAGGGAGTTTATACAGTTGTGCCTGTGCAGTCAGAGTGGATTCAGTGTCCTGAGTGCACTGGCTCTTCCTTTACTGTGAGGAATGATATTTAGTTATGCCTTGCCAGTCTGGTGTCTGTGGCTTGATGTGTCCTGGGCTTTTTCTCACCTCTCTCTCTCTCTCTCTCTCTCTCTCTCTCTCTCTCTCTCTCTGCGTAGCCACTTGTGATACACATGTGAAGGTTTTGCTTGGTTCTTTTATTTATTAATTTTTTTTGGTGAAGTATGGCAGTTTGTTTAATTCTGAAAATATGCAAGTTACGAAACTGCAGCCTTTCAAATCTTTCATCAGCATGTTATTTTTCTTCTCCCATGTGTAATTTCCAAACTGTTTCATTAGCTGCTTCCAACGCACAACCACTTCAGCATCAATACAGACCGACTCGACTGATGAAAAATAACTGGCTTTATAGAATTAACATTTAGGCATTTAGCAGATGGATATTTTACTGAAGAAATTCTAGTACATTACTCAAGGGTACAACAGCAGTGCCCAGCTCACTAACCGTTATAGTACACTGCTGCCCCTTTGTAAGGCACGATGTCACTCTGTGCGTCTGTCAGTGAATCTGTCTGTTTGTCTGTCATTCTGCTAGCCAGCCACATTTTTTTGGTTGCTTTGAATCTGCAGGTGATTAATGAGTTCTACTGAAAGATGTCAGGTAGCAGGAAAATATATACAGTGAGCACCATAATTAATTGGACAGTGACACATTTTTTGTATATTTTGGTTTTGTACTCAAGCACTTTGAGTTTGAAAGGATACAATGACAATGAGGATTAAATGCAGACTATCAGATTTAATTTGAGGGTATTTTCATCCATATTGGATGAACCGTTTAGAAATCATAGAACCTTTTGTACATAGTCCTTTTGGGCATCAAATAATATTGGACAGTTTAACATAATATAGATGTCCAAATAGTAATTTTTAATATTTGGTTGCATATCCTTTCCAAGCCATGACTTCCTGATGTCTGTGACTAACAACATCAAAAGACTCTTAATATCTTATTTCCTGGTACTCTTACAAGCGATACTATAACCTCTCTGCATTTTAATGGATCTCTGTGGGAATTGGGGCATGGGACTAGATTTAGCTGTAAATTATGCTGGAACAGTATGGAATACATGGTTGGCGAAATGGCTGTAAGTCATCAAGGGTCTGAGATATCAAACGAGCCTCAAACCATCACTCTGCTGCCAGATATGCAGTTTTCACTCAGGGCTGCAAACTTGTACATACATCCTCAAAACGATAATGTCAAAGGAAGCTACCAATGCTGTTACTACAGCTACTATTACTGCTACTACATCTATTATTACTACTACTGCTACGACAGCTACTATCACTACTACTGCTCATACAGCTAACTACTGCTACTACAGCTACTATCACTACTACTGCTACTACAGCTACTATTACTACTGCTACTGCAGCTACTATCACTACTACTGCTACTACAGCTACTATCACTACTACTGCTAATACAGATACTATTACTAGTGCTACTACAGCTACTATTACTACTGCTACTGCAGCTACTATCACTACTACTGCTACTACAGCTACTATCACTACTACTGCTAATACAGCGAACTACTGCTACTACAGCTACTATCACTGCTACTACAGCTACTATCACTGCTACTGCTACTGCAGCTACTATTACTACTGCTACTGCAGCTACTATCACTACTACTGCTACGACAGCTACTATTACTACTGCTACTACAGCCACTATTACTACTACTGCTAATACAGCTACTATTAGTACTACTGCTGCTACTACAGCTATTATTACTACTGCTACTACAGCTACTATTACTACTACTGCTACTACAGCTACTATTAGTCCTACTGCTGCTACTACAGCTATTATTACTACTGCTACTACAGCTACTATCACTACTACTGCTAATACAGCTATTATTACTACTACTGCTACGACAGCTACTATCACTACTACTGCTACTACAGCTACTATTACTACTGCTACTGCAGCTACTATCACTACTACTGCTACTACAGCTACTATCACTACTACTGCTAATACAGATACTATTACTAGTGCTACTACAGCTACTATTACTACTGCTACTGCAGCTACTATCACTACTACTGCTACTACAGCTACTATCACTACTACTGCTAATACAGCGAACTACTGCTACTACAGCTACTATCACTGCTACTGCTACTACAGCTACTATTACTACTGCTACTACAGCTACTATTATTACTGCTACTGCAGCTACTATCACTACTACTGCTACTGCAGCTACTATTACTAGTGCTACTACTGCTACTATTACTACTGCTACTGCAGCTACTATCACTACTACTGCTAATACAGCTAACTACTCCTACTACAGCTACTATCACTGCTACTGCTACTACAGCTACTATTACTACTGCTACTGCAGCTACTATCACAACTACTGCTAATACAGCTACTACTCCTACTACAGCTACTATCACTGCTACTGCTACTACAGCTACTATTACTACTGCTACTGCAGCTACTATCACTACTACTGCAGCTACTATTACTAGTGCTACTACTGCTACTATCACTACTACTGCTACTGCAGCTACTATTACTAGTGCTACTACAGCTACTATTACTACTGCTACTGCAGCTACTATTACTACAGCTACTATCACTACTAGCTACTGCTAATACAGCTAACTACTGCTACTACAGCTACTATCACTGCTACTGCTACTACAGCTACTATCACTGCTACTGCTACTGCAGCTACTATCACTGCTACTGCAGCTACTATTACTACTGCTACTGCAGCTACTATCACTACTACTGCTACGACAGCTACTATTACTACTGCTACTACAGCCACTATTACTACTACTGCTAATACAGCTACTATTAGTACTACTGCTGCTACAGCTACTATTAGTCCTACTACTGCTACTACAGCTACTATCACTACTACTGCTAATACAGCTATTATTAGTCCTACTACTGCTACTACAGCTACTATCACTACTACTGCTAATACAGCTATTATTACTACTACTGCTACGACAGCTATTATCACTACTACTGCTAATACAGCTAACTACTGCTACTACAGCTACCATCACTACTACTGCTACTACAGCTACTATTACTACTGCTACTGCAGTGACTATCACTACTACTGCTACTACAGCTACTATCACTACTACTGCTAATACAGATACTATTACTAGTGCTACTACAGCTACTATTACTACTGCTACTGCAGCTACTATCACTACTGCTACTGCAGCTACTATTACTACTGCTACTACAGCGACTATTATTACTGCTACTGCAGCTACTATCACTACTACTGCTACTGCAGCTACTATTACTAGTGCTACTACAGCTACTATTATGACTGCTACTGCAGCTACTATCACTACTACTGCTAATACAGCTAACTACTCCTACTACAGCTACTATCACTGCTACTGCTACTACAGCTACTATTACTACTGCTACTGCAGCTACTATCACTACTACTGCAGCTACTATTACTAGTGCTACTACTGCTACTATCACTACTACTGCTACTGCAGCTACTATTACTAGTGGTACTACAGCTACTATTACTACTGCTACTGCAGCTACTATCACTACTACTGCTACTAAAGCTACTATTACTACTGCTACTACAGCTACTATCACTACTACTGCTAATACAGCTAACTACTGCTACTACAGCTACTATCACTGCTACTGCGACTACAGCTACTATTACTACTGCTACTGCAGCTACTATCACTACTACTGCTACTGCAGCTATTATTACTACTGCTACTACAGCAAGTATTACTACTGCTACTGCAGCTACTATCACTACTACTGCTAATACAGCTAACTACTCCTACTACAGCTACTATCACTGCTACTGCTACTACAGCTACTATTACTACTGCTACTGCAGCTACTATCACAACTACTGCTAATACAGCTAACTACTCCTACTACAGCTACTATCACTGCTACTGCTACTACAGCTACTATTACTACTGCTACTGCAGCTACTATCACTACTACTGCAGCTACTATTACTAGTGCTACTACTGCTACTATCACTACTACTGCTACTGCAGCTACTATTACTAGTGCTACTACAGCTACTATTACTACTGCTACTGCAGCTACTATTACTACAGCTACTATCACTACTACTGCTAATACAGCTAACTACTGCTACTACAGCTACTATCACTGCTACTGCTACTACAGCTACTATCACTGCTACTGCTACTGCAGCTACTATTACTACTGCTACTGCAGCTACTATCACTACTACTGCTACGACAGCTACTATTACTACTGCTACTACAGCCACTATTACTACTACTGCTAATACAGCTACTATTAGTACTACTGCTGCTACTACAGCTATTATTACTACTGCTACTACAGCTACTATTACTACTACTGCTACTACAGCTACTATTAGTCCTACTGCTGCTACTACAGCTATTATTACTACTGCTACTACAGCTACTATCACTACTACTGCTAATACAGCTATTATTACTACTACTGCTACGACAGCTACTATCACTACTACTGCTAATACAGCTAACTACTGCTACTACAGCTACCATCACTACTACTGCTACTACAGCTACTATTACTACTGCTACTGCAGTGACTATCACTACTACTGCTACTACAGCTACTATCACTACTACTGCTAATACAGATACTATTACTAGTGCTACTACAGCTACTATTACTACTGCTACTGCAGCTACTATCACTACTGCTACTGCAGCTACTATTACTACTGCTACTACAGCGACTATTATTACTGCTACTGCAGCTACTATCACTACTACTGCTACTGCAGCTACTATTACTAGTGCTACTACAGCTACTATTATGACTGCTACTACAGCTACTATCACTACTACTGCTAATACAGCTAACTACTCCTACTACAGCTACTATCACTGCTACTGCTACTACAGCTACTATTACTACTGCTACTGCAGCTACTATCACTACTACTGCAGCTACTATTACTAGTGCTACTACTGCTACTATCACTACTACTGCTACTGCAGCTACTATTACTAGTGGTACTACAGCGACTATTACTACTGCTACTGCAGCTACTATCACTACTACTGCTACTAAAGCTACTATTACTACTGCTACTACAGCTACTATCACTACTACTGCTAATACAGCTAACTACTGCTACTACAGCTACTATCACTGCTACTATCACTGCTACTGCGACTACAGCTACTATTACTACTGCTACTGCAGCTACTATCACTACTACTGCTACTGCAGCTATTATTACTACTGCTACTACAGCAAGTATTACTACTGCTACTGCAGCTACTATCACTACTACTGCTAATACAGCTAACTACTCCTACTACAGCTACTATCACTGCTACTGCTACTACAGCTACTATTACTACTGCTACTGCAGCTACTATCACAACTACTGCTAATACAGCTAACTACTCCTACTACAGCTACTATCACTGCTACTGCTACTACAGCTACTATTACTACTGCTACTGCAGCTACTATCACTACTACTGCAGCTACTATTACTAGTGCTACTACTGCTACTATCACTACTACTGCTACTGCAGCTACTATTACTAGTGCTACTACAGCTACTATTACTACTGCTACTGCAGCTACTATTACTACAGCTACTATCACTACTACTGCTAATACAGCTAACTACTGCTACTACAGCTACTATCACTGCTACTGCTACTACAGCTACTATCACTGCTACTGCTACTGCAGCTACTATTACTACTGCTACTGCAGCTACTATCACTACTACTGCTACGACAGCTACTATTACTACTGCTACTACAGCCACTATTACTACTACTGCTAATACAGCTACTATTAGTACTACTGCTGCTACTACAGCTATTATTACTACTGCTACTACAGCTACTATTACTACTACTGCTACTACAGCTACTATTAGTCCTACTGCTGCTACTACAGCTATTATTACTACTGCTACTACAGCTACTATCACTACTACTGCTAATACAGCTATTATTACTACTACTGCTACGACAGCTACTATCACTACTACTGCTAATACAGCTAACTACTGCTACTACAGCTACCATCACTACTACTGCTACTACAGCTACTATTACTACTGCTACTGCAGTGACTATCACTACTACTGCTACTACAGCTACTATCACTACTACTGCTAATACAGATACTATTACTAGTGCTACTACAGCTACTATTACTACTGCTACTGCAGCTACTATCACTACTGCTACTGCAGCTACTATTACTACTGCTACTACAGCGACTATTATTACTGCTACTGCAGCTACTATCACTACTACTGCTACTGCAGCTACTATTACTAGTGCTACTACAGCTACTATTATGACTGCTACTGCAGCTACTATCACTACTACTGCTAATACAGCTAACTACTCCTACTACAGCTACTATCACTGCTACTGCTACTGCAGCTACTATCACTACTACTGCAGCTACTATTACTAGTGCTACTACTGCTACTATCACTACTACTGCTACTGCAGCTACTATTACTAGTGGTACTACAGCTACTATTACTACTGCTACTGCAGCTACTATCACTACTACTGCTACTAAAGCTACTATTACTACTGCTACTACAGCTACTATCACTACTACTGCTAATACAGCTAACTACTGCTACTACAGCTACTATCACTGCTACTGTGACTACAGCTACTATTACTACTGCTACTGCAGCTACTATCACTACTACTGCTACTGCAGCTACTATTACTAGTGCTACTACTGCTACTACAGCTACTATCACTACTGCTACTGCAGCTACTATCACTACTACTGCTACTGCAGCTACTATCACTACTACTGCTACTACAGCTACTATTACTAGTGCTACTACAGCTACTATTACTACTGCTACGACAGCTACTATCACTGCTACTGCTACTACAGCTACTATTACTACTGCTACTGCAGCAACTATTACTAGTGCTACTACTGCTACTACAGCTACTATCACTACTACTGCTACTGCAGCTACTATTACTTGTGCTACTACAGCTACGTTTACTACTGCTACTACAGCTACTATTACTATGGCTACTACAGCTATTATTACTATTGCTACTACAGCTACTATCACTACTGCTACTACAGCTACTATCACTACTACTGCTGCTATTACTACTGCTACTACAGCTTATTACTACAACTGCTACTACAGCTACTGTTACTACTACTGCTACTATTATTACTGCTACTACAGCTTATTACTATTACTACTACTATTACTACTGCTACTATTACTACTATTGTTAATATTACTTCTGCTACTACAGCTATTATTACTACTGCTACTACAGCTACTATTACTACAGCTAGTATTACAACGGCTACTACAGCTACTATTAGTACAGCTAGTATTACAATGGCTACTACAGCTACTATTAGTACTACTACTGCTACTATTACTACTACTGCTACTACAGCTATGATTATTACAGCTATTATTACTACTACTGCTACTACAGCTATTATTACTACTACAGCTACTATTACTACTGCTACTACAGCTACTATTACAACTACTGCTACTGCAGCTACTATCACTACTACTGCTGCTACAGCTACTATTACTACTGCTACTACAGCCACTATTACTACTACTGCTACTACAGCTACTATCACTACTACTGCTACGACAGCTACTATTACTACTGCTACTACAGCCACTATTACTACTACTGCTAATACAGCTACTATTAGTACTACTGCTGCTACTACAGCTATTATTACTACTGCTACTACAGCTACTATTACTACTGCTACTGCAGCTACTATCACTACTGCTACTGCAGCTACTATCACTACTACTGCTACTAAAGCTACTATTACTACTGCTACTACAGCTACTATCACTACTACTGCTAATACAGCTAACTACTGCTACTACAGCTACTATCACTACTACTGCTACTATAGCTACTATTACTACAGCTACTATCACTACTACTGCTAATACAGCTATTATTACTACTACTGCTACTACAGCTACTTTTACTACTAGGCTACAGCTACTATTACTACTGCTACTACAGCTATTATTACTACTGCTACTACAGCTATTATTACTACTGCTACTACAGCAAGTATTAGTACTACTACTGCTACTATTACTACTACTGCTGCTACAGCTATGATTACTACAGCTATTATTACTATAACTGCTACTACAGCTACTATTACTGCTACTGCTACTACAGCTACTATTAGTACTACTGCTGCTACTACAGCTACTATTACTACTGCTACTACAGCTATTATTACTACTGCTACTACAGCTAGTATTACAACGGCTACTACAGCTACTATTAGTACAGCTAGTATTACAACGGCTACTACAGCTACTATTAGTACTACTACTGCTACTATTACTACTACTGCTACTACCGCTACTATTACTACAGCTATTATTACTGCTACTACAGCTACTATTAGTACTGCTACTACTGCTACTACAGCTATTATTACTACTACTGCTACTACAGCTATTATTACTATTACTGCTACTACAGCTACTATTACTACTACTGATACTACAGATACTATTACTACTGCTACTACAGCTACTATTACTACTGCTACTACAGCCACTATCACTACTACTGCTAATACAGCTATTATTACTACTACTGCTACTACAGCTACTTTTACTACTAGGCTACAGCTACTATTACTACTGCTACTAGTGACTACTCCTTCTGTTGCTACTGTTGCTACCTCTTACTACTGATACACTATTTACCCAGACTTTCATTATTGCATTGCATGATTTATTTACACTGTGCTTCACTACAACCTATTTACAGAGCAGGATATACAGTATTATGCTGATACAACAGCAGTGCTCTTGATGTCATATCCATTGTTTAACCTTACTTTAGTCAAAACATGAAGTTATTCCTAATAGGAATAACTTCACATTTTGACTAAAACAAAATGACCTCAAAACTCCTCAAAAAGGGAAAATTACCTCCACTCCAGTTCTGTGACTTCTAATCACAGCTTCCTACTCTTTCTCGAGCAGGTCCCTTCCCTGTCTGTCCCTCGTGTGATGTTGAGACTAAAATGGAGGCGATCCTGGAGCACATGTGTGCCAGCGAGTTCGGTAGGTGTTTCTGCATTCTGGGCAAGTCCTCTGTTGGGGACATACTAATGGTTTCATGGTACAAGAGTTTCTGCAATGAGGTGAACCATCAGACTGAGGGCTTTGAGGTTGTACATTATGAAATATGTACATGTTTTGAGATTAGGTCTTAGGAAAAAAAACCTTCATACCGCCTATCGTCAGTCCCCCTTACCCACACTGCATATATTAATACGATGTGGGGACAGATATGGGCTTTCAGTGTTTCTGATCCTCACTCAGATATTTGACGCATACATTTATATTCAAACAGATCTCAGTTACAAAAGGAAAAGTCTACTTTACTGGGAGGTGTAGTTTGGTTTCAGCATCAGCTGTGTTTGGGTCAGGGTGACCCAGGGCACACAGTACCATTCACACATGATCTACACAAATGAACAGGAGGCTTTATCATAATCTAACAGGAAAGATCAAGTGTTTTTGATATATATACACATCCACACTTTAGTATATATTATATCATAGCTCTGGGTTCAACTGTACTGTATTAGATGTGTTTGTTGGCTGTAGATAAAAAAGCATACCTTGTTTCCTGTCAGGATTCAAGGAAATGGGGGAAAGGGGAAATGGGGCCTCTTTCTTGGAAAACGTCCTTCCAGCTATAATCATTTCATGATACATTGTGAATGTTGATTTATTATTTGTAATGTATAGGGAGTTTTTAATCATGTAAGGGGAAATGTTGGCATGGTTTAAAATAAATATAATTATTTAAAATTATGAACAAGAACACAATCGATTAATTAACTGGAGTTGCTGGAAACAGTTTGCCCATAAATCAAGACAATATCTGAACAGCCACAACACACTGGAGAACAGTATGTAATCACTCAGTTGGCCTAGTTTCTGTGTCAGAGACAAAGTCCAGTCTACACAAAATGACACAACAATGTTAAAAAATACAAAACAAATGTCAAACAAGAAAATTCTAAAATATGTTTTTGATCTGTTATCTGTTATTTATCTGTTACTTAATAAAAGACTAATTATGTTATTATGCTATTAAGGTTTTGAAATCACACAACCCACATGAGATCTGGCCAGGCTTAAGACCAGGTTTAAAAACAGTGGCTACGGTTACATGCAGCCTAATAATCCGTTAATAGGACTAATTCACGCCACTCCGATTGAAATTTCTTTCTACACTCTATCGGTGTAGATTAAGCTGATTACCGACAAACCGATTACATTTTCAATCCACTTGAAGGACCTGGATCATCCGTTAGATAATCCATTCAATAGGACAATATTAACCTCTATTAGCCATGTAAACACGTAAATTGGGTCATTCTAGCCCTGTAATTAGTTGAAGTTGACTGTGCATGCTTGCGCTCCACATTCATCCAACACGAAAGGTGGCAGTCAAATGGTTTCTGTATTTTAAACCCCTTGGTCAGAATAATAATTATTTTCGATAAAAAATAGCTGACAAAATGCTGAAAGCTGCGAAAAAGACGCATAAACAAAACTGGACTTTTGAGGAGACCTGAGGTGTGTTTTGATCACAAATCAAAGAAAAAGAAAGGTTTACACTGCGCAAGTCAAAAGTTAGTTAGTTAGTTACAAAACATGTAAACAGATACCCATATTACCTCCCCTGCATATAAACAGTTAAAACATCAGCGTAGCCTACTTCAATCGGGTTGGACAAATAATTTGATTGCAGCCTGCATGTAACCGTAGCCAGTGATAGATCTGTATTGGCTGGCAAAATGACCACCTTTGATGAACTGAATGTGAGGGTTGGTATAAGGTTCGGAGAACCAAGTGCGACTGATAAGGATTCTAAAAGTGTATCTAGAAAGATACGCCACAAAAGCGGCAAAACCCGCACCAGGAAGAGGTTAAACAAAATAACGGGAGCAAAACTTCCCTAGCACAAGGCAAATCAAAACAACCTCAGAAAAGGAGGCGTATCTCGAATAAACGGCGAGACTAAATAACAAAAGATCCTCACGCACTAAATCATAAGGCATAACAAGAGGTTGAGAAAAACAAAAGAAAAACCCAGTAAAACAAGTGAAGGAAAGAAAAAGAAAATCATACCTGTTACCTAAACTCTAGTAACAAAAGAGCTGAACACCAAAAGGTAACAGGTAGAGAGATATTAGGATAAAGCAAAAGATTGGAAAGGAAAGAAAACCCCCAATCTAATCCTAAATAATAACCGGACTTGCTGCGTTTATTTATACAAACCAAAAATGCAGTGACCGTATTCCTATACCGTTTTACCGACTTTGTTTGTCAGCATTGCTTAGACAATATCGAAGTGCAGGAAGACGGAAGTCCTGAGCTATTTATAACCGGCAGGAAACTCAAAACAGGTGTGAGGAATAATTGCCGGGCAAGATTCAAACACCGGAACGGAGGCGGAAAAAATCAGATAAGGCGTCAAACGACGGCAACGTGAAAACCGAACTCAGGAACAGCAGAAGTTGCTAATAACCATGACACTGAATGGGCTTTTTTCAGAAATATCTTATCTTCTCATATAATGCAGTTTTATACTGTATTTCATTACAATATAGTACACCTCATTACAGTTATTGTAAACTCTCACACTCTCACTTTCTCTCTCTGTCTGTCTGTCTCCCCAGCGATCAAAGCCAAGATAAAGGAGGTGACGCGTGAGCGCTCAGACCGTCGAGTGATTCTAGAGAAGAGGAGGAGGCTGCTAAAGGGAGACCTAAAGAAGAGGGAGCTGAAGAAGCTGGTCCTGCTCCTGAAGAACGGAGCCGACTGCCCCTGCCATCAGCTGGAGCGCCTGGGGAACACCTACCTGATCATGGGTCGCAAGGTGGACGAGCAGCACCTGCTCACGGGCATCCACCAGTGGGACAAGAGCAGCCCAGAGTTCAGGAAGGCTATGAAGGCACACCAGAGCCACAAGTGCCCCGCATTCCACACCGTCTTCAAATAATCCCTGGCCTGGGCCGTTGCATCTCAAGAACTTGCACAAAATACATCTCTCTTTGTACCGTCATTAAAAAAAAAACTTAAAAACTAAAAACAACACACATAAAGGTATAAGTAAGCAGATAAGTGATTTTTTGTCCTCTTTTTGTCCCCTCTTGATGGGCCATGCTGTGTCCATTCTAAGCTACACGTTTGTTTGTTTGGTGGTTTCTGTTGTGAGGTGAAGCGGTGCAGGGTGGTCTGCTTACTGGACTGGTCCCAACAAAAGAGTCTGAATTTTCAACAACGCAGACCAATCATTGGACAAATCTGGGATCTGTGGGAATATGCACCTCTCCAGTCCTAACTGAACAGAAGGATGCTAAAATGTCGCTGCTCAGCCCAGCTGTTGTAACCAGGTTTGATGGACACATCAGACTGTTAGCATGTTCCAACCCACACCAAAAATAAATACACAAATGTATTTTTAAATGTATTATTCATGTAAAATATGTAGAGATTTTATGAGTATATGAATAAGCACAAAAACCTAATTGCATGAAAAATTGTTACGTTCTTCTAACTGGTTTTGGACCCAAATGCAGGACTCGGAGACAGACTCAAATTGAAGCTCCAGGGGAGCGCTTTTATTGGAAACACAAGGAACAAGGAAGGCAAGGTGAGGGTCAGGATACGGGGTGGGTGCTAGCAAAGGGGCAGAGTAGATGAGGGGTAGCTGGAGAGGAGCGAGGCGGATGACAGGCGGGCCGTTGAGACTGGAAGCGGGGCAAGGCGACGGCAATTGCAGGATGAAACACAGGCTGGTGGGCACACTAGAAAACAGACTTGACAGGTTAGCATGACACGACAAACAAAGACCAAGTTCCATGAACAAACTACGTGACAAGACTTAACAAACTGGCAACGAGATATAGAAAGCAGGGAGAATATATAGTGAAACTAATGATAGACAATGAGTGAAGCGTGAGAATGTATGCAGGAATGAATGAACTAACGAGTAAGATAATTAGTGAAGCATGAGAATGTATGCAAGAATGAATAAGCTAATGAAGGGTGAGTGTGGAATGCGAGCGGGGAAGGAGAGTGATAGGCTGAGGGATAATGAGAAGGAAAATGAAGAAACAAGGAGGAGAACCACGCCAAGCCTTCACAACATGGAAGACAGACAGGGAAACGTAACAACGTGACATGAAACGAGGAAATGGGGAAAATACGGAGAATAGGGAAGTGGACTAGAAGGGATGGAGCAGACGCCACATATTTCATGGTTAATATTATTATTATTATTATTAGTTCATTTAATGTGTTTTTTTGTATGGGTTTGGTTTAAATTATTGAAATGGTTTTTGAGACATTCCATCAATTTTAACTAAACTTTGATAAATGCAGTGAATATGTTTTTCCAGCACACATTGTTTTTCAATAATGCCAATCGCTATCCTTGGAAAACTGCATTTGTGTAGAAAACAAAAGGCTTCTAACTGACAGAGATCATGGCCAATAGCTCTTGAGCTTAGAGAACCAGTGAACAGTGGTGGCCTATCATCAGTGCTGTTTCATCTTTCTATTCTTCCTTCTGAGGTCATTAATCATCCATTACTCAATGTGTAACCAGTCTGCAGTTTACCACAAGAGAAACAATATTCTGTCAAAAATACCTGTTTTTCTTTGATTTTATACTGTTTTATTAGGCACCTGTAGCTTTCATGAGCAGAAACAATACAAATATTACAAAATCAAGAGCATCATATCTCTTATATCATATCACACAACATAGCATATTCACAATAGCCATTTACTGCTATTGATACAACTTCAGCAGTGTAAATCACAGCACAGCACATGACGTAAATTTTCATCAGATTTCAGCACCAAACAACTGAATCAGTGTGAGATTTGATTTGACCGAAGCAGTAAACCTTCGCACTTTCATTTTTGAAATTATTTTTTAAATGAATGTTTTGGCTAGACTGTTTGAACAGTGTGAGTTTGACTTGTGTTGCGTTACTGTGAAGCACTGTTACCCATTAAATCTGCATCCAAGGGATTCCTCTGCTTACTTCTATATTTTAACACACACGCGTATGCATGCACATACACACACACACACACACACACACACACACACATACACACACACACACACACATGACACACACACACACACACACACACACACACACACAGTCAGCTTTGGCCTCCATGATTACTGCTACACAGTAGGGGTGGGTTCAATTAATCGATATGGCAATATATCGATATATACTCCCGACAATACATGAATCGATACAGAGGCTGCTATATCGATATGGCATGAATTATGTCGGTGACGCAGTTTTGACAAATAAACACATGGTGCAGGTGCAGTGCACAATAAAACCACGAGGTGGCATCCAGTCGACACAACATGATCCAACAGCGCATGTCATACTAGTCAGATCAAGTTTCGGTTTCAACACAACACGACCACACATTACCAGGTAGTAAGATGGAGGAGGAGTCGGAGAAACTTTATCCACCGCCGGCTAAATTCAAAGCGAAAATATGGAAACATTATGGATTTATGCGAAAACCAGGAAGTCGGGAGTTGGACATGACGCAAACAGTATGCAAGGTGTGCAAAAAAAAGAGCAATTTTTTAAGCAACACGACTAACCTCCGCTATCACATGACCAAACACCATCCTGACATTTATGATGCAGAACCCCAGGCAGGTACGAGCAGCAGTACAACAACACCGGGCCCACGTGTGTCTGACCCAAAGTTTCAACTAACCGTGGATGAATCTTTCAAGAATAAATTCCCCGCAACATCCCAAAAGTCTCAGAAGATCACACAAGCAGTGTTAGGTTTTATATGTAAAGACTTGCGCCCACTTATGTCTTGTTTCCACTTGCACATTCGACCCGTTCCAGAGCCGCGCTGGCTCGACTTCTGAGCATTTCCATTAGTTCAAATTCGAGCCGAGCCAACGCAACCCAAATGCGAGACGTACAGCGCGGCTCAAATTGCTTTTCCATTAATCCGAGCTGGTTCTCCGCCAGAGATTCGTTATGTATCGTTGCTAGGTAACGCGACACAGCTGTTCCAAAGTACCTTGCTAATGTTAGCTATTATAACATGGCGAACTACGAGTTGGTTTTGTTTGTGTTGGTGTTGTGGAATATGTTGCTTCAAAAGCAACAACGTATCCGTCAGCGCAGACATATGTTATCACAAAAGGCCTCCCTCCCAGTCGTTATTTATGTGGATTGATCTTCGCTAAACACATTCAATTGTTTAAACCAGCAGAGTCCGCGATCGTTGGATCGGTTCAAAATAGGCATAGAAAATAGTTTCGTACTGGATCGGATTCTTTTTTTCAATTAACATTTATTTATTCTCGTTTCTGAGCGATGAATTCAGCTGCTGCTGAACCGACTCGTCTGCCCAAATCATTAAAAGGGCCTGGACTTCCTCGAAACTTCCTCAATCAATTGTTTATTTTTTCCATTTTTTTGTTGTTGTTGTTGTTATTAAACAGCCGACAAAGTGAGTAAGCGCGTTTTCTTCGGCTACGTTGCTGTGGTGAATCACCATAGCAACGCACTGGCGGCTCCATTATATTCGAGCCAGCACCAGAGGACAAATCGGGCCGTTTTTGGAGTGGGTCTCGTTGGCGCGGCTCGAATTTGAACTAATGGAAATGCTCAGAAGTCGAGCCATCGCGGCTCTGGAACGGGTCGAATGTGCAAGTGGAAACAAGACAATAGTTTCAGCTCAGAGAAGTACTCTGACACCCGAGCATGTTGATCAGCTGTTGTTCCTCAACAAAAATATGTAAACACTTAGGACAGGTTAAGTCTGAGATGCCTGCACAAGGCCACTTTTAAGCTTGTAAAAGCACAAACAGTGTTGTTTTTCTCTCTCTATTTTATTTTTTTATAAATATTCTTACAGAATACACAAGTGCACACACAGACTGCTGCAGACTGGCTGCACACAGTGCACAGTGCACACACGCACAGTTCAAGTAAAGTGAAACTAGAATGTTATTGTTATTATTGCAACAACAAGTCAAGAAAGAGTCAAGAGAAAAGGCCATTATGTTTCAAAAAGAGAATATTTTATTTGCATTTTATTGATAAGAACAGTTTATTTTAATTTAAAGATCTCTGTGGGCCTGAAATTGTTTTATTGTTGTATTTGTGCAATACTTAAAGGCTTTGCCTTATACAGAATAATAAAGAAGAGTTCTTGTAGTAAATTTTGGGTCATTATTTACGTATATCGCAATATATCGCAATATATTGTATATCGCAATATATCGCAATATATTGTATATCGCAATATATCGCAATATATTGTATCGTGGCCTCTGTATCGTGATATGTATTTATTGTGAGATTTCAGGCAATACCCACCCCTACTACACAGAAACCTGGTCTAAAGGACAACTATGCAGTGATATGTTTTTAGGGAGGAAGCTCTAAAGCAGCTATCCCTCATAAAATCCAGCACTCTGTGCACCTACATTTACATAATTTACATTTACATTATACCTCACATTTCAGGAACAATTCTTGAAGACTGCTTCAGTAATAAGAGTTTTTATGAAATCTAATTTTCTTTCTTCTAGATGAGCAGACTTGGGCCCACCTGTGAAGCCACGGCTTTTATTTATATATCTCCCAATATAAAAAAATTTCCAGGAGGATTTTCCCCATGCCGCTTAGTAGACCTGCTCAAATGCACACTTCACTCTGACTGTGTACCACGGATTGTGCCTGAAGGGTCACTGAAAACACATAATAAAACACATAACATCAATTAACCACTAATGAAAAGCTTGGGTGTATTCCAGACTCTCTCTTTACACAGAGGATTTTGATCACTTCAGCAAATCGCTTATTGACTATTTCCAGGGAAGTACCCTGTGCACTTTTGTGGTTTTACAAAATATCGTTTATGATTAATATTGTATGCCACCATCTCAGCTCAGCTGTTTGAGTTCAAAACTACTTCTGCTCAGCTACATTAAAAAAACGGAGATAAAATGTTGTACATCTGCCCCTGCTGTTGTTAACTGGTATTACACCACCTCCACTGTGCGGTACTGGAATAGAATCAGGATTGAATCTGCATTGTATTGTCGAGGTGTATTCTCATCAAAAGCCACAAACTGATGTACAGAGCATGTGTAAAACATACTTCATAAAATTTTCTACATCTAAATAGTTTACATTTCTTTGATATTTAGATGTTATATGCTACACACAAAGAGAGCAGCTTATGTGCTCAGGAAATGAGTGTGTTGTAATTATACTTAAACTCAACAGAGCCAATGAGTCGTTGAACATTCAAATTCTGTTTTACTTGGTGGGTCAATTGCAGTGTACTTAGCTGAAGTTTAAACCTCAGGTTAAACCCCTAGACCAGTGGTCCCCAACCCTGTTCCTGGAGATCTACTGTCCTGTAAGTTTTCACTCCAACCCTAACAAAGCACACCTCATTCAACAGCTAGAGATCTTGTTGAGTTGCTAATTAGTAGAATCAGGTGTGCCAAATTAGGGTTGAAATGAAAACCTACAGGATGGTAGATCTCCAGGAACAGGGTTGGGGACCACTGCCCTAGACCACAGAATCAAAGTGTGTCAACACAGCAGTAACACTCCCTTTGTTGTATTTGCATTACATCTCCGGTAGAGGGTGTGATCTCCCAGCAGTAGTGATACAGCTATTATTGGGCACATAAAGCGTTCCCATATTATGCACTTATAAACAATTTGTTCACTATTTTGTTTGTTAATATCTGCTGTCACGCTCAAGGTTTGGTCAAACGAGCGATCCAACAAGGCTGTAAATTATTTTTACCTGTTGAGAAAGACTTACACATTCTTCCTCTCTCATGAATGACCCGTCATGTCATACAGGGTTTAAAATATATTTTTTACGAGACCAGTTGCAGAAGACGTACCTTTTGCAGGGGTATTTATTTATTTTACCTTTATTTTTAACACAAGGTTCTACTGAAATGAGAAATCTTTGTTTTGCAATGGAGACCTGATTGAGAAGGGCAACAAGTAGTAGTACAGAGTACACAGCGATTTTACAAGAACAGCATACCCAACATAAATTACAATATAAACACCATATAATTCACACAGCACAGCAGTAAATTGGGTATGACATGGGTATAATTACAAATCAATACACTGGTAGTACAAAAAGCAATACTACCCACTCACTCTGCCCAGGAGTGAAACTACTGTTGTATTTTGTGAGAGATAGGTTGATGCATCTGTAATTTGTTATAAGTAATGATTGCTCCAATTAATAATTAACCTTGACATTGATAATTACACTTAACTGCTTTTTTCACACATTTATTGCCATGAACATAGGGAGAATGCGCTTCACTTTACAGTTTATTCCTCATTAGAGTTGATTCATAGAGAAGTGAATAACCTACAAATGGCATTGATCTTGTTTTGTTCGTGTGACTTTTAAATATTGACCAAAAGACTTATTGTCATCTTTGATGGTGCTACAGTGTTCAAGAGACCAGTTCTGCCCATTCAGTTTAAGCAATGCTCAACTTGAGTCGATTCAGCTACAATGAATGTAAAGAATAATTTGCACGGCGTTTGATTTGGAAATGATGCAAGGAAACAATGTCGATACATATTCCTCGTCGTCCACAGACATAATGTGAGAGTGGATCATCTTTTTTCTCAAATAAAGGATCTTTGGTTACCTCTGAGATTCCTTTTAATTACAATCACCTGCTGGTTGCTAAGATTACATTTAAACTCTCAATAAAGCCAGTGTAGGTTACAACCAGTGGTGTAGTGGTCCCTGGAGAAGTGGGTATATTGTAATTTAGCCCCGACAAACTAAAAATCAAGTGAATACCGGCTACTCTAAGTCGCAGAAAAGGCCTAATAGATCATTTTCTTTTTTTTATACAATAATTACACTGTGATTATGTTTTAAACTAACTTGTATTCAAGCTGAGCCAAACAGGATGTCTGATAGATATTTATTTTTCATTTCACACATTTCATATTCATACTTCAAGTAGGCTACATGTTATGGATGTCTGCCAATTTGCCATGAAACTACAGTACATCCCAGACACATTTTTTTAAAAACTTTTGTAGAATTTTTTAAATGGCATCTTGACCTAAATGAAGTGGCAGCTCTGTGGTTTTTTAACCAGGTTTGGTGTACTTTAGGTTATGTACTGCCATCTCACACACTCAAAATAATGACCCAGACATTCAGACAATATTGCCAGCATGATAGACACACATTTCTTAGCCTGATCCACGTGCCCCCCCTAGTGGCAGTCGTCGATGTCCAAATTATAGTATTCATAAATTGTTTCTATGAAATGATAAATTACAGCTTTAAGTGAACCCCCAAAATTCCTATAAGGGATTGAAGTGCACTTGCAAAAACAATAGCCAGTGAAGTCGAACTGCAGGGCAAAACGGCAGGATGCTACTAGCATTAGCTACACATTGTTTAACACCGTCATCTTGCCACAGTCTAGAGTACAGAACCAAAATAACAAGAAATGTGTCACTGTCTAATGAACTATGGTGCTCACTGTATGTACAAAGATGATAATACACAGATAGAATACTTTATGTTGACTTTGAATAATTTTCGGTCTATTGTGTTCAGCCACAAAGGGCAGTCATGATGCAAAACAGTCCTTGGTTGTGTGCATAATAAGAATAACTGAAAATAACATTTGTGCATTGTGCATTTTTTTGTGCATTTGTGCATTTTTACATGAGTGGCCATTTATGTTATAGCATTTTCCCCCTTTCTAGATAACCATTTTTTTGTTAAAGAAATTGGAAGGCTTCCACAGATATCGGGCAGAAATCACCTTCTGGAGCATTCGCTTTACGAATGCACCTATTGATTCTCCTGAGCCTGAATATGACCATCACTGTGATAAAGGATATAGAATTTCACCCCCTCTAGTGTCTCATATGGAAATTGCATTTCATAACATTCATTATCGTTTTCAATTTAACTGGAGAAAATAAGAAAATAAGTTATTGTACTTTTATTTTATTTGTTTTGTCATTGTGGTTTTATTTATTTGTTTTGTTATTTTATTATTTATTTTATTTTTTGCCATTTTAATAATAAACAAATAATTTGTCCTTGTTGGCATCTTCACTGTCCATTCTCTTTTATAGTGCTTTCATTTAGTTGTATTATTGCTGTTCTGTTATCCTTGCTCCCCTCTTATTAGTCTCTCTGTTTTTTTGTTTTGCAATTAAAAAACCGACAAAGGCAATGTTCCAAACGGCACAATAACACAAATACATAATAAAAGCACACCAATCAAATAAATAAAAGCACAAGGACAGTGATTGATTTTTTTTTTGTTGGTTTTTGAATAAACATGTTCTGCACTTTGTATTGCATAGGCTTCGAGTAATATTGTGGATGTAGCCTATGGGCACCGCTATAGGCTAACTATGTCATAATTCAACCTAATAATTTTCATAAAAAATACTTATACTTTAAACATTAAAACAAGCTTAATGACTGGTAAAAATTACAGATTTGTTTTTCAATTCCATCCTTCACGTTGACAGATTGGGATGGCACCGAGAGTTTGGCACTTTTCAGGGTTTCCTACAGAAGTAACCACAATGACCAGCCCTTAAAAACATTAACTTATGTATGTTCTGATCACATGTAACCACACAGCATTAACGTACAACTTCACACATCAACACAATAAAGCCCCAAACTTGGGTTATTTTGCCGTTTTTATTTTTCTGCTTATTCTTCTGCTTCTTATTCTTCTTCCCATTCTTCCTGCCTACCCAGAACCCCTCACTACCTGCCTGCCTCCATACCCTCAAACAATAATTATCCCCATTGGATAACAACATTGCATACCTGCTCTCCCAAGCTTATTGCCCAATAAAAACACTTCAAACTAATGTTTTTTAATGTTAATATAACTAATGGCTTAACGTTTTCTGAGAAGCTACTGTGGCCTAATGGTTAGAGTTGCTGTCTTTCACACAGTGTATAGGGGGTTTGAGCCCAGCAGGGCACAAGTTTATTTTCGACAAAAACAATTGCAACAGTTAAATACTTTTCATCTTTATTGCAAAGGCAAAAGACGTTTCCAATATTAACTGTTCAATGTTTCACTTGTATTTTACTTGTACTACAGCGAAATGTATGTATGCAATTTTGATAATTAGATAATGTTCCATGACGTATTCATGTGGTGGATGACTCAATTTAATTAAGCTAGCTACTACAAGTTTAATTGTAAAATAACCCGTCTAACTTAATGTTAACTGTTACTAGAAAATTATTCAAATTAAGATGAGCTCATTTTATAACCATATGTCGGCTACATTAATGCACGTTGCCTACTTAGGCTATCAAAGCTGTTATGTAGGCTAGTAAGATTGCAAAACTGCATTAAAAGTGCAGAACAACACGACAATTGCATAATTTAGGAAATGGTATCTATATGTATCTCTTGCACTGGGTTGTAAGTGTGCGGGGTCAGTCATTCTGGGTGTTTGTTTACCTGTTTTAAAATGAGAACCTTAATGAATTTGTAGCTACACAGTCATTATTATGTGAAAAGCTAAATACAGGAATATATTAAATAAACTTGCATCAGACAAATAACTGTTGTGGTTAGTGATTTTAATAGATAATCGATAGATAATGTTCTATACAGTTTTTGGTGAATTTATAGTTTTGCAGGCATGAAAAATAAGTGCTCTCTTTCCAGAGGTTGACATCTATGCATGAATAAAATAATATTGTAGCGACCACATCTAAAGACAGACCAGGCGGATTCACTCGTTGCTTTTATTGCAAGCCAATGTTCTCAGTACACAGAGGATTACACTGACTCAAACGCACAGACTTCAAACATTTGTATAGCCTACTGGATTTGCGAAATATCCTGTAGGCTAACTCTAGAAAAATATCCAGCTGGATAGTGCGGCGCTACCCAATTTGACATCTTGCGCTACGCAGCCGGACATCCCGCGCGACCCAGTTTAATAGCGCATAGCTACCCAGTTCGACATCCCACGCGACCCAGTTGAATAGCGCAGAGCTACCCAGTTCGACATCCGACGCGGTCCAGTTGGACAGCGCAGAGCTACCCAGTTGGATCGCTCGCGCTCCCCGACTGGATATGTGGAGATGTCCACTGGGTGGCGCAGGATGAGTGGATAGGCGGTGTCTTGTTAACTGGATATATCTCGCTTAAAAACTGGATAGCGCAGAGCAACTGGATATACGGTGTCTAGTTTGCGTTGGCTTTTGAACTGTTCGGCTTACCATATTTCATATTTGACGGCTTCTAGACGCCATTATCATGAACATCAAAAAATTGAAACCTCTTGTGTTAGTTCGTAGATGGCTAACTTGTCCATGTCTGCCATTGCAACAAGACCGAGTTAACAATAGTTACGAGGGGCCGGAACGTCGCGATAAAGTACTTATGAAATCAGCAACGCGGAATTTTAGACATTACCTCATTGAGCTATCGTTTTAGTTCCTGGCGGCGAGTTCTGACGTCATAAAGCACAGGGAAGGACGTCAGAGAAGTGGGGAACCTCCATGTCTATAATAACCACGAATAGGGCAGATTGCACAGGTCTACATACTTGGAATTGCCAAGCTGCCATGGTTTCTAAGTGGAGTTAGACCGTGCACTTCAGCACTATGGAGTACGGATTGGTTGATGAATCCCACTGGGACTACGCAAATTGCAACAAACTGCGACTGGATGGCATGTTATGTGACGTGGTCATCCGTGTTGAGGGCTTTACAATGAAAGCCCATAAGACTGTCCTATGCGCCTCTAGCCCTTACTTCTGGTGAGTGACAATGAACGGCACAAATGATAATAATATTTTGCGCGGTTTATGGGGTTATATTTGGCGAGAACAGGCAACAACATGTTTAATTTGTGAAAATCTTCAATACAAACAATATTTTCCTTGTAATTGCGAGGAGTCCTCGGCAATGTAGCTTCAGTTTCATGTATATACGCTTATTGTATATTTTGACTTACATTTAGAAAAAGCTGCTGTTAGTGTTATGTAATGTTACTTGTTATGTAATGATTGATAGGACACATTCATAATTTTGAATGTAAATTAAATGAGTAAAAAAATGTTCCTTGTGAGTTGAAATCCTTACTTGCCAAGATTTTAATATGTAATTAATATAAACAAAATGTTGGGACTATTGGCATTTTTGTAATACATCAAGGGCACAATCTTAACCTCAGCTTGTTATGAAATCCATCACAATTACTTGACAGTGGCTGCTCAAGAGTGATTATCAGGTTTCCACTTGCTGCAGGTCTTGTTTTAGCCTGTTGATGAAGGAGAGCTTCTCTGCTATCTATCATACTCATTATGAATGACATGAAAAGCAGACTACTTAACATCTTCAGCTATGGTGGATTAGGATGCATTCTATATTGCATTTATTTGCAGAAAATAATTATGAATGAATTGAATTCAGTTATTTGCATGTGACACCCCTATAGCGCCCTGTTCACAGGCAACTTAAACAACTCAAAAAAGTTGGTGTACAACATCCCTGGGGTGCTGCCGGAAATGATGAAGATCATGATCGAGTATGCCTACACGCACTCCGTGGTGGTCACCAAGGAGAACGTGGAGCGCCTCCTGCCTGCTGCTGACCAGTTCTGCGTCCTTGGCATCGTGCAGGCCTGCGCAGACTTTCTGCAGGCCCAGCTGTGCACTCAGAACTGCATCGGAATCTGGAGGTTCACTAACATCTACTTCTGCCCCGACCTGCGGTGCATGGCGTACCGCTTCATTCTGCACAACTTTGAGGAGGTCGGGCAAACCTCCCAGGAGTTCCTGGAGCTCACGCCGACTGAGCTCTGTGACATCATCGAGAAGGACCACCTCAACGTCAAGCAGGAGGACAGAGTGTTCGACGCCGTCCTGCGTTGGACAGCGCACATGCCAGCCAAGCGCAAATCCTACCTCCCTCAGTTGCTCCCAAAGGTAGGATGTTCATACCCTTACAAGAGACGCGGGCGCACAATTCCCCAAGATGTAGTTCTTCCATATAACCTGCAGAAAGCTGCAAATCAGCAGCCAGTTCAGACCCAAGACATCAGGGGCCACATGCATAAACAGTGCTGAGCAGAAAAATGCCCTCAGAAAGCCGGGTGGAAGCGAGTTTCCACGCAGAAATTCAGATGTATAATATAATACGTGCTGTGAGAATCTGTGTACCTCTGCACACGATGGACACAATACGTTTGCAATGTTTGGAGTCCGTGTGATATGGCGACACCGTGACAGAAAGGCAGAGGTAGAAAATGCTAAAAAAATTTAAAGCAGATTTACAACGTTCACCCTCAGCGTTCTTCTACGCATTCTTTTACTCAAGAGTTTTATACATGTGGCCCCAGGTGTGGTGAGTTAACTGTGTAGCTGCTTTAACATTAACTGAAATCCTGAGTAACAATGAAAAGAAGCAAAACCTGCGGATCTCCGAGAGTTAATGACAATGCCTTAGACACACATGAAATGTTTGCTTCTGTATTTGTCCCATTGCATTTGCGGATGTAAAATTCTAGCACCTCAGAGTCACGACAGATTAATGTTCTGTGTTTACTTGAGCAAAGATATGTTCCCCTTCCCCAGCTTGCATGTAACTCACACCAGCGTCTTCTGTCCTGTGTATGTTTCACTGACCAGGTTCGAATGGCCCTGATGAACGCCGACTACTTCATGAACAATATGAAGACCAACTCGTTGGTGAAGGACAATAAGGACTGTAAGCCTATCATCATAACCACGCTGAGGGCCATGTGTAGCTTTCGAAAGACAAACTTTATTGGCACCAGCTGCGACAGCAACTTGTGCCGCCCACGCCTGCCCTACGCAGTCCTCCTGGCCATCGGGGGCTGGAGCGGCAACAGGCCCACCAACGTGATCGAGTCATATGACACGCAGGCTAACTGCTGGGTGACAGTGGCGCAGACAGAGGGTCCCCGGGCCTACCACGGCACCGTCTACCTCAACGGCTTCCTTTACTGCCTGGGCGGCTATGATGCCACGGAGTTCTTCAACGCCGTGTGCAAGTTTGACCCTGTGACGCACACCTGGCACAACGTGGCGCCAATGTACTCGCGCCGCTGCTATGTGAGTGTGGCCGTCCTGCACGGCTGCATCTACGCCATGGGCGGCTTCGACGGTTATACCCGCCTCAGCTCTGCCGAGCGCTACGAACCCGCTACCAACCAGTGGAGCCTCATCTCGCCCATGAACGAGCAAAGGAGCGACGCCAGCGCCGCCGCTCTGGATGAAAAGGTCAGCGGCCCCTAAGCCCTGCTGATTGGCCCCATTTGTGTCCCCTGAGCCTTGCTGATTGGTCCCATTATCTCAAGCTTTTACACTGGGATTCCATTGCACTTGACAGGGACTTGACAGGGACTTGGCAGGCACAGGGTTTTCTATACTCTTGTTTTATTTGTCTCCTAATTGTGACTGGCTGAGTATATGTCCCAACACTAATATCTTGCACCTGGGGAGTGCACTCTCTGGAATCTGCATCCTCAGATTTGACCTGCATTACCTGTACATGCCACCAGGGAGGCACCTATACTGTTAACCGACAAATCTGTAATGGGCTTTACATAATTCCTCATACAGGTGTACATCTGCGGGGGCTTCAATTGGGAGAATTGCCTACCAGGGAGGCGCCTATACTTTTAACATACAAATCTGTAATAGGCTCTACATCCTTCTTCATGCAGGTGTACATCTGTGGGGGCTTCAATGGGGAGAACTGCCTGTGTACAGCAGAGTACTACAGCCCCCACACCAACCAGTGGACCCAGATCACCCCTATGAACAGTCGACACAGTGGGCTGGGGGTGGTGAAGTATCGGGAGGAAATTTATGTGGTGAGTGAGTGTTCCCTCACGCCTCACAGACGGATAATGCTCTTTTGTTACACAAGTCCTCAGGCTTGGGCATGGACACTGTTTATGTTGGCCGTTTGAATGTTAAATGTTCAACACACTGAGTGTCACTGCTATTTGTTGGATGGAAGCATTTGATTGGTAGGTTTTATGCACACCTGTGTACAGTAGTGGGAGAATGGGAAAATGACAACCCTCTCTACTGCTCAATTGAACTTTGACCTCTGACCTCTCCCAGGTGGGTGGTTTTGATGGGGTCAGCCGGCTTCGGAGTGTGGAGGCCTACAACCCGCTGACTGACAGCTGGCGCCAGATGCCTGACATGATCATCGCGCGCAGCAACTTCGGCATCGAGGTGATGGACGACCGGCTGTTCGTGGTGGGCGGCTTCAACGGCTTTAGCACCACCTTCTACGCCGAGTACTTTGATCAAAAGACCAACGAGTGGGGGAGCATCCAGGACATGGGGGTCTTCCGCAGCGCCCTCAGCTGCTGTGCCATCTCCGACCTGCCCAATGTCGTCGAGTACGCCGCCCCTCGCAGCCCAGGGAGCCCCACCACTGAACTCTCTACCATCAAGGAGCTTACACTATGAGCCCCCAAACCTTGAGCCTCACAGGGACACCATCATTCAACTAGCAATTTTCTCTTACTGCAGCCAAAATTATTTAACAAAATAAGAACTTGGTTATGATACTGTAGAAGCATTAAATTCTTGGTCATCACATTTAATTTCAGCCTATTTCCACATTTTTTGTTTTCAGTATTTGGGTTGTTTTTCTCAAAGGCTGTTAGGCTAAAACCTCAAAACATGTGAATGCTTCAGAAGTAGAAGTGCATGTGGAAGGGGTGAAATCATTTAGACTTTGGAAGTGTGTCACTATGCCAAATGTTCTTTTTGCATTATTCTATATTTTTAATAGTTATTATAGACAAAGAACCAAAGAAAACAAAAACCTTCACATTAGGCCTACTGTATTTTTGTTGAGATTTTTTAAATTTATCCTGACAGCAACAAGTTTTTTGTATATAACTATGGTCAGTCTAACAAAGCAAACTCACTGTGTAAGACCTAGAAATGCCATTTTACATGAAGAGAACATGTGTAATGTAATTTTCCTGTTTATATATTTGAGTAATCACATTTTCTCATGAGGGGATAGATACATTGAGAGGGGAGGGGGGAGGATAGAGTCACTGAGAGGGGTGTAGGGGGAGTCACTGAGGGGGGAGGGGGGAGGAGAGGGTCATTGAGAGGGGAGGGGGGAGAAAAGAGTCACAGAGAGGTTTGGAGGGGGAATGGAGAGAATCACAGAGAGGGGAGGAGGGAGGGAGTCATTTTGTGCTCAAATTGGTTTCATTGAGGGGTTAAAAATAAATAAATCTAATTTGACCAATCAACATGGCCAGGTAATTAATATGTATCAGATTCAGCACCACAATCTGAAAAAAATTGGATTTGGGGTCACTTTAAACTGCCTGTCTAAACAAAGCGTGTGACCACTGCTGGATCATTCCGCCATGTTCTGCAGGCCAGGAAGTGTTCAGCACCTTGGACAGCGGCGGCCCCACCTTCAGGCATGTGTCTCTCAGTCTAACTGTGTCTTTAACAGGGCTGATTATAAAGGCACTTTCTGCTGGGCTTTGTGTGTGCTAGCCTATGAGTATGTAACATGTAGAGACCAGATGCCAATAGAATCCGATGGGGAGCACATCCGAACCAGGAAGTATAATTGTTGCGCTCAACAGACATGCTCAGTTGTGTCATTGGTCACATGCCTAATCACATATACAACAAGAAAGGCTCGGAGCAGTGATGTGGAGAAGGCTACGTCAAAGCCTCAAGAGTATGTCATTGGTTGTGAAAATTGGTGTGAAAATATGACAGGCCAGAATAAATAATAATAAAAAATATATATTTTTGTGTGGTCAAAAAAATTATTTGACCATGGAAAACTAATGAGGAATAAAAATTATTTTTTAATACACAGACTTAACATCATTATACGAGCGGAAGTATTTAAATTTTACTGTATATGAATAGAGCCCTATGGGGAAACTGGCTTTTTGAGCACAAATCATCGATATCAGTAGATTCTCCATATTTTCTCAGTGATGTGGAAAAATCAACAATATTTTGACTGGGTTTGTTTAATGCGAAGAAGTCGCGCATTTTGTCGTCAAGTTTATCCCATTATGCAGGGCCAGTTTCAAAGACCAATTGGTGACCCCCCTCCCCCCCAACGACCACCTGCCGAACCATGTTTTAAATAACACAACAAACGAAGGTTGCAACTGAAATTATCCTACTCACTTCAATATCCCGGTTTCTCATTTAGATTTACAACCTTTAGCTTTCAAAAATAATAATCATTGGAACAAATGCTGCATCAAGTGCAATTTGCTTTTTCGCCACGAACATGCAGGCTATTAGCCCTATCTACGGTGATAGCTTAGTCGTCAATGTCCCAATTATAGTAGCCTATTCATATTTTTTTGAAATTGTAAACAACTTTAAACACTCAAATTTCCAATGCAGGATTGCTACAGCGTTGCCGCTTGTGCATACAAAACCCGTTTACAACCATATTTTTCCTAAAACTGCAGAGAGGCAGAGAGACAGAAAGGACTAACCCTGACTTCGTAAAGGCACAAAATGATAATGAAGCATCCAGAAGCAGAAGCGATAGGCTTAAATACGTAACAAGTCAGGAAACAGGTGAAATTAATAATTAGTGGGGAAGAGCAAAACCCGGAGACGGAACGCAGAAAAAAAATCTGATAGATTGCTAACCGGCGCAAACGAGAGAGAAAGCCACAAGCCATGACACAACTGGTTACTGTTGAATGTTGAAGAGATTCTCTTATTCCATTTTGCCACTGCAGCAACATTGATGTTTCCACAGCAAGATGGCATCACTGAAATAGCTTAAGTTAGGAATAGCGCCGACAGTGGCTGAGTGGAAAAACTACTGGGTCGGCGGTTCTTTTATTCACTGTGATTTAAATTTTTAAATTTTTATACTTTACCCTGTCACTATGAGTAGGCTAATAAAACTTTGTAAATACCGACAGCATATTAAGAGATGGATCGCAGCAAGGTGCACCTACGAGAATTTGATTCCGAATCTTTTTTCCCACCCTCTGTCTGTCTTTTACCTCTCATTACAATGAAAAGGATAGTGTTCACCATCTTGACAATTCACAATTATTTTATGGTCCAACACAATCAATGGAACAATTTATGACTTGTGGTTCATATAGCTATGCTCGTACCACATTCCACAGTATAATAATTTTAAGTTTAACTGGAGAAATTAAACAAAACAAACGTGCGGAGCGTTTATAGCATAGGCTATCGTGTAATGTCTGACGAGCCCATTCATGTGAAGGGGAATTGAAATATGCAGGGGAGTCGAAAAACTGCACAAAACCGGACGAGTGCTGAACTTTTTAAAAACTACTGTCGTTTTATTTCTTCCATTAGGCCTATCTTTGCAGCAATGCTTTCACGTGCAACAAAACGCTAAAAAAAGAAAAATGAAGAGGTAGCACTGGTAACATAATGAGAATGACCTGCACCGAACCCGAAAAACTTTTTCAATGTGCGCTAGACCAGAGACCCTCCCCCTACAGGAGAAAACCTCTGGCTAGGCTATGTTATTAACGTCACGTTAGGCATGATTTTTTTTTTAAACCTACATTGATTGAAATAAAAGCTTTCGATTAGGTTTTTATATATGAAATGATTTTAAAATTTCAAAAGATATTTTATATTTTAATATACTTTTTTTTCTTTTTTTTACAGGCCTAAAGTTGATGTTTTTTACCCGTCTGTCTGGGCCCCCCTAGGCAGCTGCCTCATTTGCCTATGCCTAGATCCAGCTCTGGTCATGTGTATTGTATTGTAATTCAGTATTCTTCATAGGATTGCACTAAAAACAAGATTTCAAATGACATTTGTTTTTTTACCTTTTAGGCATTTAGCTGACACTCATATTCAGAGTGACTTACAATTAGTGCACAAAAAAAGGCCTAGTTTTTTTTACCACTAAATTCCAAGTAGAAATTAATGAGAGTGTAATGATCGGGCCATAACGCACCCAAGATTGGTAGTCCTTTGTCACAAGAGTTAACATGTGGAAGGGAAGGTAAAGAGTATGGCATGTATTGTATTATCATACCTCTCTATAAAGCCTCATTTGTGCTGTGAAGTACATTACCAAATCATTTTCTCTTCTCTGCTGTAATGTCAACTGATGATCTCAGTATTTCTGCAGGAAGTTTTTTTTTGTGTTGTTTTTACTGTTGCCCTGTTTTCTACAGTAAAATGACACTTGTACCCTAAAGATGCATTCCCCATGCTTTCTCACTGTATCTGTCATGGTTCGTGGGTTATTTTTTTCCTTTTCCATTGCTGTAAAGAAGATTCATATCCTTTCATGCACTTCTACCACAGTTCTAGATATTATTTGAATATTTACTCCTTAGTTTATCTCTTAGCCTATCTCATTTTCTGTCGTTTGCGAAGTCCTGCCCACTGTGCATTTCTATTGGTTAGCTAGCCTGTCAATCAAACCTGTCGAAATCCTCCGTAACTCATCTTTCAGTTGCTCCGGTGAAGTTTCTGGAAGAGACACGTTCGCGAGTGCCTGGGATAGTGAGCTGTTTAGATAACGTATTGAGATAAAACTTTAGCTAATACTTAGTAGTTAGGACAGTGAAATCTTGTGTGCGTCCATTGAGAGGCAAGTTTCTTTTCTGTTACTTATATATGAGTCAAGGTTGCTACATGTGGTATGTGTAATGTTAGCTCGTGGTCATGTTAGCTAGCAGGGTTGGCTGTATATTTGCCGTGTATGGCGCTGCCCAGTAGAGCCAATTGTTTATTTACATCAGAGAATGTTAATCTTATCCTGTTATGTTGTTTACCATGTTATTTCAGCACTGTGTAAGATTATTAAGGAATACAGGGATATTTATAAGGATGAGTAATATTAGTTAGGGGAGATTATGTAGTTTACGTGATGCTATGTGTATTATAGGCTGCAGTGTGAATACTTCACAGTATCATTTTATGCCTTTTATTTTCTATGGGTTTCAGAACCACACCCAATACAATTATTCCTGTCCAACTATTAATGTTGACGCTGCACAGTGCGTGAAGTTCCAATTAAAGTTCATTGAAGACGATTTCCTTCTCAAGAGCATTCTTATCGATGCCCCACGGTGATCACACTAACTAGCCAGCAAGTAGTTAGTGGGAGTCAACACACATCACTTTGTCCGATTAAAACATGGTCCTTCGAGCCGGATAAAGGTGGTTTCCGTGGAATTAAGATGTCTTCAGATCAGACTCCAGATGTGCGGCCCAAGCGCCACACACGTCCTCCAGGCTGGCTGGAGGATTATGATGTCACCCTCCCAGGACGGAGGCAGCCTCCCCTACCTAATTCCTTAAGTCGCACTGGGCTGTATCAAACAGTCGAAGAACAGCCACTATTCAGTCAGAACCAGGAGGGTTACGCCGAGATGACGCCCCTCACACAATGGCGGCCTCTACCCAACTCCTTAAGTCACACTGTGCAGCACCAAGTAGTTGAAGAACGGCCGCTATTCAGTCAGAACCGAGAGGGTTACGCCGAGATGACGCCCCTCACACAGAGGCACAGTCATTGGAGCACAGCGACCAATGAGCCAAGACACCAGTATGCTCTCGGCGCCGAAGCTGCTCGGAGCCCTGGATGGGTGAGCAATGATGAAGCCACCTGCAGCTTGCCACCATCGTTCCCCCATCCTGCTACAGCTGATTCACCTGAGGTTCTAAGAGCTATTAGGCAGCTTCAACAAGAGAACCAGCGGTTACAGGTAACCATGCTGGACATGAAACGTCGAATGGAGGTTGGCACTACGCTGTCTCCTCAATACCCTCCTCAGCTGGTCCCGACAGGGCAGACCTGGCCCCCCTCACAACCTGAACAGTTATCTCGGCCCAGTGGTGCACGCCTGCCAGCAGCCAATACTGGCCATGCCCTTCAACCACTGAGTAGCAATCAGCCCCCAAGAGGAGACCGTCGTGCACCTCAGCTAGAGGAGGAGGATTGGCCGCCACCACCGCCACCAATCACGGAAGACGTTCCAACATCCCAAACACTACAGGCCCACTTGGTGAATGAGCTGACCGCCCGCATTCGCAGATTTGGAGAGATGCCGCCGATACCGCCACCAAGCCCTGACTACTGGGAACCAGACAACGGTTCACAAGCATCAGATGAGGCATGGGAACTTGATAGCCAGCGTGGCGGGCCACCCCCTCACCGACCTCGTCGCCGTGAGCGCTCACCACCAAGACAAGTCTCCACTCATCCTCACCACTCCTCCTCACCCTCTCGGCAGGAGAGAATCTACCGTGGACCGAAACCAACCATACCGAAGTTCACCAAGGAGGATCCGAGGGAGTTTGCAAGACTCAAGATTGCTCTGGAGAATATCCTGCCTGAAGATGCAACAGAGAGATTTAAATATCAGGTACTCACAGACCACTTGAAATTTGAAGAAGCCCTGCTAATAGCAGACTCCTACAGCAACTCCCGCTATCCATACAGCGACACCATGGCCTCCCTCACCTCTCACTATGGACAGCCACATCAGCTGGCCTTGCAACGAATTGCAGAGCTGATGGATGGGCCTACCATCCGCAGTGGTGATACAGCGAACTTTAAGAAGTTTGCCTTGCACGTTAGAGCTCTGGTAGGCATGTTAGACCAGCTGGGTGAAGAAGGCCATATAGAGCTTCAGTGTGGTTCACATGTGGTGAGACTTACCGCCAAACTGCCCCATGACCTGCGAGCCAACTTCCAAAGGTATGTTCACCCACTGAAGATCAAAGTCCCAACCCTCCTGAATTTCGCTGATTGGCTGGAGTACGAGCTTGAGATCCAACAGGGTGGGCCCAAGTTTGGCCGTGGTGAAGGGAAGGAGAGCATGGAGCCCAGGAAACCCCAACACAAGGACTTCAAGTCACGTAAGATGACGACCATCCTACATAGCACAGAACCAGCCGTCACCACCACCCAAGAGCCCGCTCCCACACACACACCTCAGGATCGGGCGAAAACATATTGCCCATACTGCAACAACTCACTGCATTACTTAACCCAGTGCTCAAACTTTAGTCAACTTACCAAAGAGCAGAAGAGCACGTGGGTGAAGACCAACAGGAGATGCTGGAGGTGTGGCCGTGGTCACCAAGCGGCACAGTGCCGGCTCAAGGCAACCTGTAAGACATGCAAAGGAAAGCATGTTGAAGCTCTGCATGACCTCAACAAGAAGCCAACGGGAGAAGGAGGTCAGCGAGAGGACACCGGTCCGGCCAGTTCTGCAAGTGATGTTTACTACCTGGACAGACGAGCTGGCAGTAGCCAAGTACTGCTGAAGATCATCAAGGTAATTCTTCAGAATGGAGGTCAAGCTGTTGAGACTTATGCAATATTAGATGATGGCTCAGAGAGGACCATCCTCCTCCAAGCAGCGGCCAAGCAGCTGGGTCTCAGAGGAACCGCAGAAGAGCTTGCACTGAGAACCGTACGGCAAGACGTCAGAGTCATCCATGGTTCAGCCGTATCCTTTACCATTTCCCCTGCCAGCCAGCCGCACAGCAGATTCAAGATCAAAGGTGCATTCACTGCAGATGAACTGGGTTTGGCCGAACATACTCGGTCAGTGGCAGCTCTCCAACCGAAATACAAGCATCTCAAGGGATTGCCACGCCACTCCTGTTGATAGGTTCCGATTACCCACAGCTGATCACCCCAATCGAGCCAGTTCGTTTGGGCCCCCCGGGTGGACCAGTAGCAGTCCACACAAGGCTAGGATGGACCCTCCAGGGTCCAACTAAGTACGTCAAAGGATGCATCCCCTCGTCACAGTGCCTGTTTACGTCCACACTCTCTCCATCTGAGGAATTGTCCAGACATGTGGAAAGGCTCTGGCAGCTGGACACACTTCCTTATCGGAGTGAGAGGCTGGTCACTAGGTCAAAGCAGGATCAGGAGGCAGTAAAGGTGCTGGAAGAGAAGACGGTTCGAGTGGACGACAATGGAGTTCAAAGATATGCCACACCCCTGCTGAGAGTGAAGGAGATGCCGCGGCTGCAGGCACCCAAGGAAGCAGTGTTGGCAAACCTGCGTAGGGTGGAGCGACGCCTAGAAAGGGACCCGGAGAAAGCTGCAGTATATGTTGCAGAAGTACAGAAGTTGGAGAAGGCAGGGTACACAGTGAAGATACCCCCTGACATGGTGTACCAAGCAGAAACTTGGTATATTCCCCATCACATGGTCCACCATAACAGCAAGAGCAGGTTGGTCTTTAACTGCTCATTCAAGTACCGAGGAAAAAACCTTAACGAGCTTCTCCTACCTGGACCTACCTTGGGCTCTACACTCCTTGGCATACTCCTGCGCTTCCGGGAACATTCTGTCGCTGTCAGTAGCGACATAAAGGCGATGTACCACCAAGTGAGACTTCTACCCGAAGACAAGCCGCTGCTCCGTTTTCTGTGGCGGGACCTAAAGAGAGAGGATCCCCCAAGTGTGTATGAGTGGCAGGTCCTCCCTTTCGGGACCACTTGTAGCCCATGCTGCGCCACCTACGCGCTTCAGAAGCACGTGATCGACCACAGCCTGCCTGGAGAGGATGTCCGTGAGGCAGTCGAGAGAAGCTTCTACGTGGACAACCACCTCCAGAGCCTACCATCTGTGGATGAAGCAAAGAAACTGGTGGACAAGCTGAAGGCACTCCTAGCTACAGGTGGATTTGAGCTGAGACAGTGGGCTAGCAATACCCCCGAAGTAATCAGTCACCTACCCCAGGAAGCTCGAGCAGAAAGCAGTGAACTCTGGCTCAGTCAAGATCAAGCAGGCGTGGATCCCCAGGAACAGACTCTTGGGCTCCGCTGGTCTTGTCAGTCGGACACCCTGAGATACAAACAGCGGTTACAGGAAAGCCCCACTCCCACAATGAGAAACATCTACCGTGTACTAGCAAGCCAATATGATCCGCTGGGATTCATCGTGCCTTACACAACAAGGGCCAAGGTACTGGTACAACGGCTGTGGGACAAACACCGACAATGGGACGATCCTTTGCTGCCCGGGGAGCTTCTCCATGCCTGGAACACCTGGGAAGAGGAACTGGAACACCTACTTCTGATCTCCTTTCCCCGCTGCTACGTGAGCGCTGACATGGACCTCCCAGACAGTGTCAGGGATGTACATATCTTCTGCGACGCATCCGAATGTGCCTACGGCTCAGTGGCATACCTGCGCACAGAAGATCCCCAGGGGCAAGTCCAAGTGGCATTCCTGGCCGCCAGATCGAGGGTGGCCCCCAAGCGGCAACAGTCCATACCGAGGCTGGAGTTGTGCGCCGCTGTTACAGCAGCTCAGCTGGCCACCCTGCTGGGGAGAGAGCTCACCGTGCCTCTCCGTTCGATCGTCTTGTGGTCAGACTCCACGACGGTCTTAACATGGCTTCAGTCTGAATCATGCCGCTACAAAGTGTTTGTTGGCACCAGAGTAGCCGAAGTCCAGGAACTGACCGATGTTCAAGCTTGGCGCTACGTAGACTCCGCCAGTAACCCGGCAGATGATCTAACCCGAGGTTTGACCATGCAGGAGCTTGCCACAGGCCATCGGTGGAGTCAGGGACCAGCCTTCCTGCGACAGTCCTCTGACCACTGGCCAACCAAACCTGTTACTGAAGTATTCGATGACCCAAAGGAGGAAGTGAGGAAGCCAACCTTCTGTGCTCTGTCCATTACATCCCTCGATCCAGCACTACCAGATCCAGGTCGGTTCAGCAGTTTCAGAGCACTGGTCGAAGCAACTGCACAGTCTCGTCACGGGGCGGCTGGTCTGCAAGGTAGCCCTTCTGCTGAAGCTCACATAGAGGCGGAGAGGGAAATTCTGAGAAAAGCCCAAGAGCAATGTTTCCCAGAAGAGCTCAAGAAACTAGTGGCAAGCAAACCTGTATCGTCCACCAGTCGCCTGCTAACCCTGGATCCAGAGTACGACAAAAGCACGAAGCTCCTCCGGGTGGGTGGAAGACTACGCCGCAGTTGTCATTTAGAGACCGCCGCGGTTCACCCTATCGTCCTGGACCCAGCTCACCCAGTGACGAAGCTGATAATCCAGGACATTGACAACGACTTACGGCATCCTGGATCCGAGCGGCTGTTTGCAGAGGTTCGGCGTAGATATTGGATTCTCAGAGGGCGAGAGGCCATCAAGAAACAGCAGCGAACCTGTGCAGAATGCCAAAGATGGAGGGCTAAACCCACTGTTCCGAAAATGTCTGACCTACCTGAATCCCGTCTACGTCTTTACCAGCCAGCATTCACCTCCACCGGAGTGGACTGCTTCGGACCTCTCCAAGTGAAAGGGGGCCGACGGAATGAGAAAAGGTGGGGAGTGCTGTTTAAGTGCATGACGATTAGAGCTGTCCACATAGAACTCCTGTCCAGCCTCGATTCAGATTCCTTTCTCATGGCATTGCGGAGGTTCATCGCACGAAGAGGAAAACCGGTGGAGCTCCTGTCTGACCAGGGCACGAATTTGAAAGAGATCGAGAATTGCAGGAGGCGTTCGCAGCTCTGCACCCCACCCTTCAAGCGCAGCTGGCGAAAAGTCAGATCAAGTTCACGTTCAACCCCCCAAGTGCTCCTCATTTCGGGGGAGTTTGGGAACGTGAGATCAGGTCTATCAAGACCGCCCTAACCGCTACTGTGAAGGCGCAGACCGTCACCGAGGAAGTACTCAACACCGTCCTTATTGAAGTGGAGGGGATACTAAACTCAAAGCCCTTGGGGTATGTGTCTACAGATGTGGCGGATCCAGAACCTATCACTCCAAGCTTGCTTCTGATGGGGCGGCTTGATCCAGCGCTGCCCCAAGCCGTTTACCAGAGGTCAGAGCTTCTCAGTCGCCGTCGATGGAGACACTGCCAGATATTGGCCGACCAGTTCTGGAGACACTTCGTGAGGTATTACTTACCTGCCCTACAGACCCGCTCCAAGTGGTGGAACGACTCTGAGAACCTCCAGTCCGACACAGTGGTTATGGTCGTTGACCCACAGCTGCCGAGGGCGTCTTGGCCAGTCGGGCGAGTGAGCAAGGTCCTCCCAGGAGCAGATGGACAAATCCGTGCTGCGGAGGTCAAGATTGGGGGCAAGACGTATATGAGGCCGGTCGCACGCCTCATCAAGCTCCCGGCCATTCCAGATGAGGACACTGAATAAATCTTCTCCTGATAATAGCAAATATGGCATGCCATATTTGGGGGCGGCTGTAAAGAAGATTCATATCCTTTCATGCACTTCTACCACAGTTCTAGATATTATTTGAATATTTACTCCTTAGTTTATCTCTTAGCCTATCTCATTTTCTGTCGTTTGCGAAGTCCTGCCCACTGTGCATTTCTATTGGTTAGCTAGCCTGTCAATCAAACCTGTCGAAATCCTCCGTAACTCATCTTTCAGTTGCTCCGGTGAAGTTTCTGGAAGAGACACGTTCGCGAGTGCCTGGGATAGTGAGCTGTTTAGATAACGTATTGAGATAAAACTTTAGCTAATACTTAGTAGTTAGGACAGTGAAATCTTGTGTGCATCCATTGAGAGGCAAGTTTCTTTTCTGTTACTTATATATGAGTCAAGGTTGCTACATGTGGTATGTGTAATGTTAGCTCGTGGTCATGTTAGCTAGCAGGGTTGGCTCTATATTTGCCGTGTATGGCGCTGCCCAGTAGAGCCAATTGTTTATTTACATCAGAGAATGTTAATCTTATCCTGTTATGTTGTTTACCATGTTATTTCAGCACTGTGTAAGATTATTAAGGAATACAGGGATATTTATAAGGATGAGTAATATTAGTTAGGGGAGATTATGTAGTTTACGTGATGCTATGTGTATTATAGGCTGCAGTGTGAATACTTCACAGTATCATTTTATGCCTTTTATTTTCTATGGGTTTCAGAACCACACCCAATACAATTATTCCTGTCCAACTATTAATGTTGACGCTGCACAGTGCGTGAAGTTCCAATTAAAGTTCATTGAAGACGATTTCCTTCTCAAGAGCATTCTTATCGATGCCCCACGGTGATCACACTAACTAGCCAGCAAGTAGTTAGTGGGAGTCAACACACATCACTTTGTCCGATTAAAAAAATTGCAGTTCTCGTAATTGCTCTCCTATTGAGAATCCATCAGATTTGTTTCATGTTCCGGGGTTTTGCTTCACCTCGCTGATTATTCATTTCACCTGTGCCACTACCTGCGGGGTATTTAAGTTCCTCACTTCCGCTTCCCCGGTGCTTCTTTGTCATCCCTTATTACATTGAGCCAGGTATAGCCAGGTACAAGCGACTTTGTGATATTAAACTTGTTTTATGTTCACGAGGGAATTGCTTCTAGCTTTATTTTCAGGTATAGAATTTGTTCCCTCTGTTAGCGTTACTGTGTTATTTTTTTCCTTGCTGTTCTCACTGAGACAGTTTTTCTTTGGTTTAGTTTTTGTTTCACTTTCTTCCGGCCGTTTTAGTGTTACGCGTCGAAGGTGTTCTTTTTTTTCTTCTAGTTTTCCGTTTTAGCTCCAGTATTGAGCTCGGGAGACTTAGTTTTGTGTTCTTACTCATATATTGAAGTTCACCCTATTTTCTTGGGTTGATTTTCATTTAGCTGTTGAGCAACTAAAAATTATTTCCTGTTTTTTTTCTTTGTATTAATAGTTATTACTCCCTTAGTGGTCCTCACTTGCGTGGGTGACTTGTTCTGATCCCCCTACCTCCACATTTGATTCACCGCTACTAAATCCATCACAGTACAAAGAAGCCATATCATGGATGAATCAGCCCAGTCTTCACGGTTCAGTATTCAAGAGTCTGAGGTAGCGTTCGTACTCTCACTACTTACCGGATCCGTGCTTGACTGGGCTACTCCATTAATCAGGGACAGTTTTCCGGTTTTAAATTCTTCTAAGACACTTATGAGCAAAATGGAGTCCGTCTTCGACGATACCATTTTGGGTCGGGAGTCGGCTAGACGGCTTCATCACCTTCGCCAGGGTAGCGACACAGTGGCTGAATTCGACATAAAGTTTTGAGTGCTGGCAGTTGAAACAGGTTGGCCAGAAGCTCCCCTGATGACGTTATTCTCTGAGGCATTAGACAAGTCTGTTCAGGATGCCATATCCATTCTTGAGCAGCCCAATTCTCTAGATGCGTTAGTATCTTCTGCTATTCGGATAGACAATTGCCTGCGGGACCGTCTACGCCATAGATAACACAGAAAGGACCACCGGATAAGGTCCTCTTTTATCCCATTTACTGAGTCCTCTCCTCCTGTAGTAAAATCCCTTTCGTCTAGTACAGAGGAGCCCAGGCAGGTAGATGGGGCAGCATGCCCACCTTCTGGAGACACTGCTTCTAAACCTGAGTGGTGTCATTACTGAAAAAGGAAGGGTCACAATCTCAACCAGTGCCCGAAACTTAAGGGAAAAGGGGGGTCTCGCTAGAGGAACCAGGGCTTCTAGCGGGACTTCAGTGTACTAAACCTCGGACATTAACCAACAGGTTAACCTTTCGTGGAGACAGCACTCTCTTCAAGTCGAGGCTTTTATAGACTCTGGGGCCGTGGAGTGTTTTATGGATGCCCGGTGGGCTGGGAAGAACAAGATACCTGTCCAGTGCCTCGATCAGTCCCGATTGATTACCGCTCTCGACGGTCGCCCAAAGTGTGGCTAAGACAGGTGAGTGACGGCAATGCAAACACGGAACAGTGAACCCATAAATGAAAACATAATCAGAAACATAAATACACAAGTAAACAAACAAAATACAGAATCCTGACACTACGTACTCGACACATGCCTCGGAGCTTCGTTATCATACGTAACATCACTATTAGTTAGCTAAAGTGTTTATTTTTCCCCCGCTCTCCTTATCCCTATACCAATTTTATCCTCTCCCAATTTTTTGCATATTTATCCATCCCTCCGTGGTGCTAGCTCGTAATATTAGCTTGCTCCTTGCACCGCTCATTATCATGGAAACAAACTAATCGCTCACGCGTCGTTTTTACTTGGTACACTGCTCATTCATCAGATAATATATCGAAAAAAATAGATAGCTAAGATTTTGCCAAATAAACCATGCCTTGGAAATGGTTTTGTCGCATTGTTCAGTGGCTGGTTACAGTAACAAAAATAACCACAAGAACCATGATCCACCGAAGTACTTAGTAGCCATGCATGTAATTTCCGTGCGATTAGCAACCAAAATTAATGAGTGGGCCGTTAAATAAATTTTAAAAACTCGATAAAACCTACCATTGTGTACATTTGTGTGGAACGTGCATGTACGTCGCCTTGCAATTTAGCTTGCTTTAAATAGACTAACATTACATCAAACGGTTGGAATATTCTGCTTCGCATTTAAAGGGTAACAAAGCACTAAAATCACTTATTTTAGATGATAACTGATACATTTGGGTTTGTCGAAAATTTCCGCTGATAACTCAATTTTTCTTGAACAAACGTTCAGCGTTCGCTTCTTCTTCGTTCGAGATTTAATAGCGTCTGCTTCGTTCTGGGGAATGTAAACAGATCTGCGCCGCTTTACCGGAACTTCCTGTAGCCCTGTACTTCCGTTTAGATACTTTAGGAGATATATGTTGTCCAGCCTAAGTGGTAAAACGTTAGGTACTGCACGTTCAATCTGTGATTGGCCAGAGAGGTTTTCCCTAACGTATTCAGTACTCGGTGACGAAATAGAAATCTGTACAGCTAAGCCCGGAAGTTTTGGAGCGAGGGCGGGCTATGCCCCAGCTATAAAAGCGAATCTCAGCGGTTGATCTGCGTGCCCTGGGCGGGGAGGGGAGATAGAAGAGAGAGCGAGCGAGTGAACGAGCGATATATATAGCTATCTTACAGTTTAGCTTTTTTGAATATTCTTATAAGTTATAGTAACCTATTTTTTGGTATATTTTTTATAGTTAGCTTGATAATACCTTGTTTTTTGATAGTTCGTTTTTCAGTCTAGCTTAGCAAATAGCTAGTTGGTTTATTTAAATAAAAAATAAAAAATAAAAAATATATATTATTAAAAATAAATGGGTAACTATTTGTACAGCGTGTGGATTTGTTGTTTACTGGCCGCATCATTATAAGCCCAAACGAGGCTATGCGTGCCGCATTCTCCACCATTACTTCTGCCTCGTTAGCGGCTAGCTTCTTTGGGCTCACTTCGGTGTGGTTTGATACCTGGAGCTCAGCCCCTATTATTTCCTTATCATGCCCAGATTGCGGCATTTTTCGCATTTCAAAAGTGGGCGGAGTCTAGCTAAACCAGCGTGTTTTACCCTTTAACTTACTTTGATAGCGAGCTTGCGTGTGATATTTATCTCCTAATAGCAGCCGCACTGTATTTTACATGGAATTGATTGCATTAATTCCTCGCCGGGTTCAAACCTATTTTATACAGTCTATGGTTTGAACCAGCTGGTGATGCACAACACAGCTGGGGCTTTCGCCTACTACTACGGCTACTACAATCAGGCAGCCAATGCGCTGGAAGCGGGGCGGGGAGCAGCTTTGCTACAGTACAGGGCGCGTGTGACAGCTTCTCAGATTCATTCATTACGCCCAGCACCATCAATGGAGTACACCGTTTCTGTCCAAGTTCAGCAACAGCTAACCGTGTTTCTTACAGCGAACCTGGAAGATTCACAGGTACGTTTATCAAATCATCAGTTTGCATGACCCGGCGTGGCGTTTATTTGCTGCAGTTGTGAAGATACTGTAAGCCAAAGTTACACCATCTCTGAAGCTCAGACTTCAAACGGGTACCTGCAGAAAACATTAAAAATATGAATATTTCTGTTGATTATAGGTACTGACCTAAACCATCAGCCAGTGGCTACATAAAGTTTATAGAGAACGCATTGTATTTTGCTTTTCGGGTTGCGCGCATATCGGCGTTCCAAAGGAGCAGTGTAAACACTGAATACGTAGTCGTGAGCATTACCCTGGTAGCTGAATTAATTGTGACTGTAACTCCTCTCCTCCACTGTTACAGTTTTATGGTATTTAGAGCGCATCAAGTGGTCGCAGTGCAAGGTGTTTTGTTTCAGCGTATTTTAGAGTTCCTATCATGCACCTGATTGTTATTCTTGAACAAAGAAAAACATCACCTATCGCATATGTAAAGGCACGACAAGCTGCGTTGTGAGAAGTTTTATATCTAGAAAACATGACAGGATAGACGAATACAATGGACTAATTACACTAGTATAATTGAGTCACCCGTGTTATTGCTGCATTGTTTCAATTCAAAGCCATCAGCATACTATTATGACGAGGCAAACTTCGGGTGGAATGAAGCATCCTGGCTTACAGTATTCGTTACAGACTTCAAATGCTTTGTTTCTGTTCGGGCACGTGGCATTGGTTTACAAATGTTCAGCAACCAAGCATTTAGTGCAGCACCAGCAATATAGGCTGAGTGTACTCTACAGACAATGGTGACGCAGAAATGCAGTGCCTTTTTAAGTGCGTCGTTTTTACATCGTGATATATTACAAATATAAATCATTATTTACATGTTAATGTTCATTTATAAGAATTGTGACTTCTGATAACGAACTTCACAAAATAGCGTATTTAATAGCTGCAGTTAATATCTGGACACCTTTACTTGGAAAAAGATACCAATTATTGTAGACTCAGAGAGAGAGCACCGGCACCACATGAACCAAAATAAAACACGAGAGAGCACCGCGCCAGGAACACTTCACTCACTAGTCTATACCATGCTTGCATTTCAGTGAGGTGCTCACCAGAAGCTGAATTGTTTTGACACAATTGTACAAGCTCTGATAAACTAAGTGTGACACTTGAAGTACAGGGGAGGAGCAGGGGGCTGATTTTGCTGCTGTGAATCTTCCCTGTAGCCTCCCACAACCCAGGACGCCTGCAGGCCCTTAGACAGCAGCAGCAGCCTGACATAGGTACGCACGGCTGAGACTCATCTTATCAGCAGTCAGCTCAGCTGTTGCTTCGTGCCTTTCATAGGCCTGTGATAAACGCACATCCCGCTATCTCTTAGAGAGGGGGCCATGGACACAGCCTCTGCGCTCTGTCTCTCAGCAAACCACACTAACATGTCCGTAACTGCTGCCAGGGAGTATAATTTTATTGATTTTTGGTTGAATTCCTTTTTTTATCACTTAGAGTAGAATAAAATGGCCTCTGGCTATTGAATCCCTCAGCTTTTCTCATGTTCTTGCTCAGTCAAAGCCTGCATGGTGCCTCCACCTGACACACACAGATTCCTCTGCACATTGAACCAGGGTTACACAGCAGACGTGTTAAACTGAAAAAGACAGTCCAATAGGATACCAAATGAAACCTCACTATGTCCATTTTTGATAATCCATATTTTTCAAAGTGGGTATTATTTAAATATTTGCTATTTTACTGTTACACTATTGTTTTTAGGGATTTAAAGGGTAACAAAGCACTAAAACCACTTATTTTAGATGATAACTGATACATTTGGGTTTTTCTAAGTATTACTCATTGATCCTGGTCCAAATCTTGACAAATTACTGCAGTCAGCACAAAAAAGCATAAACTTTAAGAATCTGGCTCAAAAGTGTCTCTAGTGGTAAAATGTTAGGTACTGCACATTCAATCTGTGATTGGCCAGAAAAGTCTTTGGCTATGTATTTCTCCCTCGGTGACAATATAGAAACCTGTACAGCTACGCCCACCGATAGTTCTTCCGTGTCTACGCCCTGAAGTTTTGGAGCGAGGGTGGCCTACGCAGCAGCTATAAAAGCGAATCTCAGGGCAGCGGTTCATCTGTGTGCGTGGAGACTGGAGAGGAGAATCAGGAAATAGAGAGAGCGAGCGAGCGAGTGATATAGCTAGCTTACAGTTGAGCTTTTTTGAATATTCTAGTTATAGTAGCCTATTTTTTATAGATAGTTTGATAGTCTCTTGCTTTTTGGTAGTTCGTTTTTCAGTCTAGCTTAGCAAGTAGCTAGCTAGTTTAAAAAAATATATAAATACATAGGCTAATTTATTCAAAAGAATTAAGCTATATAGTATAAAGCATGTGAAAACTGCGTATCTGACAGGTACGTGGAGAGCTACTCTCTACATTGCATGCAAGGTGTGGATATTTCCTATATTTTTATGCTAAAACAAAACAAAATTTTACGTTCTGACGAGGTAAGTAAAGTATCAATTGTTTACTTTGTTCACACTGCCCTTGCTGGCCTGTTTATGTAGAATATTTTTGTAAACAAATTAACGTTATTACTCGCGCTGCACAACACCGTTCAGTGTGAGCTGAAGTGCTCGCTGTGGACTACAGCAGTTATTTACATTCTTTGGTAGGTTTACTTAGTTATTGAAGTCACTTTTAAAAAATATTGTTGAATTTATGTTTTAGGGTATATTATTGCTATATATGGCATTTCCTGCAGAAAGGGGGGATTTGGGTCAAATAGTTGACCCAGGAGTTGTAGTGGCCTATAGCCTATGCATGCTACACGTTTACCTTGCAACAGACGTTCTCTCTTGGGCCTCGTAGCTACACACTGGGGTTTTATTTGAGAGGTTTTCGCTACCTTGACCTGCAGTACACAAAGTAGGCTACACATTAGCCTACTTGCAGGCATTCTGTGGTTTTATAATTCTCTCTGCGATGCACGTTTTCCGATTTGATGTTTTGCGTTCCTTGGTATCCATATCGATACAATAAACAACATGGGTCATTTGCCGTGATCAAGTGGTGTAAATGTGTCTTCTCCTTCCAAATTGAACCACAATCGGCTGTCACAATATAGAGATAAAATAAAATAATAATCATAAAATAAACACAAATGTTCAACTATCAAATTAACTTTGTGAAGTTGTTTGAAATTCACACAGAATTTGCGAGTACCACCAACGGAACTGTAGGCTGCATTATTTATGACGCCAGCAAAATGATTCTAAAGGTTGGTTTCGACAACCAATCCTGTACACACTGATGGCTAAAACAATAAAATGAGTAGCCTACATGGCGTGGGATTTGGACAGCATGTGATTTTCTGTTTGCTGGCCGCATCATTATAAGCTCAAATGGGGCATGGCAGCAGCATGAGTGAGAGGTAGCGAGCGAGAGAGAGAGAGTGAGAGAGAGAGAAACAAAGCAGCTGCTGTGAGTGCTGTCCAGAGTAGAAATTAGCTTTTGGCTACTAGTGAAAAAAAAATTGCTGGGGCGTGGTTTGATACCTGGAGCTCAGCCCCTATATTACCACCTTATCACGCCCAGATTTAGGCATTTTTCAAATTTCAAAAGGGGGTGTGCTCTAGCGAAACCAGTGTGTTTTGTTACTCTTTAAGTATAAAAATGTGATTTTTTTAAATGTAAAAAACTCCACCCATTTAAAATAAACAAAAATTTAGATTTTCTCAAAATTGGTAAAAAGTGGGCTGAGTGAGTTTTGGAAAAACACTCTTCATGTACTCTAATGGAGTTAAAACTTATTGTAGTATTGTATCATAGTTGAGTTTACATTGATCATTTTGTCGTGTGCATTACCTGGACTTCTGTTTTGTTATATTTGGATTGCACAACTTAAATGCAACGTCTTCTAAGAGTTCTGTGGTTGAAGTACATTAATTTTGTAGGTACGTAACATGTTCTCTTGATGTATACAATGGCTGTGATACTTTTATTTCCAAATTCTCTAGGATGTCTTAAAGGCGTTTACTGAAGAAAATCACCAATTTGAAACTATACAAGAACAAAAAGTAATTTTAGGTCATATATAGACCCTAACATAATAGGAAGATTAATAAAAATTTAAATGATTGTTATTATGTACTTAATTTTTTTCTGATATTATACTATGAAGGGTTATAAAGCAGGTGGCAGATTCACACAAAGCCCCTGTGTCCTGCTCAGCTGTGTCCAAATGTCAAGTTGAATTATTGGAAATAAATATCCATATAACGGGCTCCATCGCACAGCAGTGTTAGGTGCCCCTGTCAGTACAAGATTTGCTCTCTGTGCACGGCGACCCTTCTTTCCCTGGGATAGTCAGCGATGGCCTGTAGACCGTCTGATTTGATTAAGGTACGGAGCAGAAGCAGGGATGGAACTGTTCGCGTGAGCATATCTTCCTTACAACTCAATTATCTTTTATTGGCGGGAGATTGCCTGAAAAATAGCCTCTCCCTCAACAGCTCTTTTCCTCCATGAATTGCCTCCAAATGATTCCACGTATAATACTGTTTGTATTGATTCCTTGAAAACATTTTTATGGGCCACCAGCGCATTAACCCAGGGTAGTGCTAGTTTGTTACAGAGAGAGTATACACAATAGAGCCGTCTGCTGTCCGTACAACACACATTTTAAACAAAACCCTTTATTCAACCTTCTCACATATTCACACATCAGAACTGAATGTTTGATATACTAACATGTCACCGAAGGTAGTGAGTTTGTTGATTTTATAAAAACCATTGAAATTATGTTTCCCGAGCGGTGAACTGATAAGTGGCTTAAAATATGCGGCGACATAGAGTTCTGTTTCTAATAGGCATTTCAGAATTGGCTAGTCATATGCATATGCACATGCTGTAGGCCTTAACATTATATATGGGTATGTATGTATAACTAGATCATATTCATGTGTCTAAGTAAAGGTTAGCCTTCTTTAACATTTACAATCAAGCTAAGTGTAGAGCCAGCCAAATATTAGCAAATATTAGCATTGCGATTGTTGATCTTTAACCCTATATGAATTGTCCTTGCGTCCTGTTTGTTGCTGCTGGGCTGTGACATACTTTATAGCACAGACAGTGCGTTTATGCCTGGCTGGCTGTGTCCAGTCGTCAAGCACAGCTTTCTCTTTTTGGCTGGGTCTTTAAACATCTCAGATGGATATTTAAGGGGTAGGTTTTTGTGGTAATAATACTGAATATATCTTTTTGCGTGTTCAAAAATCTCCTCTTTTTTGTCTTCTTAATTTCCTTCTTGCTGTTATTCCTCCTTTCTTCCAGAGTCATTTATAAAACTGGAAGTGAAGCTATAAGCAGTTAGAAAGAGCAGTAAATGAGAATCAGTCTGATGAGATTTAAGCAGCAGCTATTACTTATACACAGTGTGTTACGCTTAACAGCAACACACGAACATCACACATCATATGCACATTAATGGGACTAAGACTACCTCATGTCATTATGTTCATCCGGTGCCAAACAAATGATCCTTCAACATCGGTCCCACGCTAATGCCGTCGTAGATGTATAAAGTATTCCTACTTATAGCACACTCAGTTGTGTGGAGTACACTTACAGTACTCATACTATACTCAGTGTATGAAGTGCTTCTATTCATACCACACTAATCAAGGTTAAGTTCAAGTCTGTAAAAGTTGTGAAAGCTTTATCTAGGTGCTCGCTTACCTTGCTATATAATAATCTGACCGTATAAACAGCACTGTTCATCGATAATGTGACACGGTGTCGCAAACACCTGAACACCTGAAAAATTACATAATATAGTTGTTCCCTTTGTGCAGAGGCTTAATTTTACCCATTTCCTTCTGTTTTGTACCATTATGTTTAAAGCTTTATAACTCCAGATATCAATGTAACGCAAATTGTGTACCTTTGTGTCCAAAAATCTACCCGAAATTGATAATTGTGCATCACAGTTATTCAGGAGATAATCAAAATTTTTCAACAGATAAACTCTTTTGACTCATTGGAAGTATATTTGCATCTATATCATTAGATAATTTCCAACTTTTGCAAAAGATTAGGGGAATGGTTATAGGTGTCCAAAAACATACCCAAACCTTTCCAAACCCATGGAAACATATGCAAAGTATCCAAGCTGTCCAAAGCTATCCACGCTATCCAAACATGAACACAGCTTTAGTGTCCATTTGAAGCACATTATTATGTCCTATGAGGAGGCAATTAATGAGGGGAATGACCCTTAGATAATAAATATTTTTGTCTCAGTTCAGTTTCCAGTGCCAAAAATGTCCGCACACGCACACCTTGTACACAAGGCAACACTTGGCTATGAAATCCATGCTGTCTGCTTCAGATGAAGAATCATGGATGTAAATCTCAATCTCAATCTCAATCCAGAGGATGGCTACAGTATCCAGCAGTTTCAAGCACTAAAAATCTTTTTGTCACTTCGCCGTTGTACAAATAAAACGATGTCTCACCAGAGTTCACTAGCGATGCGTATGCGCCCCCTTTCACAAAACCACAGAGAATCGCTCTCAACTGTCTAATGTAATGACTAATTAGTATACCTCTTTGGAAAGCTTAGGGTGCGTTCTTTTTGGATATTAGGCTACCAATTACAATGAGTTCTAAGATATTACTACTCTCAATTTGAATTGCGTAATGTTCTGCAGAGGGATCTGTATACCACATTTTGTGACTCTAGGTCAAACGAGCGGTTGGCAGTGGGCGTGTCAATGTCAAGATTTTGTCACGTGCACTACAGCGCCACCAACTGGCCTATCGCCACCTTGTGAGATGACAACTTCTAAATAAATGCCAAGTTTCATAAGAATGAGCCAAGCAGTTAAGGAAAAACACAGAGAAGTGAGTACATTTAAACCAAAATGGCGGCAAATTCAAGATGGCACCCACCCAATTAGTAAAGATCTATGATCCAAATCCACGCCTTTGTCACTTTAGCATGTTTTAAATCTCTGCAAAAGAACAGTGATTTTTAGTGAATTCAAAAATATTTTCTTATATTTGGATCTCTATACCACGTGGCTCGATTGGGTTAAAACTACAGAGGTCAAGTCCTGATGTTATTCTTAACAGACCTACCAAGTTTCATAACTTTCTGTCAAATGGTTTTGGAATTATTATTTTTGGGATAAGCCACGCCCACTGAAAATTACAGTTTTTCACAATTGTTAACACACGTTTCTCAAAACAATAACGGCTTTCTCAAAACTGCACACACAAAACTGAAAACCTCACACACAAAATGCTAAACCTGACACTCCCTTTGCAAGATGACTCTTTGCCATCAAATCTCTTACAGTTTTTTACGATTGCTTTGACTCATTTTGCACAGCAGAATTTCAATGTACAAAACTCAAAATGCAAAGTGCCAAACTGACTTTCAAAATTCGTACTCTAAGACACTATATCCTATGCTGACATACAAAGTGCAAAACTGTTAATACAAATGCAGATCACTAAATCAATTCAACATGTGTTTGTAGTCATGTCTCAGTACTTCCAACAACCTTGCCCAGGTGAGTAGCATTGCAACACAATTGATAATCTCTTCACCACTACATAAAATGCCACAGCGTGGAGCCAACATCTCAATGTGTGCTGTCATTTCCCGCAATGGAGTTGAGGCTCGTGACCCTCTGCTGGGGGCATACAACTCCATGCGCCTCATACATTTTCTGGAGGGGCTGTACAATCGTCTCGTACAGCCAAATGCTCAGATGGTGTTCATCATTGTCTGGGACAATGTAAACTTCCATCGTGCATTGGCTGTGCGAGACTGGTTTACAGCCCATACAGAGTTCCGATCACAATTCCTTCCACCTTACTCCCCCTTTCTAAACCCCATAGAGGAGTTTTTCTCGGCCTGGAGGTGGAAGGTGTATGATCGGCATCCGTATGAGCAGGCGACACTCCTTCAGGCCATGGATGAGGCGTGCAATGACATTACAGCCCAGCAGTGCCAGGGGTGGATAAGACACTCCCGAAGATTTTACCAACGCTGCCTTGCAAATGAAGACATCAGATGCGACGTAGATGAAATGCTGTGGCCAAATGCAGCAGAGAGGCAAGATGCTGCTTAAGCACTGAAATGCATTTTTTTATTTTTTTTACTGTAAAGTTTTTTGTTATTGTAACTGCTTTTGCTTTTACTGTTTTTGCTGTTACTGTTGTTTTTGCTTTTACTGTAAAATAGAGTTGAGTTTACTGCATTACTGTATGATTTGTTTTCAATGATTAAACTTCATATACAGTCACCTACTGTAATCTAATATTTAGTTTGTCTTCCATAAAAACACAAGCTATATATATATACATATATATATATATATATATACACTGCAGTCTATCACAGGGGATGCTTGCTGTACATCATTTCAAGTACTTATGAGGAAATGACCCTTGCATAGTCTTTTTTGATGGCAATTATTTTGTGTTTGACAGCATTATTTGATAATGGCCGTTGTATTTGGAAATGCACCAATAATTAAACTTCAACGATGAACATATCCAATGTTCTGGTGCTATGATAAACATTTGCATATAATGTTCTCTGATTTGACACAGGTATTTTTATTTTGCATGCTATATTACATTTTGAACCCAAAATGAGCAGTATAGCATTCTGTGTTAAGAGTTTTGCACATTGAAACTTTGTTGTGCAAAATGAGTCAAAGCAATCGTAAAAAACTGTAACTGTTCACAAAATGGAACTTGTGTTTTCATTTGGTACACACAGCCATATTTTCAAATGACACACACATACCATTCATTGAGTACACACAACTAAGCATTTGCTGCACACTACCAAGCATTTACAGCACACTGAAGTGCAAAATTGAAAACACAATCATAGAAATGGAACACACCATATGAATGACAATGACTCTGGAGAATGAGCCATTTCTCCTTTTGTAAAATGTCTCAGTGTAGGCCTACTCTTTTACTCTTTTCATAGTCAAACATAAAACAGCACACAAATATGCAGCAAAAACAAGTTTTATTTCGGTACACAGAGAGAACAGTACAGTACTGTAAACCGGCCTGCTCAACCCCACCCCCCCCCCCACTCCCCCTTTCACAAAAATTAATTAGGCATCACGCCTCCGGTTCCTGTCTGGCCAGAGGGCCTCATCCACATCACAGGCAATGTTCTCCCTGTCCAAGCAGCGTTGGAAGAAACGCCTCGAGTGGCGCATGAAGCCCTGACAGGCCTCAACACTCACGTCGCCACAAGCCTCCTCCATGGCCTGGAGCAGTGGGACCCGGCCCTGTAGGTTCCGTTCATATACCTTCCACCTCCAAGCTGAAAAAAACTCCTCAATGGGATTCAGGAAAGGAGAATAAGGTGGAAGGTATAGAACGGAAAAATGTGGGTGGTCCTGGAACCACTCACGCACTTGAGCAGCCCGGTGGAAGCTCACATTGTCCCAGATGACGACGTGATCGATCCGCTGTGGGCCATCTATCTGGCCAGGTGGTACCAGCAGGTCATGCAGGCCATCCAGGAAGGCGAGGAGACGGGCAGTGTTATAGGCCCCTAGGTGGGCATGATGGTGCAGGAGCCCATGGTGGTTCATTGCAGCACACATTGTGATGTTCCCACCACGCTGGCCGTGGACCTCAACAATGGCCCGCTGGCCAATGACATTTCTGCCCCGGCGCCTCCTCTTCGCCAGGTTGAATCCAACCTCATCAATGAAGATGTACTCATATACCTCATTAGCTGTGTCATGCTCCTGGATCCGCTGAAACACAGCATGAGAATGCAAGTTACAGTATGGACACAGAGAGGTCAACACAGTGGGCTACAGTGAGACACTGTAGAAAAGGAACAATATTGGATTACAGGTACAATACATGCATGTGTCAGTGCTGAATGTATGGGACTTACAAGCACGAACTCTCGCCGTAACTCCTTGATGCGGTCTGTGTTCCGGTTGAATGGGACCCTGTACACCTGTTTCATCCGCATGGCATTCCTGCGAAGAATACGGTCCAATGTAGAGAGGCTGATGGTCTGGACGTTCCTGAATGTAGCATGGTCAGCCAGGATCCTAATTTGTATTTGTCGGAGTGTGATAGCGTTGTTCTCACGAACCACATTTACAATTTCAGTCTCCTGTTCGGCTGTGAAAGTGTGTGTTCTTCCTCCACGGTGTGGTTCTTTCAGTCCTGCAAAATACAAATACTGTGAGCACACTGTATTCTATTGATATGCAGTATTACAGTACACAAGGCAAATAGATTTCGTACCTGTTCTCCTTCCTGAAGGTTATAATGATGGCAGCAACTGTGAAGCGGCTGAGATTTGGTTGGACCCTCTGGCCAGCCTCCCTCATGCTCAAACCATGGTTGAGCACATGGTCTACCACAGTGGCCCGAATCTCATTAGAGATGACCGTTCTCCTTCTTCTTTTTCCTCCTCCTCCTCCTCCTCCTTCTCCTTCTCCTTCTCCTCCTCCTCCTCCTCCTCTTCCTCCTTGTCCTCCTCCTCTTCCTCCTCCTTGTCCTCCTCCTCCTCCTTGTCCTGCTCCTCCTCTTCCTCCTCCTTGTCCTCCTCCTCCTCTTCCTCTCCCTCCTCCTTCTTGTCCTCCTCTTCCTCCTCCTCCTCTCACTCTTACCCCTCTCCTTCTCTGGTTGTCTCTCTCTTCAAAGTTCTCCATTGTTCACCAAACAAAACAGAGGCTCAAGGCACCTTTATGCTGCAGTCCTGATTGCAAATTGCTCAACAGACCTGAATGTTTAGAGATTTGAATATTTGTGTGATGTAGGTTGATGCTTTGAGATTTTACTTGAGAAGTGTGTGCAATAACTGAACGTTGTGTGTAGTGTTTTGACAACAAGGTGATGTGTAATTGACATCAGAGTGTAAAGAAGGAAAATCAGAGTCTAATGCAGATAAGGGAGTGTGAAGTAGTGCCAAATTGGGTCGAGCGATTGGTACATGAAGTGAAGGTTGTGCAAATTGTGCCGAATTTTCGCTTTTTGTGTGTTAACAATTGTGAAAAACTGTAATTGGCTCATCATTTGGACATTTCTTGACAAAAGCCTTTTTCTTGAAAAGTAATGCATTAAGGAAAGCCCGTGAGCTGAGTGCGTTCACCAAGTTTTGTGCAAATTGGTCGGATTTTGTAGGAGGAGTAGCATTTTAAGTGTTTTACAAAAAAAGCTAATTAGTGTAAAATACAATATGGCGGACTATGGGTTCTTGGGGCATATTTGTTCGGCATGAGCAAATTGACCTGTATACCAAATTTTGTGACTCTAGGTGAAACGGGGTGTCTGCGCTGGGCATGTCAATGTCAAAATTTTGTCACGTGCACTACAGCGCCATCAGGTGTTCAATCTATATATATATCCAGGACCTTTTTTTAAATATCCAGGACCCTGTTTTTTATTGTTGCTGTGATAGTATAAAATTTTTTGGTGGTTAAAGAAGAACTGTAACCAACTACTAAATATATTTAAATGTCCATTATCTTTAACCCGATTCGTTCTCATGTAGATCACACTGTACGGTGGCATGTAGGAACTTCATATTTTGCCCGATAATAGCCCATGAAGATGACTTGCAGGTTTCCTTGGTACCTTGCTTTCTGACGTGGTACAGTAGAATCTTTATGATGTAGACCCCAGGGTCTACGCCACTAGGGTCACTGCACAAAGGGTTTAAATGAACATTGTATGATGAGCGTCCTATTTACAAAGGTCCCCTCGTGCCTCGTTTGAGGGTGGGGTTGTGGAGGCGCCTTTGACACTCCTATTCGGGTGATGAAGGTAGGAGACTGGGAGGGACCAGGGCTTGTGTTGTTAGCAGTGACGTGTGTACCAGATGGACCTGTAATAGTGAGCCATTTGCCTCCACAACTCCTGAACCACATCCTCCATCGAAGCACGCACTGATTGCCACAGAGAGACTGTCATAAGGAATGGCTATGCTCTGACCAGTCAGGCACACTGACCGGTCACTCTGTGACTATCACGCACCGACTGGCTCAGGGGTGGACAATTCTGGTCCTGGTGGGCCGGTGTGTATGCAGGTTTTTGTTTCCACCAGTTACCCTGGCTAAATGAGCTAATTAGCTCTATACACCAACACTGGTTCACTCGTAGATTAGATCACAGTAAAACATTTAATGTAAAGGACTGTAAGGATTGTGCTGTCTGAGTTATGGAGGCTGTAAAGTGACTGGCCTTGGCTCTCTCCTACGGTCTTGTTTGTTTGACCCGTATAATTAATGCAGGGTGCATGTTTGTCTGTGGGGGTGAGCTGGGTCAGCTGTAATTGATTATTGATTGGTGTTTCTGGTGTCCGGGTTCTTCCGACACAGCCCCTTGGATGGGGAGTACCTTAATAACAGATAACAATATATTTTAGCAGTTTCTTATTTGGCACTTGTTTTTTGTGTTGTGTTGAGTGGACCTTGTCTCTGACGCAGAAACTAGGTTAGAATCTAATATATTTTTGAAAACGGGCCATTCGGCCCATTGAAGATGGCCATAAAGAGAGAGCCTCTGTATAGTCTGAAAAGCACATTCATCTTGGGGTCATTTTGGGCACTTGAGACCTGAAGATGCAGGAACGGCAGCAGTCGTTTCATTATTAATCTCTCTTTCTTCCGGAGGTTTTAAATTTTTATACCTGGTCAGGGTGCCGCACAGGACTAAGCCATAGTGAGTCGGCCTATGTCATGGTGAAGTGACCAAAGTTATAGTGAATTATCCTAAGTTATGATGAAGGAAGTTTTATTATCCTAGTCATAATGGAATTTTGTATATGGTATACTTGGATAGAAAGTGTGATTGTGTGTTTGAATGAGAGTGTGTGGGTGTATTTGCGTTTGTGAGTGAATGAGAGTGAGAGTGAGTGAGTGAGTGTGAGTGAGTGAGTGAGTGAGTGAGTACTGAGTGAGTGAGAGTGAGTGGGAGTGAGTGAGAGTGAGTGAGAGAGAGAGTGAGAGAGAGTGAGAGAGGGAGTGAGAGAGAGTGAGAGAGTGAGTGAGAGTGAGTGAGAGTGAATGAGAGTGAGTGTGTGAGTGAGTGAGTGAGTGAGTGAGTGAGAGAGAGTGAGAGAGATTTAGAATGTTTCTAGCATCTGTTTACTGGGCATAAATTAGAAAGTGGTGGTGGGGTAAAGGGTGCGTATTGGGAGCTTCCCATCCACTCCCCCCCCCCCCCCCCCACCACACAATCCAAACACCCTCCCTGATGACTGTGAGCAGATGAGTCTGAGTTTGATGTGGCCCCAGGAGAGGGTGTATTCCACTGACTGTTTCTGTGACTGGCTCTGAGGCAATGGAGAATGGGAATAGCATTCGAGCAGCCACTGCATGTTCCCACTCATAGCTGGCTAACAGCACACCCCATGTTTAAACCTGACATTTCCTGGTTATTAGGCCCAACCTGCATTTTGACAAGTTCATGCTGCAAGCTAACATTTACACACCTTTTTCCTGAAAGGCAGTAGCAGTGTTGTAGTCTTGCAGCAATGCCATAATGATGTCAGGTATAGAAATTAGACTAAATATGATTATAATGTTGGACCGAGAGCGATGATCAGGGCTGCAGCATCAAGATTGATTACTTGGATTAATATTCAAATGGATGTTAGTTTAATGCAAAATTTATATGTCTCATCACTATTTATAAAGGGAGGCATGAGATGCCTCTGTGAAATAGCAGATACTTTATTAACATTATTAATATTCCTGTATGAACTGTGTTAGAGAATTCAGGCCTAGAAAACCGATGGAGTTTATAATACACCCAAGAAAGGCCCTTTTTTCAAATTACGGCTCTTGGAAGCCATACAAATAGTAAAATATTAACAGAAATGTACATTCTCTATCTAGCATAGGTCAAATATGTCAAATTTAATAATTCTGTGTACATTTCTTGGGATTATGGAGTCTGCTAAGTTAATAAATGTCATAATGTGTGTTTATATTTTCATATAAAAATATAATGTCTGGTCTTAAGACACATACCTAAGTCACATTAAACACTTTGAATTGTAATTCAACACACATGCAGTCTCAAGGGAATAGAGTCTAGATGTGACCAGTGGTCGACTTGTAATTTCTTTCCAGAGGGATGGTGGGGCACCATTAGCCCAAAGGGGATGGTGTTTCATTTTTTTTAACGGGGGATGGCATCTTTCAAATCGACCCCCGCGTGTAACAGATCTGTCAGGCTTGACTAATGTTTTAATTGCTAAACTGAGAACTAACAGAACAAATATTGAGTGGCAGTGTAGTGTAAAAGTTAGGGAACTGGGTTTGTAACCTAAGGTTTGTGGATTTGATTCTCATCAGGAGCACTGCTGTTGTACCCTTGACCTGAATTGCTTCAATAAAAATGTCCAGTTGTATGGATGGATTGCTTGCAGAAATCGCTTGTTGCTCTGGAGAAGAGAGTCTGCTAAGTGGCGGAAATGTAAAGGATTAAAAACGGCATACAGTGAGATTTTAGAAGTTAAAGATAAAGAGGGATGCAGAGAGGCAGTCAGGCGGATCCGGCTTTGGCTTCGTCATGCCCATTTTTTATGGTTTTTACGTGGTTCACTTTGTTTTTAAAAGGCAACTAATTTTTTCCAGGCTAGAAAGCATCTGGACATCTGTATAATTGAAAATTAACATCTGTACAAGTCCCCTTTGTACAGAGGTAAACATGTAGAAAGAGTGATTAGTATTCCAACCAACTAGTGTCATCTTTTCAAAGACTCATAAATAATTTCCATTGGCATTTTTATGGGTAACAAAGGATTTGCAATGTGCAGTCTGACCTATGGTAATGTATTTTATATAATCTATAATACACACATGATCACACACAAACACACACACACACACACACACACACGCACACAAAGTGGTAGATTCACACCCCTCATCACCAGTCAGCTTTTTTGGGGTGCTGATTTAGCAGTTCATACAGCTTGTCATTGATTGGCCAGGCATGTTAAACAGGGTTCTGCGTGTTGCCTGGGCAGTGGACCCAGTATTGCAGAACTGTGATCTAGCTGCTGGTGATGACATCACACTGCCCAGTGAGCCAGTGTTCCTGGGCTAGCTATTCTCTCACATACAGCGCCTCTGGCAGTCCCATTAATATTCAGAGCATAAGTTCTTTCTGTCCTCTGGAAAGTTATTTTATTTTTGCTGGAAATGGAAAAGAAGAGTGTTTGCTGATAAATTATTAAGTTTTTCTTTTTTTCTTTTACTCAATCTTAGTATGTCTCCCTCTGTCCACTCTGTCCCCCATCTTTTTGCCTCCTGCTCTCCTCATTCTTCCCCCTCTCTCTCTCTTTCTCTCTTTTCCTGTCTCTCCTGCAGATGAAGTCCAGCGAGCTGCAGCAAGGCCTTTTCACAGACAGCTACTGCAGAGTGTGCAGTGCTCAGCTCATATCACAGTCGCAGAGACTCGCCCACTACCAGGTCAGGCACTGTCCCACCAATCACAGCCCATCCTTCATTGTTCTTGACAAATCGGATCCTATCCTTTGTTGAGCCCATCTGACTATTCAGAAGCAGGCTTCCATGCTATCTTCTCCATTCAGGCTATCTAGCTAATCATAGATTGTCCTCCATATATACAGACGGGTGACAAATTAAAGGAAAAACCCTTACAGTGGGGGGGGGGGGTCCGGTGTTATGCTGTGGGGGGCATTTTCCTGGCATGGTTTGGGTCCACTTGTCCCCTCAGAGGGAAGGTTCACTGCAAACCAATACAAAGTTATTCTGAGTTATCCTACGATGAAACATTTATATCCTGATAGGAGTGGTCTCTTCCAGGATGACAATGCCCCCATCCACAGGGCACAGGTGTCACTGAATGGTTTGATGATTATGAAAATGATGTGACTATATGCTATGGCCTCCGCAGTCACCAGATCTCAACCCAATTGAACGCCTATGGGAAATTTTGGACCGACGTGTTAGACATCGCTCTCCACCACCATCATCAAAATGCCAAATGAGGGAATATCTTTTGGAAGAATGGTGTTCCATCCCTTCAGTAGAGTTCCAGAGACTAGAATCTATGCTAGACTAGAGGTAGAATCTTTGCCAAGGCACTTTGAAGCTGTTCTGGTGGCTCATGGTGGCCCAGCACCTTACTAAGACACTTTATGTTGGTTTTCCTTTAATTTCTCACTCATCTGTAGATGTCGAATCAATCAGCGTCTTTCATGCATTTTTGAAAATGTGACCAATCCCAGCTTGTCTTCCATTCCTGGCTACAGAGGAAAGGCTTCTCTGTCGCTCCATAGAGGAACTGTATCTAGTTCAAGGGTTTTTTGTTGGGCAAAATGGTTCAATCTGGGAGCTTTCACACTTTTCACAACCACCATAGAGGATTCCATAAAGAACTAAAAAGGGTTTCCCGATGGAGACAAGCCAAAGAAGCCCTTTTTTATTAGAGTGTATCTGACCAATTTCAATCTGTATTCCAAAATACAATCTCATAATGTAAAACTTATAACCTGGTTACCACCTGCTTACTATGTCTTTATGTCTTTATTTCCAGTTTAATAAAATAATATGCAATTGTAACAGCTAATTGATAAATATTGGAACATTTATTATTGTATTATTGTATTAATGTGTGAGCCAGGAAAGGGGTTCTTGGTTTACAGGAAAATTAGGCAAAGTTTAAGGACAAAAGGGAAAGTTCCTATACAGAGGTCAATGACAGCTGCCAAGAACTGAATAGTTTAGAGGTAATTTAATAAAACATTATGTGTGCCATTGGTGTGGCCCCCAAACCTGCCGCCCAACACAGTTAATGCCTGTTCATACATTAGTTACACTCCTGAGACAGTGAAGGATTGCCACAATCGGATCCTCAGTCATTGATTAATTTTCCTGATGGATGGGTGCAACAGAGGCAGTATGACAGTATTTAAGCTTGATTGTAGACTCTAGGGCTTTACCCATGGACAAAACTGACCTCCCTCCACTTTCATTCTGCTGTTGAGCAGAGGAATTTCTCTCCTTATAATAACCAGGCATGACCAGGTAAATCCAAGAAGAAAATGATTTATTTTTCTACAGAAAGAGTCCAGTACTTACACCCCCAAGGTGGTCAAGCATGAACTGAAGAGACGGAGACAATCTCCACCATATATAATCAAAAAGCTGATACGTAGATTATTCTACCTCTGATTGGTGCACAGTTAATACATAGGCATATAGTGTAATATTCAATGTCAAATATTGGTTAGATCATGCATATTGTATGAGCGCACAGTGACCCCTAGCCTTTAACGTCACACCAACAGTTTTCAATAATATTTGGTCTCCCAGTCGTCTTGTTTTCAGGATTCAAGATGAAGTGTCTCTTCTGGCTTTCTAGCGATAAAATGGGCCATATATCCTTGAGCCTGGAATGTAAGTGGGTCAGAGGCCACAGGCCTGCAGGTTCATATAGAGAAGATAGAAAGAAGGGAGAAAAAGAGAGACAGAAGGATGCATGTACACACAAGCTATAAGCTATATATTTTGTCTTCGGTTCACTTTGGCTGACTGAGAGATAGACAGAGATTCTTGATAAGAGAGGCTGCCGACTGCTATTTCTCTGTCTCCTTGAGGATTTAGAGTATTTAATATAAGTTTTAATTGGTATGATTGTACAATGAATATATATATATATGTCTTTATTACTGTGATACTAGTGTGAAAATATCCTTCTGAAAAAACCCTTCTCTTCACTGCCTTAAATCATATCTTTGTTGACCAGCGTTGAAAACTGCTATCTGACCTCCGCATTACCTGACCATTCAAGGCAGGTGTTCAAAGCAAACACTCATAAATTACTCTTTGTTCGCACTTGATTTGGCCCATTACCTCTTTCTTCAGATGGATATTTTTGCTGGCAGTCTGTACTCTGGACTTTTTCTCAAAGTAGCCATGTGGGAATTCAACCCACAGCTATCTGTTGTAAGAGAGCTACAGTACCTACATGTACAATAAAGATACAATAACTGCAGTCTAAGTTACAATGCCATTTAGCTCCAGACACTTATTTTTGTCGATTACCCTCAATATAAGCTTTATTATTGCAACCTTTCCAAAAAAATGTTAATTGGCAAATTTGGCATGGATGTGGTGTTTGGTGGTAGATTCTTAGACTTTGTGTCCCAAATCAGCCATGTTTTGTGGATCTCCAAATGTGACCTATATATTTGTCTATAACTGCCTCTGAAACATCCACCTCATCACTGTATGTGATGGCAGGATGCACTTGTGTTCTCTACCAGGCAGGTTTACCACTGTACCAGTGGTTTTACACTTAATATTGACCTATCAGTGGGAAGCTAAGGGTACCTATCTTTAGTTTTTTACTTGTTAATGTCAGAAGCCTTTTTCTTATTTATTCTGCCTTATTTCTATCTTATTCTGTTCTAGGGAAGCTATGGGAGGCCAAAAACTAAGACTGAGATGAGCTTACGAAAGTGGCATGTTTATTTTTGTTGGATTTCACTTTAAATAATTAATTGAAGGCGTGAATAATTTTGACACGTCTTTCTGAAATACAAAATCTTTTTCTCTGAAGAATAGTGTTAGCATAAAATAATAGAATTTTCCCTTTTCGAGCGTACAATATAGCTCATTACTGGTTATTTTTTAAAGACTTTGCTCATCTTTATCAAAGGTGAGCAGTTTTTGAGGGCACAGGATATGTGTGAGACTGAGTGTACAGTACGTGTACGCTTGTGAGATTTATTTTTTCGTGATATATAACTCTGCATACTTGGGACTAATGCATTGTGCAGTTCTAATCTACCAGTCACATGTAGTAAATCACAGAATCTGTCACCCGTAAGCCGTGAAAATAATTAATTCATGTTTAATTCATAGAGGGATAGCAGATGACAGACACATGGTCACAAAAATATTATTTAGTATAATATCCAGCAGTTGGTTTGAATCACCCTACGCAAGGTCTTCTTATCTCTCTCCTACTCCCCCAGTTAGATGCCTGGATGGTATTTTCATGGCTACATTTTTTTTGCTTATCTTTTTTCCCCAATTTTTCCCAACAAAGAAAGTCCAGACGGTTCTCCGGATGCTTCTAATTCTGTGCTTTTATGAACAATGCACTTCCTGTTTGTACAGAAGTGAGGCTTCTGTAAGTGGATGGGGGTACTATCTGTGTGTGTGTGTGTGTGTGTGTGTGTGTGTGTGTGTGCATGTGTGTTTTCTGTGTATATGTGCGTGTTTGCATGCGCATTTGTGTGTGTGTCTGTGAGTGTGTGTGTGTGTTTATGAGTGCGTGCTTGTTTGTCTTTCATCATCTCTTCCCTCTGTTTATTGCCGTCCGTTTTTCTCTGACCACAATCAATCTAACTGTGTTGGTCAAGTCAAGTACTGAGATCAAGCATCCGCTGCCTTGTTTTGAGTTGTAAATAGAGAAGTGTTCGTTTTACCGCTCCAGTAAGGGGGAGCTGTATACCGTCTCAGGGTCTCATTTTTATCAGACTGCCATGTGTATGTGAAGATGTGTCAAATGCCCAGAAACGTGCTGTTTGACACCTGCGTTCTTTCTCTTCTCACAGAGCCGGAAACACGCTAACAAAGTGAGGCTATACTACATGTTACATCCCAAGGATGGAGGCTGTCCTGCCAAGAAACTGCGCACAGATGGTGTAAGCAAACCTCATCTCCACCTCTGATTAACTACATAACTGTAACCCTGACTGTCCTGCCAAAAAACTGCACGGATAGTGTAAGCAAACCTCATCTCCACCTCTGATTAAGTACACAACTGCAACCCTGACTTGTTAATCACTACACAAAATATGTATATGGCCACAAAAGTGGCTATGTACGTGCAACACTTTAATGCGTAATTCCACAAAATGACCAACACTGATTCAACATTGATTCAGTGTTCTCATAAACAAGAGAAGAACTGGCATGAAGTCAAGATCTGATGTTAACGGTGAACACCACACTGCACTTTGAACGCCACAGAAGCAATTCAATAACTTATAAGCAAGGTACATGTTGACCAGCCATCCTGCCTACCCCCACCCTTAACTGGGAATTACTGTCATTATTCTGACACTCTCATTAAATATTGAGTTCATCTAAAAGGTGAGCAATTTAAACTGGTGAAGTGAGGAAGCAGCAGGTCAGTGGCTCATAGAAACACTTCATGTTTCAGATTACAGAACCATTGGACCGTATGAATGTCTCGCATAGATGCTCATGCCTTTGTGCTTTCACCTTTCAGGCCAAATTTGACTTTATTATTAATGTCTGGCCTTTTGATGTAAGTCGTGGCGTAAATGCTTAATGTAAAGCCCTGTCAGGGGAGTGGTGGCAGAACAGTGGTTCCTCATGAAATCAAACCTTGCAGCCCTCTGATTAAAGCCATTTTACTGTGGTAATTAAATGTTTTCGTTTTCTTTTTTTATTGGAAAACATTTCTGCCTGATTTTACTGTGAAATATGAGCAATATTAAGTTTGTGGCAGTTGGTAATCTCATCCATGAAGCCAGTCAACATGCTCCTTTCCACTTGGTCTAAAGCTTACAGTAGTGTTTGTAATCCGCTGTCAGGCCTGTGTTTTTGAATGGTATTATGGGGGCTGCATGCTGATGGCGGTGGGGGAGGCATTTTGCATGGGAGAGTCTACTGAAGAGAGCAGAGAATAAGCTGACAGCGGAAGTGATCAACGGGAAGAGCTCAGAGCACTTTGGGAGGGGGCAGTAGGCAGCTCAGAGCGCTTTGGGAGGGGGCAGTAGGCAGCTCAGAGTGCTTTGGGAGGGGGCAGTAGGCAGCTCAGAGCGCTTTGGGAGGGAGCAGTAGGCAGCTTAGAGTGCTTTGGGAGGGGGCAGTAGGCAGCTCAGAGTGCTTTGGGAGGGGGCAGTAGGCAGCTCAGAGTGCTTTGGGAGGAGGCAGTAGGTAGCTCAGAGTGCTTTGGGAGGGAGCAGTAGGCAGCTCAGAGTGCTTTGGGAGGGGGCAGTAGGCAGCTCAGAGCGCTTTGGGAGGGAGCAGTAGGCAGCTCAGAGCGCTTTGGGAGGGGGCAGTAGGCAGCTCAGAGTGCTTTGGGAGGGGGCAGTAGGCAGCTCAGAGTGCTTTGGGAGGAGGCAGTAGGTAGCTCAGAGTGCTTTGGGAGGGAGCAGTAGGCAGCTCAGAGTGCTTTGGGAGGGAGCAGTAGGCAGCTCAGAGCGCTTTGGGAGGGAGGAGTAGGCAGCTCAGAGTGCTTTGGGAGGGAGCAGTAGGCAGCTCAGAGTGCTTTGGGAGGGAGCAGTAGGCAGCTCAGAGTGCTTTGGGAGGGAGCAGTAGGCAGCTCAGAGTGCTTTGGGAGGGGGCAGGACGCAGCTCAGAGTGCTTTGGGAGGGAGCAGTAGGCAGCTCAGAGCGCTTTGGGAGTGGGCAGGACGCAGCACAGAGTGCTTGGGGAGGGGGCAGTAGGCAGATCAAAGTGCTTTGGGAGGGGGCAGTAGGCTCTCAGACTGGCTGTGATTTGGCAGCAGCTTTGCTAAATGTGCCACACCCATTTGTCAGAGTGACACAAAGAAGGGGGTGATTCTCAGTTGCATGTTTTTTCTGCATCTCATAATTTAAATGTGTAGATGTGAGATGAGGGATGTGGACTAGCATAAGAGTTTATGTGTGTCTGTTTGTGTGTGTGTCCGTGCGTGCGTGTATTTGTGTTTCAGGGCAGTGAAGAGGCCGATGTGGACAGGAATAAGTGCTGTACGCTCTGCAACATGTCCTTCACATCTGCCGTTGTGGCAGAGTCACACTACCAGGGCAAGATCCATGCCAAGAGACTTAAGCTACTGCTGGGGGATTCACCTGTCCCCAGCACTGGCACAGGTGAGCCCTGACCACTATATCACCTGTCCCCAGCACTGGCACAGGTGAGCCCTGACCGCTATATCACCTGTCCCCAGCACTGGCACAGGTGAGCCCTTACCGCTATATCACCTGTCCCCAGCACTGGCACAGGTGAGCCCTTACCGCTATATCACCTGTCCCCAGCACTGGCACAGGTGAGCCCTTACCGCTATATCACCTGTCTCAAGCACTGGCACAGGTGAGCCCTTACCGCTATATCACCTGTCTCAAGCACTGGCACAGGTGAGCCCTGAACACTATATCACCTGTCCCCAGCACTGACACAGGTGAGCCCTGACCGCTATATCACCTGTCCCCAGCACTGGCACAGGTGAGCCCTTACCGCTATATCACCTGTCTCAAGCACTGGCACAGGTGAGCCCTTACCGCTATATCACCTGTCCCCAGCACTGACACAGGTGAGCCCTGACCGCTATATCACCTGTCTCAAGCACTGGCACAGGTGAGCCCTTACCGCTATATCACCTGTCTCAAGCACTGGCACAGGTGAGCCCTGAACACTATATCACCTGTCCCCAGCACTGACACAGGTGAGCCCTGACCGCTATATCACCTTCCCAAGCACTGACACAGGTGAGCCCTTACCGCTATATCACCTGTCCCCAGCACTGGCACAGGTGAGCCCTGAACACTATATCACCTGTCCCCAGCACTGACACAGGTGAGCCCTGACCGCTATATCACCTGTCCCCAGCACTGGCACAGGTGAGCCCTTACCGCTATATCACCTGTCTCAAGCACTGGCACAGGTGAGCCCTTACCGCTATATCACCTGTCTCAAGCACTGGCACAGGTGAGCCCTGAACACTATATCACCTGTCCCCAGCACTGACACAGGTGAGCCCTGACCGCTATATCACCTTCCCCAGCACTGGCACAGGTGAGCCCTTACCGCTATATCACCTGTCCCCAGCACTGGCACAGGTGAGTCCTGACTGCTATATCACCTTCCCCAGCACTGACACAGGTGAGCCCTGACCACTATATCACCTGTCCCCAGCACTGGCACAGGTGAGCCCTGAACACTATATCACCTGTCCCCAGCACTGGCACAGGCGAGCCCTGACCGCTATATCACCTGTCCCCAGCACTGGCACAGGTGAGCCCTGACCGCTATATCACCTGTCTCAAGCACTGGCACAGGTGAGCCCTTACCGCTATATCACCTGTCCTCAGCAGTGGCACAGTTGAGCCCTGATCGCTATATGACCTGCCCTGAGGGGAACCTGTGTTTACTTGCCGGGTAACACGCTACATGATGTCTGGAACACAGCTTTGTTAATGAAGTGAATGACATCATGTGGTTCTGACCGGCTGAGACCACTGTGTTTGTGTGTGTGTGTATGTGTGTGTGTATACGTGTAGGTTTGTAAAAGCAGTGTGATTTAATTCCCTTAATTGCTCTGTAGAAGGATGACAGCTGGTGATTTAAAGACAGTCCTAAATCTTGGCCCCTGGAACACAGGACCAGACAAAAGCATTACTTTACCACCCCCATCCCCCCCGCCCCCCCCAAATAAACGCACTGCATGCACTCTGCCACTCCGGCTCTTTGATGAGGAGATTTTGCGTCCGGAGGGAGTTTTGACTAATGCATCTTTTCTGATGATAATAAATTCTACATGGCCTGATTCGTATTCTGAGCACAGCGCCCTAAAAGTGTCATTCGCCACGCATGTGACGTGTGAGGCGGTGCCAGCATTAAAAGAGACGTGTTTTAGACATTTAAACATTAGTGACTCACGTGGTGTGGTGATGCACATCTCATTAACTTTCGGGGTGTTTTTTTTTACTGGTACTCTGTGGACTTCACAATTCATTATGCACTCACTGTAGTGTTAAATATTAATTCAACTCTGACAGAGTACATCATTTTCACATTTGATCCCTCTTGGACTCATAAATAAAAGAACACAGAAAAGCACATCATAATAACATCATAATTAACAATATGATTCTGCAATGCCTGTCATGTCCCTGGGTAAATGTCTCATTATCCTCTTTACATTGGCATTTGTTGAAATGATTAATTGCTTTAATTATTAATTTCATATCAAAACCTACAATTCTTATTATAATGGATTAGTCTAATTTAAAGGCCAAATTTAAGTGTTTAGTTTTAATGAGATTTTGCCAATGAAAGAACTGCACACTTCCTCCACACTGAACCGAGCGCGCTCGGTGAAGGCTGTGTTTTTGTGTTTTTGATACGTCCCCGCAGAAATGCCGCCCAGTCCGGTCTCTTTACCGCCCGATGTAACCACGGCGACCTCGCCATGGCAGCAGCAGGACTCGGACCGCTTCTGTCAGCTGTGCAGCGCCTGGTTCAACAACCCCGGCATGGCGCGGCAACACTACGGCGGCAAAAAGCACAAGAGGAACGCCGGGCGCGCCGACCTGCTGGAGCACCTGGGACAGACCCTCGGCATCGGGAAGACAAAGGGTATAAGGGGTGTGGCTTGTGCTAATGAGTTTAGACCAATGGGTTTGAGTGGGCGGTGCCTAGATGAAGCCAAGGAGGCAGGCTCAGACATGGGGCTAGGGGCTTAGTCAAACATAAGGGGCCTAGTCCAGTGCTTCCACACTTGTCTTATTGTGCTCAAGCTGGGATTTAGTATGGACTCACATTCCTGTCCATAAACTTTACACTGCTGTGTACACCCCAGCAACCATGTGGGAAGGAGAAACAGTGCCTGGGTAGTCCAGTAAAAGGCGGTAAAAGAGCACTCGTGGAGGAGCCTGCTGTGGAAACTGAGTCAGAACTCAGGGGTCAGAACTCAAGGTGTGTGTGTGTGTGTGTGTGTGTGTGTGTGTGTGTGTGTACTGTGTGCATATGCGAGTGCCCGTGTGTTCGGTGTGGGTGTGGTGAGTGGGTCGGCACTGTACGTGGGAGATAACCCCGTGAGTTCTGTCGATAAGGTGACACAACTTGTTGGCAGCACATCACTGTGGAAATCATCCTGGGCGTACGGCCTCCTCGAGATGCACGTTTAAATGTTTACTCTTACTTAGGACCAGCCTCCCAAAGTAGAATATGTGGATATTTTATTGTCATGAGAATGTCATATTCAAACCGAGTAGAAGTGTAATTGGGCCAGATGGCGGAAGCACCTCCTGCACTGACGGAACCTTCAGGTGATGTTTGTTCTTGAGTGGGCAGAGGGCTACCAGCCGTTACCACGGGAACAGCTCCTCCTCTGCATTCTTACCACCGCCTGGGGAGTGCTGGGCAAAAAGGCAGCAGCGTCGTTCAAATACATCAATGTCCATTCCGTGATGTCTCTTGCGCTCGGGATTATGCACGGCTCCGCAGGGATGGATGGGTGTCTTGACTCTGCGTGAGATCGCTCTGTCAGAAGCGCTGACAGAGAGACAGCCGTGCGCAGGAGAGGCCAGACGGCGGGCGCCACGCTGAAATATCCTCCCTGGTGGGACACGTCATGACGGGACGCACTCGGGTCTACGCCGTTCATGCCTTCCTGTCCCACACACACACACATCATGCATGGACCAGGGAGCGTGTGTCAGCGTGTGTGTGTGTGTGTGTGTGTGTGTGTGATGCACGGAGAGTGGATCAGTGTGCGAGAGCAGGGACATGTAGGGGAACAGAAGGCTGTGAATACTGCCCATTGCGAAATCTGATTCCGCTAATCGATGTCGACTCTGGCCACTTGGTTGAAGGTACCAGAACTAAATGGTAAATGTGGAACGCCATTCCCTTCCATTGACCACCCCCCCTCCGACTCCCATTCCCATATTTCTCTTTTAAAGGTAGAAACATTCTCATGTGCCAGGGGGGAAGTAAGTGCCCTTTATTAATAAAATGATATGAGAAATAATAAAACAACCCTGAAGGTTGGGGGCTGGTCTGTGGGGACACGGGTGAATTCTGGTGCCACAGAAACGTCCGCTCGCTTCGATTGCCATGGAAAGGGCTCGCCATTACCTCCACCGGAGCTGGACTGACCGACGGGGATGGACGGACAGATGGACTGACGGAAGGAAAACCCAAGCCCAGACAATGGGTGTAACTCTCATCTTTTTATCGTGATCCACAATATCGGCACCAACAAAAACTTTGGAATGCCTTTTGTTTTTTTCCGAGCGACCGATGCGTTCACTGGCTCTCTATTACAATTCAATAAGGAAAGGCATACAATTTCAGCTCTGTGTTTTCGTCCCGATTTTAATATCATTTTGAAAGTTTTTTTTTTTTTTTTGATTTCCTGTTCTTTTGTGAGTCGTGAGGGACTCGGGAACCACAGCCTGCCCACTGCCGGTCCCTGCGGCTCGTTGCAGCGTTATAGTTTCGGCCCCAATTAGACAGGCAATCTGTTTCACCGCCTCCTCCTGTCCCGGTGATTTAAATGAGCTCGTATCCTGGCGCCGCACCGCCGCTCTCCCAAAAACAAATGAGATAACACAGCGCAGTCACCGTGGGCAGGACGTGCGTCGATAAACGCCTCTGCGTGCGCGCGGCAGCAGGGCAGCAGCGTATTGAGCTCCCCGCACGCATCTCCTCCCTCGTTAGTCGTGAGGACCAGGGTGAATTGCGCGAGAGGCGGGCCGGCCGCTCGCATTGTTAGCGCCTGTCGACAGCGATAACATGGTGAACACGCAGCAGCGGGCGAGGCAGTGCAGTCCAAACCTCACGCAGCCCAGGGCTGGCTGCACAGAGAAGGACAAGAGGGGAAATTATGTAAAGTGAGAGAAAATTAGGCATTTTTAAACCCTGTTTTGGTTTTGATGCTGTACTTAACAACAGTCTTAGCAGGCTGTACACCTCAAATATAGTGTCCAGGAGATATTTTGTACGTGTAAAACTTCTTTGGTCACTATTCTGTTATGAAGCAAGGGTGTAAGGAGGGAAGGGTTATCAGCTTGTGAGGATAAGAGAGGGCAGAGCTACACACACACATGCACACGCTCGTGCGTGGCACAAACACACAACGCATGTACATGGAAACGCATGCATGCACACACATACACACCCATGCTTTTTGTGGCCCAAATTGGGAAGTATTATTTGGACTGGACCAATTAGGCCCCTTTTACTGAATATGCAATGCTATATTTGAAAATTTATAGGAACCTTGACCTTCTTCTAAAACACTGCCGTGTGTGTGTGCGTGTGTGTGTGTGTGCATGCATGTGTGTGCGTGACTCTGTGTATGTGTGTGTGTATATATATATATGTGTGTGTGCGTGTGTATGCGTGTGTCTGCGTGCATGTGTGTGTGTGTTTGCATGCGTGCATGCGTGTGTGTGTTCTCTCCTCAGGTCTGAAGCGCAGCCACACATGTGAGGTGTGCAGTGTGACACTCAACTCGGTGGCGCAGTACCACGCCCACCTGCAGGGCTCCAAACACCAGAACAAGTGAGTGTGTCCTGTGCCCCTCCTACTGGGGCAGAGACGTGAGTGACGCAGCTAAGACACGCCCCTTTGTGTCTGTTCTGTGTCCGGGCGACCTTGAGCAGTTACTTCCAAATGTTTTTTATCAGCTGCAGTTAGGGTTGCAAAGGGGCGGAAAATTTCTGGTAATTTACCATGGGAAGTTGAACTCGGAAATTTTGACCAATTTCTTTTGCAAAAGTTAGCCTATAACATGGAACTTAAATTTTGTTGGAAAATACACATAAAATCCAATTCTAGATCTTGCAGCATGCTTTGGTTAAAACAACCCAAATTAATGTCAATTCAGTTGAATTTCAACCCTGCACTGTGCATTCTTCTATAGAGTACTCAAGTGACTATGTCACACTGTGGGGGGGGGGGTTTGGAAATACTTTTTTCTTTTTATTCAACATTCATGTTTTTTGTCTACTCACAAATGTTTGCATGGATGTCTGCTTATTCTCCCGCTGCAGGTGACCCAAACAAAAATGACATCATTGTAGATTGTAGATCATTGTAGAATGACATGTAGATTTCCAAAACATTGGAAAGTACAATGGAGACTGTATGACTTTTATCACGTGGATATTTAGAAGATTGCAATGATATATCTACCCACTGTTTATTCTCTCTTTAAAGTGACAGTAAATGATATGCAGTGAGCGCCATAATTCATTGGACAGTGACACATTCTTTGTTATTTTGGTTCTGTACTCTTGCACTTTGAGTTTGAAAAGATACAATGACAATGATGTTGAAGTGCAGACTGTCAGCTTTGAGGGAATTTTCATCCATATCGGATGAACCGTTTAGAAATCATAGAACCTTTTGTACATAGTCCTCTCCATTTTCGGGCATAAAAAAAATATCGGACAGTTATGTAACATAATGTAGAATAAAGTCATAATTTCAAATATTTGGTCGCATATCCATATATATCTACAGCATCATTGGTTCCACCTGTGAGGGTGATTGTGAGCCAGCAGGGAGACACACTTTAATGATTAGGAATGCATTTGTGTAAGTGATTCTCCTGTGTGTCAGCGATTCTCCTGTGTGTAAGTGATTCTCCTGTGTGTAAGTGATTCTCCTGTGTGTAAGTGATTCTCCTGTGTGTAAGTGATTCTCCTGTGTGTAAGTGATTCTCCTGTCTGTTTCCCTCTTCAGCCTGAAGAACCAGCTATGAACACAGTCAATTCTGACAGGATGCTCACTAGGTCAACTGATGTCAGAGGAGCTGCTGTCATTTTGTCCCTCTTCGTTGTCTGTCTGTCTAGCCCTCTCTCTCTCCGTCTTTTTCTCTCTCTGTCTACCTCTAGCCCGTGTCACAAATGGAACTTTAACCTGTAAATATTCCAGCAATGTTCTGTGTCGGCGTCATGTGTGAATAGGAGCAGGAGTCGATTTTTCGTGTAAGCTGTTCCTCAAATTTTCTGGGTCAGGACCTAGTAATGTTTATGGAAATTTTCTGCCACTGCTGTTGTGTGAACAAAATTGGCAACAGCCTCAGGTGAAGCACACAAACGGTTATGGCATTCTTACATAAGACCTTTTGTTTAAATTTAAAAAAAAAATACTTTACTGAATCTGCCCATTACAAAATTGTCATCAATATCTCACAAATTGCTTGTACGCTATAAATTCCTGGTAAACATCTGAGTCAGGCCTTTCCAGTTTTAAGTTACTTTTTTATCCATTGTAGCAAGCTGGCTAGCGCTACATCAATGTAGGCCACAAATCAAAAGCAGATATAGAAAGCTATTTAACTTGGCTAACAAAATTATCTTTGTTGCATTTTACCAAAAGAAATAGATTTTTAGATGATAAACCGTGATTCCATTGTTAATCTAATATTCTAGCTATTTGGGATCATATAACTGAGCTATATTGGATAAAGATGTTACCATAAATTATCTTAAAGCTATCACTCTTCAACTGTGTTGTGTTGGTAGGATTTACATCTCTGCCAAAACTATTGTTCAGCAAAATATCTGGCTGTTTTAAAGATGAACTAACCTAGCATTAACATTAATTGTCCTGCATTGCTTCGGAGGGTTGACATCTTGCCTTGCCTAATCCAACCTGGTCATCTCATGTGTGAATTTTTATGTATAGGAGACCTATGTGTGAATGGAGAAAACCACTACCTAACCCGGATAATTGAACCAGGCAATGTTACGGGTTCCATGTGTGAAATGGACTAATGTTTCTCTCACGTTCTGAGTTGAATCTGTCAATCTCATTAAATCTTCTGAGTTTAATTCAGTTCTTTCTCTTTGAATCTCTGCCTCTCTGTCCCTCCTCCTTCTCTTAATAGTTTTGTCTTTTTGTTCAGTTCTTTCTCTTGCAGAGTGTATTTAGTTTTTTTAAATTCCACACAGACACTAAATACAGTGATCTGTGTTGCGAGGAGAAAGAGTGAGATTAGAGAGATTACAGGGAAAGATTAGGATTTTACGAGGCTCAGTCAGTTTTTAAAATAATTTCAGAAAAATATGCCGTTTGAAGAGGCTTTGGTTTTAAGGGCCTGATTTACTGATAAGGACCTGATAAGACTTTTAGCGGGTGCAAAACCATTTAGCACACGCAAAACCGATAACACGGCCAATGAACGATCGTGGAATTTGTTTTGCACCAATCATTGGTCATGTTATTGGTTTTGCGTGTGGTAAATTGTTGTGCACCCTCTAAAGGTCTTTGTAAATCAGGCCCTAAGTGTTCTAATTTTTAGTGCATGTTGATAAATTCCACTTGGTCATAAACTACGAGCATGCACACGTTTTAAAATGAGCATAGATATAGATCCATGGATGTGACATATGTCATAGTTAGTGGCACAATTTCTGATACCATACCCAGGTAAAATGGTGGCAGGTAACCATGGCTTTATGTCTATGAGACAATCATCAGCTATCTGGCGTCTGAGACCCGATTATGACATCACAGTGGGTTAGAAAGTACATAAACCTTTGCCATAGGTTTCTATTATAGAATATACCCAGGTAAGATGGCTGCCTAATTTTTCCATTTCAGAATTCCAAATGACTATTACATTAAATTATATGTCATCTATGGTTCCATATCTATGATGTCAACCACCTCCTACAACTTGGAGAATGTGACAACCACCCTTTATAATCAAATGGCTCCAAAACTATTGGAACAAAAAAGGCTAATTCCTATAGGTTACAAACTATTAACCAAGATTGAGGCCATTGATATCTTTACACCAACACCGGCGAATCACTATCTGTAGGCCTATTTTTAAACAAACAAATAAAAAAATCCATGCTCTTACGTCGCAGTCCTTGCGTGTGCATCCTAATATGACAGGACGTGCACAATAATTGCGCCAAATGGTCAAACGGGAAACATACATTTCAGAGCTGCTTTGAACAGGTCTACCTCAGAGTAGACCACGTGGACAAGTCGAGAAGAAGCTGTCCAATTTGTAGATGCGTGCAAAGAAATATCACTGTACATGAAATAAATGCATATGCTGCTGCCGTAGGATTTATTGAGGAGGTGGAGCCATGGCAGCGATCCTATCCTGTAATAAGGTTTTTATGAGTTTTCACTTTTTATGGTCAGTTTTATATTTTGCTCCAAGTTCAGGTCTGATTAAGCGAGCGGAAGCCTATTCAACGTGTTGCATTAAAAATTGTGTCTTGTGCTCTGAATTTTGTGATAGCAGGCTATTGTGGATTTAGAGATGTACAGTATATACTATATATTTTTTAATTTGAAGGAATTTTGTTCATTTCTGTTCCAAATGACATGCAAGTGACACTATAGCCATTTCTGGTAATATAAAGTTGTTTAATATCAGCGATGATTTTCTGTGCCTTGCTTACCATGTCATCATGTTACATAAGACAGCAGTGGCAGGATGAGAACATCCTCATTATTACATTCCCATAATTATTCCTGCTTGGGCATTAACTGTATCACTTCTGCTTCAATTACAAAGTGATCAGCGGAACCACTGCTCACATGAGAAAATGTGCATAAAGTATGTTTCTCTCTCTCACTCCCCCTCTCCCTCTTTCCCTCTTTGATGTATGTTGTCCTGTGATCATTGTCTCAGGGAGGTCTTTGTTCAGACCATTGTTTGACCATAACAATATTCTTTTCTGGTTTGCATAGAAATAATGTGAGATATTTATTATCCAACAGAGATATAGCCTGTGGTTTTCTATTTCAACACATTTTTATTTACTGTGCAGTGGCATCATTTAATAAATACATTATTTGTTTCTTTGTTGATTGAGGGGTCTGTTTTTCCTAAATAGTCCATGCTACACAAATGCAGAATCAACATAATGTGATAGATATTGCAAAGAATCTGTATCATTGTTCTTTACTCTGGGTAATGTCATTTTGTCAAATAAATGATTTTGCCTCAAATGTCCAAATTGTTTTTCATTTTGTTTTTTTACTGTGTGTATAAATTAAATTGGGTACATGGCCAGTAAAACATTTGGTTTTGTGTAAAAAATGCAGAGAAGGCAAAATGATTCTCACTTGTTGGTTATTTCCCTGCTGTTTCCTAGTCCATGCAGCTTGATAGTTCTAATCAACGATGATGTTTCTGTGAAAGACCTCAGCCTGTGCAGACTGATAGTTCTAATCAACGATGATGTTTCTGTGAAAGACCTCAGCCCGTGCAGACTGATAGTTCTAATCAACGATGATCTTTCTGTGAAAGACCTCACCCCATGCAGACTGATAGGTCTAATCAACAATGATGTTTCTGTGAAAGACTTCAGCCCATGCAGACTGATAGTTCTAATCAACAATGATGTTTCTGTGAAAGACCTCAGCCCGTGCATACTCATAGTTCTAATCAACGATGATGTTTCTGTGAAAGACCTCAGCCCGTGCAGACTGATAGTTCTAATCAACAATGATGTTTCTGTGAAAGACCTCAGCCCGTACAGACTGATAGTTCTAATCAACAATGATGTTTCTGTGAAAGACCTCAGCCCGTGCAGACTGATAGTTGTAATCAACGATGATGTTTCTGTGAAAGACCTCAGCCCATGCAGATTGATAGTTCTAATCAACGATGATGTTTCTGTGAAAGACCTCAGCCCATACATACTCATAGTTCTAATCAACGATAATGTTTCTGTGAAGGACCTCAGCCTGTGCAGACTGATAGTTCTAATCAACAATGATGTGGCTGATGGCAGTTCCCCAGAAGCCCCTCTAATTAATTCGTTTAAAAATTTTAATAATGGAACTTTCATGAGTAGCCAGGACAGCTGTGCATGTGTGTGTGCATCCATGCGTGTGTGTGTGTGCCTAAGAGAGATATTATGTACATGCACACATGCATATGAGTTTGTCATGTATTTATGTATGTGTATGTGTGTGGCCTAATTCAGAGTGGTTAAGCAGTTGGTTCGATGAATAAAACAGTATCTGTAATTGCTTACAGTACTGTACTTTTGTCACACACTTTAAAGCCTCACTGGACATCAACACAGTTTTATTGAAATGCCTTGGCTGTTGTATTTTCCCATTTTCTCTCACTTGTATTTGGCGAATGAAGCCATATATTTTTTCAGCTTTATTGGACAGCACAGTGTAGACTACAGAGACAGGAAGAATGGGGAGCGAGAGAGCGGGAGAGATTGCTCTGCCTGATTCGAATCGCCAACGTCGCAGCTTGCAATGAGCATGTGGACAGTACTCTACAGGCTACGCCTCCAAGACCCCCAAGCCTGGCTTTTTCTGTGGTCACTGGTAGAGCATGTAGGGGGCATGAACCTTTTTGGGTTGAAACACAGGGGGGCAGGTCTGGCCTAAGAGTAATTTAACACGGTTTCCTCCGAAAATAAATGAACCCCTAAAGCAGATAGCTTAATCTTCTACACTGGTTTAAATGGCATCTGCCTGTTCCTCAAATCCCTCCCACCTCTTCCTGTCCACCAATCCAATGGTTTTTAGCATTTTAATTGGACATTCATGCCATTTATGTGCAAGGTTAGATATTTCTAAATATGACACTATATCCCCTAACCCATTTGCTTCCTAATATTACAACGATTTCTATTTAACATATTGCACCTACTACAGCATTGAACTTTGTGTTGTAATATTATGTATTGAGTACTGCGGTGACCCAGATGACTTATAGCATCATGTGTGTTAGATTTTAGTAATTTCAAAGATAATTTAGCAACATGTTTTAGTTAAAGTCAAACCTGTATGCTCTAATACACTATCCAGTTTCTGTCTGGGGGGGTGCCTAACAGCCACCCCATCTCTGTCTGGGTGTGAAGTGCCCTTTCAGATGCAAGTACTCTTAAGTACTCTTTTCCACCTGTGTCAATGCCCCACTGAGCTTTCCAGGGAATACACATCCACGAGACTTCCCTGTCTAGCCTCACCTCTCTGATACTTCCTGCTATATGTGTATAAATGCTGGGCCAGTTTGGAATGTTAGACATGTTAGACTGGTAGACTGTTAGATGGTTATATGTTAGACTGGAACGCTGACAAACTTCATTGAACTGTAACTACGAATAAACCAGCTACTGTCTTTCATCACAGAACTGTTTCAAGACACTCTTATTCCTTGAACGTAATTGCAAGTACCGGCAACGAACAGAAGTGTAATTGAGAAATGCGAAGCAATTCTTCATGTGTAAGTCGCTCTGGATGAAAGTTCCTGCTAAAGGCCAAAATGTAAATGTAAATTAACATTAATGCAGGTGTAGCGACACAAGCCAGATTTTTTTGCAGACAATTGCATAATCAGGGAGGTTCACTATAACGAAATCCAATTTTAGCAGGACGAGCCACCCAGGAGTTTGTTTATTATCACAGTATCATTATTAATGGTGTGTTTGTCGAAAAGTCCTTAGAATAAAGAATCACAGAATTATTAACAATGTGACTGAGGGACTTTGAGTGAGAGAGCTGGGACACCCATGAATGTTTGCTAAAAAATTTAATAAGGGAGGTTTTTTTTCTACCAAACATTATGCATCCGTTAGACAAGAAGCGGCAAAATCCCCAATGAGGTCATTAGAAGCAGAAATTTATAGACTCCCGGCGGATCCCATTGTGCCCTCCCCAGCATCATAAAAAAGCAATTCCACTACATCATCTGTGTCGTAAAGAGACCGATCAGGTGATTAGCGAATTTTCGATTACGCACAGCGTCTTCCGCCAGGGAGATTCCTGCTCTTTAATACTGTTCAGTGGCTAAAAAAGATTCTGGCGTTACATGCATTAGCAGAACTGTTGGTCATCAGAGAAATTTATGCATAACAAATCCTTATAATGAGGCTGTAAACGATTAATTGTTCCCGTGGTGCGAATACATTTTTTCACCTACGATCTTCAATTTTTCACTCCAAATAAGATGCCCGGGCCTCGTTGCCTAAACTGTTTCCTTGAATTGTTTCCTTCGCAGAACTGTGAAGCATAACATCACTGTAAAGAAAGAAACAGGGCTTTATGTGTGTCAATGTATATCTTCTGTACCCCCATGCTCTCTTTCTTATTTTAAAGAATAAAGCGTGTTAAAGGAACGCAATAAACTCCACCTTAATGCAAAAGCAACAGTAAATGTTGAAATTTAAGTGAACCTGCTGCTTCAGGAGGGTTATGCACAGCTGCAATAGAGTGGGCCAGAATACGTACATATGACAACACTGACAGTACTTAAAATGTTATTGATTTTTAAGGAATTATTGCAGGTGTTTTTGAGCATAATTTCTTCCATAACAAAGATGTTAACAAAGTTTGCGCAAACATGGACAAAGAAACAGACTCCATGTTGCATTCATTAGCATACAGTTCTGTGAGCTCTTTGCTGTGATGTGACGCGTGCCTATTACAAACCATATGTTTGTGTCATTTGATAAATATGCCGTTTATTCATTCTGACATTTATCATTTGCTTACTGCCACAGGGAATATTCCGAAGGGACTAGGGGCCAAAAAATAAATGTTGTCATGCAACAAAAAAGAGACAATTTATTGTTGGTCGCACATGTTTACGCCTCAGTGGCAAAAGCTGAATGCTTGCTGTTTTTTGACAACCCATGTAATTAATGCATACGACAGCACATATAGCATGCGCTTGAGGGAATATGCTAATATATGTAGATATAAAATCCCTTTTTGCACAGCATATAATTAGCACAGTTGTTTATAGCTGTGAGGTGTGTCAGCCATTCCCATTTTCATCCTTTTATTTCATCATTTTTTTGGCTGAAAAAAGGAGGAGTCTGCTCACATTAAGAGGTCTGTAGCCTACTTGTGCTGGTCACACACTGGAGAGGCCAGCACATAAGTTTAATCACAAATGTTCAACAATGTTGCCGCAAATTTAGATAACATTCATGTGTTCGCTGGGGAAGATCTGGTTACCACTGTCACTAATAAGCAGTGGACAGTGGTAAAGGCCCTAAAGGAGAAGGTCATATCCGCACCGTGGACAGTGGTAAAGGCCCTAAAGGAGAAGCTCATATCCGCACCGTGGACAGTGGTAAAGGCCCTAAAGGAGAAGGTCATATCCGCACCGTGGACAGTGGTAAAGGCCCTAAAGGAGAAGCTCATATCCGCACCGTGGACAGTGGTAAAGGCCCTAAAGGAGAAGGTCATATCCGCACCGTGGACAGTTTTGGGAGGGAAAGCAGTCGGATACATTCTCGGGGGCTCTGCAGCCACAAGTTTTGAGCTGTAGGCCTATCTGCCGACTGTGAACTGTAGGTACTCAGTGGTGCGACACTGAAACTGGCCCTGTCCCGACAGGAGTAGGGCGAGATCACGATGGACTGGGGGTACCTTAACGTTACCACTGTACTGGTTCCTCCCAAAAACACACCATGCCCCTACAGGTTACCAGGTTCCCTCATTGAGATATACAGTATTACCTACAGGTTACCAGGGACCCTCATTGAGATACACAGTGTTACCTACAGGTTACCAGGTACCCTCATTGAGATACACAGTATTACCTACAGGTTACCAGGGACCCTCATTGAGATACACAGTGTTACCTGCAGGTTACCAGGTACCCTCATTGAGATACACAGTATTACCTACAGGTTACCATAGACCCTCATTGAGATACACAGTATTACCTACAGGTTACCATAGACCCTCATTGAGATACACAGTATTACCTACAGGTTACCAGGGACCCTCATTGAGATACACAGTATTACCTACAGGTTACCAGGTACCCTCATTGAGATACACAGTATTACCTACAGGTTACCAGGGACCCTCATTGAGATACACAGTGTTACCTGCAGGTTACCAGGTACCCTCATTGAGATACACAGTATTACCTACAGGTTACCATAGACCCTCATTGAGATACACAGTATTACCTACAGGTTACCATAGACCCTCATTGAGATACACAGTATTACCTACAGGTTACCAGGGACCCTCATTGAGATACACAGTATTACCTACAGGTTACCAGGTGCCCTCATTGAGATACACAGTATTACCTACAGGTTACCAGGGACCCTCATTGAGATACACAGTATTACCTACAGGTTACCAGGGACCCTCATTGAGATACACAGTGTTACCTACAGGTTACCAGGGACCCTCATTGAGATACACAGTGTTACCTACAGGTTACCAGGTGCCCTCATTGAGATACACAGTGTTACCTACAGGTTACCAGGTGCCCTCATTGAGATACACAGTATTACCTACAGGTTACCAGGGACCCTCATTGAGATACACAGTATTACCTACAGGTTACCAGGGACCCTCATTGAGATACACAGTATTACCTACAGGTTACCAGGTGCCCTCATTGAGATACACAGTATTACCTACAGGTTACCATAGACCCTCACTGAGATACACAGTATTACCTATGGGTTACCAGGTGCCCTCATTGAGATACACAGTATTACCTACAGGTTACCAGGTACCCTCATTGAGATACACAGAGTGTTACCTACAGGTTACCAGGGACCCTCATTGAGATATACAGTATTACCTACAGGTTACCAGGTGTCCTCATTGAGATACACAGTATTACCTACAGGTTACCAGGGACCCTCATTGAGATACACAGTGTTACCTACAGGTTACCAGGTACCCTCATTGAGATACACAGTATTACCTACAGGTTACCATAGACCCTCATTGAGATACACAGTATTACCTCCAGGTTACCAGGGACCCTCATTGAAATACACAGCATTACCTACAGGTTACCAGGTGCCCTCATTGAGATACACAGTATTACCTACAGGTTACCATAGACCCTCATTGAGATACACAGTATTACCTATGGGTTACCAGGTGCCCTCATTGAGATACACAGTATTACCTACAGGTTACCAGGTACCCTCATTGAGATACACAGAGTGTTATCTACAGGTTACCAGGGACCCTCATTGAGATACACAGTATTACCTACAGGTTAACAGGTGTCCTCATTGAGATACACAGTATTACCTACAGGTTACCAGGGACCCTCATTGAGATACACAGTGTTACCTACAGGTTACCAGGGACCCTCATTGAGATACACAGTATTACCTACAGGTTACCATAGACCCTCATTGAGATACACAGTATTACCTACAGGTTACCAGGGACCCTCATTGAGATACACAGTATTACCTACAGGTTACCATAGACCCTCATTGAGATACACAGTATTACCTACAGGTTACCAGGGACCCTCATTGAGATACACAGTATTACCTACAGGTTACCAGGTACCCTCATTGAGATACACAGTATTACTTACAGGTTACCAGGGACCCTCATTGAGATACACAGTATTACCTACAGGTTACCAGGGACCCTCATTGAGATATACAGTATTACCTACAGGTTACCAGGGACCGTCATTGAGATACACAGTATTACCTACAGGTTACCAGGGACCCTCATTGAGATACACAGTATTACCTACAGGCTACCAGATGCTCTCATTGAGATATACAGTATTACCTACAGGTTACCAGGGACCATCATTGAGATACACAGTATTACCTACAGGTTACCAGGGACCCTCATTGAGATACACAGTGTTACCTACAGGTTACCAGGGACCCTCATTGAGATATACAGTATTACCTACAGGTTACCAGGGACCCTCATTGAGATACACAGTATTACCTACAGGTTACCAGGGCAGGGACCCTCATTGAGATACACAGTGTTACCTACAGGTTACCAGGGACCCTCATTGAGATACACAGTGTTACCTACAGGTTAGCAGGGACCTTCATTGAGATACACAGTATTACCTACAGGTTACCATAGACCCTCATTGAGATACACAGTATTACCTACAGGTTACCATAGACCCTCATTGAGATACACAGTATTACCTACAGGTTACCAGGGACCCTCATTGAGATACACAGTATTACCTACAGGTTACCAGGGACCCTCATTGAGATACACAGTATTACCTACAGGTTACCATAGACCCTCATTGAGATACACAGTATTACCTACAGGTTACCAGGGACCCTCATTGAGATATACAGTATTACCTACAGGTTACCAGGGACCGTCATTGAAATACACAGTGTTACCTACAGGTTACCAGGGACCCTCATTGAGATATACAGTATTACCTACAGGTTACCAGGGACCCTCATTGAGATACACAGTGTTACCTACAGGTTACCAGGGACACTCATTGAGATACACAGTATTACCTACAGGTTACCAGGGACCCTCATTGAGATACACAGTATTACCTACAGGTTACCAGGGACCCTCATTGAGATACACAGTATTACCTACAGGTTACCAGGGACCCTCATTGAGATACATAGTATTACCTACAGGTTACCAGGGACCCTCATTGAGATACACAGTATTATCAGCACTAAGAACAATTCATACAAACTCTTTAAAACAATCACCTAGGGAGAGCACACTCTGCACTTAGCCTAGCTCAGGCCTGCTATTGCTAACTGCCCTTTAAAACACATCTTTAATTTGCCACATCGGCACACAACATTTGGAAAAGGTCGCCGCTGAAAAATCCACTCGGCAACGTGATAACGCTACAATGTGAGACCTAATAAAAACCCAATTTATGAGAGAGGTGCCAGGGCTAGGGATGGGATTAATTGATGATTGCATCATGAAAGTGATTCATAGTGAATCGGGCAGGGAGTGGATGCTAGCAGGAGCTCTTTCATTATTCTAAAAGGCCCTCATACCTGCCGCGACAGCATCTGTGTGGGGTAAGCAGTCAGCTGAATTACAGTGAGAAAACTGGCAAGTTCAGGTGAGGTCAGGTGTGCAGGCCCTGCCCTGATTGGCTGTACCAGGCCCTTCCCATCCCAGATGGCCGCTGACTCATTTACCTCACATGCCCAGGTAAATGACCTTTTAAACGCATTAGGCAGCTAGAATGGTGACATACCTTCTGCTACCTCCTCGCAACGCTAGCAGGCTCATGGGGCTATAACATTCCACAGGGAGAAATCTGACATGACATCTCTGACTGAAATTATTTGGGAGTTGCAGTTTTCAAAGGCCTGTGGCTTCTTAAACAGATTGGTCACGTTGTTTACAGCTATATATGTTTTACGAGTAACAGTACGCCCTGATGAAACGGATCTACATTTGAGAAGTCGTGTGTCTGGGATGTAAATAAGGATCATTGGTATCATCATTTTTTTCCTGTCACACACACACACGCACACGCACACGCACACACACACACACACATTACCCCATTCCCATTCATCTTTCACTACACACACCACACACACACACCAAGTTAGGCCTTTTTCACAGCACAGCTAAAGCAAGCTCTCCCTTTTAGCTTTTAGCCCACCACACTCTCTTCTCATATTAGGAGGTTTAAGGGATGGATTGTAACAATATCTAGTTTTCATGCTGCAAAAATCATGTTCAAAATAATTTAATTTGGCTTTTAAAACGAGCAGTTACTCGGTGTGACCGCGCCGTACGCAGAATCACATGTATAACCACAAGCATGCTGGGTAAAATCACTGTATAACAATGAGCATGCTGGGTAAAAGCACTGCGTTTATAAATAGCATGCTGGGTAAAAGCACTGCATGTATAACCATGAGCATGCTGGGTAAAGGCACTGCGTTTGTAAACAGGAGCATGCTGGGATGGTTTTCGTGTGTGAGGCAGAAAGCACTGGGGCCAAATTTTAAGCTCATTTCAGATGGTGTTGCCAGATGAGAGATTGTTTCACTCATGCAAAAGTCATGTACTGTAATTTATGGTAAACTATACAATCCATTCCAAAACATAAGAAAGAATTCCTATACATTGATGTGGAAAAAAAGACATAATATATTCCTGAGGTTACCCATTATTGCTACTCTCAAATATGCCAGTTTTGTCAAACACCATGATAATCTGCAGTATGTTATTTTACAATACACGCTACATAGTCAATACATTACAATATATTCATGTATTCATGACAGAATTTTATCAGAAGAAACCAGAAGCATTATTTGTTTCTCATAATCTACATTAGCCTGTATACAATTGGTTTATCGTAACACATTACTGTGTTTTTCTTTCAGTTCAATTTCAATTCACTGTATTGGCATGACTTGTATTCATGTATTTTGCAAAACGTTTATCTTGAATCTAGTGATTTACACACAACAACAAAAGAGTTAATATATTTACATTAACATAATAATTATTTCTTTAAAAATACTTATTTTTATTTGCAGCACTTACTGACCTTCAGGCTGTTTCCATGTTTCAGTTTACTGTGTTGCCAATGGCAAAGTCTCAATCCTGTCTGCCAGGAAACATGACTGCATGTGGTTCCTCTCAAAATCAGCAAATATTCTTTCTCTATTTATTTATTTATTTAGATAGATAGATAGATAGATAGATAGAAAGAGTGACAGAGACAGAGAGGTAGGCAAAAGAGAAAGAGAAGAGTGAGAGATGCCATGTGTGCAAAAGTAACATTTGGGCACATGGGTGGCCCTGTGGGACTTTATACGCCGAATCTTTGAAAGCAAATAAATAAAGACATTTCAAATAAAATGACCATAAAACTTTGTCTTACCAGGGGTAGGGTTGGGCAGTGTGGGTCTAAGGTAGACAAAGATCCTGAACGTACTACTGCATTGTTTATTCTCTATGATGCACCACAGATTACCAGGTGGTCAGGGAAAAATCTTCCAATGGGAAAATGCAGCTTGTCCACAGAGTACCAGAGAGATGTTGATTGTTTTATAGAAACTCTACAAACAGGGAAGGAACGGATTCATATAATATGATTTAACACCATCCAATGGAAGAAGGGTAAAATAAAGCAATGAAATAAAAAATGTATCCACATTTGTAAAAGCCTGCAGCTCAAAAAGCTTGTGTATCAATTTAGTCCTGTTACAACTGGATTAAAGGAGAACATGCTCTGAATGTGAATGAACATGATTTAGTCTTTGATGCATCTTTAAAAAAAAAAGTCTTTTAACTTGAAAAAAAATTGTGAGAACATTAATCACATCTGAGAAAATGTGAGCCCTTAAACATCACCTTTTCTTGATCAAACTGGGACGTTCCATAAGTGGTCGGAATCAGGGGTCAGAGGTCAGAGGTCAGCACAGTTCAGCAGTCTTGCCAAATGCAGTGAAGCAGAGATGTTCCTATCAGGGATGTCGACTGTTGCCACAGCAAGGTCAGGGTGATAGACAACTGCCTTTAGTAGATTATGTGACAACTATGCCTTCACTCTTACAGTTTACATTCTGCAGTGACATTATAGTGTGAAGTCACAGTTATTAGCATTCAGTCGTAGTCATTAGTGTAGAGTCATGGTCATTATTGTAGTCTTGGCAATGAGTGTACAGTTATGGCCTTTGGCATTGAGTCATGGTTGTTAGCATTAAGTCATGCCTGTTTGTGCCATAGAGCCATGGATGTCAGCATCATGTCAGTTTGGTTAGCATAGGATCAGATGAGGCATAGGATCAAAATGTGCCTATGATGCTACATGTAGTAGCAAAAGACAAGAGTCTTTTTTAATTGAATGTTTTGATTTGTTTTTTTTGAGTACTACATCTGGACCCCTCATCCGTAAAATACAGGCAAGATAAAGTTACTGCCTATCCTGTGTCTACCCACACTACTGCATGTAGTGTGTAGTGCGTGTCGTGCAGCATGTAACTCATCAGGACACCTGATTGGAGAAACACAGAGGAAGCTGGTAACCGTTGCTACCCTGAGTATACAAAATGGAACTGAGCTTCATGCACTGCAGTCACGCCACACAGCCGCGCCTGAAGCAGAAGGTCAGAGTAAAAATAACAGGCCATTGTCCTATGGGGCGGGGCCTGATGTGCCCATATTGCGTTTCTTTGCCCAATCTGCATCTGGTTGCAGTCTATGAGATCCAGTGAATGATGAGTGATGATATGCTTGGGGATCAACAGTCACATGACTTGCCGTGATACATTTGGACACCTGAATCCATCTGTACCGGTGCTTTCTTTCTTTTTTTTGTGCCTGAAACCATCGACAGCATCTGAGTGGAGCACCTATCACCTTGCGCATGGCAGGTGCTGTTTTAGCTGATGGAGATGGAGCCTGCCTGTCTGTAGATACAACAGCTGATAATATAAACATACTTTGTTCCAGAAAATCTAAATGCATTGTTGAATTACAAAGACAAATAAAAAACTACATGAAAGGCCTGAAGACAGTGTGCATGTAGGCTAGTCTGGTTCACAGGGGCTCAGTTAATTCAACAAGAAGGATGGCGTTACAGCTTACATGCTTTCTGTCACGTTTTTAGCAGTCGTGACAGCGGTTAAAAAATGCTAATTTAGTATCGTTTGTTGTTTTGTTTCTATTAGAGACTTAATTCTATTAAATGCATAATTCTATGTTTATACTGAAAAATCTGGTGAATTATGTGTGTGTGTGGTTCACACAAATCACACGCAATATATTAGGCCTATATAAAAAGTGTTCCTGTATGGCAGTGAAATATCATCACCGTGGTGTCAGGTGCGCTTACAGTGGACCTCGCGATTATTCCGTAACTTTCCTGATTCGTTACAGAAACCAGGCCGCTTAATCGGCAATTCGAGGGTGACCAAAGTGTTTCTGCACGCGGTTTTAAAGCAGCTCCGCGATAAAGCTCACGAGCGCTGCAGTCATAATTCACGTGCTAAGGCCAGTCAGGCTTGTGCGGAATACCGGACCCGTACAGCCTCCGGGTGTAAGTAAAGTAGCGGGGTTCTTATTTATTCCTCATGGCTTTCCTCCCATAACAAATTCATATAATATTGCATATGATTATGCATTTCATGAGCCCCTCTCCCTACTGAATGTAAATCTGCCACTTCACCAGCGTTGCCATAGGCATGCTTCAAAAAAAAAATAAAAAAATACAAATAAATCCAATACAATGTTTCAATCCGGTTCCCCTCATGCATGCCTACTCCCCTCCCCCTCCAATTCACTCCCATGGGTTTCCCTCTTCCACACTTTTTAGATGTATGGGCTGTGTCCCAATACTCACACTTGAGCACTTGCGCACTTCAAATGCGGGTGCCCGCGAGAACCTCCAGGGGCTTAGTGTGTCCCATTTCTTATTTTGTGTTTCGCAAGGGTACTCTCGAGCACCGCCATGAGCCCTTGCTGCGCCCCTCTAGCAAGTCCGCATCAGACCGCACTTTTCAGAGGGGTATTAGCCTACCCCAAATTTCAAATTCCTACCCCTAAGTCGTTGCTAAGTTTTTCCAGATAAGCGAATGGAGAATGAAGAGTGATGGAGAAGAAAATATTCAAGTGTACGTAACGTTTCCTTAAACTTAAGGTACCCCTGAGACCTAAACCTGTCCTAAACAAAACAATCCCATCTGGGTTTTTCACAAGAACAAAATTGCAAGTTGTAGTTTCAGTAGTTAACTACACAAAAAATTACAAAAAAGTAATTAAACTACTTGAATCACTGTGCAAATATTAATGTAGTTGAACTACCAGCAAACTACTGCAAAATGTAGTTAAACTACTAGTTTAATTACATGTAGTTCACTACTCCCCAACACTGCTGATAACAAGGCTGCTGCAGGCTAACGTTAGCTTATTTCTTACATAGCATTGGCTAGTTTTTCCCAACGTCGTCAGACAGTGTAGCCAGGTAGCTAGCTGGCAGAAAGTTGAGGTGTCAAATTGAAATTAGGGTAGTTATTGTGCCGGTTTTGAATTGTCGCTGATCGCTATCGTTACTTCTGTGTAGGGATGGACAAAATGACCTTCAGTTTCATCAAACTCCGAGCACAGAATGAACGGCCTTTCGCTGGATTTAACCACTGTTTGATTAGTAACTCCTGTGTGTAACTGCTTGGTTTTGAGCAAAAGCGTGCAGAAACACCGGTAGTTTCTGGATAAGATTGAGAATCCCTGATCTTCACCTTTTTTTTCACCCATAACTTTATTGAACAACAGGAATTATGACTGAGCTTTTTCATGCAGTGTGTCCCAATTCTTTCCTTTGAAACCCATGCACCCTCGAACACTTGCACACCTTGAGTGCACACCCCCTCCACGGCACCAAAGTGCGGTCCTGAAGGAGGACCTTAGGGCTTAGGCCAAGAATTGGGACGCAGCCATAGTATTTGCTGATGCTGTGCACTTCCTGCTGATAGAAGGGCAGAGGTGGAAACTCCAGGGGTCAGAAAGTAAGTCCTACGCTGTGTCCCAAACCGCATACTTCCATGCTCAGAGCACGTATAGCGAGCACGTGCATCCATGTGAGTCCATAGCGAAGTACGGTAGCCCTACCATGTGTTTCTTCCACCCATGAACTGATCCAGCTGATTTCATTAATTACTTCTGCCTCCGGACTGAATAATTGTGTTAATAAGCATACAGGCGATTGGAACAAAGTACTGGGTAAGACCTTTACTTTCTGAACCTGGATTTTCCACCTCTGTAGAAGGGGGGAGGGGGGTGGGGGGAGCTTATTAGATAGGTATCACTTTTACACACCACTTTGTGTTCGAATTACATGAATCATTTATCACAAAGACCATTGGAATACAAAAAAATGACAATTAAATTTTTTTTTTAATTATTTTGGGGCCATATAGAACAGCATCCCCCATGAGAGACCATTAATGCTCCACTAACTGTTGGAGAAACTCAATTGGTTTTGCTGGCTGGCAAACCATGTTTCTCCAAAAACCGCAGTTCAAGGCTATCAGATTTAACACTCAGATTATGGAACATACGGAACACAAACCCACAGACACCCGAACCAAGAACAGGGAGGCTCAGATCAATGGCAGCAGGAAGGAGGAGGGGGAGTAAATGTTCTAAACGGAACAGTTTGGAGCCCCTCCGTGAGAGCACTGAGACGCGGCTTGCATCTGGCAACCTCAGGCTGTAGCAGCGATCACACGTAATGCATTTCAGCTGGAGTTCCTTGTAAATATTGGAATTTAGCAGATTGAATTTCCATTACCAACCCCACTTTAACCATGCCAAAATGCAATGTAATACGCCGTCCAATCACAGCCTCAGACCGGGTTGAGAGGTGTGACTGACTCACCCATTAATCCACCCACATACTGTGTCCATTTTAGAGATGTCAAGGTCAGCCAAAATTTTACTCAGGCACGCATCTGTCACTCAGACATGTGGTATCATGGTCCGCCAAACCTAAATTATTCAGACATGGTACGTATCATACTTCAGTCAGACAAACATGGGACACAGTTATAACCATGTACAGTTTTCTAAATATCCTCAGAATCTGTGTCTTTACCTTCTGCCATAGTTTATTGCACTTTTATTGTGCCTGTGTTAGACCGTACCTGCTGCAAATGGACACTTAAAACAAGAATCACAAAGTGAGACCCCATTATAATGATTCACCTGGTCCCCCAGCTCTATGTTATTTGTGGGTGTGTCTTACAAACCCTTTCATGCACCCCAACATACAGCAACACTAAAGCCTAACAACCTGTTTTTCTTTCTTTTTTAAAAGAAGAAAAACACCTTGTAATACTCAATTTGTCCACATGATGGAAACAAAGTACTGATACGTTTAAGGTGCTCTTAAGAGATCCATTACAGCAGTGTTCCCCAACCCTGTTCCTGGAGATTTACCATCCTTGGGGCCCTATCTTACACCCAGCGCTAACCCAAAGTATCTTTGCTATCTTACACCCGGCGGAAGGTTCATTATAGCGTCTAGCGCTCACATCGTTTAAATACCAAGTCATCTTGCGCCCATTGCAAGTGAACTGGGCGGGTTGGTCTTAAGATGAGGATCATTTTTGTTGTATTGCTATCGTGAGCCAGCAGAAAGCGCTTGCGCTAAAACCACCACAAACCTGTTCTAAAGTCATGTCGCAGTTGTTTACATGTTATTTTAACAGTGCATATAAGTGCATCTACATAGGCGTGTGCACAATGTGCGTACACCCTCCTGTTTGTTATACACAGGGGTGCACACAAACATGACAAAAAATATCAAGATTACAATGTGAAATATTATTATTGTGTAGGCTATATCAAAAAAATGCATAATAATAAAAGGGTCCATAGGTCAAAGACCACATACCTATCCCTCAGCGAAGGGGAATGTCGCATTAAATTTCTTTCAGCCCACTCCATCAACATCCAGGCGATGGTATGATTTAGCCTATATTTGCCAATAATTCCTGTAATCTTCTAGGGGGACAATCTTCTGTTATGGGACAATGGCTATCCATTAAAAACTTTGCTGATAACACCTATATCAAGCCTAACATGCAAATTGTCATTTACACCTAATGCGTGAATTATTATTCAATAGAAAACTCTCGCACAGCAAGACGGACATTTCAGTTCTGAAAATGTCATTAAAATACAGCTCACTTCATCTAGGCCTATAGCCTGTAAGTAAATAGAATGGTTTTGACTGAAACAAGTTCAAAACCTTGTCCAGTGTATTGTTTTTCAAATAGCCTAGGCTACAGTTCCCAGGATTCGCTGTGAATAAGGTTTTTTCGATAGCCTACGGTTCAAAAACGGAAATTCATTTAAATTTCACCATGTTAATTGAATTGTAACCTTATTCTTCGTCCTTCATATTTTTTTTATTTCAGTGACTAGGTTTCCATACTCTAATCTTATTAAAACCCAGCTGAAACGATTTTAAAGAGAACTAAGAGTCTAATTAGAAACAAAAACAAATTTGCAGAACATTACACAATTAATTCAGAATTAATTTTAATGCCATTCTCTGCATGTGTGCTTTAACTTCAAGCAGGAGCAGGTCTGTTTCCCCAGCTGTAAATCACACTTTTCACGGTCTTCCTGGGAAAGTGGACTTAATTATTTTAAAGCATTACGCAACCAGTAAAACAGGTTGGTCACATTTCTATAAGCAGGACATTATAAAACAAGGGGAAATATGTATGAACCCATGGGTTCCCAACCTGACAGCTTTACTGTATTTACGGTTTTTAAATAACTTTATTGATTATTTATCATTTCATACAATACATTTTAAAATGACATACATACAAAACAACATACATACATTTACAAACAACAAAGCCATTTGATTATATTATGATTTCAATCCATTCAAATTCTGTGTTTTTTCGTTTAAGGTCCATAGTTCTTTTTCTTCTTAATGCAGTTACAATTTGTTTAAAGACAGTGTCACTTTTTATAAAAACATTTTCTTACATATTGTTTTCCACAATTTAAGCACAGTGATACAAATACACAACCAATACAATTTCCTTTTCTCATCGTTTAAAAGCGCGCTAAATGTTGCATAGATAATTGTTTTACGGTCACATATTATATCTAACCCAATACTTTTTAAATTCTCCCAAACTTATTTTGACCTCTAGCAGTCAACCAGAAAGTGGCCAATAGTTTCTTTTTCATTACAATCTGGCATTGGACAAGTCACTGTTTTCACAAAACAACTCAATTTTACCACGCCTCTCACTTGGGAGTCTGCCATTCACAGTTAACCACATTTTATCACGCATGTCCCCTGAAATATATTGACGATTAAATATTTACTTTGTTCTTCCGTACAATCTTTATACATGACAACGCCACCGTACACCTTATCATTAATTAAATTATAAATCACCTTATTAGCTTGTGTACCACAGTTAATATCCAAACCTTTGTGTTTTTCAATAAAATCACCATACACCAATTTATAATATGGTACCGCCTTCCGTTTCCGGTCTTTTTTCTTTTCCCAACATTCCACGTTTCCCACCCATTCAGACTTTCTTAATATTCCATTGGAAACATTTTTACAAAATGCTATTTTAAGTTTGTTACCAATTTCTATGGCTCCTAAACCTCCATATTATGTACTCTTATACATTAGTGCTTTATACAGCAGGTGTTCACTCCAACCCTAACATAGCACACCTCATTAAACAGCTAGAGATCTCGTTAAGTTGCTAGTTAGTAGAATGAGGTGTGCAAAATTAGGGTTTAAATAAAAACTTACAGGATGGAAAATCTCCAGAAAGAGGGTTGGGGACGACGGTATTACAGTATAGATTTTTCAATTGCTACTTTTGTTTAATATCAGAAAATCCATTTCTGCATGCATTTCACAGTGTTAGATAAAGACTTCCTCGTTGTTGGTTGGATAATATATATGCCTTAGAAACAAAAATATATACTTCTATTTAAAATGCTTGTACAATGGGAATAATTCAGATCAGACACATAGGCAACAAAATGTAAACTGGTGACTTTGAGCAAAGGGTGAATCCGAGAACCCACTTCAACTTGATCAAAAAAAGGAAATAAAATTATAGATTTTCTCAAACAAAGCTGCACTTCACAATTTGGCCACGCAAGGGAGACAAAGCACACATACAGTGCTTTGCAAGAGCATTGACCTCTTTTCACATGTTGTTGCCTCAGAGACTGCAACCATAACACTTAAAATGGAATTTATATTTCTGACCTGCACAACCTTTATACTGACAAAATATATATAGCGAATTGACCATTAAAAGTGAACAAAATGCAGTCAATTTGCTATGGTTCTGCTCAATTATTTTGGGGGCAAAAAAAATATCATTAGTCACACGCTTAGTTGAACTGTCTCTTGTCTCGGTGAAATAATAGTAGCTCAACAGTAAAACAGTAACATGATTTTAGGCAAAATTTTTATCTGTGTGGTTCTTCAGTCAGTTAGTAAATTTCAAGGTTCAACCATGAAGACCAAGGAGCTCTCAGAAAATCTCAGGGATAACGGATAGGGAGACCGGTGTAAAGCACTGGTCCTTAGACCTTTTGATATCGGGACCCAAATTAGAAATTTAGTACTTTTCAGTGACCCATCAAATACACTTATTAGCATAGCCTAGGGGATTACAGACTCATTCTGGTACCACCTGGTGTAAAGCAATGTCAATGTTAAAGAACAACCCTTTGAGTACGGTCAAATAGGAAGTGGGTAGGTGTATTATCCCACTTGGCCTACATCAGGCTCTCCCTCAAAACTGAGCAAGATGGAAACTGGCCAGGTAATCCACTGTGACGGCAACAGTAAAACTGGACTCAATGGGCCTTCTTCATGAAGCGTTATAAAATATGCACGTACATTTATGTTGAGTTGGTACGAAAGATTTACGCCGGATCATGAAACCGCGTGGGAAAGACAGATTTTTTCGTATTCACATTCGTATGTTCATATATGCCGTGATGCCGATTCATCATATATGACAAGCACGTTCACGTTATTTTGTGATTAGTATAAATTCACGCCCATGAATTGCCTTATGTGAAGGTTGTCACTATCAATTAAAGGTCCATACGAAGTCAAAATGGTCCAGAAAAAAAATTATTCCGACATTGAAATCATATTTTTATTATCAGATGTTCAATCAAGAAAAAAATGTGTTTAGTATTATCCGTTCCGGTGTAGTAAAGTAGCCTAGATGGTAAAGTAAAAAGACCTGGCAGGATATAACATGCAGGAAATGCAGAATCTCCCATCACAGGAGCTGTTAAAGTTCAAGCTTATCTGCATCGGACAAGTGCATTGCCTCCATCTGCCAATCACTGGGCTGCGGTCTTTCCTTGAAACACAGCCTTGAAATAAATAAATAATTTATTAATTTTGTCATTTTGTTGGTGTTTTGTGCGTGCGAGAGGTGGTTTGAAATTGATGGAAAGAGGTAGTTAGGAATCTATACTCTGACACAGTAAACAGCAATTTGACGTCGCTTCACCAATAAGTCTCTCACCGCAGTGTTTTGCAAACGAGTGCCAACTGAAGCTGTTGTGGGTCCCACGTGTCTATGGTCCCACCAGGCAACCGGGCCAGGATGTTGAGCAATACATTTTGCATGACATATGAGCTGCACAGATGTGACAGCCCTTTCAATGCATATTTTGCAAACGTATCTTCGGATGGAGCCTTGAGGCTATGCTTGTGCAGTACAGTTACGGCACCAATAACATTGGGCAGGTTGGAAATTTCAGAAAAACCCAAAAACGACTAACCAGCCATACATCACTTTCAGCCAACAAATAGCTTTTGCGCAATCCTAAAGATGTGTTCGGTTCTCTCCTAAGCAGCCAACTCCTCCAACAGCACAAGGTCAGCTATTTCAATGCTGGCTGTACAGAGCTGTAAGTCATTTTATAGCCAATTACGTTCAATGGTTAAATATGTGTTTTAATCAGTGTTCGAATTGTCATTGAACGCGGGGGAGCGCCGATCCCCTTGTTAAGGGAAATTGTGAAAATCATCCCCCTTGTTAAGATATACAATTTTGTAAAACGAAACGCATTGGGTTCAGTCCAATCCCTTATTTTCACTCCTTGCATCTTTTCCTTGTGTATTGTTCTCAGTCCTTAGCTCCATCCAGGCCTGGACTGGCCATCTAGCAGGCTGGTCTAATTTTCGACAGTTTTGGGCCGGTGTAGCGTAGGCTACAATTCTTCCCAGTGTATAATTTTTCCCGGATACTTCCGGGTCCATCACTCGAACAGGACAAATAACCAATCACTGCTCAACTACAAGCGGGAAGTTGAGCAATGTCCAATTACAAAACACTTTCGTTGTGCACGTTTATGAAAAGACAAGCTATCTTTTTGAACCCATCCGTGGTCAGTAGCTAGCAGTCATGCTACGTAATGCGAGTGTCCTCGCTAATAATGTTTATCTGATAAAAAAACATCTTCGACATAAAGAAAGCCAAGTTACTCACGCATAGCCTACAGAGCGCTGTCTATAAGTCCTTAATTCCAACTTGCAAAAACTAGGCCTGCCTTTAAAAGTATTGATATCAAAATGTGGCAAAGTTACAACTAACAATATTGCCTATCGTAGCTCACACTAAATAAACTAGCTTTATTTCAAAGCAATGCTATCCAAACTTTCTTACATTATTTAATGCAACTTGGCCCTGTGTTTGTTCATCGTAGCATGTGAAGAGATTGAACAACTATTGATTTAAATTAATGTTTTTAACAGTTGATGAATAATTACACTTCAGAAGGATATGGTTATACTATGTTGGCCATGATGATGTGATGTCAAGTTCTTCCTCATCGGGAAGTCGGGGTTGATTTCCCGAACCCTAATTTCAGACATGGAACTTCTAGTTGAAAGGGCGTTTTATTACATTTTCCCTCGTCGAATATCGGCATTCCTATAGTTGGAAATAAATAAACAAATGCAGCATTAGCATCAACCACAAATACGCTTTGCTGTTAAGGCTCCTTTTGTTTATTTTCCTACGTCACTCATAGCAACTTGAACTTTTAACTTAACCAATTTAACCAAGAAAAAATTAATTAACTTACCACGTAACATACACATATATGAGCCATCCACATCTACTCCATATCTGGCAACAGTGATGGTTTGGGGCTCGTTCGATAGCTCAGACCCTTGATGACTTACAGCCATTTAGCCAGCCATGTGCTCCATACTGGACCAGTGTAATTTGCAGCTGAATCTAGTCTCACCCCCCAATTCCCATAGAGATCCATTCAAATGCAGAGAGCTTAAAGTATCGCTTGTAACAATACCTGGAAATAAGATATCTAGAGTCTTTTGATGTTGATGGGTCACAAACTTCAGGAAGTAACAGCATGCAAAGAATATGTGACCAAATATTAAATATGATACTTTAAAAATATGTTAAAGCAAAGGGTATGAATACTTATGTAAATGAAAAATTTCAGTTTGCAAAAATTTCCAAAAACCATGTTTTTATTTTGTCATTATGGGCTATTATGTGTAGAATTTTTTGACAAAAAATTAACTCAATCTATTGTAGAATATGTCTGTAATGTAATAAAATGTGGATAAAGTGAAAGGGGTATTTAGACTTTCCGGCTTGACTGTATTATGTTTGCATTGTGCACTTCAAAGGCTACATTTAGTCTTGTGAATTTAACTGAAAATAAAAACTAATTCACAGGCCCATTCTAATTGACATTCAGAAGCTACATTTAGCGCCATTTTGAATTTACGGATTTAAGAATAAGGTCCTGAGCAGGTGTAAAGATGAAATATGAAAACCTTGAAGAATGCCAAAATACGAACAAAATTGCTAATACGAACAATTTATGTGCAATTTCGTTTTGCTCACATTTCATGAATGACAGTGACAGTGGAAAGAAGAAGAAGAAAAAACATCACCAAAAAAAAAAAAACGGTCACAAGTTTTAGGACACTTTAGTTGTATTTTCCTACTCAGTTTTTAGTGTAATTAAAGCAGTTCAACTTTTGTAAATAACCTCAAATGGCACAAGGTAAGAAGTGAATAGTCAGAAGTTAAAAATATTTTTTTATTTCACAGGATAGTGACTTTTTTTAGTTCATAAAACCCTATATTTTGGCAAAATAAACAGGTGAACAAATTATTTCCATTTTCCAGCAAGAGAAGTAAAATCAAGCAAATCTGGGATGAATTTGACAGAAAGGTCAAGAAGAAGCAACCCACAAGTGCAGTACATCTGTGAGAACTTCTACAGCAGTGTTGCTGTGAACTTTCAGTACCATATGACTGCCCTTGTAGAAAAAAATGGCAAGAATATGCTCAGCAGTTATTACTGCAGAAAGTGTATTTTTGTAATTTATTTTTTTCACTGTTTTGTATTTTTCACTGTATTTTTTAGTGTATGTTTATCTGCAAGATAAAAGGTTTATTTATTTTTTTTAGTCTATGATTGCTTTCAAATTATGGATGTACTAAAACCTTTGACCGGTAGTGTATGAAGGTTCAATATGAAGGTTGCAAATAATTATAGTGAAGTTACTTTTTAGTTTAAAGTTTTACTTCTAGTGTAAACCCAACACATCAACCAGAAAACGCCATCCATCGGATGACCCAAAATGATTACTTAAAATGACTGCTGTCTGCTAAAAGCTAAAGCATGTTTAATACACAGGAAAATAAATAGTTAAAAAATGTGACCATGTGGGCTGCTGGGTGGCTCATTTGGTTAAGGCACCACGCTGTAGTACACGGATGAGCCCCATGTTCTAGGATCAAATCCAGACCGTGTCAGTGTCGACTGTGGCCCGTAGCTCCAGAGGGCGACATGCAATTGGCCACGCATCACCCAGGATACGGGAGAGTTCAGTCGGTTAGGGGTACGTGTTTTATTGCTCTCTAGCGACTCCCACTGACTAATCGGGTGACCGTGGACTGCATGCCAAAGACAAATTAGGGTTCAATCCTACGTTGAGCTCCAGTATTTATTAATAAGTAAATAAAAAATAAAAAAAACAAATTAAATGTAGCCATGAAAAGTGTAAAATATGACAAGGCTCAGCCAGTAATTCTGTCTGCTGTCTCAGAAATAAGAGATTACAGCGTTCAGTCTGAAGCCCTAACTTCCAATGGGATTTGAAGACACAGAATGCTATGGACTGTCGATCAAACAGGTAACATTCCAGCCACCTGAAAAATGTCCCTTTTTGACATGACTAATGAGGGGATTGACGAGGCCCCCCCTTTGAATATATAATAAGCTCTGTCTCTCTCTACCCAGAGGAAACATGGAAAAGCCCGTTTGTATTGTTATGACCTCTCCTCCACGCCCTCCACCGTCTTCCCACTCATGATTACTCTGGAAAAGACTGTTCCAGAAAACTACCACAAAGTACACTGATTTTCTCTGAAAGCAGTATCTGCCATCCGGATGATTACGGTGAAGGAACTGTGGGGTTCACAGTGATTACTGTGAAAGAAATGTGGCATTCACATTCAAAGCTCAGTCACTGGAGTTCCTCCAGGCCTCAAAGATTCCCAAAAGTTGTTTTTTAATAGGGCAGTGCTTCATCACCACGTGTCATCCTTGCGGAAAAAACTGTGATTCACATAAGCCTGTGTGAGAGAAGAATGAACAATAGCCTTTTCACAATATAGGCATCTGAAACAAGTTCAAAAAGACTGTAGTGAAAACCACGATAAACTGTTAAAAAGCAGCGTATGGTGCCTTCCCAGCTAATTATACCACCGGGGGAAAGACAAGACAGCTGACATAACGTGATCTCAAAGCCTTGAAAAGATGTAGGCTAACCAAATCAACATTATACACTGCTTCGGCAGGCATGTGTGTGCTAAATTACCCAAAAATACTTGATTGCGAATACTTGTTTCACTTCCTGGTTTTTTGGAAGGTGATGAGTCAGAGGCAGTTGTGGTCTGGACTGAATGCAGTCTGGCTGACTAACAAATTCTCTGGAGCTGTTTGTCAGCAGGGAGGCAAATTCTCATTTCCTCTTTCAACAGCCCCACACAAACCTGTTTGCGCCAGATTCACAAGCTAGTACCGTGTGCTGGAACTCCCCCTTCCCAACCCCTTCTTACACCCAGCCAGGGTTCAGTGGTTTTCTCCCCACGTTGTTCCAAATTTCAGGGGAATATGAACCTATTGTTGTGCATAAAACTAGAACCATCTTTAATATATTAAATGATTTTTATTTTGTTAACTTATTTGCATTTCGGTGGAATGCCTAGTTAATGAGTAAGCCTATCCACAATAGAGATTAAAAGATCGAGAGAGAGGTGAAGAGAGAGTGAGAGAGAGAGATAGAGAGAGAGAGAGAGAGAGAGAGAGAGAGAGAGAGAGAGAGAGAGAGAGAGAGAGAGAGAGAGAGCGAGAAGGAGGGATCCCCGCACTCAGGTGATTCTGTTATCTCAGATTTCAGAGCAGGGGAATCCCATTACAGTAAGAAGTAAAATAGATAGAGAGCATGTGTCACTGGTGACCTCCCTCAGAACTGGTTTCAGCCAGTTGGAGGACTCAGAGTTCACCAACCATCCCTTGTGTATCAAGCAAGTAAACAGTCCAGCGGCTGAGTACACATCCCATGCAAACAGCATTATGTACAGTGTAGGCTCCACGAGAATACCCGATTACAGGCTTTCGCTCGAAAGTCCCACTTACGTGATGTGACCTCTGAACATATGAATTTGCAGTCCCACAGCTACAATTAAATGCATTCTAAAAATAAAAAAATTAAAAAAAAGTGTTTTCCTTTGATAAACAAGTTTTCAGTGCTGACAAGTGGACTGTGATTGTAAATGTCCACTAAATAAAAGATATCAAAAGCAATTCTACCGTGATGAAAAGCTGAAACTACTTGTATTTCTGAATTTAAGTATGCTTGCTTTCTAAGCACAAACACGGCCGGGGAATGGTGACATGATGCAACTCAGCGGACGAAACTTGGAGAGGGGTGGGGGGGGTGCTTACTCAGAAAGGTACTGAATCCTTTAGACCGGTTCCAACTAGTTTCGGTAAGTCCTGTGCGAGTCAGGGAAACACTTGCATGACTTCATTTCATCAGCACTTCAGGAAACGATGCTTGTTTATTGCAGTTAATCATACTGATATAACATGCTAATTGAATCTGTGTTTATGTCATTGCCAGGTAAATCACTACTGTGTGGTAATCCTATTGATGTAATAAACTTATTAAACCTGTTTTTGCTCCGATGCCAGGTAGATTTTATGACGTGGATATATGGTTGAAGTGTTTTTACAGGTTGAAGTGGACATGAGGAATGGCTCCCAAAAATAATATTAATAAAGGGTATTCCAAAATGTCATGATTAGCCAGGAGGTCTGGGGGAAACAGACTCCTTAATGCCACGAGGAATGACTCCCAGAAATAATATTAAGGGTATTCTGGAATTTCATTATAAACCAAGAGCTCCATTACAATGCCCTGATGAGACCTAGGACCTAAAGCAAGGCTATGCACTAGCATAGCATTCATGTGAAATGCATCAGTGAACAAATGTCACGATACAAGTGTTAATTTCACTGTTAGAATGGAATGGGAATACCCTGTCTTTCTGGTTATAGTTTTTGTGATAACTGTGTGATTTCATGACAACATAATCTGTTCATAGGCTGTGATATTTACATGAACAAAACTTTCCTGCTCCAATTTGTGAAGATTGGGTTATTAACCGTTTACACAGGCTATGGTACACACATGGCAGATTGGGTTAACTGTTTACACAGGCTATGGTAAACACATGGCTTACACAGTGCAATTCTCTGTGTCTAGATTGGCATCTAGGTTTAACATCATATTAATTAAACCATTCATAAGCCTAATTTTGATTAACTGGATTAATTCATCACAGGCTCAGTTATTGATATGAGCATATTTAAATGTAAAGTAAGGGAACCAAATGAGATCTGCTTTTATGTTTAAAAAAAAGAATAATTTATTAAGGTTATCACAAACGGTGGAACGCTGGACAAGTTACTAACACAACATTTTGTTTTCAATTAAGGCAGTGGCCTCTAGTCTAATGACCACAGCGGGAAAACATGTATCAAAACAGGCTTAAACTGGTACAGAGACAAGCCGTTTCGTTTTCAGCAGGTCCAGCGGGGCCAGGTAATATCTTCGGCACCAGTCTCAAGTAACAGGGAAGCTCGTCGATGCACCTATGAGGTGCAATTGCAACCCAGCGCATTTAAACAAATGCATACATCGTGGGGTTGACCAGTTCGCGTGGAGCGTCAATTCCACCTTCTCAACGTGTGCGATATCAGCCTTGTTCTACCACGAAGCAGCGGCCGCCACAACGTGACTGATTATTGTAGCAATTCGTTTTGTTCGTAGGCTACGCCACAGCTCGAATTTTCCGTCGCAGTGCATCTGCCCGCCTCCCTTTGGCAAGCGCGCGCCAGGGCACCGTGCCGTTGGGTCTGGGTTCATCTTCACCGTAGCAGAGATAGCGAGTCATTGGAGTTTCAGCGATTGTCTTGCAAAGCCTGCGATCTGAAAAAACTTGTCCTTCTTCCGTTGCGTTAGTGCCATAAGCGCCTTGGACGTCTCATCTTGGTCTTGGCCGTAATTGTAGATGCTTCTCACTCGTTCCTCCGCCTTCAGGTCCCCAGTTTTCTGAAACAGCTTCATTAGCACGTCCTGGTTTACATTCTCAAAAATGTAAGGCACGGCTTTCTTGCGGTGGGCTGTGTCGAATTTGGTCCCGTGGACCGAGGGACTGACGCGATGCGAGTCTGCAGATGTGGATGTAGACATCTTTACAGCTTGTCTTTTGAGAGCAGATCAAGTTGAATAGTCTGCGATGCTGCTCCCTCAACTCCCCCGAGCTGAGTCAAGCTGTTCCCCGTCTCGGTGCGCCAGCGGTTAGTGTGTTTTTTCTCTCTTGGCTGCGCTATATAAAGGGTGGCCAGTAACGTTACAGTTGCCAAGGACCTTCCCCTGACTGACATCAGTTCCGTGGCACTCCTTTTTTACTGGTTTAATCCGGTAAACTCAGAGCAAACTGAACATCCCGCGCGCCCATTGGATTGCTTTTAAAAACACAATTAATAATGTATCAGAATCCTGACCGACTGTAGCGTGTCACAGCAGGAGTGATGCAATTAATGTGAAAACATTGCACACAGAAGTAGGCGCTGTAACTATGACATTTGAAGCAGAAAATAATTTTAGAAATCAGTTAATACTTTCCATTTTTAAATGAAACCTTTCAACAAATTTTACAAGTTTAATGTACCATGATGGTATTTCCTTGTTGCGTCACCCTTGATCGTCTCTCCGTGAAGATGAGCTATACCCTCTAATGCGTTCGCTTTTATCATGAATGAAAACATTATTTTTATCTTAGTGTGGTGTTTATGTTTTTGTTATTCTCAGCGTTCACAACATTATTGGGTTTTTAAAACAATAAATCCATAACAATTTATGTAAAAATACATAACAGATATTGGCTTTATCTCAATTACAAGCAATATAGAGTGCATATATTTAATATTGATCATTTAACTCTGCTAGATCACATTTATCAATAAAAGTGCTATTCGTTTTTTGTGATAAAATGTGATTTTTGTAAAACAAAATTATAATCAAGACATGGGAGGAATAAATCATGTTTATCTTGAACAAATATAAATTAAACAAGGTTTGCCTCACTATTGATGTTTATTGCTTTGAACTGAAAAAATTGGAAGGACACATTTTGAACACAAATTCATGTCCGAATACGACCCCTACACCCTTTTGAGGGCACATATTTGAGTCCACTTCGTGAAAAAGGTTTTGAGTGGACGACTTTTTCTCACAAATGGGGGCACTTAAAATACCAGGATGAACCCCTTATTTCCAGGGTTTTGTTGAGGGAATTCAGGAGCACACTCATCTGCAGAATGGTGCACTCATCCGACAATTTTAGTAAGTAACCCGGAAGTAAAAGCGTAAAAGACATAGTGCGTATATGTATATCTATGGTATAAGATTACTCTTTTTTATTTTTGTTAATTCTATCTTTATTCATAATCTACACTTTTTAACAATCGTCATATGTTAACTGATTGATATTTTCAATTAAAAAAAAACAATTCTAAATAAATATTACAAACTACTTCCACACTAGTTTGGAAAGAGTTTTGCGGGATTTATTTTGCACACTACATGCAAAGTGAGGGGACAGAGCACATAGGGACAGGGGTCGTGTTCGGTCACGGCCTTAGTGTGTGTGTGTTGGGGTGGATTGGTGGAGGTTGGGTGGGTGTGGGGGGTGGTGATGGAACTAGGCTTGGGACATTTGTCCCAATAATGCCTATAAAATGGTGGAGAGGATCGTGTTCAATCTATAAAACATGCTGCAAATCTAAAGGAGCAACCACACACACACACACTCACACTCAGTCCTGTATTCATATCTTTGTGGTGATGTCCTAAACCTAACCCTTGTATTCCTATCATTATTGGGACTTCCTAAACCTAACCCTAATCATAACCCTAGCCCTAACCTTAAATCCTAAACCTAAACATAACCTTTGACCCCTAATCCTAACACTAACCATAATTGTAACCCTTGCCCTAAACCCAACCCCTAACCCTAAAATTAACTTTTCCCTCATGGGGACCATTCCCGAGTCCCCACGAGGGAGAATTTGACAACTTTTTCTATCCTCATGGGGACATTTAGTCCCCATGAAGTAGGCTAAACATGCCCACACACACACACAACAGGCCCAGGTAGTAGGAAGGCAGAGTGAAGGTACACAGCAAACCTTTTTGTTTCATTTTTACTATGTTTACTTGTTTTAACCTACAATTTCTACACTTGTATTACCATCGTGTCCAGTGGACCCGAACACCGCATATGGTATATAAATGTGTAAGGGGGGTGCACAGTGTGCACTCAATGAAAATGTGTTATTTTACATGTTCATCACAGAAAATGAGCCAAGGCCAATGAGTCTCAGGTTGAAAAAAGAATTAATTGTTTCATTTTTTTTAGTAAACATTGAAAATTGGTCCCACAGACCCGAACACCACACAAGGGTTAAAAGTCAAGCAATTTTTATACGTTCATCCTTAATTCATATTACTACCTCCTATATTACAGGGTGTGAATGATACGCTTATTTGTTTTTGTGCACTGTAGTCGAAAGGATATGCAAAAAAACCTTGCATGGCCCATAAGTAAATTTGCATTAGTGGAAATAACAGTGGTTAGTTGAAGTAGTATTAGCAGTCATAGCATAATTATTAACCTACAATGGGTACAAGCTTGCTGTCATAGTTTTCAGTTAAAACAGTACAGAAATAACCATGAATAGACAACACTATGCACCAAGTTTCTATTCCTACGGTTTATATGAGGCCAACTTTCTGGTGTTTACAGCAATTTCAATATCTTCCTAAAACAGATCAACAAGTGGTGTTGACTGTCGAGGTCAGCCCTGCCCAACTGGAAAAGTTTGTTTACCGGCCTATCACGGGGGAACAGTCTGCTTTGATAAGACCGGAACTCACCCCTCTTTAGGCCAAAATCCAGCAATGACATATAAGTTGAGCAGGACTGGGGTGGTGTAGGAATACACGCCTGCTGAGAGGGTGCAAGCTTCCTTCAAAAAGTTGTTTTTACTTTGATCATCAAAAATATACTGATGAAAACTTACAATGACTATTCACTGGGAAATAAAGTTGGAGCACTCTGATAATCAAGGTTGAATCCTCAGTGGTGTAATCCAATGCCGAAATGCTAGCCAACCTCAGAAATAAAGGGTGTTTCTCAATACCAAAGAAGGTCAGGACTTGTGGTCTTGTGAAGAAAGTTCTTGTCCAGTGTCCTTGCAAGACCGCACTTCCAAGAACACAATGACAGAGAATGCTGTTCTACATATTTCAGATGCAATGCATGCTTGTGATGTGCGGTTTCGCTACCACTACAAAACAGGCAGAAGCAGCCTTCATACCACTACAAAACAGTCTCCCTGTGCCCGGTGTATCGAATTTCTTTGTAAAGCTGTTTTACTATGGTTTTGGGTATATTTCGTTCACATTGTACACATTGTAGCCTACTTATAGGTTCATTATGCAGGATTTTTACCTTGAAAATATTATAAAATAACCATGCTCAGTCACATCTATGATCCACTGGCAATCTGTCACATTTGCTGAATCGGTGCTCCTCTGCTTGTATTCATTATTCTAAGATGTGTTTGAGACGTTTCTGGACATGACACTCTTTTCTGTGTGGGGAGGGATGGGTGTGACTACAGGGCCTGTGGGGTGGGATCAGGTTTCAGCTGAACATTGTAGCCAGCTGGCTACTGCAATGGCAGAGGTGAAGAAGCACAATTTGCCTACATCAAAGCCAAACAAGCCGACAGGGCTTTCAAGAATGATGATGACAGCTGAAGTTTAGCAAGGGGATGAAGAGTGACGCAAAGTTGGTGTATTTTCTGTTGGACGATGATGAAGGAGGAGACTTTTTTGATTGTAAACACAGGACCACAGCAAGGCTAAAATCCTGCATAGTGCAATAGGCAAAAATATACCTAGCAATAACTGCAACATGCAAGTAACCTATACGTGTACCTCAAGGAGAGGCTCGGCTAACTCGATGCAGCTAAGACAGCACCAGCAACAAGTTAGCTGAGCTGTATAACTTTTGTATAGCTATTGATACACATATTTCTCACCTCATTTACACTCTTAGAAAGATTTTAGTCACATTATTGGTGAAATGAGGGAACTAAAAAATGTACAGTTGTAAACCTGTCCCGTCTCGTCTGCCATCGCACAATATTCGGTCTGTTCTCCTTGAGCAAGGATATATCGGACGCATCCTCCATATTTGGGGGGAATCAAGTATGCTTCCAGGATCTTGAAGCATTCTCGTTTCTTTGCTTTCTTGCTTCTGGAACACAACGTAGGCTGTTAAATATTACTCTCACAAGTTCATAAGACCGCAAGAAAGGATAGATAAGTGCAGACATTGAGAAACACCCAAAGTCTACACAAAATAAATAATTTCTGCCTTGATTATCTCCAACTTTATTTTCTGGTGAACAGTCATTGTATGTTTTCATCAGTATATTTCTTGTAGTTGAGCACCCCTCCCATCTTTGTATGGATTAAGCGCGTAAGACACATAAGAGCTGTTTACTTGAATTCTACTTTGGGTGGTGAAATGTTACAGTGATCTTACCTTTGGACTGATCTCATATTTACAGCAGGGCGGCTTTTAATGGTTAAAGAACAGGTGGTAAAACAGTGGAAAACCAAGCCCTTATTGTGTACAGAATGGGACATTGCATAATGTAAAAACCACATCGAGAATCTTTAGGATGTATACGTAACACACCTGCCGCACGGTGTACTAGGCATACAGTGCAGCACTGTCAGCGCCCAAGGTAATGCTGAGCCTGAGATTCAACAGTGCTGCTGATCACACAAAACTCAGAGCATAATATCAAGGTCTGATGATGAGAACAGGCCATTCAGCTCGTCTTGGCCCAACATTCTATTTATAGTGACTCTGACTATGGAGTATCCAGCACTGTCTCAGATCTAGTCTTGAACAAGCCCATTGTAAACAATCAACACATTTTGTATGTGGAAAAAATCCTTCCTGCACAAAATGCAGACTCTACTTAACTAATTTCTACCTTTGCCCTCAGTGTAAGTGACCCTGGTGTTTCCCCTGTTACAGGCCTGCTTCCCCCCAGACTGGTTCTTCTGTGAGTATAGACCAGGGGGGTATACTACAAAGCAGGATTACTGAGTTAGCTGGATAACTGCACTGAGTAAAACCCGGAACAGCTCTTTTTACTTCAGTTCATGTTCCAGATTTTGGAGGGTTTCGAGATTTACTCAGGGCAGTTACCCACCTAACTCGGTAATCCTGTTTCATAGTATACCCCCCAGAGCACACAAGGATGAGTATAGAGTGTGGAAAAAGAGTTTGGTGGGGATATCTGTACTAATATCTGACTGAAGTCTGCTTCAGAGTTTGGCTGGGTGGACAGTGTTTCCAAAGACTATGGGCCTTCTATAGTGTTACAACCGCCTCATGTATACAAGAGTTGGTGACAATGGAAAATGAAGTATATCTAAGAATAACCTTTAAAAACATGATTATTTACCACAAGTGGTTTTTACCCTCTATGAGTTCATGGTCCACTTAACTTTGTGTCCCCTTTTGTTTTTTTAGGTTGTTTTGCCTCTAGGTCTAATGGCCGTATTTGATGATTGATGCACTGCATGATTAATGTTACTGGATGAAACCACAACACCTTGTCACAGATTTTGAATCAGTCCATGTTGGGCCACTCAGAGCAGTGGGCTTCATTTAAATATTTACACAGCGCTAAATATGTAGACCAGGGGTAGGCAACACTGGTTCTGGAGTGCCGGAGCAGTCCTGTTTTTTCTCACTGAATTTATATATTTAAAAATATATTGCAATATGTTTCCCCTTAAAAAACCATACCAACAAGTTTGGTTCACCAGTGAGGGGAATCAAGAGCCCATATGCGATTCATTTATTTTGTGTGAGATGAGCATACAGATTAAAATACAAACTGGGCTTATCCTTACTAACTGTATCTTGAAAACCGTATCATCTTTGTCCTGAGTGGCAGACTAAAGCCTATGAGACACTGTGGCATTGACTCTACGGAAATCTCTCTCTGCATCCTGTCCTTCCCTCCAAGCAACAAAATTGCACATTTTGAACAAACTGTTTGCCCTTTTTTCCACCAAATATGTGATACACATACCCAGAAATAGCAAACTTTGTGTCTACGTCTGCCTTTGTCCCTCGCCAGAAGATTAAGCAGGGAAAATCTGTTTATAAGCAGTGCCTTCACTGAGGATGACTCAAATAAAAGTAGGAAAAGATGAGGAATTTGGGAAACATGTCAGAAGAACTTCCAGTTCATTTTTTAAAGTTTCTAATAACTTTGTTGTCTAATGCTAAGTTTGTCCACCACAATGATCTGTTTTGGTTATGTTAAATGTCTTTGCCGTTTCCTGACTGTATTTCAGCCCTGCCATCATTCATAAAACACAGACTAATAATATAGCAATATCAGTTTATGACCTTAAAAAAAGAAAAGAAAAATAAATTACAGGTCATGGCTACAACCTCATTCTCAAACACATTCAGATGGATCCTTGGGGACTGTGGTGGCAGAATCTGAATCAAGTTTGAAACCATGTCTACTGACCAGAGCTGTGTTCGAATCAACGCCCTTCCATACTATTGAGTATGCTTGTCAAGTACACTGGATGAGGAAGTTAAGTAGGCGAAATGCTCTCTAAATGTAATGTATTTAAAATCCCAGGATGATATAACTGTTTTGGGGTTTTTGTTGATAATAGTATGGAGAATATTTCTTGCATACTGCATGTTGTGAACTAAACAGTATGCAGTAAACAGTATAACGCATGCTAGTACACAGAAAACAGGACACAGTATATAGGGTTCTGATTAGAAACAGAGTGTTTTAAGAACACTCAATTTTCTGAATTGTCACGTACAACAGCTTTTTAAAAAAGTATACTCAACTGCCATACTGAATAGTAGGCAAGTATGCTGATTTGGCCGTGGCCTGAGTCTACTGGCCTGAGCCCTTGTACAGAACCATGCTCGCAGTTTATGTTCTTTCTGATTCTATGTGCTGCATGTGGGGGCGTGATTGCCACGTGGGTGTGCATGACATCACGTGGCGCTGTAATGGCGACATGTAGTCCAGCTGTCTCTCTTGTTTGTGTTTGTTAATTGGAATGTGTTTTGTTGTGTCGGGCTTTTGTCCTGGCTTTTTTTTTTTCATGCGCTGTGTGTCTGTAGTGGGACAGGGAAGCGGGCTGGAGATTTTTCAGGGCACTCCTGCTGCTCGTTTGATAATATCAACAAATTGTCTAGTCGATATAATTTTGTTTGTGATCGTCACCATAGAGACGCATTCGCAACATATGCTTGGAAAACTTATGCCAAAAAGTTCAGAAAACCCACAGCGTATACCCTGATGTCATTCATCATCAGCCTAGGTTAGAAGAGGAAGCAAAGAAAAAAATTGCAGAAATATGTCACGTGTTGTATCATAGTGTCTGATTGGTTTGGCTTGGAGAGAAATAAGATATCAGAATATGGAGCAAAATTCAGACTTGACTGTATTGTATGTTATTGGTGTAGAATAGTAGTCTGCATTTATGGTGGTGCATGCTCGTCCAATGGGAAGAAAAGCCACTCAAACAGTGGCGAGAAAAAACACCCGGGGGAAGAAAATCTCGTGGGAAACCTGGCTGTAGAACATCACTTCCTGTGTCATATTGTTCACAGAGAAGTTTAATTTGAAAGTATTGCGAAAATAAAGATGAAACAAGGAAGCACAAAAAGGAACTTGTACAGACTGTACCTGCACAACTCAACACACACACATGCACACACACACTCTCTATCTCTCTCTCTCACACACACACATACACACACACATGCGATTGAGATCATGGACTATTTTTTTTTAGATTGGTGGCGTGAGAGTGTGAGACAGAGCTTGAAAGCCTGCACACACACACTTTCTCTCTCAGAGAAAGGTTTGTCAGATACAGCACTGACGGACCCCTGAAGACAGACAGGGGTCGAACCATGTTGAACACAGCCATTTAAACAATCACTGTAGCCCCAGGGGCTGTTTCTAACTCCATCACATATTTCAGCTGCTTTAAACTGGCTCTACAAACAAAATAAATCTCATGGCAGATGTAATTCTGCTGCCCACGATGCTGTGTATTTCCATAACGTTTCCCCAACATACACAGCAATGGTGAGGGACCTATATAACATTCCAGTAACATTTTCCCGACATACACCACAGCAATGGCGAGGCACCTATATAACATTCCAGTAACGTTTCCCCATCATACACTACATTGCCACAACATCCCAGGAGCAGCAATAAAATGAATGTACGTATGAATTCGGCCCTGACTACGAGGGCAAGAACAGAACGGGTTGATCCTGACTTGCTCTTCCTTGTCTGGAGCAAACCAGTTTTTCCCTGTCCAAAGATCACAGATATCTAAGTGAATGTGGTCACATTGTCCCCAAACACCAGACACAATGTGCTGACTTCAGTTCAGCGATTCTCCACTGGTGTCACATTGGAGGAGAAACTGCAACCATCGCCCTCTGCAGGTGAAATATAAATAAGAACACTGTACTCTTCACAAAAAGAAAGTATACATTCTATATTCAAGTATACAAGTATTTCCCCATTGTGTAATTCAAATGTTATTCAATGGACATGTATCTTCCCTATTAAAGTGTTTACTATACTTTCTTTTTTTGAAGAGTATATTTAGCCCAGGACATGTCAGCCTGGTAGTCCAGTGGTCCTCAGTCCATGTCCTGTGGATCTGCAGGGTCAGCTAATTTGTTGATACAAAACAATAAATTGATACGTTATAGCATTTGACTCTCGCCTGGTTTTCTGGTCCCAAAGTGTTTGCTGGTTTTGAGGTGAAAATAGAAACCAGCAGGCCCAGTGGCTCCCCAGGGTGAGGGCTGAAGAACGCAGCGCTAGAGTGATGTCATGAACTTAGTGATGATGTCATAGTGACGAGGTTGCTGATTCTGAATGTGCGTATCTGTATGAGTTCTGCACTGTAGCCCGTTTCAGGAAAAAACAGCAAGGTTTCCTTTGAGAATGGCAATCAGCAAAGAGATGAAGAGGAAGCTGTTTGCATGTAAGCTTACTGCAAGTAATCCTCACCTGAAATCTTATTCAGGTTCAGCAGCAGCATTTGAAAGGAATCTTTTTCCTCTCAAGCAATCCATTTCTCCCTCAGACAGATTCATCAAGTTACTGCAAACTGTTTGCATAACAATCAAAGATAAGGTAAAATACTGCCTTCTGTAGGTTACAACAGCAGTGCCCTACTTGAAGGCATGTTTACGACAGATTCTAGTACTCTGATCAGAGGCCCAAAAGTGCGATGACTGCACTGGTTGACAGATTAGTTACTAAGATGTGGGAGTGGCAAACAGTACCAGCTACAGCCAAAGCAGTAGATTAGTCACCGAACAACCAAAGTTCTTCACCACGGCACTGCCTGTTTGTGTGTACACTGAACAGCTCCCCACTTATGGGTTCAACAGACTTCTCGGGTCAGTAGGGCAACTGTGATCTGCCTGCATCTGCATTAGCTTTGCCAGTTGTACAGGCAGGCTTGCGGCTTTCAAAAGTGTGTGTGTGTGTGGTGTGTGTGTGTGTGGATATGTGTGTTTTGCATGCGTGCGTATGTTCGTATGTTGTAGCAAAGAAAATGGTCCTACTGGGCATTGCAAGTTGTGTAGAAAAAAAGAAAACTTGCCTGGAGCGTTGTGTTAAATATTTGTGTGCATAGCAACAACGTAATACAGGGATATGTGGAGTATGATCAGCATGAAATTGCACACATTCTCAGAATTTAAACAGCAATAAAGAATGCAGAAATACAAAGCACCCACAGTTACTGCTGACTTGGTTTACCGTCCCTACAGAACACGGTCATTAACAGTGTTGCACAACGCTATGTCCCTCTCACACAAATATAACAAAGAGAGCATTGAGTCTAATGAATTAGCAAGACACTTTTAACTTCTGCCGACAACGCAGGCCTGACTCTAGCCTTTCTACTACCCAAGGCGAGATTGCAGCATGACACAACACGTCCATTTTATTTCCTTCGTTTGCGCCACCCCCCGAGAGAGATGGTGTCCTAGGCGACCACTCTTGTTGCACACCTATTATGCCTAGAGGCCTGGTCATAGACATGCCCCTGGCCACAGGAATGAGGACTTTGCCACAATTTTACAGTCAGTGACTTAAATGGACACATCTGCACTGACATTGACCCTAACAGAAAGGCCTGAAAAAGTTGGTTCAGTTCAAAGCTCTGAGTCAGTGCCAGAAAAAGAGGAGAATGCAGACGGTAAGTCTGCCTGGAAAAGGGAGTACGATAGGCAACTATACACCATCGGTCAACATTGAGGAGGAGCGAGAAACACGCGCGCGAGAGTCAGCTGATTTAAACTCAAGGAAACGCTGCAGGAAATGAAAGGTAGATAAATAGACATCATTATTTACCTTTCATCACAGAGCTGACAGGTTTTCTGAAAGGAATCAAGATGAAGTTGACGTGATGATATTATAATATAAAATCGGTCAAATTGTGAGAGTTATACGATTTTGATTACCTCTTCCCGTCACGAATGTGTACACTGCACCTGCCCCCAAGGAAACGTGCTGCCAGCTACCACTTCTTATACATCTCTCTCTTATATTCACTGTGCATTATGACTGCACAACTGGCACAGGTGACACAGCCACATCAGACATGCCCAATCAACTAGAGGAGTCACTATTGCCCAATGAGGTCATGAATATCCTGCCATCAGATACACTTCCTGTGCACCGCTATGGACAAAACCCACAGAACTGTGACAAAACCGAAGTAATGGACTGAATTTGGAATGGCTCCCTATACGCTTTATAGTGCACTATTTAGGGGAATCTCAATTGTGAAAACTGAGACTTTCTGACTACAAAATGGTAGATTCCCTAAATAGGGTGCTATAACATGTATAGAGAGCCATTCTGAACACAACTATGCTGTGCAAGTCATATTGTAAAACAGACTTGTAAATTCTGTTCTAGATGGTTACTTCTGCTGTGCTTTTTATTATTTGTATATTTTTTATTTATATTATTGACATTACCTTTTTTGCTACCTTCTGTAGCATGAAAGTGTTTTATTTTATTTTCTTCACTACTACTACTAAGTTACTGACAGCTTCAAAAATATAAGCATAATAAATAAACCTACATACTGTAATCTTCGTATTGGAGATAATGTTTATGATAAAGTTTTAAGACGCTACACACATCACACATTTGCTCTAACAAAATACCTTGGCGAATTTTGAAATACTTTTTTTGGGGAGACGCAGAAGGAGATGGATTTGCATTGTTTTCATACTAATCCTTTGCATTGCATGTAGATATCCAGACTAAACAACAAATTCACAGAGGAGAAAATAAAACTAACTTGCTTTTCATTCAGATTAGCCTTTAGGTCTATTATATAGCTGCCCTTGTGGAAAAAGAATATACTGCAGTATATTGTAAATATATCAAAATTATCATCACAATATATTTAAAATATACTGCAGTATATTATATTTCCATAAGGGTGCGACCCTTCAGTGACCATGTTTGTTAATGTTGTTCTGTGAGTTAAACATTGTCACTTAATTTCTCTGATTGATTGAAGTGCTAGTGTGTACTAGGTCCTGGATTAGGCCGTGTATGTCTCCTCCTGATTACTACATATGACCAATCAAGCACTGTAGAAGAAATATATTTTTCTGTGGTTACCTGTACATTTAAGGAACATAAGGTTCTTAAAGAGAACCTTATGAGAAATTTTCAGATTGAAAAATATCTTCTTATTTTATTTTCTTGTGTTGAAGATAACGTCATCTTATATGCTTGTGTTGTTGTTAATGTTGTTTGTTATGCTATGTGTGCACGCTGGGGATATCTTGTAAAAAGCTTATTGCTTATCCACACTTCAAACATTTTATTTACCTTCACTTTTGGTACTTGATTTGCCAACAAACATTTGGAGAGAAAGTGCGGGGAGGAGAAAGAGAAAGGGGGTGATAAGTCAGTGACGATAAGGAAGTTGAGGAATATAGCCAGGTGTAGCGATTGCAGATATAAGACAAACATAAGAAAGGGGTGGACAGTGCTGAAGGAAAAACAGAGGGAGATAAATGGAGAGATGAATAGAGGGAGGGACAAAGAAAGGGAGAAGAGAGGGAGAAATCCATAAAAAGCTAAAAGCTAGTCCCTCTCTTTCACTCCTGTATCTTTTCGCATGTCAGTGATGGACAGCAAATTTCTTTTATTGTGGATCACAGCTCTTTCAACTCCTCAGCACATAGGTATGTCACTGTATAAACTTTTCTACATCACCTGGGGAACAGCAGGTAACTGGCAGAGGCCATCGTAGTGTTATCAGGTGTAACTTGCGCTAACTGGGCAACTAGGGGTAAACTTACAAATTTTAACTACCTGTAATGGGGTAACTGGACAATACCTGTAATGGGGTAATGCTGGATAATTATGGGTAACAGTGGAAAATTGGGGCACCTCTGAATAACTTTGGGTAATGGCCCTGTCACACTATTGTGTATCGTACTAGCGTATGCCAGCGTATGAAAAATATCACTCATACGCTGATATAGGCTAACATACGCTAGGGGTACGTTAGGCATAGGTTGTATACGTTTCAAGCACGGTCGCATATGGTGGCATACGCTGGCATACGGCGAGGCACAAAAAGTTTTTTAAGCATGCTTTAAAATTTTGTGCGTATTCGGACGTATGGTTTATACGCTAAGCATACGCTGGCCATACGCTATTTTCAAGGGCTTTTTGTGCATATGAAAATTATTTTATGAATTTACATACGCAACTCATACGTTTCTCTCATACGCAATAGTGTGACAGGGCCATTAAAGAGAGCAAGTGGGATAAGAGGTCATTTGGGGTCATTTGGATTAAATTCAGTAAATCTGGACGTAGCTGTTGACAGTGAAGTTTGTACGTGTGTTTTCCACAAGCGTTAGCCTCTCCTATATGACCTTATGAGTCATTAATGAGTCATTAATCAGGGCCAATTGGCCTGCTCCAATTTATTTTTGTTTGCGTACATGTGTCAGAATGTTGCATTCCGCACGAGAACTGGATCAGTGACAGAGACATAGACACAAACCACGGCACTGCAATAGGATTCAATAGGACCGCACACATTCCATGTTAAGAAGATATATAATAATGCCTCAGATGTTTTGTTTTTTGTTGTTTTTCTCATTGAATCATAAACAGAAATATGGAATTCTTAATTCTCTTTCATTCTTCAATCGAATCACTTCTCTCTTGGAGACTATTTTTTTATGGAGGTAGATTTCTATCAAAAATAAACAAGCACAAAAGTATAATCCACAATTGTATTTACCATCCACACACACACACACCTCTTAATTTGTGTTCGTAGATATCATCCACAATTGTATTTACCATCCACACACACACACACACACACACACACACACACCTCTCAATTTGTGTTTCGTAAATCATCATTTGGATCAATGCAAAAATTATATTCACAAATGCAAATAACATTTACAGATATGTTTCCAATGTTAACTTTACAACCTAAATAAACTCAAAACTCGGTTGTTTTAATTAAATGTACCATGAATCCACTTCTTAAAGTGTAATGTAATCTAGCTAGCTAGCTACATGCAATCTGATAGGAGTTTTGTGCAATGACTTTTTTTAAAAACTTGCCATCGCAAGATTAGCGTGGGGTTAACTTTACAACCTAAATAAACTCAAAACTCGGTTGTTTTAATTAAATGTACCATGAATCCACTTCTTAAAGATAATGTGCAATTTTGGCCACTTGTTCTAAAAGTGGCGCTGTTGAGCCGAACACACAAACCGCCGTGTTATGTAGCACCAAAGAAGAAGAGGTTTAGTTTACGAATTGCAAGTTAAGCGAGCGTGAATCGACACGGTGAAAAACAGCGGAATATTTGTCTCAAAATTCTGTCCGTAAATCCAAGCAGATCAAGCGTGTCCTTCGATCGGAAAATGTAGATTCGCCAGTTCGCAAGCCAAGCTTTTGATTTGTACATGTGAACATTGGAAACATATCTGTAAATGTTATTTGCATTTGTGAATATAATTTTTGCATTCATCCAAATGATGATTTACGAAACATTACGAAAGTTGAGAGGTGTGTGTGTGTGTGGATGGAAAACACATACTTGTGGATTATTTTTACGAAACACAAATTGAGAGGTGTGTGTGTGTGGATGGTAAATACAATTGTGTATTATATCTACGAACACAAATTAAGAGGTGTGTGTGTGTGTGGATGGTAAATACAATTGTGGATTATACTTTTGTGCTTGTTTATTTTTCATAGAAATCTACCTCCATAATCTACCTCCATATTTTTTGGGTAAATCTCTAGTCTTTAGTGGAATGATCTCTTTTACATTATGCTGTACATAATGAATTTTAATTTCAAAGCGAAAGACCCTGTCATTTTGAGTTCACATGGTACATTGAGTTCTACAGTCATTCTCTATAGAAACGATGATTATGTGCAACTGAACTAAAAGTTTGATTGCAGGTTTATAGTAATGATAAAGCATGATGTGTTTGGAAGACTCCTGACCCAATGTAGACAGACCCGTCTTGCATACGTGTGTGACGTCATTGGTCCCTCTACCCACAGCGGGACTCCACCCTGCAGAAAATGGGAGGGGCTACCAAGTGGTCCGACCAATCAGACTGCACACCCTGCACAGGAGAAACACACAGGTCAGCCTATTCCACCGTCACATCCCCCCTCTTAGTTATATATTATGTCCACATTTCAGGACATTCATTCAAATTGACCCCAAAAGTTTAAAGGCTATAGATATAGTTTTTTACCCCATCTAGTGTCTCATGTGGAGATTGCATTTTATAACAACACGTCGCTAACTGCTGTTGCTCGAAGCACACACTCCCACAACTAGTTGCCAGGTTGACTCATACCTAACGTTGTCATGATAAAATAATAAGCATGTTAGTAGCTAGTAGCTGTTCAAAAATGACCTTCCCATCATCCGATTTCTAAACAGTCAACTTCAAATGTCAATATCTTCGGCTGTGTTTCTCCCACAGTAATCTACAATCCACTATGCTACGAGCTAACTATCGGACTTTTCAATCCACCACCAAGGCTGCTCTAGGGAGTTGGATAAGTTTGATGACTATTGGCATTTCGCCTTGGTTGGCTGTCACTTGCCTGTTAGGTTTCTATCGAACAAACTAGCTCGCTAGCTACCTAACTTAGCTAAAGTTAGCAAGCTAGCTAACGCTAAAGTCTCATTGTGAGATGATAAGACAGAAGCAAATGTCATCGAAATACTTTCATGATGTAATAACTTACGGTTTAAACTAAACTTAACAAGAAAGAAAATAGGTAATTGGTCGAGAAGAAAAGTGCCCATCTCCATGTCGCTTCATTGCAATTATTTCAGCTCCCTCCAACGAGCAAATGCTGAACCAACGTTGACCCTCGTCTTACTCCGGTTTTTGTCATTAAAGACTTAGGACGGGTACCGGGGTTTCTTGGCTCTAACGTTACTGCTGGTTGAGGGCGCTTGCCATCAAATTCAGCCATCACTGTCGGACAAGCTAACTCTGGCAACCAACTGAGACTCCTGATACAGAGATGGATGCGGTACCAACGTCATAATACTACTGGCTCAGGAGCTTTGTTAGAGGCGGGAACCAAACTCTTATGTCTTGTTTCCACTTGCACATTCGACCCGTTCCAGAGCCGCGCTGGCTCGACTTCTGAGCATTTCCATTAGTTCAAATTCGACTCGAATATAATGGAGCCGCCAGTGCGTTGCTATGGTGATTCACCACAGCAACGTAGCCGAAGAAGACGCGCTTACTCACTTTGTCGGCTGTTTAATAACAACAACAACAAAATGGAAAAAATAAACAACCCGTGGGGTTTCGAGGAAGTCCAGGCCCTTTTAATGATTTGGGCAGACGAGTCGGTTCAGCAGCAGCTGAATTCATCGCTCAGAAACGAGAATAAATAAATGTTAATTGAAAAAAAGAATCCGATCCAGTACGAAACTATTTTCTATGCCTATTTTGAACCGATCCAACGATCGCGGACTCTGCTGGTTTAAACAATTGAATGTGTTTAGCGAAGTTCAATCCACATAAATAACGACTGGGAGGGAGGCTTTTTGTGATAACATATGTCTGCGCTGACAGATACGTTGTTGCTTTTGAAGCAACATATTCCACAACACCAACACAAACAAACGCAACTCGTAGTTCGCCATGTTATAATAGCTAACATTAGCAAGGTACTTTGGAACAGCTGTGTCGCGTTACATAGCACCGATACATAACGAATCTCTGGCGGAGAACCAGCTCGGATTAATGGAAAAGCAATTTGAGCCGCGCTGTACGTCTCGCATTTGGGTTGGGTTGGCTCTGGAACGGGTCGAATGTGCAAGTGGAAACAAGACATAAGACAGAGATGAACACCACACTTTCTTACGACCCGTAAAAAAAAACATTTGTAATGATATATTCATAATCAATATTACAAATATTTTGGGAAAAAGCAATACTTTTATTCTGCATCTTTCAGCAAGCTCTGTTGATGTTTTTTTTTTTTTTTTTTCCGTTGACATAAAGAATGTATATCTATAGCCTTTAAACTGACACAAAACTATTGTAATAGAAATATATTGACACTTTGTGTGTCACCTTTTGTGTCTGCCAATTGACTAGCTTTTAATCCCTAAATATAAAAAAATCTGTGATCTCATTTTAGAGCCTGAGGTAAGTGAAAGTTTGTGAAGTTTAAAACCTGCATGGGAAAGTGCCACCAAAATTACCCACAAAAAATCAGAGATAAAAACAAAAAAAGGTTTTATATTTTTTTACATTTTATACAACCCCATAAATGACCCCATACAGCATCCTTTGTATACAAAATGGGTGCAGGATTTAGTTAAATATAGCATTATGTTTATTGTGTATTTATGATTGAATCCCAACAAATTAGAAAAAATCATATAGTGTCAAGATTAAAAAATAAGGTTAACTGGTTTTTAAGAGACGTCAAACATTGAAGCGAGACAAACATTGAAGCAAGACCTGGAACAAGTTCCCCTTTGACTTGATTGAAATAACAATTACAATAATAATAATTGTATGCTTATTGTTGCTGTCATTAATTTTAATTAATTAATTTTGGGTAAAATATATTCTGTACAATAACTGGCCATGGTTTGTGTGCCAATTCTCTTTGAGCACCTGCCCCTCAAATGTCTCTGCATGGCTCTGCTGGACATAAATATTTCAGCTGGAACTAAATCAACAAACACAGGAGTCCCCAGGATCTCGTTTAGAAAGCTATGCCATGGATGATTCATTCATCCTAGTAAAATCATAATTCATAATTACACGCACTCTGTGTAAGGGTGAGAAAGTTCCTGATGCAGTACAATGTGGTAACGGCTATTCATCTCCTGTCTCGTCTCTCAGTCCTCGCACCCCGACGAGGTGATGTACGCCATGACGATGAGCGGGAGGCATGTCGTGATCCGCCTGGAGAGAAACCTGTGAGTCACACCTCCGTTGCCGCGGCGACCGAGCAGGGCCCACGCCCACACCGGCCTCCCACTAGCACAGATACACTTACAACCGGCTGACTTTCATAGAAAGATTACTATATTACTGTAAGCTGCAGGACTTTAGATTTCTGGTGGAGTGGTTTTAAGTGATTTTGGGGTACAGGGTGTTAAGGGAGTTTCTTTTTGATCACAGTGCCCTGCTGAGCAGACGCTACACTGAGACACACTACACCCCGAATGGCACCCGGGTCACCTCCACCCAACAGGACCTGGTGTGTGCGTCAAACTACGTCACAATGCTATGACTACTGGATACGGAAAATACTGTTAGAACACTGGGATAAGATCATCGCGGTGGCACACCGGAAAAAGCGCTGACTTTGAGTCGGTGCAGCTGCACACCGAGGATCAGGGGTTGGAACCCTGGTCCTGCCAGATCCGAGTATGGCTGGTGCCTTGAGGGAGCGGCAATTGGCGGCCACTCCCAGGGTGGGGGGAGGTACTCGGCATGGGAGAATTGTCACGCACAAGCTGCCCCGGGCGAGTTGGAATCACGTCAGGAGCTCGGAGGAGTCGCGCCCTGAAGAGGACGTGGCGTCCTTCTTCCCACTACCGGCTGGCGGGGTTGTCGTGGCAAATTCTCAAGCGGTTGTTACACGGGGAATTGAATAACATAGGGCCACTAAATTGGGAGAAAACAGGAAAAAATCTGAAACTATTTATTTATTTATTAGAATCATGGTTCCATATGTATGGTCACAACACTATAATGATGTAACAGTGATGTCAAAATACTGTGATTGCCCAACACTGTGCTTTGCCACCCATTCTCACTCTTTTCTGCACGTCCCTTACAGGACCATTGCTACTACAATGGCAGAATTGTGAATGACAGCGAGTCTGTCGTTAGCGTCAGCACATGTAACGGGCTGAGGTAGGAGGAGCTTCGGCTTGCATGCGCACACACACATATGCAAAAAATACACATGCATATACAATATGTATTGCTTTCAAATATGGTACACACCTACCACTGTATGCATATTTCATTACATTCCTGTAAACGCCACCCACACCAAAACATGTATTTGTGACATGTACACATGTGCAAGTGCACACACAGACACACACACACAATTTAAATCTAGGTGTCTTCAATTGTTCTGTAAATACAAATAAAATACCGTAAATGATAATTATGAAACAATGGTAACCAATGCTCCTTACCAGGGGTTACCTCAAGACAGCATTGCAGCAATACCTGATTGAACCCTTGTCAGGCAATGACATCGGTGACCACAGCCTACGAACATACCAGAACCCTGAATCCACCTGTGGGGTCACCATCACCAGCTGGGACAGTGCCAATTCCACTGCCACCACACGGGGGCATCCTAGGGCTTCGGTAAGAGATGATATCCGAGACAGAGCGACCCGTCTCATCTTTTGGTTTCAAGCCCGAAGGATCAAAGCGTTGCTCCAACACAATTTATTTTTTCTCTTCCAAGGCTGGTTTTCTTTTGAAGCTGAAGAAATATGTTGAGTTGTTTCTAGTTGTTGACAACAGAGAGGTAAGACCTGGTTTCTTCTTGCTTAGAACTCGCAGCGTGAAACAGATATGATGCCTAGCCTTGTGGATTAATTCTACAACATTAGGAATATCAAAATACTTGCATAGTAAAAACTAGCAATACATTAAATATGCAGGTCATAATCAAATGATTCCAGTGCCAATCAATGATTTATGTGAGATTCAGAAATCCAAAGAAATTTGCTGAATCTTGTGTGATTCAGCGATTGCTTTGTGATTCAGTGATTCACATATGATTCAGTGATCTACGTGTTTTATCAGTACCGGAAACTGAGGAATGACTTCACAGCAGTGAGGAAGAGGGCATTTGAAATGGTGAACTTTATCAACACGGTGAGTTCTCTTCTGCTTTTATTGTATTTGAAGCCAGAACCAATTTGTCCACAGTAATCCCGTGTGAAAAAAAATGCAAAGTAAATTTGAGATACAAATTAAATTCTGGGAAAAAGTGTTAATATACTGCATAAATGAGAAAATATATGAGTAGGTGATTTTCTTTCATTTGACTTATGTCCATGCAAATGGTGCTGTATAATATTTGCATAAAATTAAATAAGACCATTATACTACACTGCAGAGGTAATCAGGATTGGGCGCTTCATGGGTCATGGGTCAAGTACCTACATACAGTAAAAACCATGTCCATTTTATAACATCTGGCAAGCAGCTAATTGGCCTGTTTGAAGTGATGCTGTTGTATTGATAAGTGGACTAAACGCAGGCTGCAGAGGGAAGCTTGTCGGAGCAGAGATTAGAACATTATTATTTTTTATGAGTTATATAGTAAAAGATTAAAGGTATCATTTGCAAAAAGAAACAAATTATAAATTTGTATTACACATCGAGGGCTTGGCACAAAAGGGGCGTAAGTGACATTTTCAGAATTTTACAGGAGAGCAAAAACAAACTTTTGATTGATTGTAATTATTTCATTTACAACATATTTGTACCACCTATACTTTTATAAAAATGAGGCTTCAGTGAATTAGTATTTTAAAAGATAATTGCAAAAAAAACTATTATCAATGATAATAAAAACATCACTGACACCTTTTTTGCACCAACATTTCATAACTTATTCTTAAGGGCATAAGTGACATTCAGAAGACGTGTGATACTGAAACAGAGACAAAGTAACAAGCCAAAATAACTATTAAATGTTTATTTTTGATTGTTATTAACACTGGATTGTTATTAGACTGGAACATCTATATTGTTTGTATTGAAATTTCATTTGGCATTGAAACATGGGCAGAACCTCAGACGTTTCCCCGTATTCAGCTGTGGCCGTTTCTCCATTGCTCTACTTTTACATGATATTTGCCTACTTTTTTGCATGAAAAGTGTTTTTGTCATAACACTGTGAATATATCAACCAGCGCAAGCTCTGCTCAGAAGGATACAGAAAAGAGAGAGGACAGAAGCAGCTCATCTGGTTGCTATGACGAATCTGTGTTTATACTCACTCCTGGGGAGCATTTACAATGGCTGTGTCTCAAATGGAAGGCAGCTGCCTCGTTGCCTTGCTCCCTCTGAACGTACCTCAAAAGGCAACAAATTTGGGATGCACTTCGAAGGCAGGATGATGTCACGTGAGATCAGTGTTCATAGTTGTTCATTACGCTACGTTAGCTTGCTAGCAAGTTAGCTGGCTAGTTAATGGAAAGCTCACAGAGGCTTAAAAACATCAGATACACAATTCCAGTGTATTAAATAATTAGAATGCATTCTTAGATCTAACTACAACAAATTATGGAGTTAACTGCATACTCACACTGTAAATTCACGCTTGTTATTTTCGGCCGCCATTAATTTAACGTAAGTGAGAACCCTGAGGTAATTGCAAAGATTTATGGGATACCATACCTGGAGAAGAATTCATGAGATGCTGCCTTCAAATGCTGCCTTTTAAGGCACCTTAGAAGGCAGCATTTTATGCGAACTTTCGAATGTTTCTGACCCCTGACCCCGACCCCACTTATAGGTTTACCAGCCACTCAACACCTCTGTCGTCCTGGTGGGACTGGAGGTGTGGACGGACCGGGACAGGATTGAAGTGACGGCCTCTCCCGGCAAAACTCTGAACCACTTCACTACCTGGAGAAACAAGGTGTTACTGGCAACCATCCCACACGACAACGCACAGCTGATAACGTATGTCTAAGACACCCCCCCCCCCGCCCCCCCTCCCAAGATCTCTCTCAAACACACACATATACCCCATAGGCATGCATATTGGGATGGCAGGTATGTCATCTGCCAAGTTACACCTTAGTGGGGCATGCCCCATACCTATACAGCACCGAGAGTTTGGAACTTTTCAGGGTTTCTTACATAAGTAACTACAATGACCACAGACTCTCTTAAAAACATTAACTTCTTCATGGTCTGATCTCATGTAACCACACATAATTCAGATGCAACTTCACACATCCCCAAAATAAAGCCCCAAACTTGGGTTATTTTAGCTGTTTTTTCTCCTTCCTCTTCCGCTTCTTCTTCTTCTTCCTGTCGATTTCGTCATCACAAATGCTCCTTGCCCACAAATAATAATTATACCCATTGGATAACAACATCTGATCACCCAAGAATGACATCTCATCAACCAATAACAAAGTGTTATCAAAGTCTTTAGATACACAGGCATGATGAACGATGTGCATTACGTAATGCTTTTTTATATCCACATAAGGATGTGAATATGTCATGGTTGGATGTATAAGAAAGTGCACATGTGATGCTACTTCAGCCAACTTCATAGAACATGCCATATTTTTCAAAAACTGTCGCCGTCGCCATCTTTGTTTCCTACAGCAGCTAGCTTGTATTAAAACTATTGCTTTTACACCTGAATACGCTTTGTGGGAAGCTATTTTTTTATATTTCTGAGATGCGTTCTCTATCATTTCACATAAAAATCCCACGTAATATCGTTCCATGGCTCCAGTAGCTACATTAATACAAGGTAGGCCATAAAAGCCTCAGACTGAATTTGTAACTTAACCCCACACATCGCTCTGTCATTCGCTAGGTCGCCCACTTGGAAAATGTTGTGGCTACGTAGTTTACTGCTGCATTGCTATAGAATCCGATTCGAGTATCAAGTATCAAGCAAAACATCATTCAAAAGAACTATGCTCACTTAGGGGAAAACATTGAGGGGCAAATCCACTTTTACAACAATGTTATTATTGCCTTTGTCGTCATCGATTATTAAATTCACCCAGGTAAGCAATTCTAAGTTGCCCATGCTGCAACGTAACGTACACTAGCTAACATTAACGTGTTACCTTGCATACAACAAGTTCTTACATTAACGTAAACTAGGCCAATATATCATTTAGCTAACGTTACAGACATACAAACCATTAGTTAGGTCTAATGTTTGCACGTATAGCCTATATAATGTCATCAATGTTATCTTCATTTCTTACAACACATTCACCCTGTTGTCTCAGTCAGGTTCCATTAGCATGCATTAACGTTACTAATTTCTGTTAGCATCTCCAAAAATTATCTGCCAGACAATCCCTCAAATCCAATGTTATTCCACCTAGATCACATACCGATCTAGCTATGACGACTGCCATAATGCTATCAACTACCTACTTTGTCAGAAAAAACCAAACTAAAATAAAACTGTCTAGCCTAAGCCTATCATTTTCAATCGAAAAGATTCTAAGTTGCCTTCAGTCAAATTATGATTCCATTCATCAGGACACGTTGACCATGAACCTTATTTAAAATCCATCTTCCGAAAGTTTCTTGCTGCAAGAAAAAAATAAAAACAAGAACCAAGCTATAGCCAACTCAATTCTCTTTAGAAAACAATGCGTCTTAACGTTCGACCTGCACTGCGCAGGACAATGTCATTAATTGACGACTGAGTGACTATCCAAATGATGCACGGCATTCTTCTGTCTGTTAAGTAGGCTACGCTATTGCCAATTATGGCAAGTAAACAGTAATTTTGTAGAATTTTTTTTTTGTGTCTTCTAAACAGAAAGTGCATCAGGTACTGTCAGTGTTGGGCAGTAACGAGTTACTAGTAATAATATTACTGTAATAATATTACTATTGTCAGTAATGAGTAATATAACAAATTACTATTCAGTTGTATTTGATTACGGGCTATTTTATAGCGAGGCCCTTTGGGCTTAACACACATGAGATCACACAGAGCATGGCCAGCACTGGCAGTGGGTAAATGGGGATGATACAAAGAGGGAATTCAATTAAATTCAAGAAACTTTATTAGTCAATAGTGCTCTGAGTCAACTCATGCGTGCATCATTCACAAATGTTTATGAAGGTTTTATATATGCTATATAAAGCCTTTATATGAGAGACTTTGTTTAAAGTGTGACCAAATGTAATTTTAATAAATATTTCACCAACACTTCTGAACCAAAACAATCATTGTTTCACTGCTACACATTATGAAATTTATGATCACAAAAAAGCTTGGTTTTATCCATTGAATTCAATAGGCAGAAAGCTCTTTTGCACTCAGCAAGCATACTTCCAAGCATTTCACTGCCTGACCCCTCCCACCCTCTCCAGTTCCTATATACGCTCTATGATAAACACACGTGTCACATTTATGAGCACCCTGGGTACATATGGTTCCTTCCTCTTCCTGTTTTTCAGGGGTGTTGACCTTGAAGGGTCGATAGTAGGAATGGCCTATGTGGGACAAATGTGCTCCATTCACTCAACTGGAGTTGTGCAGGTACCCCAAATTTCTTTACATGATACAGCACATTACACCACACACTTTAAAAATTACGATAGATTACGATATCTGAGGCATGAAATTTAATTATTGTTTGAAGTCATCTCATATCCTTGCATAATTTCAAATTTGCTTCGGGGTAATGCCCAATTTTCAATTTGTGCTCCTGATGATTCTGGTTGGAATTTCAACTGATAGTTGAAATGAAACCATCTTGTGGTCGAAATGTGGTAGTACTATGTGATATGCAAAGATATGAGATGGCCAACTTCAAACACTAATTAAACTTCATGGGGGGATTTAACCGTCACCATTTTCACTGTGCATATTTAGGCTATAAATATATGAAGAAACAATAATCCAAGCCACAGTTTCTCATGTGTTTTTCCACACAGATAACTTGCATTCTATGCTGTCTATAAGAGTGGGAAAAATATGTTTAGGGTTTGGGTGGTCCTTGGGTGTATTTTGACAATTCAGATGGATTTGTCATGTCTGAAACATTATCGGGGAAGATTTTGGTGCAAATCGGATATTGAATATTCCTATGTCATGAAAAGGTTCCATCTGGATGTAATCAATTAGCAACATTTCCCTTAAAGCAAATCATTTTTCAACAAAATAAGGCTTCAGGGATGCTAATCTTATTCCTGTTTTATCACTAAAGCACTTTTCAGAACAATATGTGATGGTGGGTGTCGAAATCCACCTTTCTGTGTGTCATTCATATGGAATTACTCTAATCTGTCGTCTCTCAGGACCACAACACCCGAGTAATCGCTGTGGCAGCAACACTGGCCCACGAAATCGGGCACAATCTGGGCATGTACCACGACTATGGGAGCTGCTCCTGCGGAGGCCACGTTTCCTGTATCATGTTTGCAGTTCTGGGGTGAGTGGGCAAGAATAGAGAGGCTGCGTCCCAATCCAGTTTTAGCTACACCCTCGTAAACTTCATGTGCAAACTTCACTTGGGAGGATGTGAAGCACATACCAATAAAACAGGAGTATACACTTGTGTTTAGCGAGAGGGAGGTAGCGAGGGCGGAGCGGGTTATGTGAATTGAGACACACAACACTCCCAATTTTAGTAAATTTTTATCGAAATAATGGCATTTGAAAACGGGTCAAAAATGTGTACACTAATGTTACATTGAAGTGAACGGACGAGACGCTGATCATATTGGTAAACCAGGTACTCTCGTGCTGCTGCACAGTGGCGTATCGTGGGATTATACTCAACAAAGTACCGTTACAGGGGAGACGATTTTCAAGTACCGTAACGAGAGTAGTTGTAATTTGTTACTTTACACCTCTGTATTTAACCTATTCGTCTTGGTTATTAAGAAATGCAATTGTTAGGCTAACTGGCAAATTATAGCCTACTGAAAAATATTGAGAGATGTGTAGCCTAATAATAGGCTACGTTTAAAAGCAAAATTAACTACAGCGAACCTGGTAGGCCTACATCCCACAGTACGCTGCTCTGTTGCTGCATAACGCAATTTGCTAAACTATGAAATACAAAATAGCAAACTACTAGATTAACCTGTTTTTCTTAGCCTATACACCGTCTTTTCCATTCTGTATGTGCTTTCTATGTCACAAACTTCACTTGGCTTTCTAACGGATTGGACTCACACTTAAAATGGAGACCGAGGGTACATCCAGGTCATAAAAAAGGGATTCCCCCAAGTGAAGTTTTCAAGTGAAGTTTATGAGGGTGTAGCAAAAACTGGATTGGGACGCAGCCCAGGATGTACCCTCGGTCTCCATTTTAAGTGCGAGTCCAATCCGTTAGAAAGCCAAGTGAAGTCCAATCCGTTTGTGACATAGCATAGTGTTTGAGTTTGTGACATAGCCCCTCCACCCTCAACTTTTCTCAAGGGAACGAGTCTGCAAAAGAGCAGACTCGGCAAGCTCATATTACCCACAATTCACAACGTCCTGTTCAGTGATAATCACGTTAATATTTATTTCGGTATTATACATTAAAAGCACATACAGAATGGAAAAGACGGTGTATAGGCTAATAAAAACCGGTTAGTCTCATAGTTTAGCAGATTGTGTTATGCAGCTACAGAGTAGCGTACTATGGGATGTAGGTTCTCTGTAGTTAATCTTGCTTTTAAACGTAGCCTATTATTAGGCTACACGTCTCTCAATATTTTTGTCTGTCCTACGTATTTAAATGCTACACAATTTTATGACACAAAAAAATATGCTAGACCACAAAACTTGCTGTATTTATTGATATTTGTTATTTAGTAAATCAATTGCATTACTGATAATTAACGTAAACAGGTTGAGAGTTTCATCCGTTTAAAGGTATTAATGGAATGTTGCGCTTATTGCTCTATTCTTAAGGCAAACCATTTCTAATGGCTAAGCATTGTAATGGTAATCAAATCCTTATGGCAAGTTGACACTAATGGCTCGCTTCTGATGGTATTCCATAAGGCCACAGTGCGGCCTGGCTTCAAATCGCAAAGTTCACGTGAAAATTAGAATGACTAGGTTGATCCAGGAATGCAATAGCATTAAATTTCATCACATCGTCTCTTGAAGCGAGTGGGGTATTGGCCGAGTTGTATAGTGGATGCTCCACTAGTCACATAACATATCTGGGTAAAACTTTTTTTTTGGGGGGGGGGCGGTTGCTACCGATATCCAATATGAGTGTCGCTATGACCGCTATTTAATAATAATAGATAACATATGGTGGTTGCTGGGTACTGACAAAAAAATCAGTATGTTCTTTTTCAATCCCCCTGTCATCGGGTTTCTCGTGCAGTGGTTAATGGGGATATCGATTCAGGACTTCCTGATCTTCAGGAAGCAACAGGTGCCCTGCTGTTACACATAGCTTTTCTCACTAGATAATATAAGTCACACAGCCAGGGCGGCCAGGCTACACGTATCCTACTTAGGCCTCACATTGCGTCGTATGGCTAATGTCTGATCCAAGAACACAGCCATGTTCTGTCTCTGTGCTGGAGGGATATCGATATGGTCTTCTTGATATTAAGGAAACAGCAGGTGCTCTGCTGTACACATAGTGTACTGTCACAAAGTGTTAGTATGGCTAATGTCTGATCCAACATCACAGCCGTGTTCTAGCTCCATGCTAGAGGGATATTAACATGGTCTTCCTGATCTCAGGAGACAGCAGGCGAGGTTGGGTATTGGATGATCTGCTGTTGGGGGTTTCTGGTCATTCTGGTTTCCTGTTTAGCAGGGGGAGATGCCCGTGCTCCGGAGCACTACTAAAGCTGATCCATTCACCGCCAAACTAAAATAATTATGCAGCACATTCATTCATTAAACATGTAATTTAATACGTGAGTTGTCCTGACCGAAATGAGTGGAGTGAACGTTTTTATGTGCGCAGAGCATGTTGTGTCAGAAAACTCTTATCATAGCCGACCTCAAGCAATCGCATGCACACACCTCTAATGGAGCGCCCTTTTTAAGCCAAGAATCAGTTCTCTCTGTACTGCTTGAATGCTGATGCGCTGCTCTTTGTTTGCTTACGGCTTGTGTTAAAAAAAATTTGCTGTCACCCTCCACCACCCCAGCTTCCACCTGTTGTTTGGATCTGCTTTAGTATGGGGGTTTCTGGTCATCTCCTGTTTAGCGGGGAGAGATGCCCGTGCTCCGGAGGGCTGGAGCTGTACTAAAGCAGATCCATTCACCGCCAAACTAAAATAATTATTCAGCACATTCATTCATTAAACATGTAATTTAATACGTGAGTTGTCCTGACCGAAATGTCATTACTGTGCTCAGACCAATTGCAAATTGAAAATACATTATAGGCCTATATATTTCATATTAGCTTACACCAGTGGTCCCCAACCTTGTTTCTGGAGATCTACCATCCTGTAAGTTGTTCATCCTAACCCTAATTTGGCACATCTGATTCTATTAATTAGCAGCTCAATAAGATCTCTAGCCGTTGAATGAGGTGTTAGGGCCGGAGTCAAAACCTACAGGATGGTAGATCTCCAGGAATAGGGTTGGGGACTACTAGCCTACACACGCGCGTACATGCACCCACAGACGCACACACGCATATGGATGCACTGCACACTGGCCTATATCATTATTTCTGATGGACCATACTGCATATTGTTTGATGTAAACATAAATTGATTCATTTTTACTAGAGTTTATATGTCCTCACTGCTGTTAGTATTTAAGCTGATAAAATGTCCAAAGTGGTCGCTGCTGCTTGGAGTAGTGTCGTAGCTCAGTGCTCTCTTTCTGAGTTTTTGGGGGGTTTGTGCAGGCAAAATGACACTTTTTCTTTTTTAGTCGGCAGGTACCACGGCTCTTTAGCGGATGCAGCAGTCGGGACTACGGGGCGTTCCTGTCCAGCGCCTTGCCGTGTCTCTTCGATAAGCCAGAGACAGAGCTGGCCTCTGATTCGCTATGCGGAAATGGAGTCGTGGAGAGGGGGGAGGAGTGTGACTGCGGGATGGAGGATGTGCGTAAACACACACACGCGCACACAGATACAAATTAAGTGCGTCAAAAAAACGCTTGGATGGCTGATCCAGCTAAAACACTGTTGTAGTGCATGGATTTGGCTCACTACGCCTAGACTGGGCCGGTGCCAACATGCACACTTGGCTCAATCGTCGCTCGGCGCTGGGAGGGTTTTAGTCTGCAGCGATCGGTGGCGTTTCATTGCTCACAAACGAGACCTGCTGGTTAATTGGGAGCCTGCAAGTCAGCCAGTTAAGATGAACATGAAGGTGTCTTCCTCTGACTCAATTCTGTGTGAGCTTGACTTGCGCAAGATGATGTGCTAACAGGGGCGGCACCAGAGATTTTTTTCTTGCTGATGCTACTGGGGCTTAATTATTCAGTGGTGGTGCTCTGAAATTTGTAGTTTATACATGTGTAAGCAAGGCTTGGCGCAGCATTTGAAAGTTAGTTTCAAGCATTATACTTCAAACACTTCTGTTGATTCACACATGTACACATAATAGATACATCTATCTAATATATGCATGGAGAAAATGTCAACAGGCTACACACCATGGGGAATACTACGAAACAGGATTACTTAGTTAGCTGGATAATTGCACTGAGTAAAACCTGGAACCATCCCAAATCTGGAACACGGGCTGAACTAAAAAGAGCTGTTTCTGGTTTTACTCAGTGCAGTTATCCAGCTAAGTAATCCTGCTTCGTAGACTATACACCTCCAGAGCACTATAAACATATGACTATATATAAGCAAACCAACCGAGCATCCGCACAACAGCCCAACATGTACAACATATCACCACACCCAGCATGCACCAATCCAGCAAGCAGCGACAAATGTGTGCTTTTCAACCGAAAAATAAATATACAAAACACATTAATACAATGCCCACATTCACTTCACATAAACAATCAAGACCTAGACATACATTTATTTAAAATACAATGGGGGGTAGCTATACTACATCGTTGGCTCTTCAAAATTTCTTACAAAATCGTTCTCAAGTACAATTTTGGGGTCTGCACTAGGATATTAGGTTAGACTATCTATACTACGAAGTAGGATTACTGAGTTAGCTGAATAACTACACTGAGTAAAACCCGGTATCCTCCCAAATATGGAACATGGACTGAGTAAAAACAGCTGTTCGGGGTTTTACTCTGTCCAGCTGTCCAGCTAAATCAGTAATCCTGCTTTGTAGTATAGATAATCTAGGGTACTATCCTAAATTATACAGGCCCCGAAATTGCACTTGAGAACAATTTCGTAAGAAATTTTGAATAACCAAAGTTGCCACACACACTGCAATCCAATAAATTCAATTTTCTTCAATTCGATTCTACTGCCACAGTCACCGCTTGAGACCAAGCTCAGTCAGCTGGCCAAATAACCTAGCTAATATCCTACACACAAGACACTGGCGTATAGCTTAGTAGCCAGATGTGATTGTTAAGATAAGAAGCGGCAACTTTGAAGGAGAGCAGTTTGTTCTGCACTCATCAGGTATTCAATGAGTGTTGCAGCCTGAGCATAATTGAGAATTACAAATTGGAGAGAAATAGGGGGGAAATCGTTTTTTGTCAAAAACAATAAAAAAATAAAATAGATACCTGTATAAAGAACATAACCTTTTATATGTGTGTGTTTTATTTCTTGGTGGTGGAATGGGGGCTGTGTAGGAATGCCAGACCACTTGCTGCCACGCCTCTACATGCAGACTGAATAAAGGTGCTGAGTGTGCTACAGGAGACTGCTGCAAAAACTGTAGGGTGAGTATGATACACATACACACAGGAGGAGGCCTTAAAGCTGCAGTAGGCAAGTTTGAAAATATACTTCCCCCTTTTGCACTCCTCCCTCGTATCTCTCTCCTAAGCCCCTCCCACCAAATTATGCTCAAGCGCACATGCGAAGACAGGCAGACAGGGAAGGGTTTATTCTACCGGGATGATTTTTTTGCTGTGATTGGTAGCTACATAGCTAGCCCTGATTGGTTGGTTTTTGGAAGACCGGATTGAGATTTTTTGACAGCCTAGTACAGAGCCCAGGACACTCTCAGAAACCAGATTTTTTTTCTCAGAACACTTATTGACAGAACACTAATTTTCTTAGATTTATTGATAGCTGCTGGAATGTAATGAGCAAATGTAATAATTTCACCAAAATTATATCGAAAAAATCTTGCCTACTCCACATTTAATTTGCCGAAATACATGAAAACTAAGTGCGCAATGATCACTTTTCCCAAGTAGCTCCGCTGTGAATTCTGTCAGGATCATTACATAGCACCAGATACAGAGTTGATTTCCCTCTTGTAGGCTGACTGGCATACTGTGCCAAAACAAATGGTCATTTACAACATCTATAAATATTTCCTCACCTTTTCCTTGTCATATACAGTGCAGTCCATAAGTATTTGGACAGTGATGCAATTTTTGTTGTTTTGGCTCTGTACTCCAGCACATTAGATTTGAAATGAAGCAATGCATATTAGGTTAAAGTGCAGACTGTCAGCTTTCATTTAAGCATATTTTTACACCCATATCCAGCAATCGATGTAAGAATTACAGTATTTTTATACATAGTCCCCCCATTTTAGGGGACCAAAAGTAATTGGACAAATTAAGATAATCTTAAATAAAGTTGTCATATTTAGTACTTGGTTGCAGATCCTGAAGTCTGCGACCCATAGACATCACCAGACACTGGGTATCTGATGCTCTGCCAGGCCTGTACTTCAGCTATCTTTAGTTCCTGTTTGTTTCAGTCTTGTCTTCAGCAAGTTAGATTCAGGTTGGGTGATTGACTTAGCCAATCAAGAACATTCCACCTTTTGGCCCTGAAAAACTTGGTTGCTTTAGCAGTGTGTT